>OX465482.1:6255000-7505000 GCA_950022335.1 Eurois occulta
CATACTAATTATTATAATACTAATTATTATAATAATCTGGCAGAACAAGCGTCAAATTAAAAAAAAAACCTAAACGATGACTAAAGTAATAATACGAATAAAAGAGCCGCAAATTAGGCCAAGGCGCTGATAATTTTTATAGCATTATTTATTATGTATTACAACGATTATGTTGTAGAATAGACTGGTTTTATAACAAAAACATTGAAAGCTACGTTTCCCTTTCGTTTTCAATAAAATTACGGGGTATTCATATTCAAATGCGTCTACGGGTTTCTCATGGTGTCCAGAACAGAACGGGTTTGTTTAACGCATGAGTACTGCTGTCATTGTAACAGCCCATCGCTTTGTTTGCAGCAGACGGGTGCCCGACCTTGTCCGTGTTTGCTGTTTATACCACAAACTGTTCTAGCAAAGTGATTTATTTTGTTAACATAGATTATGGAATATTGTAGACACTTCCTCGTTTTCTCTTACGTGATAAGCCGATTTGGTTATAAATAAGTGTCTCTTGAAGTCTTGACTTGCAACGACATTCTTGAACGCTTGGAGCAGAATATTTAGGAAGTCGTCATCAGTAGGCGGGGAAGTCATGTACATAGGTAGATATTGTCATAGAATATTTGCGCTTAATGAGAATGAAGCATAGTTATTTTTATTCATCGTGAACAATTAAAACATGACACGAGGAATAAACACTAACAGTTGAAATTAAAATAACTCCTTGCCTCATAACAACGTGAGAAGGCGGAAAATTCGATCTAATGAGGAAACCCAAATGACCTTAGAACACTTAGTACTTACTTCAACATACAGAGACAAAGAATCTTGTCAGCTTCGATCAGAATTCATGTCAAAGATTCCGCGTTGCTACAAAATTAATGCAATTTAAAAACAATTCCTGCTGCCCTTCGGTAATGAAAAACGTTTTCATTTTCATAGCATGTTATATGACAAAGAAGAAGCAAACAATGACTTATATTGTGTTTGGGTCATATTGAAAAACCGGTAAAATAAAAGTCATTTTAAAATAAAAGGCCAACAAACTTGACTCAGATGGGTCTCCTGGTTATTGAGCATATAAAACCCGACAAACAAAATCACACGCATTCGCGTACAGAGTAGTAGTACGCCAAAGTGTAGAAATATTTATCGAAACCTGAACAAATTGTAAACAAAGAGAATGTTGGTATCAGGACGTCCTATGTAGATCTTGACGCTACATAAATATTCATTCAACAGATGGTACCTCAACAACAAATTTCACTTTAGAATTTACAACCGTAAACTCTGCAGCGGGTGCTATTGACCTTAGTGTGAACTTAAGATGTCTGCGAAATTCTAAAATTACATTACACTTTGAGCGCCATTAATTTTCATTTACATTTGCACTCTGACGGAAATCTAATTCGAACAAAACATCAAAATAATTACGAGGAAGACGAAAAAAACTTGTAAGACGATTTATAAGCAGTTGCTTCAGTGTCTGTCCTTTTCAACGAAGCTCTAATTGAATTCACAGAATCACTCGGAGCATAAAAGGCAACAAGTCATGCTGAAAACATTTAATAAAAAAGCCAAACTAACTTTACAGATTTCCAAACTGAAAAAGTGAGGGAATACGCAAATCAGCTTTAAAATGAAAATTACAAACTCAACGCGGAGAGTACGACTGAAAAATGTTTTAATTAGTTCAGATCTATGTAGTAACTTCACCGTTAATGCGTAATGTTGGTGAATGAATTTTCGATGTTATTTTTCAGGTCAATTTATTTACTCTTATGTACTTAATGGCATTTAACTTGGCCACTGTGTACCATGGCAGGCGACGTGGTCATGTCGTGTGCCGCGGCGCTCGCGCACGTGATCTCGATTGCCATTAATTGATTAGTGCCGCACGCCTGTCGCAGGCATCCTTCAACCTATTATATGTGAAGACTTGCGCAGGTCGCAATTATGTGCGGCAAATAAATTTCGACCCTATTACATTTTATGAACCATATTTGAACTATGTAGCAATGGATTTAGATCGGACTGAGAAAGAGAACCTATCCGTGCATGGATTAATTAACTAGACACTTTCATCTCGACCTTATTCTCAAAGAGCCATCAGTCATGAATAGGGAGAGCTTGTTTGACTATGTATGCAAAAAAAACCTCTGTAAGATTAAATTAGCAGTTGCAGGGCACAATAGTCAAGTATCGCGTATCGTGTGCATAAAATCAAGACGATTATGACAACTTTAGAGTAGCTTGAATCTCAAGTAGGGTAATGAATGCTAACTAATGTATACCAATTTCGTGTCACGGGTCTGTAACCTAGTACAGAAAACTGTAATGGACGTACAATCGTTAATTGTTTAGTAATTTACTAATTACAAAAGCATTTAATTTCTCTATTATTTAAATAAGCCGGTAAACTACTTTGTCATTATGTTTGTTTGTATTTGTAACACATCACTCATATAATATACTATAAATCAAAGAGAATACGAACCATCTTTTTCACACTCATGTTTTAAGAAGGAGCACTTAAATAAAAAGCACAGATAAACTACACAACACCCACTTCAGTTGCAAAATCAACCGACAATGGCAACGATAAGCCCGTAGTCCTTACTGTAGATAATTCGATATCCTAATCAACGCACGCTTTGATAATAACAACACTAATTATTTCGATATCTTGAAGGAGATCCGGTAGGCTACCAACAGTGGTCATTGTAGGCGAGTGATAAACGTATTTGAGCAATATAATCTGAGCGTAACCATTGTCATACTAGTGTATGGACAATTAACCCGTCATTAATAACAAATGCATCGTGTTACACGTGCACAACAGATTTAAATGCACCTTGAACACCTATGAATGCTAAGTAAAGAAAATAATATAAACGTACGCGCATGTGAATTTATGGTTCAGGTAAGCCGCGTCTTAGCTAGCTCTACTATAGTAATTTACTTAATTTATTCATGGCGGTGATTTGTTCGATTATGACTATAAGAGCGACTAATTTATTAAGCGTAAGTATTTCTAAAAATCACTTACTATATAAGTATATATTTTTTTAAGTCTTGCTTTGTTTAACGAAGATTCCCCAGTGACTGTGAGTGTGCACCAACATTAGGATGTCCTTAAGATGTCTAGTTTTAGCGCCACTACAAACTTTATGGGCAGTGGTACCCAAGACAGAAATAGACCGCAGTACCTAACGTTTATTCACGAAATTGCATGCATGATATTTATACGAATTGAACTGCTGCAAGACTGTGCAGCGGTGGTTCCCTGGCTCAGTGCCCGATAGTTTTCACAACTCAATTTTAGGTAACTCGGACAAAGTGGCCATTATTTCTACACTTATCTACTGTCTCTTGGGCAAATGGTGGATCACTGATCATTTAAACCCACACGACCTTGGATTGGCATGCCTAGGAATGTACAATGCTGCTGATTGATGGATTTGAAAAGAACGTGCGATATCATCATAAACTTCTGTATCGTTTAACTGATAATTTGTACATTACACAAGAATAGTGATAAAATAATGTGCCAAAAACAATAGCTAACAATACTAATAAGGAGGCGGTGATAAATGTGATAATAGATACACATGCCACGAGTTTGGCCCAAATATAGAGGTCGCTGGATACACACGATCGGTAAAAAAACCAAAACCTGATATATATATCAACCGAAGCTTAAAAACATATTTTTTTACTACAGGTATTTGAAAATACGTTTGACATCATTTCCAATAATACAGACATCTTTTTTGTGACCACTGATGCAGTCACACTTATATAAGCTATTGATTTAGGTAATATATTGGTAATGTTTGATATCAATTGCTCTGTTAATGGAAAATACGTTGGAAACTATACAAAAAGGATGACAGACAGACAGTGACGTTGAAAAGTTGTCAAGAACAACGGGAAATTTAAAAAAACAAATGACAATATAATTATATTGTCATTTGTTTATACAATATAATTATATTGTTATTTGTTTGTTTTGTTTTACATAATTATGTAGATGCTATATTAATCCTTAAGTACAAATACAATAGTGGTAAACGTTGACCTACCAATCAACAACTATTAACCCATATGCATTGCTGATATCGCTAAGCTCTTATCCAAAGGACAAAAACGTGACAGTTTCATAAACAAATCAGTTTCCCTAACAACGATTCAAGGTAATATGTTAAGAAAGATTACAGGGCACAATTACGAACTAGCTTTTGTGAAGTAGATAATATAAGTAACAATGTAGGTATATAACGATTATGTAATTAATAATGAATATACAGTATTGAACATAAATAAACTAGAAATAAAATTTCAAAATTAAGAAGCAAGAAAGAAGAATACATACCTGTTATAGCGAGTAAGCAATTAAATCGAGGCAAACGGGAATGGGCAAGAGCACCAATAAAAGTAGAAACTTGAAAATAACTATAGTTTTTCCTAAACGATTGCAACAGTGAGAGTCGTAGACGAGACTCGTAGCTCTACCAGCTACGCCAGCAGCTATACGTAGCAAGCTGTGCGCTACGAAAAGCAACAAATTAAGGATCTAAAAACTGCTTGCTTTTCTTTATGAAGACTTAAATCGAACAGCAAAGGACGATGTCGCTGTTGATTTAGCAAAAAATACGGAAATATTTCATTTGAAAAATATAATTTGGACACGATCGACATCGCAAAACAAATGGAGATGATAATCTTCGGAATTACCAGTTATGTTGATAAAGGCTATTTTTATAATTCCCTGCTTAGCGACACAGCATATCGATAAACAGCTTATAATAATGAAGATAAACACATTATCTATAAGTTAATATCGGGGTACTAAATCTTTGAACCGTCTGCAAAAGGTGTAAAAATCACCTTACATAGATTAGGCTTTATCATAATCATTTATTAAGCCATCGTTAGGTTTTAGGGATCGCGTTGGAGTATCGTCGGTATTATTTAACTTTTAAGTACTCTAATAATCCACTCAATTCTGTTTTTGAGATAATTAGGCTAATACGGTCATAGGTGTCATCTTATCTGTCATTTAGGTAGTATTGAAGGTCTTATTAAAAAGAAAATACATAGTCTCTAGTCAGCAACTACAGCGTGATCGATTGCAATAAGAAACAGCTACGATTTATCAACCGATAAGGAAATGCAACAGCTACCTACATACCATTGAAATGCATTCCAACCTCCTCTTTGATTTCTCAAATGTCGAAAGAGTTGTATTTTGTTTTAAAGTTTCTATTATACTAGTTACATAAATTAAGATAATAAGGACAGCGTTGTTCTAAAGAATACTCCTAAGCAAGATTGGCATCTCCACCATCATATGGGTATCCATATTATACAAAAAGTAATTTTCCATAAACACTTTTCCATAGATTTTTCATTCAACTACCTACCTAATACAAAACCAATATTGACAAGACCACGATGTCGAAATCGCTCCATCACACACAGTTAAATGAAATTCAGGAAGAATGAATCCTCTTTTCTACGAATATTTACATAAAGACATTAGTTAAATCACTTTATTCTTTTTCCTTTTTTCGAATGCATTTATTGTCGCTCCACAGCAGAGTTTTACAAAAACAAAAGAATAAGCCCTTCTATTTTTAGAAAAGGCGTACAGTTGCACTATTAACATAAATCTTTGCCTTGCATAACCGTGCCATTGTTGGGCTCTAAACTAACTAACTAATACATTTTCTTATTATATACGAAACACGCACATTAACTTTATTTTAAAGAAACACGCACTTTACGATCGATTATTATTAATTTAATACTTAATTTATTTTACTGTGTGGACTCCCGATGTACTTTATTGGATCTAAGAAAAGGAATTATAATCTTTATTTTATTGACATAGGGACCAGTTTGCTTTACAGTTGAATAGAACCTTGAATGATTATAGTCCTCACGAAGGTTTTGGAACAGCCTTGTGCAGGATTGTCTCTGTCAAAGACACGACATTAGTTTGATTGTAAGACGCTTTTAATCAAGGTTGGATTTCTGGAGTAAAATACACTTTTGGTTTGTGAACATTTTTTAAATTGAGTTCATTTGAGAGAAAACTTACAGAGAATTGCATTGCGTAATCATTGTGTCGTTATCATCCTTAAGTTATGTATTATTGCTTGGCGACAATAATCGTATTTCTTTTCTTTTTATATACCAGCGTCTGACAAACGGATATTTACTGATCGTGTATCTTTTTATGGGTAAAGAACCCACCGACCTGCCTACGAAAGGATGTCTTGCGTAAAAATTCATTAGCAGATCTGCCAATCAAATACTTTTATCTTTATTAAAGAATATACCAGGCTCGTTAAAGTATTATGCAAGCTTGATAAACGTTATTGTACTTTCTCGCAAACAAGTTTATCTATCTTTGCGTATTGTATTATCCTTGATAATTAAGATAAGACACCTGAGCCGCCGTTGTGTTAGCGATAAGAAATATTTTTGCGAAATATGCTAACATCACCAGTAGTCGTATCTCAGTACATTACGAGTGCTTACTTTTATGCACTGTTATCGTAATATCTTCACAACTCCTACTGAAAAATCTTTCAGTGGCTAATTTATTTCGACGTGCCTACTTGTAATTTCACGGATTCCTGAAATTACACACTTTCAAATCACATTCAGAGAGAACAGTCCAAGAGTAAATTAGAATCACAAAAAAGGGTTGTCTAGACAGTAAATTAGAGCCTGCCTGGTATGTAGTCTGACTTTATCCCTTTATCCCCGTTAGGGTTTCCAGGGGTTCAAAAGTGAGAACGCCACGTGCGTACATACTTTGGCTGGTTGAATTTGGAATTCAGCTAAATATTTTGAAGCAGTGTTACGGCACGGTCGATACACGAGAAAATTTCATTTGCGTGGGTATACGCGAGTACTGAAAGCAATTTACAACGCAATTTTTATTTGTACCTACCTACCTTCACTAGGCTTTATTTTGTCACTAGCGAGCTGCCCCGGCTTCGCACGGGTGCAATATATATACGCACGGGTGCAGTATATATAAGCCTTCCTCTTGAATCACTCTATCTATTGCTGAAAACTGCATTAAAAGATCTAAGCGTACAGACAGCGCGACTTTGTTTTATACTATTTAAAGATAACAAATACCTGTAAATACGAGTAACAGACAGATATAATGCCTTCTTAAAAGCTTTACAAAGATCAAACAAACATTATCTAAAAATATTCTTTACAACTTACAATATTTGGAATACCGAAAATTGGCAAGTACCTAGTGGCGGACTGTTACTCATTGATAAAACGGTGACCGCATAACAGTTTGTGCCAATTGCCGGCACCCGCATGCCACTAGAGCTGATTATTACAACACCGGTCACTAAGTTAACAGCGTGAAACAAAATAATTGAGTGAATAACGTTTTGGGGACACATCAACAGGATGAGTTATCTGGATATAACTGATTCGAAATCTCCGGATGAGTGTACGGAAAATCCGCATAATAATATTGTGCTACCTATTACTAATGGATGCTGTAAGAGACGAAAATATGGACAAAATCATGAAACAATACAAAGGCTGCTTATTTTGCTAAGTAACAACACACTGTCTGTCATTCATACTTAGAGAAGAGAAACAATATGAATAATTTAAAATACCTAACCCAATCCATCCTTTTTTGAGTTTGTCTAAATTTTATTTCATGCCATACAATACTTATAATATTTTGACACTGTTTATTAGTATAAAGTAAAAAATGTTCCAAATGACATTTCAAGTCTGGACACTTTTGTTGTATATTAAGTGTGACAAGTATATTTACGTAGTTTAAGTATATTTTTGGTTATTTTTAATGAGGCGTTTTTTTTTATAAAGATTTTATTATTTGTACGAGTACGAGAAGGAGTGGGCCAATAGCCCATAATCCACCGTGCAAGTGCTTTGCGAGTTAATGCCACCTTTCTTAAAATTTTTGGTTCTAGGCCATGCTGGTTTCCTTCCAATTCTTTCCTTCACCGTTTACAGAGCAGAGTTTACTGCTTGAGTATAAACCCATCACCTACAAATAAGATATTTTTTACACTATTCACTCAAAGCCCATCACAATTTACTAGCGAGTACCAACCCTTAACACCGTTTGAACTGTTTCCATGATTTGTGATACACAATAGCAGATTAACTGAACAACAACGGAGTCTAATTTACAAATGAAAAGTGCCAATTAACATAACAACTGAACTATTGGCTATTCCATTTTAAACTGCAGTAATGATGGAGCATGATAGGAAGTGTTGCTTGCACTGTATTCCGAGAACTGAGTAGAATGTACTGATGACACATCCCCATTTAAGAGTGATATGATATGAAATGTTTCGTGTACATCAAAGGAATTGAGATTTTTTGCATGTGGATATTTGACTGTCATACTTTCTATAAAATAACTAAAACATAGTATCACACCGGCAGTAGCGAAGGGTCAATTTTTGCAAGAGGAAAGCCGGAGTACATATCTTTAACGTGATTATATTATTTGTCTATAGACTACTGACTGTGCTATTTTTTTAAAGGGAAGCCAGTAGGAATCGAGTTGTATGGAACCTTCACCACTGCACACCGGTTTGCTGAAGGGTTAGGCAAAGGTGATCTATCGTACTGTGGCAGGCAAGAGTTGGATGTAGGAGAACGAGAACCAGGTAAAGTGGCATGCACCTATGTACAAGCTCCCATTCAGGGGATTCCGGTTGAAGAAATAGCCCACTTTTCTCAAATAATTACTGCAGAGGTTTCCCTAAAACCAGTGTTGGACACATCCTTACTAGGTATCTCATTAACAGTAATTAAATATTAAAGGAGAGTGATTAGAATTAAGACTAATGGATCTTAAATAATTCTTAGTGGTAATTAGTTTGACAGTAAAGTAAACAATGGCATAATTATGCCTGAGCATACTTATCACAAAGGACAGAAAAATAGAGCTTATCATTAACATTATTTATTTAGTAAAAATGGAGAGACAATTAAATAATTATATTGTGCTTTATTATATTAGTATGAAATTGTACTATGGTCTATGTGACTGAAAAATACATCACACTATTCGAAAAATGATCCTACATGGATTTCTGTGGTAAAAATAGTTTTTTATTTTATGACTTTGACAGGTGGTCAGTTTTGTGCAATGGATGTTTTGATAATATTCAAAGAACTTTAATTCATGTGAATTATACAGAGCCCGTAATGAATGAAACCAGATAACGTTTGTTTTGATGGCACATTTTACCTTGCCCAGCCCAGAACTAAATCTCCCCCAAAGCATATGATTACAACACGTAACCTCAAATATAATCTAATATTAGTCGAATTACTAGTGAGTTTTCATCCATGGAGAACTTAAGATATTTAAAATATGGAACACTTACCCTAGAAAAGGTTCTTAAACGATTGATACGCGGATTCGATGGGATATTGTTCAGGGACACCTTCGACATCTTTCTTTAGTTATTTGCTAGCTTCTTCACACAACAACAACAGAAAATAGAACGTTTAGTCACTTTCCAGTTGGCACTGGCTGGTTTGAAATTACACCAAGTTCAAGGGAAAAACAGACGAATTTAACACCTTACTTTACAATAACAAAAGTTTAATTTTGACAGCAGCACAAATACAAATTGCACAATCCCATATTTAACAGCTTTTTATTTAAAATTAATGTAAATTAAAATTAATTGTGCTTCAAAAATTAATAATAAAGCTAACTTATTTACTGGAATACCACTAACATACAAAAATAAAGATATTACAAAATTAACAAATCTATTTGACAGATTTGCTAACGAATCTGTGACGTTTCGTTACACAGAACGCACGCGTTTAGAACCGTTCTTTCTGCCGTCAGGCCGACAACTGCTAAACGTCAAAACAAAAACGCGCGAAGTGCGTATAAACGGCGCGAACAGTGAAAATTGTTTTCGAGCGCATGTCGTTGTCGTTATAATATTTCCACCCATTCATTAGACTTAGTGACTAGGCAGTTATGCACATTAAATACCATCCATAACATAATGGTAGCACATTTTCTAAACTAACAGTCATGGATTGGATGGTATGTTAACCTAGGTATTGTTTTGTTTAGTCAAAGTCAAAATCATTTATTTGTAGGAAATGTGGTACAATAGATGGTAAAAATAATATGTAGAGCAATGACCGCTTGTCTCTGCATCACCCAAAGGTTGACTGAACTGACTTGAACTGTGAGAAGATTGTGTGATTTGTACACTGGTCTGCAAGAATCAGTCCAGTCCATATTAAAGATTGAGCGTATCCATTTTTTCTGAGCTAATAAAACCCTAGTAATTTCGGAAGAGTTTCCCCAGACAATGATACCATACCTGATGATGGAGCAAACATAGGCGTGATATACCATTAATGCAGTTTGTCTGGAGGTCTCATCTTTAACTTTTTTCAAGGCGAAAACAAATCTATTTATTTTAATACATATTCATATATTGTCATACCCCCAGGTGAAATGTTTATCAATTGTAATAGTTACCAAGAAATTTTGTTTTATGAATTTGTTCAACTGTTTGATCCTTATGTGATATTTTAAGGTGTACATATTTACTCTTCTGTGTTTTTAAATTTAATACTTTAGTTTTTTCTATGTTTATTTTTAAGGCGTTAATATCTAACCATGTAATAATTCTATTCAAGGTGTTGTTTATATTACACTCATGCGATTCACCATTTTACAGTCTAAGATAACTGTTGTGTCATCGGTAAACAGTACACAATCTTGGTCTATCGTTTGTGGAAGATCATTTACGTATATGAGGAATAACGGTGGCCCTAAAATGCTTCCCTGCAGAACACCAAAGTAATTGTATCTAGGTTGAGAATCAAAGTTCGCGATACTATTAACTTTGTCGTAGAATTTAGTAATTCTCGTTATTTGTGTATGATTTGAGAGATATGATTTGAACCACTCTAAGGCTGGGCCTCGGACACCCATTTTATTTAGTTTATCAATCAGAATTGAATGATTTACGAAGTCAAAGGCTTTGCTTAGGTCTAGGAATAAAGCTGAAGTTGTAATTTTTAATTTATGTTTTTTTAATCGATTTAACTAGGTTAAAAGCTGCAAGTGATGTGGATTTGTTTTTCCTAAATTCGTATTGTTCTTTTGTAAGCATATTATTATATTCATCAACAAAGAAATTATTAAATTTATTTGCGATATCCAAGCCTGATGTTGCTGTAGCATCATCGTCAATAATAGTATTAATATATTCTCGAGACCTTTGATTACCTGTACAACGTTTAACAATATCCCATGAAGCTTTACCCTTATCTTTTGAATATGCAATGTGCTTTAGATTGCATAAAGATTGCAGATTATGGATACATTTTCTTAACATATTGGAGTACACCTTAAATTTAGTTATATTATCACTTGTTTTGTTTAGATAGTATTTATATCTTAGTTTCCGTTTAGTAAGACTACTCATTTTAACTCCTTTTGTTATCCATTTTAATGTGCCATATTTGAACTGTTTTTTAACTCGTATGAGAGGGAAACATAATTTATGAAACCATAACTCCTTGTTTAAAACTAATTTCGTATTTCAATACATTTATATTACCCATTTTGAATTACATTTTGGATTAACTAATAATTTCATTTACTTATTTGATGTATTATAGCAGTCACTATTATCTAGCTAGGTACCATTTTTTTACTGATTAAGTATTTGTTGTCCGCGCCTTGGCGCACGGCGTTAATGTTTTAAATACGTATAGCATATGATATGACACTCGTGCATAATGTACCTTCCCATTGGTGAAAGAATTTTCGGAATCGTATCGATCCGAAATACATATTAGGTAGTAGTTTCTACATCCAAACTTACTTATTATATTTTGCCGCTGTGTGTGTGAGCAAAATGTCAGTCAAATATTGAATTTTATTCTTTTAGCCTAAGTTATTTTCAGAAATAAACAGTTGGATGCTTCGAGGAAGCCAGGCCAAACCGTCAAGTGAATAAATCAGTGGAACTGTAACATGGATTAGCAAATTCATGATTGTCGTTTTTTTCTTCTAGCATTATCACTCGCAATCTGAAGCCGTCATTGCTGCCGCATAAAGAAGAACAAATAAATCTAGCGTTACCAGCCTGCCGTTGTTTTCAGGTAGGTAAGTAAACACATGAATAATCCAATCCATGAACAGTTCGTTACAATGCATGACGAGGGACAATCATCGATTCCCTTTTGGCTTAAGTCGTAAAATTCTGCTTTTGATTTATTTCCGGATCAGCGATCAACAAAACAGTTGGTTATAAATATGGTTCGCATAAGAAGCAAGGTGGCTCTTTATAGCTCTGCCACAAAAGACTTGAATACGTCATATTTTGGGTAGACATTATGCTGTTATAGAGCGGTTGAATTGCTTTGTTCAGGTTTTTCGTTGGATGAGAGAGGAATAATTGGGTCACTCAATCCGATGCACCTCCGTTTGATGGTAACCAATCAAAAGATGTTGATAGATAAACTAGTAAAAGATTGCAGATAATGCTGGTTATTAAAATATAACAGTTATGCAAATGCTCAGTTAGCAAAAACTCTTTAAATGGCCTCTGCAAAGCGTCGCCGTATCATAAACCTTTCGTTACGACTGGAGCCGCTCTAAAACAAACGTATTCAAGTGTAATACTAATTACTACACACACTTAAAAAGTAAAGTGAAGTCCAAGAGGTGATATAAATTATGAAATGGTTCTCTTTCTGTTACTATACTAACAAACATGAATTATCATTTTAAGCCTTTAGGTCTTTGATCTAGTTAGTAAAATGATGTCCGGGAACCAGTCCACACGTGAGTCTACTTAATATTGATTTGCTGTCTTTATAGCCGTCTGTACAAAGAAATAAAAACAACTGCGATCCTAGTAACGATTTTGTGTCACAGAAAATAATGGAATCGTATAAATGAACCGATTGTTTTATTAAACATTTTAAACGAACACACATTCCATTAACGAATCTTCAAACAAACTAAAACTTCTTACATTCTGACAGCTAAATGACCTACAGGCTGTATTGCTACGTGCATTACACGACCTATTACTTACCCAAATTTCATGACACACTTATTCTAGCAATTAGTACAGTCTTAAAATTAAAAGCCTCATTACGACTGAGAGTGTGAGAGTCCTCTGAAAAGTTTCTTGACGCGTGAATGCGGCCTGTATTTCATTCATGAAAGAAAGGGGAAAAATTAAGCTTTAACGGGATGACTTACCAATGATTTTTCGGTGGGATTGACACGAATGCGTGGCTCAGAGTCTTCATCTTCGGGCGTGCATTCGGCGCCGGCTGTCTGGCCCATGGTGACGGTCGAAAAGGGGGGTAAAGCCTGGGCCGAAGCGGGGCCGCGTAGAGCAGCCCGCGCGTCTGTCGCGCGTCCACTGCCGCGCCGCCTCGGCACCTCGCAGTCCTCGCTTCACACGTAAGGTTGGGGCTTTCTATCGATACTAGATGTTAAAAAAATTGCCTGTCCATAAAAAGCTAAGCGGTCGGTCCTGAACTTTCTATCGTGAAAATAAGAAGTTTCGCATGTTTCGTAAAGCTGGTCATAATTTAAATACTTACCGATAAAGTGACTCTAGTATAAAACTCGGCTTTGAGATCCTTTCGTCAAATAATTAATTCTGCTCATAGAATTCCCTATACCATAATACGGCAAAGTATTATAAAATACACTATGTAGTTTCATGTGGGCCATCACAAAGTTAAGCGAAGTCGAATCTTATTTTTTGGCATTTGAATAAGTACATAACAAAAAAAAACCGCGTTGTCCCTAATGAGTCTATCGACAAGAGCGAGCCATGCCTAGAGGCCGGCCGGTCGATACAGCGAGCGCAGGTCCGCATACAGCTGGGACCTCTGACAGTTAGAACTTGCAAACTTAACCACTTATGTACTTACGTGGTGTTTTAATCTTCTGAAATAACAGATGAATAAATCAGAGGAAAGAAAGATAGGATTAGTTAGAGAAAATAAGGCTGGTTTTTATGAAAACTTTAGAATTCTGGTGTCTGTGATACAATGATTTTTAATCATTAGTAGGTACAGTACAGGCACCAACGATTCACTTTGGCCTGAAATGCTCATTTTTATTTGAAAATTGTTTTTGTGAAGCTTAAATGTGTTTTTTCTGAATAAAAAATATTTATTTATTATTAATTAATTACTATTCAATAAATTTTTTCTTGCACACATTATGTATTAGGACGGATACGAAGTTACACACTGCTGCGATAATAACGACGCAATAGAAGTGGACGCTTGCGTTCCTCCGTCCTGTGATATGTATTCCGATATTATGAGTTCTTCTAATAAGTGTGTTCGCTTTGTTTCTCTTCTGTATTTTTATTTTTGTGTCCAATCCAGTCTTGCTGACAGTACCCGGTTTCCTTTAAATGCGGTATTCTGATTCGTTATTTTTTTTACACATGTTGTTTTCTGAAAGATGTCTGTGGTATAATTCCAAGCACGTTTGCTTTGCTTTACTATTTTGTTTTGATGTGAGAAGAGAAATAAAAATCTCATTAGGTAAAAACCCGCCAAAAACACAAATACGAAATAGAATTATCGGACGATAAAAGCAAGGAATCGGGACGCATTATCGCAATAAAACATACGGTATTATCGACCGATAATAACGCGCCTGTGTGGGAGAGCCTTTATTTTCCATTTAAATCGTGAAGCTTAGAACTATCTATTTATAAAATACGTTCCACAAATTATTACCAGCGAAGTTTTTGGATGAACTTACAATCTAAACACACGCCAGTGTGTCGATCCATGATCGAAAAAACGGACCTGGTGACGCACCAGCTATTTGTAATATTATACTTAATTTTAGTAATAAAAAAAAATAGTTTTACTTAGATTGCCTTAGTGTAAACCGCCTACTGTTTAGGTAGGTACTTAATAGCTTAACTTTGAACCTAAGTTAGGTTAATTAGTTCAAGGCGTATTCTTCGTTCAGTCATGTATGATTGAAAATCTATTGAGGGTAGGTACCTACTTGCTCATTGTTGAGTGAAGCAGAAAAAGCCATCAGCATTACCGAATGCCGAAAAACACCTTACCTACCGTTGTATACACGTACCTTTTCTAAATTAAGCGTTGAAAGTTTTCCAGATAAGTTTCTTAAGTACGAATTATATATATTTCTTCAGTCAAGATATTACTCTAGTTGAAGTTGCGTGGAATACGAGGCAGGAACTAGAAACTTCGTTATAATGATAAGCTGTCAAAAATACACCTTATACAATAAAATAAAATAATAATTTCTTTCAGTTTCGTTAAAATTGTAGGTGCGTTTAACCTAAGTGAAATATTGTTTTGCAAATTAATTTGAAACCTTTTCGTAACAGTAGCGACATCTAGTGCTGAATAGCGTAACATTGTTTCATTATAATGCCATCTATACTCACCAAGTGAATGCTACCAGATCGAATGTAATTATAACACTATAGATGGCTCTGATATACGTGATCGTTTCAGTGATTCAGTTCACGACACACAGACAGACACTACGAAACCTTTAGAAGAAATAAGGTTGTCAAATTGAAGATTTGACAGCCTTACCTAGGAGTGTTCTATGAACAAGATCAGACTATACATTAGATAAGTACCGTTATACCTTCTGAACAGTCATCATCAGTTTAGCCTTTTCCCAAGCATGGTGGGGTCGGCTTCCAGTCTAAACTTTACAAGTTTGATATCTCTAAAACAACCCAGTTTGGACCCCAAGTTATCGGGTCAAAACTGTTGCAAATTAAGTCTAGTAGGTATCACCCATTTCTACCGTATGGTGTCGGACGTAAAGAATAGCACCATCCCATATCTTCCCGTGGGTGTCGTAAGAGGTGACTAAGGGATCCGACTTACCAGGGAATGGGCAGCAGCGTTCTCTGTACTTTTTTAACAATCGTACTGCGATCGCCAACCCGTCTGCCAAGCGTGGTGCTTGTGGCAAAAACTCTCTTTGGAGGAGGGCTATGTCCAGTAGGGGACAGATGATCACCCATTTTAAGGAAAGCTCCCAATTACCAATAACCCTGTACACCTATTGTAAAATAAACAGTCCGAAGAACAAAATAGATAAATAGGTAGAGAACGGTGAACGCAGCATCTGATACACTTTCTTGGATAGGAGTGAAGATTGTCTTTACGGCGTATTTCCGAACAATGTTTGCAACCTTATCTGTCACTCCTCACGTATGGCAAAAATGCTGGTTGCTTGTCAACCTCGCACTTCCGGTAATTTCGCGGGGCACCACGTAATTTGATTATATACCATAAGAAAGTACTTCAGTATTTTTTGTAAATTTTTTTATTAAATAACATTTAGAGGTCGCTACCAAAGTTTGAATTTTAAATAAACACTCAAAATCTGTATTTGTTAGATTATTTTATTTCTATAGCCTGGACATTAAAATATTCCAAATTTTTTGTTGTTGTTATGAATGAAGATGTTATGTAGATATTTGAATTATTTATTTTTAAGATACAAGGGTTTACTTGCTCACGCCGTGATGGCTCTCGGCCACCGTAGGCGCGGGCCTGTGGACGGTGAGTAATGGGCTAGCTCGCCGTCCGTCCGTCGTATGACGACGGGCAGGCCGTGTCGACGGCGCGTTCGTGTTCCACGCGCGCCTCAAAGAGTTGTCAGCAAACGGGAGGGGCCCGCAAGGGCCGGTGCCTGCCAGGGCTGCGGGACTGTTCGAAAGAGATACCGCGGCCCTGGAACATAAAGGGCCAATGAAGAAACATGGGTGGTTTTTGACGTGACAACGTCTTAAATTAGGTTGCGGCTGGGAGTCACTTATGAAAAAGTGTAACGCTCGGTAACGTTACGATGAGTCACCGAACGAGAGAGAGGCCCGCCGAATGCCTTGCGTCTCTCTCCCACTCAACTATGATCGGTCTGCCGCGCGCGCAGCACTAGAGAATTAGGCGCATTGAATCGGCGCATGCTTGTGTCTCTGTCTTTGTCTTTCTCGAACGTTCTTGGCGTTGGAAAAACAAGAAAGCGTCATAATACAAGTTCACACGTGTGGTTAAAGTATCGTCAGCTGTGTCTGTAGTGTGCAATTTAATTATATTCATATCAATAAATATTCTACCGAGAAAAAGACGTTGTCACGTAAAATCTTCGCCCGTAAAACCGACTTTACAGGCAACCATTTTTTTAGTCAGTAAGAGTCTGACACTCCCTTCCGCCCCGCCCAGAGCGGGAGGAGTCATTTGACGATTTCCCACCCTCCAAAAAAAAAAAAAAAAAAGGGTTTACTTGCTAGTATTAGGCTACTTTTTCCTATACTCTTTTACTAACAAAACCAAAAATATTGCTTTTGTTCTGCATTGGTTGTAATTAATTTATTATATCTTCCATTAAAGCAACACCGCGCTCAGCTTTGTCGTTCACTACTCGCAATGAATGAACGATATTTTTGGCAGCTACAAAATCAATGTCTTCGTTCCAAGATTCCACGTCTTTTTTCAAAAAAATTGATGAGATACCTATGATCTGGAAGAATCTTAAGGAATTATTACTCACGAAGTTTTCTATATTTTTTCGTGAATATAAAAAAAAAAATAAAAAATACTTTTTATTTCTTAGACTTATGTAAATAACAATCAAGTGATAGGAAGTACCTTTTAAGCAAAGAATTGCTTGTATTAGGTACCTCTGCTCTTCCGGTTTACATTTTCAATACATAAGTGAGAAATGTTACAATAAAATCAAATTCAAAATTGGATAAAAATTAAATAAAAATTAATATAAAAATAATAATAAAAATTAAATAAAAATTAATATAAAAAATAAATTAAATTATAATGGAAAGACAGAGTTCATAATTGAAATAAGAATCAAAATTCAAACTTAAATACAAATCAAAATTAAAATGAATATCAAAATCAAAATCAAAATTAAAATTAAAATCGATATTAAAATCAATATCAAAATCAAAATCCAAATTCAAAATTAAGATTAAAATCAAAATTAAAATCAAAATTAAAATTAAAATCAAAATTAAAATCAAAATATAGCATTCAAATTCAAATAGCATAAATATTAATACCAAAATCAGAATGATTTAGATTTATTTATTTATTAAACTTTATGCACATAATGTACAAAGGCGGACTTAATGCCCTGGGCATTTTCTACCAGTCTACCTTAGGGTGATTTAGTGTGCGCATGGGGTGTGTAAGGGAGAGTGTGCGTGGTGTGTTTGTGTGTGTGTGTGTGTATGTGTGTGTTTTTGTGGCCAATTCAGTCCGGTCTGTCCTACATAAAGCCACACAGTTGGTGAGGTACATCACGAACTACGTCATCGTATGCAGGATTGACTCGATTTCTTCGTAACCTTTGTTCATCAGTCATTGAGTGAGTGTATTTTTGCAGTCGTGGTATGTCATAGAATAGATGTTCTGTTCTTTATTTAGAATGTTGTATAAGTGAGATGATTGTTTTGTATATTGTCTCCTGGCAAATGCGGTTTTGACTGGAGTTTCTGGAGCGACCCGAGCGACATTATTCTTCCTCCTAGATTGTGCCCTGGAAGGGATGAAGGGAAGGGATTTATGTTTTTTTAAAGCAATCTGAAGAATATATAGTTTCCTAACTGACAAAAGATTAGAGGTCAAGTAAAGGCTTTCAGTGGGGAATCTCAGTGGTTTGAAGAACATGACCTTCAGCAACGCTCTCTGCGCCCGCTCCAGTTCCAAAAATTTTGTTTTTGTTGCACCGCCCCAGATTGGTATACAGTACAATATTATTGATTGACCAAGGGAGATGTAGATTTGCCTGATTAGATCCTTGGTAGCCACGTGACGAAGCAACTTGAAGGTCCATATTAGTTTTCTGACTCTACCCATTATTAGATCTAAGTGGAAATGCCACGAAAGTCGTTGGTCGAGCATGACCCCAAGGTATCTAGTTTTATTAACCTTGTTTATTTTTAGACAATTGCAGGCGCTGTTGGAGGAGTCTGAGCATGTATGGATTTTTATCTGGATATCTTGTGATGGCTGCGAAAGATTGTAGATAGAGAAACAGATGTAATTAGTCTTTGAGACATTCAATGTTAAAAGGTTGCGATCGAGCCAGGCAGCTACCGTAGACAAGCCACGTTCGGCTGTGTGTGTGAATATGTGTGATATCAAGTTTTATTATTTTTAAGCAATCTTCTGTGCCTTCAATTTTCAGTGCTTCTACCATTCTTTTCTTCTCTTGTACTGAATGTTCGTCATCGAAAAAGGCAAGCGAAACTAGCTCTTCCGAGAAATACCACAAATGATTTAGAATCTGTTTCAGCGCAACAGTAGCTATATTTTGGTAAAGCTTTCAAAGGCTTTAAGGTCTTTCAATAATTGTAAGTATTTCTTGGTGCTGACCATCCGGTAGAGGCTTGAAACCAATATTTAACATAAATCATCTCCGTGAAAATGCATATTCTCTCACAGCATTTTCGTCTTTCTTCGTTAGCTTAAACTGATGCTTAAATAAATTTTCAAACAGTACATGGCTCTTGCCAGCAGTCTCCTAAATAAAACTCCTTTTTCAGGAACACCTCCTAAGAAAATGTTAGTGAGATTCAACAGTTCTCTGTAGTCATCTCGAGGTTGATGTACTTGTAGTTGCTTTGTGCAAAAGAAATCCTGTCTGCGGCCACTTCTGCAAGAATATTTGCCTCAGCATCATCTGTTATTGTTTTGAAGTCGCTGTGGTCAATAGTGTTGCAATTGTTCTTAAACCTTTTAATTAATTGTATATCAGGATCAATAGATGGGACAATCACATTTTTATCCATTTTTCGCTCCAAAAGAACGCATATTCCACTTCTTAAACCGGTAGTTACAGCGGTAGTGTCAAAACACAATCATTTTACCTTATCGCTCAAATTCCATGAATTTTTAGCTTCGTCATTTAAGCCGCTCTTTAACACTTTTTGTAAAAATTTTGACAGCTCGTAGCGACCTCTAAATCTTAACAAAATAATAAATAAAAAACTTAAATAAAAAAAACTAATTTCATATTTACAGGTATATAATCAAATGAGAAAGTGCCCCGGGGATAATTCAAAAGTCCAAAAATAAGGAACACCCCAGTAGTCACCTAACACAAGCATCTTCTTGCTTAAAAGGTGATCTCCAAATCATGTGCGTTATAACTTTATGTAATTTAAATAAACATTTTTTTTAACACTCCGACCCGGTTGATCTCAGGACCTCATGCTTAGTAGTCGCACTTGCGACCACTCGACCAACGAGGCAGTCTCATATATACACACCTAAATTTATTAAATCAATTTACTAATCGGTGATTTTAATATGGGTAGTATCTATTGGGAATATAATGCGGATTCTGGTCTATTGGTCCCCAAAGGATCCAGTAGTAATATAGAACACACTTTTTTAGACATGATAGCCTTTAATGATCTACATCAATGTAACACGATACTCAACGCTTCAAATCGTATTTTGGATCTAGTTCTTAGTAGTAGTAACAATAAAGTGCTGGTATCTCAGGCCTCAATTCCGCTTATACCAATTGATCCTCATCATCCAGCGCTGGAGATCTCGTTTACATATAATAATAGCAATCCTCTTGTGCAAAATAAAATCCCATATTTGAACTTTTATCTCTGTAATTATGAAGCGGTCAACGCTGAACTTGCGACAATTTCTTGGTCTGATGAATGGAACTCTATAAATAATATTAACGACATGTTGCAAAAATTCTATAATATTCTTATGCCAATTATTAAACTGCATACTCCGATTACAAAACCACGAGATGAACGCTATCCTGTCTGGTACAGTAGAGCTTTACTAAAAGTCATTAAAGAAAAAGCTAAATATCACAATATATATAAAAGATACGGGAATTCCAGAGATAAAATTACGTTTGAATGCCTGAGAGTGCGATGTAGTGAGTTGATAAAAGGCTGTTATGTTAATTTTAAAAATAATATAGCTGAACATCTGCGTACCAATCCTAAACATGTCTGGAGGTACTTAAAAAATAAACGAATAGGTAACAATTATATTCCCAACAAAATGAGTTTGAATAACACTACGTTTGCCAGGGGCGGCCAAGACATCTGCGACATGTTTTCCGATCATTTTCAGTCCATATACAGAGTAGATAGTAACACACTCAGTTCAACACCAGTTGAACCCACTCCCTGTAACAATAACACTTTCAGTCGGTGCAAACTTGAAGTAAGAGAAGTTTTCGATTACTTGTCATCCCTAGATTGTGATAAAGGACCCGGGCCTGACTCAATCCCTCCTCTCTTCCTTAGAAAATGTGCAGTGAACCTGGCTGATCCTCTGACTACATTGTTCAACTATTCCTTAGCACAAGGCGTTTTCCCTGACCAGTGGAAAATAGCGCACATCACGCCAATCTTTAAATCTGGTCGTGTTGATGATGTTGCAAATTACAGACCAGTGTTCATTTTATCCGCTTGTGGTAAAATTATTGAATCGCTTGTTCAGAAAAAAATGTTTTCTCACTTTAAAAGTATGTTGGATGATAACCAGCACGGCTTTCGCCTCAAAAAATCGACAATGTCCAATCTAGTCGAGTATGTTTCATATATATCATCTGCATTAGACGAAGGTAAAGAAGTTCATGCAATATACACCGACTTTAAAAAGGCCTTTGATTTGGTAGATCACGACTTACTAATTGCTAAATTAGAAAGTATGGGCGTTCATGGGTCGTTGCTGCGTTGGTGTGAATCTTATTTGAAAAATCGTTCACAACTGGTGTATCTTAAGGGTTTTAAATCCAAACAATATTACATACCATCAGGGGTGCCGCAGGGTTCACACTTGGGGCCTCTATTTTTCTTAGTTTTTATAAATGATTTGGGTTGCAAAATTAACTCAGAATATAAACTTTTTGCTGATGATTTAAAAATTTATCGAACTGTATACAACGAATCCGATATTATTCAGCTTCAGCTTGATTTAAATAACGTACACAATTGGTGCATACAAAATAAAATGTCATTAAATCAAAACAAATGTTACTTTATCAAATTTAGCAGAAAAAGAAAAACATGTGAATATTATTACTCGATTAATAACAGCCCACTCCAAGAAGTTGATACCATTAGGGACCTCGGTGTTTTAGTAGATAGTAGTTTAAGTTTTAGGAGTCATTACGACCAAATTATTAGTCGTGCATCTAAATTGTCGGGTTTCATCGTCAGGGAAATGAAAATTTTTAAAGAACCACTTCTGACTATTTCTATTTACAACAGCGTTATTCGAAGTATTCTGGAGTATTGTAGTCCGGTGTGGAACCCGTTTTATCAGGTGCACTCTGATCGGATTGAACGTATTCAAAAGAGGTTCTTATACCACTTAAGTTTCTCGGATGACAAGTGTCGTAGTCTGAACTCAAATAACTCTAGGCTGAGTCATTATAAAATGAAATCGTTGAGCGCACGAAGGAAATCTCTAGATTTCATGTTTTTGTTCAAACTAATAAATGGTATAGTAGATTCTCCTGAGCTTTTAGAAAAGGTGAAATTTAGTATCCCACGTAGTAGTAGCCGCTTGATTAACCGAAGGACTTTCGTCCTGCCTCATAGTCGAACTAATATAGGTAATTTTTCACCCATTTACCGCATGCTTTCTCTTGCCAACTCTATTTGTGGTGAAATAGATGTCTTTGCTGGTTCTGTAGCCTCAGTTAGGACTAAACTTAGAGTCTTAATTGTATAATGATATGTTGTTGTTTTTATTTTTTTTTGTATTTTTTATATTTCTTATGTTTAATTTTTCTTTTCCAAAACTTTTTCATTGTTTGTGGAAAATTTCTCAATTTGTAAGCAAATTTTGTCTAATTGTCTTTTTTTGTTTTTAATAGTAAGTGTTTTACTTATAATATGCATGCTAGATTCACATCTAGTAGATGTCAATCAGAAATATTGTTGTGAAACTTTTTTATTGCATTTGTGATTGTACATCAGTTTTGTGAATTAAATAAAAAAAAAAAAAAAAAAACAATGCCACGCTAACGAAGTAGCGGGCAACAGCTAGTTAAACAATATAGTGGAACGAAGTTACTAGTGAAGTGTAGTGTTAGTGGTCGAGTTTTCATGGGGCTTTTTTATTGAGTTCCTATTATTTATAATAAAAAAAGTTTAAAAAAATTCGCCGCTCGAGTCTTCTTTTTTTGAATATTTTTTTTTCGTTTTTATATAACTTGAAATTCGATGAATTTATATTGTGGCGTAAAGGTGTGACCTGTTAGCATCCATTATACTCCAATTTGCTCTTTTTCCTTGTTTACTGTTGTCGACGAAATGCATATTTCAATGTTTTTTTTTTAATTTTTTTTTTCTTTTTTGTTTTTTTTTTCTATTTTCTTCAATGATTTCTAAAGTATCGAATTTTAAAACTAAGATGAGAAATCTTAGTTTCAAAATTCGGTACTTTGTAACTGTCCTTGGTAACTGATACTTTTAATCGGCTATTGCGAAAACCTAAAGAAAGCTGTTTTTGTAAATCTACATCACGACAATTACAGTAACATCGTAACACGGAATATATAAAGTAATCATACTTTAGCTAAGCTTTTTTCTTAACTTTGTTTAATTAAGCTCACCAATGTAAGTGCATACGTCGTTAGGTGGTTAATTTTACTTCTGTTATTAATTCGTGATGGTGTTAATCCTGTTAGCCCCGACGTAGTGAAAATGAATATTTTATTATTCCATCAATCTATCCATTATCGCAATGGAACATTCTGTTATTACAAAGACCAGCATTCTATTCAATAACATCTTTGGCTCACTCAAACAAAGACGTCCCTTTTGGAAGACCTTGTAAGGCGAAACCGAAGAAATGGCTGAAAGAAAACGCGAAGAAAGCAAAACAAAGCTTGAGAACAGGCGTGACTTTAAAAAGTCTTTGGATAACGTGATTTATTCCATAAAACCAATAATATTTTTTGAATATTTATATGGAATATCCAGATTTTATTTTACTAGAGGAAAACTACGACCGTCCAATTGCACAATGAAAACCTACGGTATTGTTACTATTGTTGTGTTTCTTGCTGTGTATTTGGCATTTCTCGATTTCCCAGCCGTCCTGTCTGGCACTGCTAAATCTGTGGTCATTATGGACGAAGTGCCCCCTATTGTGGTTCTCATAGAATTCATTACCTCAACGATTACAGCTTCTTTCCTTGTAAACTCAGCTAACATTGGTATCTTAATTAAGCTTGCCAAGATAGATACCGTGCTGCACGCCGATTCGTTTAGTGACTTCTATAAAAAATCACGAATGGAAACATATGTATTTTTGATGGTCCTGTGGATTTCTCATATGATCAATAGTGTTATAGACTTAGTAACCGCAGACGAAATCACCATGAAGGGGTTACTTGTATTTCCTTTATATTATATACAAAAACTCGAAGTATTGACTTTTTGTAAATACATTTTTATGCTAAGACGTAGACTAGTAATGATTAACGACTATATAAAAACATTTGTAGATGAACAAGACAAGAAAAACACCACAGTCTTTACAGTCACAAACAGCAAACATATCGATAACAAGGAGAAAGTAAATTATATTGGTCGTCCAGCAGATGGTAATACCAAAATTAGGGACCTAGCGACCATGTATAATGTCATAGGAAAGATTAGTACTATGATCAACGAAGTTTTTAACTTCCAGATTTTTATGACTTTGGTGTCAACTTTTACGTATGTAGTTATTACGATTTGGACCTCGCTATACTACTACCGGACGCCTGCAAGTAATTCAGGAGAATTGATTAACACTGCAGTGTGGAGTATCAGTGCAATTTATACTGTTGGCGTAATGTCAATTTCTTGTGAACGACTCCTTATAACACGAAACGAGACTAGAATACTAGTTAACAAGGTCATAATGAACTACGACCTACCGAAGACAATGAGAGTACAAGCTAAAGCGTTTATGGAACTCGTGGAGGCCTGGCCGCTACGAATCTACATTTATGATTTATTTTCAGTAGATATTACGCTGATGTTGAAGTTTATCAGCGTGGCAACAACTTATTTAATTGTAATTATTCAAATATCACACTTTGTGTAATTAATAAGCGGTTCTACATAACACGACACATGGCTGAGCACTAGAGTAGCTTTCTGTATTCCTAGAGTTTAAATAGTTTAAAAGAAAGCCTAATAAACAAAGGCCTATGTGAAATAAAATATTTGGTTTTGATTTGGTACGTTAGTAAAATAATTTCTAAATTATCAATGTGAATATTTGTTTTATTTTCCGTATCAATCTACATTTTTCGGAATGAAACTCGTTGAAAATCAAATAAATAGGTAAAGCAAGGGAATACACCGTCGATCTTTCAGAACTAAAGGGCCGTCTCCACGAGCGAGAGTGTATTGAAACGTGGCAACGACGATAATATCGTCGAGATTCTCTCGCTCGTAGAGACAGCCCCTAAGCTTTGATATAATGTGTAGTACCTAATGATTAATATTATTTTTTTATTTAAACTTCATGCCTGTAACTTGCCTACTTGAAATAAATGCTTTGATTTTGATAATTTTTTGATTTCATGTACAGACGCCAGCATATCAAGCTACCCGAAACTGACAAATTTTCCCAATCAACCTTGAACCTAATACTTTAGCTGTAAAGTTGAAAATCTATTAAAGAAATTTGATTGCCACAAGGCATACTCAACCGGTCAATATTTCTCCTGTCCTTTCAATATTTTTTTATAGTTTTCATGCAATATTGATTAATATTAGGTATTTAAAGGTATTCATTAAATTGAGAAAGACTTCCATTATAATGATAAAGGGTTATCACGATAAAGCAAAACAAGTAATTCGACTTTCGTATACCTGCCAAAATCTATGCCGTGCCCAGATTTTTTTGACACATATCACAGGTTTACCGACCCTGGGTGTAGTATTTACGTCCTGTATCCCAAATGCCTTCGTATTAAACTCTATTAGTAATTGATGAGGACCTTTTGGTTAAATATAAACAACATAATGTGTCGATCTAAGGTTAGCTACGATTCTATGCATCGCAATCGAAACGTGTTCCTGGGGGCTTAAAACGGCCGCTTTAGCTGAATCATAATTGGACAGTAATATGAATCAAGTTAAAATTCTTAAAATAGTCACAGACGCAGTTAATATTACGAATTACTAGCTTTTGCCCGCGGCTTCACTCGCGTTAATTTAGAATTTAACAACCGATTCGGGTTTTAGGTATTCTGCTTGTAATAATATAGTTCAATCATGATTCGAAAGACACGTGGTGCCATCTATTATCTTAAGAACGTTATTGTTGTTTTCCTCGGGAACAGTACAGTACTTTTTTTCGGGACGAATGGTACCCCATGTCCGTTTCTGTATACCAGACAACGTATAAGCAAAATTTCAGGATGATCGGTTCAGTGGTTTAGAGGTGAAAAGGTAACAAACAAACTTTCGCATTTATAATATTATAGTAAGAAATATATTATAGTAAGAATTGTTTTGTGACCATTTTACGAATTGTAACATTTGTAACGTAATTCATACTATTATCCTATAATGATTCAGCGTATGTACTTAGCAGTGTATTCATGTGTATGTTCAGCGGCAATTCCGAACCACGTCGACTGATTTCGAAGATACCTTTTTTATTGGAAAGGGGGTACCGCAGGGTTCCATATTAATTTAGTCAAGTTCAGATTTCATTACGTCAATAAGATGCGTATTTAATCTAGTACGCCAATGTTGTTTATATACCAACCATAACCAACCACCAACCAACCACCACTAACTATTACTAGTTGATGTACAGTCAAAGGCCATAAGTCCAATAGCACCTCAAGTAACCTCATCTGTTACGCAGACGACACTGTAATACCATTTCACGAATCTAATTAGACAGACGTATACAAGAAAGCAGAAACAGGTATGATAAGGATCGCTAAATGGCTCGACACGATTTGCTTACACTAAATGTCAAAAAGACCAAATACATAGCATTTTGGAAAAACACTCTCTAGTCAGTGGCCCAAAAAGTTTGACAACCAGTCTTACCAAGGGGAGTCAGATAGGCAGTCGCTCCATGTAAAATACTAGTATTCAGGGTTAGACTGGAAGCCCTGGAAGACTGGACTGGTTAGTTGGGAACAGGCTAAGCAGATGATGACTCTATAATCTACCAAAATAACCTTGTGGGACTTTAAGATTCACAGAGAAGATTGCCACAACAACGTACTGCCCTTGAATCAGGAGGAAATCGGAAGCAAACCTCATCGGAAAACAGAACACGTTACCACTGAGTGTCAGTCCAGTGCAAATGTGCGTAAACCCACAATAAATGACGCCTTCGATTCATTTTTCAGTTCTGGAACTCCTAACGGTATGCGACCGTAAAGATTGACCTTCAATTATCATCTTCTGGCAGTTTGGACACTGATCATAACTTGGTACTGGAACTGGAGTCTTCGTACCAGCTGATGAGCTGAAATTTGAGGCTGCTTTGTTACAATATTCTGCAGTTACTGGTCTTGTCCCTGGGCAGTAATCTTATTTCTTCCTAGATGACGATATGCGACATCTTTTTTAGGCCTATATGTATAGTGCCCATAATCTGCAAATTACACTTTATAGGTAAAGTGCCCATAATCTGCAAATTACTCTTGCATGCATATTAACAGTGTCCACATTTTCGCGTTGACGGCGCCCAACATACTCACATCCCTAAGCTACTCTTCCCGCTTTAAATTACGGCGTGACATAACGCTCCGAGTCACAAAAGTACCCAAGAATTATTATTGTTATTTTATCAGAAAAAAAACCGAAAATTTACAAAAACCTCTCAACTTTTACAGCACAAAATGCTCTACTTTGCCACCAAGTGAAGTTTTATTTCCATATTTCAAAAAAAAAGGCTTATGCTTATTTGTTTTATTTTTTAAATTTCGAACCATTTTTTAATGCAGTTTCTACATTTAAAATTGTACTGGCCTGGTACCAGCACTAAAATGTTTTTTTTTTTAATCTTATATCATTTATTTTAGTTGGCGTGTTCCTTAGTCTTTGTTAAGTATTTAGCGTTCTCTCATCACGCCCTATCTACTCAGCTATCAAGTTTTCATGGTGAATGTGCTAGCTGTAAAACCCTCTGAGCTTCCACTACCACTAGATTTTCTAATACATTTTGTTTGTCAATTTCTACTATATTATTACAACAATCATTTTAACATATTCTTTTCACTATTCATTCATTAGTAAAATAGGCTGGGTAAACTAGATGTTTTTATATTTTATGATAAGAATATATGTTTATCATCGTAATGGGAAATCAACAGTTCGACGTTTAATTTGTGACGAAACAATAATTCATTTCGCGCTAACCTATTCCAACTAGTAGACGTCCTAAAAGTCATTTTATTTAGAAGATGAAGGGTATCAAAACCAAGGTAAAGAAACGAGGGAATAAAACAAACATCCAGCTAATGGACGACAATGACTACAGAAATACGATCGTGCAAATCATGTCCACTTTAAAGCCTATAACGATTGTAGAGAACTTCTCCGGAATATTTAAATTTCGCCAAATTAATGGCGAACTACTGCCACCCAACTGGATGATGAAAATGGTTGCTATTCTGTACATAGTAGTCTACATCTTTATGTTTGTTGGAAACTTTAGAAAACTGATCGAAACAAGTACTTCGGTGGAGTGGAGTGGCAAATGGAGAGCTATGCAAGAGATACCTACTACAGCGGTGCTTTTCCAATACGTCAGTTCCTCTATCCAAGTTTACTTTCTCGCCAACTCAAGGTTGAATATTCGCATCCTTACAACGATTGCGGAACTAGATAACATGATACACGTCGAAACATTCAAGGATTTTTATAAAAAGTCACGTTCTAAGACGAATCTATTCATGTTTGTTCTCATTATTTGTCACGGGATTACTGTCGGTTTCGACATTTTAAGAAATGAATGTGTCTTGTGGGCTATCGTCGCATATCATCTGTATTTTATACAAAAACTTGAGATACTGTTGTTTTTTAAATATATCTTTATGGTTACAAGTAGATTGAAGGTGATCAATAAGTATTTGAGTGCTTTTGTTATTGAGCAGGAGCAGAAAAACGTCACTGTTTTTACAGTCAGGAACAGGAAAAAAGATTCACGGGAAAAGTTCAATTTTATTGGACGCGTATCTGAAACAAACATGAAAGTACGAGACTTGGCGATGATGTACGATATTATCGGAAAGACTTGTTTTATGATCAACAAAGCTTTTAATTTAAAGATTTTTGTGGTTCTTGTATCAGCCTTTGGCTACATAATAGTAACTATACGGACGGCGCTTTATTTTTACCAGGCAATGCATTTGTCTTCTGGTTTATACACCCTCTGTTTTTGGTGTTTAAGTTCAGTTACTAATCTGATGATGTTGGCATTCGTTTGTGATAGATTACTTCGAATACGCAGTAAAACTAAGATTTTAGTTAACAAGATCGTAATGAACTACGACCTGCCGAAGACAATGAGAATTCAAGCTAAAGCGTTCATGGAACTCTTGGAAGCCTGGCCGCTACAGATCAATGTTTACGATATGTTTTCAGTAGATATAACGCTGGTTTTAAAGTTTATAAGCGTAGCAACGACCTATTTGATTGTTATTATTCAAATGACTCATCTTATGTAGCCTGAAGTATTCTCTGGGGCATGTTACTGTATTATTAGCCAAGGTTTAATATAGAGTAAATATTAGTGTTTGCACAAATCAAGGCGCCAGTAATTACTACCCTTTACTCGCTGTAACTGTCTTTATGTTTTCATGTATTTTTATTGATTTAGGATATGGTTTGTTTAAGTCGTTTAAAAACTTAAAATAAACTTGTGTTATTGGTATTTTAATAGTAAAAATGAATAATTGCATACCGTTTGTTTTACTCTTACACAACTTGAGCGAGATGCATGATAAGTTAATGTTAGTATAAACTTTAATTGCCGGTTTCTAAATTGCGTAATTAAAGTTTACTTTGAATTACGATTGCTATTAAATCAGTGAAAGAATTAAAAGGAATCACCTCAATAAGAGTTTGACTAGTTCTCTATTCGAATTATAAACTGACAGAAGTCGTGTTGTTGTGTGTTGTGGAACTTAAAACTTTCGCCCCTAATAGGTAGTACATAATTTATCTTTTTAATTAAAATTAAATTAAAATTCCTGCTCCGATTCCCAATACGAACCATTTAAACGAAAAAAACAAGCAAACAGATCTTTACGTTCAGTTTGGTTGTACACACGGTGACACATCGTGCTTTACACAAGTCCAGTATAACATAACCTCGCTTTGTATAGACTTCCTGTAAAAGGAAAGGTCAGCTTACACTGGTTTTCCATAGCTTGATTGGTCGTCGTGCGTACCAACTTAGGAGGCGACCAGGCTGACATTATTTATAAGCCGATAACAGTTTGCCACACATAAAGCTGCTTAGCCTGAAAGAAGTATTACATCTTGATCAATATATTAAATTGACTTTACCGTCTCCTTACTGCTTATCATTATTAGGTACCTAGGTACTATTCAAGTAAACGCTTCATTATCGTAATGGAACATCATGCTTCTCACCATTCTTACAGTCTTACACGTCCGAACGGACGTTCTTATTCAATATCCATAAAAATACTTAGAGCTCTAAGTGCGTTAAACATGGAAGAGAGTAAGGCACAAGGCAATGAACCAAATATTGAAAAGCCGAACAATAACTATGCTGAAAAACAGAATATCATAAATATTATTGGCAATGTGAAACCCGAAATTATACTTGAGTATTGCTTTGGAATATACAGATTTCAATTTATCGATGGACAGTTACATCTCCCAAATTGGAAAATTAAAGCATTAGGAATTTTGTTTATTGTAATCTATATTCCTATATTTTTCTGGATTCTCTTCTTACCTGATATTATTGAATTGTATAGACCCGTCTATTTGATGGACACCATTCCATCTCTTGTAGTTCTTTTTCAATACGTTGCCGCGATAATAACTGCCAATTTTGTTATCGGTTCGATGAATATTCGTATGATCACTTTGCTTGCGGAAGTAGACGCCATGTTGCAAGTGGAAAAGTGTGCGAAATTCTATAAAAAAATGAGTATCCGGCTCAATAGACACTTGATATTTCTTATAATATCTCAAGTTATTAATGGAGTGTTAGATTTGTGTAGTATATCAGATATCCAGTGGGGAGCTGTCGTTTTACCCCTATATTTTATTCAGAAATTAGAAATATTTACTTTCTGCACATATGTCATCATGATAGATTGGAGACTTACGATTATTCACAGGTATTTGAAAGAGTTTGTTCAAGAGCAATCTAAGAAGATATTACCTATTTTTACAGTCAGAGACACAAAAAATCAAAACGAGAAAACTGTTAATTTTATTGGACATCCATCGGGAAGAAATACAAAAATAAGAGACTTGGCTACAACTTATGACAATTTGGGAGAAATTTGCTCCTTGACAAATAAAGTTTTTAACTTCCAGAATTTCTTGTCTCTTGTGTCTGGCTTTACGTACATTGTTACTACAATATGGATATCACTTTCTTTCTACCGCACACCTGGCTATAATGATACAAGACAGTTGATAAACGTCATGGTTTGGTGTTTTAATACGATTTGTAACATTGTCACCATGTCATATACTTGTGAACAACTGCTTGTAACACGCAACGAGACAAGAATACTGGTGAATAAGATTATAATGAACTACAACCTACCGAAGACAATGAGAGTACAAGCTAAAGCGTTTATGGAACTCGTGGAGGCCTGGCCGCTGCGGATCTATGTATACGATATGTTTTCTATAGATATTAAGTTGATGTTGAAGTTTATCAGCGTGGCAACCACGTATCTTATTGTAATCATTCAAATATCTCATTTCATCTAAACTTGTCATTTCGTTTTAGCCCCTTTAACTTATTATTTTGACTTTAAACTTTTTAACCGCACCTGTATTTTCGCACCATTTAAGTGTACATAATACCTATGCAAAATTGGGCACAATTGCATGTAATTGGGGTAATATGAAATCTTTTCTGAACTTATTGAATTAATGTATCACCCTAAATAGTGTAACTTTTTGTCATGGATTGTTCTCATTACCTACACACTGCACACGAACACCGCCTTCTAGAATCTTCAGTAGAAGTTAATTTAAGATTGCATTATTAGATATTACTATCATTTATGTGAATAAAACTTCTCCGTTCCGTCTTGGGTAAAAATAAATGTGTGTTATTGGATTATTAAAGAATCGTTGTACTTTTTTTTTTTTTTTTTGTGCATAACACTGGCGCGGCGGTGTTATGCACGGGGCGTAGCGTCGCTCTATTTGGGGTAGGTCCATATAAGCAACTAGCTTTTGCCCGCGGCTTCGCTCGCGTTAATTTAGAATTTGACAAACAATTCGGGTTGTACTCTGCTTGTAATAATATACATAATTAAATTATGATTCGAAAGACACGTGGCGCCATCTATTATCATAGAACGTTATTGTTGTTTTCCACGGGAACAGTACTTTTTTTTTTTGGGGATGAAAGGTCCCCTATATCTGTTTCTGTACACCTGGCAACGTATCTACAAAATTTCAGGATGATCTGTTCAGTGGTTTAGGCGTGAAAAGAAAACAAACAAACTTACTTTCGCATTTATAATATTACTAGCTATTGCCCGCGGCTTCTCCCGTGTGGTTGTCGAAAAATATCGGACGGGAACGTACAACCGGGATTAAAAATAAACCTATACGTTAATCCATCCAGGTTACGGTAACAAACATAGTTACATACCTTCATTCCCCTTTTTAACCCTTCTGGGTAATTATCAAAAACGCTGAGATACATATAAATCAATTTTCAATCGTCAGCCTAAACACAAATTTTGAAGATCCTAACTTCAAAACTGACGGAGTTTCATAAAAACTTCCAACCCCTATTTTACCCCTTTAGGGGTAGAATTGCCAAAAAATCTTTCTTAGTGGATATTACTCTTCACAAAGAACACACCATCCAAGTTTCATGTCTCTAGGACCAGCGGTTTGGGCTGTGTGTTGATATATATCACCCGGTCAGTCAGTAAGTTTACCATTTTATATATATTTTTACTTTCTGGTTTTATTTCAAAGATAAGTAATGAAATTATTTACAAACTACAAAACTATAACAGTAATAAATATGTACAAGTAGAAAAGGGCTTTCTGGGCCGTAAGCTTTTTTTCCGACGTCATCACACAAAAACTTTTTCCCCTATTTTTACCCCTTTAGAGTAAATTTTTTACAAACTTTGAATGTCTTACAGCCCTTTTTTGGCATTAAAAATTAGCCTATGCCCTTTCTCAGACTATCTCTGTACCAAATTTCATTTAAATCGGTTCAGTAGTTTAGGTGTGATTGCGTAACAAAACAGACAGAGTTACTTTCGCATTTGCAATGTTTTAATTAATTGTCATTTTATTATGTAATTTATAATAATATTATATGTAATTGTTCAATTTATTTTCTAATTTTATACCATTATGCATGATTTTCAAATATTTTAGTAAATTATTCTAATCCTCAGCTAGATCTGCACACCATATTTGTACGCCTCCTGGCATAACATAGCGCTCTGTTTTTACCTATGTTAACAAATAAATTATGATTTGATTTGATTTATAATATTAATATAAAATATAAATATATAAATTATATAAATAATAAATATAATAATAAGTAAGGATTATAGTTAGGAAGTTATATGTAGATAAGCTTAGTTAGTTGGATTCTAGTTAAATTGTTCAATTTTTTTACAAAAGATGTCGTACGAAGTATTTTTACAAGATCCGAATCCGAAGAAACGATTTTATTAAAACACTGAAAAATGTCCGACAAAATATATTTCATAGTAATGTAAAGTATGTAGAATACAGTTATCAGATCTAGGTATTAATAAATCAATCTGTCATTTTATACGGTGACAATATAGCGACGTCAATAATGACGCGTTAAATATGTTATACACAAGTGATAAATATAATTAAGTACAGAGAAACTATCATTTTTTGGCTAAAAAATCAGCATTGCCATCCAACGTGACAATGCTGCCAGCCTTCTGGTCACTTTTCCCATTAACTCCGATCCACACGAATTTTTTGATGCCCTTTGACTTTTTATGATTCTGATGACTGTACATATTTTTATTATTATTTTAAGTTTTTTATATTTTGTAAAGTATGTAGGTAAATATCACTAGAATATTAAAAAGCCGGTTTGTAATAGTTGCACTCTAAATAATTAAATGGTCGTTCAATAAACTTTTATTTGACTTTACAACCACTTCAACAGGTAATAATGATCGAGTGAGCAAACAGTATAACAGTAATGGAATTTTGCTGTATCTTGAACAATTTGAAATTTAATTGATGAGATCTTTCAATTCTTCCTATCTACGTTAGCGTACGACGATATGATATGATGAGACCTCCGTTAGTTTATCATATATTAAGTCCTGACCTGACTGAAATGAAGGTCTTCACCTTTTTGTCAGACATGGAAGACGCAAAGGAACAAGACATTGACTCAAATGAAGAAAACGACAATAGCCGTGAAAAAAAGAAAGTCGTCGAAATTATTAAAAATTTCAAATCTGTAATTATACTTAAATACAGCTATGGAATATTTAGATTTCAACTTGCCAATGGAGAGCTACGTTCCCCAAATTGGAAAATGAAAGCTTTTGGAATGATAATTATGTCAATCTATGCTGCTGCTGGATCTGGCTTCTTATTCGTATCTGAACCGCAATATGAAATTTCTAGTCTAACTTTGTAGATGCATTTCCTACCATTATGGTCAGTTTTCAATATGCAGCCGCGATGATAACCGCAACCATATTATTGAAAATGTAAATCAATTTTATGAGAGATAAATTCTTTTCGGTAGTTTACACAGAGTTCAATAATACATTAAAAATGAAAGAGTGACTGGGCAACTAAGGGTATTAGGAAAGTTGGGGGCGATTGTTTGAGCTGTACGGCCTTACGTCAACTCAGAAACTTTTAAAATATGTTGCAACTTACTCAAAACATTTTAAAAACACTTGTAAGGTATCTAAAACCTTATTCATTAGCAACAAGATTAAATCCGTCGATAGTAAAATAAAGACGATTTAAAAAATTATCAATAGGAACTAATAGAAATAAAAAATATAATAATGATATCACACTAGAGACTTCACGTGGTCTTCTAAGCTCTAAAAACGAAGTTGCTCAAGAATTTATTCATTTCTTCACTAGTATCCCACTTAAAACTACTGAAACATTAATAAATCAATAGAAACCAAGGGTGAGACCCTTGGTTTCTATTGATTTATTAAGAGCGAACATTTCAGCCTGTCCGGTTGAGTTTCAATTTAAGCATATAAACCCCATTAGCAGTCATTAAAACTTTTAAGGAAATCAAAATCAAATTAACTGAAGATCAATGCAGAATGTCGATTAAAGTTTGTCAAGCTATTATTGAGACTATAGCACCGTACTTAGCCTTAATATTTAATTTATTTGTGGACCAAGGAGTCTTCCCGGACCTTATGAAATACAGCAAGGTAATAAATACCACTTTTCAAATTCGGGGACAGTATAGACACCAATAACTATAGACCCGTATCCGTGTTGCCGGTTTTCAGCAAGGTGTGTGAAAAGGTTATGCTTAATCAAATACTCACACACTTTAACACCAACAAAATCTTACATGAGAAACAATATGGTTTCACCAAAGGACGTTGCACGACTGACGCTGGTATCACCTTATTAAAACACTTATTTACGGCGTGGGAAGAGGCACAAGATGCCATAGGAATCTTCTGCGACCTCTCGAAAGTATTTGATTGTGTAAACCACGAAACCATACTATTCAAACCTGAACATTACGGTTTAGGGAAACTTGCGCTCAGTTTAGTGAAATCGTATTTAGACGATAGACATCAGCAAGTACAAATAAATGGTGCCAATTCTATGGGTTTAAAAGTAAGTATAGGTGCACCGCAAGGTTCGATATTAGATCCTTTCCTCTTTTTAGTCTATATAAATGATCTACTCCATCGGGGAGCTGGGGTGGATCGAAAAAATTTCCCACTCGCACGCAAAATACGCGCATTGGTCGTGAAGTTGCGGACGCCAGCCCTTTATACAATACAATTATACAATACAATGATCTACCCCATTTATTTAAAAACCAACCACAAACGATGTTGTTTGCTGACGATACCTCTTTAATATTTAAGATAAACAGACGTGCCACAAATCTTGACGACGTAAATAACGCCCTACTGCTGGTCCAAAATTGGTTCACCGCGAATAATTTCGTATTAAATGGGAAAAAAACGAAGTGCATAAGATTTTCTCTACCGAATGTCAAATGTAGTGACATAGTATTGAATCAAGAGAAACTAGAATTCGAATAAAAAACTGTTTTCCTGGGGATAACGCCCGATTCAAGGCTACAATGGGGTCCGCTTCTCTTGCAGGACGGCTGAGTTTAGTAGCATATGCAGTTAGAATTCGTCAATTTACTGATGTAGATACCGCGAGGCTAGTCTATTTTATTGTATGTTTTATTATTAATTTAGTTTATATTTTATTATGTCATACGGTATTTTACTATGGAGACGGGCTGCAGGCGTCGAGTCTATATTTATTCTGCAGAAAAGAGCTATCACAGCCTTATATGATCTACGTAGGCGCGATTCTCTAAGATAACTGTTTAAGGAAATTAATGTCATGACAGTACCTTGTCAATACATCTATGAAAACATCATGCACGTTAGGAAAAATCTGCATTTATTTAGTAAAAGAAGTAACAGACACCACTATAATACTAGGAACAGGGACCAACTAGTACAGCCAGGTTTCAGGCTAGCTAAAGTAGACTCATCTTTCATGGGGTACTGTTTAAAATGTTACAATAAAATACCTCCCCACATTCTACAACTGAATGAGACGAAGTCTAAATCTTGTATAAAACGCACACTATGTAGGCAAGCGTATTATAAGTACATTGATTACATTGATGATAAAAATGCTTGGTTCGATGCTGGTCCTGCTCCACAACCATAGGGCAAACTAATTGATTACCAAGTGAAGTTATTGTGGAAGCTGTAGAAGATTGTAAAAATATCTTTGCACGGTATAGATTCAATCTCTTAGTATTATATAATTTTATAGCACATGTGTGAGTATTATGTGCTGTAAAGCTACCATTTATATTTAGTTATCTTTCATTGACTCGAATGTCGAACATTCGAGTCTGGTGGGTGGGAGAATGTCATGCTCACTCAAATGTCTCGCTGATGGTGGCGGTTGTGTCGGGTCATTCAGTTCCCTTCAATATGGTTGAGCAGAATAAGGCTCATCCATGCGTCATATTCGTGAACGAGCGCTGTCAGTTGGGACTGGTCATCTCTTAGCTGCCACGGTTTATTTTAACTACTTTGTTTTTAACATAATCTTTTACTCGGGACGCTCTTAATGTGCATGTCTTTCTACATTGTTCTCACATATATTTATAATCTCAACATGAATGATGTAACCAAAATCTTGTGACAACATTTTGATTGAAAAGAGTGCCCATGGAGTTTCTTGCCCATTCTTCTCCATAGAGATCTACGCTTTAGAATGGGCAAAGTACAGTACTTTCATAAGTTATTATGCTTTGTGTCTGTGACTGTAGCTTCGTCTTCTTTGTTTTTCTGACATTCAAAAGTGCCTGGTATAGTCTAATTGAAATAAATGCTTTGAGTTTTTTAAGGCCCGTAGATTGGCACGCTGTTTGACTGAACATTTAATGCCCCCCGCTCAGCCTGCGATGCCTGGCGTACAGGTGCCGCGCGGTGACGCACGCCTCACGCAGAGACGTCAGCTCTCGCAACCACTAGTACACCTACCGCCGGGCGCTTCCTGGCCGAACTCGGGGCATTGCCACGTAGCATATCTCGGACATGGCCTCCTGGAACAAACGTTGACGTCGGCAAGCCTGATCGGTGATGTCCCCTAGGCCTGCATGATCGAGGCTTCCAGGAGGAGCTCCCGGTCCAATTTAATGCCCCTTAGGTCTTTCGGACTACGAATGGTTTGGAGTACGAATGTGGGTGGGTTTAAGAGTTGAAGAAGACCAAAGAAACACTGGATGGACTGTGTGAAGGATGATATGGCAAGAAAGTAGGTGAGTGATGAGATGACGAGTAATAGAGAAGTATGGAAGAAGAAGACATGCTAAACCGACTCCAAATAAATTGGGATAAGGGCAGGAGAATAATAATGAGATGGGATAATCTTAATACAATGTAAGTACCACCTTCTTTTTAAAGAGGTTTGAATATTTTGCCATGCTTACTGTCTGCCATTTTTTTTTTCATATCAATACTTGGTACCAATACAACAAGTACTGTATAACAAAAATCTTCTAAAGCGCCACGTTTTTCAAATATACGCTATCGAAGTTGTAAATGTTATGAATCAGATTGGTAGGATAAGTAAATCACTGTAATGTGAACACTGAAAAGAAAGTGAAAACCTGCTCACCTACACTCTGTGTCTTATGCGCAATTATGAAAATAAATTGAAAAGAAGGACAGAAAAGAGAGACTCTATATTAAAATACTCTAACCCTTTTTAAAAGGAACAATGTCTACTCAGTTAACGCAGCAGTGAGGTTAAGGCAGCTGAAGAGTCGGTCAGAATGATCCACCTCCTTACTAGTAGGTATAGGGTTGATGTAGTAGAAGTAGGGCTTTGCTGGGGCGGCTGCTGCAGGTGCAGGCTGAAAAGCTCAAACGGCGCAAATACAATAATTAAATTGATAGTTATATTTTTGAGCCGTTTGGGGTTGAAACACTAGGGCCACCTAGTATTACGGGAAATCGCCAAGCGGTTGGTCGACTCTTCACGTGACCAGAGGGTGGGCCTATTTTTTGGCCAAAGCTGCTGATTAGCATTGCCATCCAACGTGGCAAAGCTGCCAGCCTTCTGGGCACTTTTCCTGTTGACAGCGATGTAGACGAATTTTCGGACGACCTGCAACCCTTTTGAGACTTGTAATAATGTAATATTTCATTACTATTATAGTTTTGTAGTTTGTAAATAATTTAATTATCATGAAAATAGCCCATATCGAAACAAAAAAAAAGTGTTCCCTAAATAGTGTGTGTGCATACTAAATAATTAAATTATGGATCAATAAACTTATTATTATACTTATTTGACTTTACACCTACATCCTTGGACAATAATGATCGCGCGAGCAAATAGTATTATCGTAATTGATTTTTATTTTATCTTGAACAATTTGATATTCATTTCATGACATCTTTCAATTCTGGCTATCATACACTAACTAAATGACGCCTTTATCAAATATTTATTAAAGACTTTCTTTTTTTAATCAAATATGGAAGACGAAAAAGAACAGGACAGTGATTCAAATGAAGAAAAAGTAAAAAGTGGTGAAAAAAAGAAAATATTCGCAATTATTAATAATCTTAAACCCGAAATTATGCTTGAGTACTGCTGTGGAATATATAGATTTCAAGTTGTGAACGGAGAACTACTTCCCCCAAATTGGAAAATGAAGGCTTTCGGAATTTTGACTACGTCAATCTATGCTGCTTTATTTTTCTGGTCCCTATTCTTTTCTAAATCTCCAGATGACATTCCTAGAGAATTTATTATTATGAGTGTTATGGATTTGTTTCCTTCTTTTGTGGTACTTTTTCAATACGCCGCCTCGACAATAGCTGCTAATTATATTTTCAGTTCAAAAAATATTCGTATGGTCACTTTGCTTGCCGAAGTAGACACCACACTGCAAGTGGAAACATGTAAAGATTTTTATAAAAGCATGGGATCACAGCTCAATAAGTACCTAATGTACATAACAATAACACATATAATTAATGGAGTGATAGATTTGTGTAGCATGGAAGATGTTGAATGGGGAAGTATCGTGTTGCCCTTATATTTTATCCAGAAATTAGAAGTGTTCATTTTCTGTGCATATGCTGTCATGATAAATGGTAGACTGTCTATTATCAATAATTATTTGAAAGAGTTTATTCAAGAACCAGACAGAAAAGGGCCAATTTTTACAGTCAGGGGCGCAAAAATGAACACCGAAAAGACGTTCAATTTCATCGGACGTCCAACAGAAAGAAATATAAAAATAAGAGATCTGGCCACAACTTATGATAACATCGGAGAAATTTGTTACTCGGTAAATGATGTTTTTAACTTCCAGATTTTCTTGACTTTAGTGTCTGCCTTTACATGCATAGTTTCAATAATATGGATATCGGTGTCCTTCTACTACACAGCGGACTATCATTTAAGTGAGTTGATAAACAATATGATTTGGTGTTTTAATACGATTTGCAATGTTGGTATCATGTCATTTTCTTGCGAAAGACTCCTTATAACACGGAACGAGACCAAAATGCTAGTGAACAAGGTCATAATGAACTACGACCTACCGAAGACAATGAGAGTACAAGCTAAAGCGTTTATGGAACTCGTGGAGGCCTGGCCGCTACAGATTTATGTTTATGATATGTTTTCTATAAATATTAAGCTGATATTGAAGTTCATAAGTGTAGCAACCACGTATTTAATTGTTATCATTCAAATATCTCATTTAATAAGAATCTAACGTCTTCTAAACTAACTTTGAGATTCGTTTGCACCTCTGGAGTATAGAAATCCAAAAACTGTCACAATTATCCAGTTAAACGTCTTGTTAACGATTTTTGCAAACAAATATTTGTTTGACTCATTTACATATAAGATTATTGTTCTCATGTTGTACATATCTATGTTTCTGATTTTGATAAACGTTTAAATTTACGTTACGTTAACGTCTCACGTTCGTGCGATCAACGCGTGTAGGCTTTTTGTGTGTAATTCGAGTACGATAAAAATAAAACGTTTAGTTGCACTATCTAAAAGGTATTTCTTTCATTTACCCCATTCACCATTGCCTTATCGCTTCTCCGAAGTTCATTGTGAAGACACCTGTTGCCTTTCAACTTTTCTGTCACTTCCAAACTTTCTCTTATAAATTTACTTTTGATAAACGAATATATTATTCTCTATTTTATTACAGTGGAGAACATAATATCATCGTTATTGCTTTTCTCGGCTTCCCGTCTAACCGGATACAGCTGAATACCAGTATCTTACATGAAGCGACTGCCTATCTGACCTCCACAACCCAGTTAGTACTGAGTAATAATATACCCCTTGGTAAGACTGGTTGTAGACTTTTTGGGGCACTGACTACCTGTAACGACTGTCAAAGATCTACAAATGACAGCCGTGACCAACGGCTTAACGTGCTTTCCGAGGGACGGAGGAAACTCGGTATGTAATGGGTGGTCACCCATCCACAGACCAACCTAGGCAAGCACGGCTTAACCTAAAGATCGATCTGAGCGGCTGTTATTATTTTGCCACGAGCCCCTCAGAACAGTCACGAACACCAATATTATATGTTACACACTTAGGTAGGTACCTAAACTCAAAAGCGATTTCTGGAATTACGATTACAACTATAAGATAATACCTGTTTCATAGTTTTTTATTAATGTTTTATTTTAGGGTTCGAAAATATCAGTCTTGTCACATCTGTAATCCCTGAAGGATAATTATTTATCATTCATTATAAGTCAGAGGTGTACTTAATAGAACACCCACATTTAGACAGTTAAGTCTCATGTAATAGGGGGTGAGCCTATTGCTATCAACCGGGCACAAAGTTCAGTCTCCGTGGCTGCTACTGAGAAATTCCTGGAAAAAACATATTAACAATTTCTTCGACCTAGGAGCCGACCCCAGGGCCTTTTACTTAAAACTTTAAATAATGTTCAATATAGACTTTCTTGTTTCTGTTTCTTCTAGACATAGGTTTTCTTATGTATTCGCTTGGTAGATATTTAGCAAATAGCAATAGCGATGATAAAAAGTCTTATATTTTTTTATCCCATAAACCTCCTTAGTAAACAGCAAATAAAGATTACCTAGGCTAGGTAGGTTATTTATTAGTATTTTTTAGGATTCCGTGCTCAACAAGGAACCCTTATAGTTACGCCATATGTCCGTCCGTCTGTCTGTCTTTCAGCAGCTTAACTCAAAGACTTTTAGTACTAGAAAGAGAGACTATTAAAGTATTATAGTATTTTCTCGCGTACCCTATAGTGTGGGATGTCTTTGGATAGGTCTTTAAAAAATATTGCGAGTTTGTTCAATTAATTTTTCGATTAAGAGGGATTCGTTTTTGAAATATTAAGCTTTCAAGTGCTAATTTTTGTTAGACTCAAATGTCCCCCTTCCCTCTACTAGCCAAACGGTTGTGTTTGGGTGTGTGAAAAAATTGGTGTTAATATATATAACGAAGTTAAAAGGAAAACTCAGCTACCAATTTATAAAATGTATTTGGATAACATATTTTCCTAAGCATAATGTATGGGAGCACGGGTTTTTCAACTGCAAATGTAAGTTTGTTTTAATCATCGTTCAGAGGCAAATCGGACTGTAGGAAGTGTCCGCATATTTTGAAGGGCAACTACGGTACTGAAGATACCCTAAAAAAACTACTGTTCGAGATTTTATTTTACCACTTTGTCGGCGTAACTAATCTGTATATTCATGCCAAATTACAGCTTTCTAGTACTAAGAGTCATTGAGCTAAACTGCGGACAGACAGACAGACGGACATGGCGAAACTATGAGGGTTCCTTGTTTGTTGACTACAGAACCCTAAAAAACGAATTTCGTGTTCATGCTAAACATAACTCTATCATCGATCGTTAAGAAACATGAATCCACTACATGTTGACATCAAATCAGTCCTGAATCTCGTAGCGCCCGTAGGTTTCAACTTTTAACTAAAGCTTTTTGTACGGAGGTACAAAAATGTTACTTGACTAAGATTATGTCTTAACGGTCATGATCTTGATCATCTAACATAATGTAACTCCGTATTAGAAACAGCCGAAACAAATTCTAAGAAGTCTTTGACCTCTCAATTTGTTTGGCTATTTTTTCTGAGAGATTACTCTGAGAAGAAACAGCCGGATACGAAACACCGGCCTCATCCAATTAAAAGGAAAAAATATTTTGACTTATAAAAGTGCTTGTAAAACCCAATTTACAAAATAAACGTTACTTATTCATTTATTAATCAAAATACTTCACATGCATGTTGCATCACATACCAACAAAATATATAAACTATAATCATTTCGATTCAACATAATGTTTTGAAGTTTCAGCCATGCATCCATGCTACCAAATGAACTAATGTGAATGATATTTAATAACTAAAGTAAGCACGGTAAGCAGGTTCGGTTCGAAAGTTAATATATAAAAGACCCATTTTATGTGAAGGCCACTGCCATTTTAATAATTTGTAGAAGATACATGAGTAACTGTCAAGTTACGTTTTGCCCGCGACGTCGTCTGTGAGGTTTTTTGTGAGTGTTTTAGGTTCTTATGCCATACCACAGAAGATCATACAAACTCGTTCTCATAAAGGAGTTCGGTTCTCCCTAGATATAAACAAATGTTTCAACATGTTATTATTTAGGCTATTCCGGTAAAACTTGGCATGCAGTAACTCACGGAGATATTTCTTTATATATATTGAAGAACATAATGAAGTGTAGCAATTAATAATGTAATATACTTAGTTACTTGTCATTTCTTGGGATCGTATTTCGACTAGCAGACGTCGCAAACGCCATTATCTACTATTGATAGAAGATGAATTGTATCATGGAAAAAGCAAAGAGACTAGTAAATAAACCTAACATCCGACAGATGGATGAAAGTGACTACAGAAATAAGATTGCACAAGTCATGTACACTATAAAGCCTATTACAATAGTGGAATACTGCTGCGGAATGTTTAAATTTCGCCTTATGAATGGACAGTTACGGCCACCCAACTGGATAATGAAAACTGTTACTATTTTCCACATAATGTTCGTCACTATTGTGTATATTAAAAACTTTTTGAGGCCAGTCGGTGAGATCAACCAAGGCATAGGCAGAGGGAGAGTTTTGCAAGAAATACCGAGTGTTGCGGTGCTCATCCATTACATCTTCTCTATACTCAAACCCTGCTTTCCTTCTAACTCATTGTTAAATATTCGCATCTGCACAACGTTTGCGAACCTGGATGAAATGTTGCATGTCGAAAAATATAATGAGTATTACAAAAAGTCACGTTCTCAAACTAATTTACTCGTGTCTGTTCTCTTATTGATCCACGTGGCTAATTTTACTTTTTACGTATATAATGAAAATGATGTTTTATGGGCGATCGCCGTATTTCACCTATATTTGATACAAAAACTGGAAATACTGGCATTCGTCAAATATGTTATCATGGTGAAGTGTAGACTTACTATGATCAATAAGTACTTGAGTACGTTTGTTTTTGAACAGAAACGCATCGCAGTTTTTACTGTCAAGAATAAGAAACAAGAATCGCAGGATAATTTTGATTTCATAGGGAGTGTATCAGGAAGTAACGACAAGATAAGAGATTTGGCAACGATGTACGATATAACAGGAAGGATTTGTTTTATGGTAAACAGAGATTTTAATTTGAAGATATTTTGGATCCTCCTGACTGCCTTTGGATACATACTTATAACGATACGAACGGCGCTAGCCTATTATCAGAAACCTGGATATTATACAAGTGACATAGCCACCGTGATAATTTGGTGTTTGAATTCGATTTGCAATCTCTCAGCCCTTGCATTTATTTGTGAAACATTACTTCGAGAGCGCAGTAAGACTAGGAATTTAGTAAACAAGATTATAATGAACTACGACCTACCGAAGACAATGAGAGCGCAAGCTAAAGCGTTTATGGAACTCGTGGAGGCCTGGCCGCTACGGATCTATGTATACGACATGTTTTCAGTAGATATCACCTTACTATTAAAATTTATAAGCGTGGCAACGACCTATTTGATAGTAATTATTCAAATTTCACATTTAATTTAGACCTGTATTTTAACTATCTACTTTAGTATATAGCAGGTTCATTTTTGCATTAGAAATAGTGTTTGTTGCACGAAAGGAGTTCCGTATTTGTACCATGTGTGAAAGAAGAAGGGCAGAAATTTGTCTGGTTATATTTTAGCGACCGTAAATATCACAAAAACGAAACAAATTTAATTATTTTTTTATGATTTTTCAATTATTCACTTTATTTCTTAAAAGCCGGAGTTAATTTTATATTAATAAAAGTATATCAACTGCTTCGGAACGAGATACGCGAATTGTTTTCATATTATAGTGGTGTTACACATACAATCATTATGAATGTTATTATCTGTACCGATTTAAATGAACGATCGATTCAATTGATCATTCTAGGGTTGGTTGAATTATTAAAATAATTATTGAAATGCAGTTATTCTCAAACCAGCAGTTAATCAACCTGATTTGATCTTTATGTAATATTACTTTTAAATCTAAAAAAGGAGCATAGGATCGATTCAACATTGTATCGATTTTACATTAAATCGATTTTAATTGTACAGCTCTACTTTTGTCTTTGACAGTGACCGATTGACAGTTGGATGCTACAGAATTCCTCTGCGTATTCCGTTTCGTTCGTGTTTTGTGTGTTTATATCTTTGTTTTCCGGCTTTTCCGAATCAAAATAGACTCGCTTGTAGATTCTGCTACTGACGCCGAATCTTTAGACATATTTTTTACTACGGGATGCTTCAATTTAATTCCAGACAATTTAAAGTAAGGAGATTTGCCATTGTTCTTTGTCATTCCATCCCATGTTACTTCTCTGCGACGCATTTAGGCTAGCAATCTGAAGTGTGTCTTACGGGTTTAAAATACATAGTTTGATATTTAAAGCATAAACGACTTTTAAACAAAGTGTGTGAAAGTGATCATAAAATTATATTTCCTTGCTGGTCTAGTCGTTGGAGGCACTACTGGTGAGGGAGAGGTCTGGAGTTCGATTTTCAGGTCGTACAGTGTTATTGGGTTTTTCATTATGAACTAGTCAGTCTAGAGTTTGGATTTTTGCACGGTTGATTTGATGTCAATACACCCGTGTTCTTTCACTTGGGACTTAAACATAGCTAAAGAAACTTGGGTGTAACGTAAACTGCCTAACCCGTCGGAAAAATACATGCGACATGTTATCGTAATAATGGATTGATATGTATATTTAAATAGACTATAACTGTTTGAGGCTTTTTTAAATTATTTAACTTAATTTGAAACTAAATCTACATGTTGACAAACCGATACCTTGCCTTGCCTTAAACTCTGACACCAGGTTAGGCACTAACCACACGAAAAAGAAAATAATTTAAAAAATAAAATAATTAATTGAATATTGTTTTTTATTCTGCAAAAAGTAGCAGCGGACTTCTCTACTGGGACCAACTGTTGAAGGCGGACAGAATTTAAAAGGTTATATTGATTCGGCAATAATCAACTTCAGAAGTAGTTTCGTTAATGACGGACAAGATCTTTCCGTCTATTGTTTGATCGTAGGATCAACAAAAGATGAATATTTATAACAAATCGGCTAGCAAGTTAAACGTCGGGTTATCGCAGTTGTACTGAAGTTTATTTCAGCCGGCAACGGTAGTCTGAGATGCCTTCCATGTTACAGTAGAAATCAATATTTCTGAATAAAAGTAAAACATACAGGTTGGAAGGGACAAAGACGCACAATCGCTTACCACGAATTCGGTACATCATTCTGAGTCCCTTTGCCCCTATTTAGATTTTTTCATCGGTGTTTTTTTTTAATCTGCTGTTTCCTACAAAAGAGCAATAACTACACTGTGAAAATGTATGGAACGGCAGATTTCAAAATGTTGGATCAGAAATTTTCTATGTAGGTGGGGGGGTTCAGAATGATGTACTGAATACCTAGTTAGCGTCTGTGCGTTGGTCTCTTCCACCCTGTATAATAATAAGTAATTAGGTAATTTTCCATCCGGGCTGCCTATCGGAAATTAAAAATACATAATATGTAACAACAGGAGGTATTTCCACCTATCCTTGGTAGACCATCATTGCCGTAGTCTACCAGGGTGTAGTTGGTTTACCTTCATGTTTATAAAGAAGGAGTAACTTGTCTATTGCTCATGTAATTATAGTGTCGATCAATATTCTCAATTACCCTTACGCCTACTTACTTAACACGACTGTGCGAGCGAACACTTCATTACAGTAATGGAATGTTATTTTATCTTGGGCAATTTGACGTCCATGTGATGGAATATTTCATATTTCAATTCTTACTGCTATACAGCAACTAACGGACGTCCTCCTTCTAATACCGTGGTCTCCGGAAAACTATATTATCTGTAAGACATGGAAGACGATAAAGAACAAGACACTGGGTCAAATATAGAGAAAAATGAAAACAGTGGTGAAAAAAAGAAAATAATCGATATATTTAACAATGTCAAACCTGAAATAATACTTGAGTACTGCTATGGAATATTTCGATTTCAACTTAACGATGGAGAGTTACGCTCTCCAAATTGGAAAGCAAAAGCGTTTGGAGTTTTCATTATTTCAATATACACTTCTGTATTTTTATGTTTGTTATTTTTAACTGGAGCGAACTCAACCAATGAGACATATAAGTTCTTTGATTCTGTGGACGAAATTCCTACTTTTGTGGTCATTTTTCAATACGCAGCATCGATGATAGCCGCCAATTTTATCATCGGTTCGATGAATATTCGTATGGTCACTTTACTTGCGGATGTAGACACCACGCTTCAAGTGGAAACATGTACAGATTTTTATAAAAAAATTGGTTCAAAGCTCAACAAGTACCTAGTTGTCCTTATTATAACTCATATTATTAATGGCGCAGTAGATTTGTACAGTGTACCAAATGTCCAGTGGGGACTTACAATTTTTCTGATTTATTTTATCCAGAAATTGGAAGTTTTCATTTTCTGTACATATGTAATGATGTTAAATGGTAGACTCGTCCTTGTCAACAGCTATATAAAAGAATTCATTCAAGAACAAGATAAGAGGATCGTCACAGTTTTTACGGTCAGAGACAAAAAAGTTAAGACCGAGAAAATGTTCAATTATATTGGGCGTCCATCAGTAAGGAATATGAAAATAAGGGATTTAGCCACGACTTATGATAACATCGGTGAAATCTGTTCAATGATAAATGACGTTTTTAATTTCCAGATATTTTTGACTCTAGTATCGGCTTTTACGTACATAGTTATAACTATGTGGACATCACTTGCCTTCTACCGCACATCAAACGAATATCAAATAAGTCAATTAATAAATAACATAATTTGGTGTTTTAACACCATTTGTAATGTTGCGAACATGTCATTTACTTGTGAACGTCTACTTATAACACGAAACGAAACCAGAATACTGGTGAATAAGATTATAATGAACTACGACCTACCAAAGACAATGAGAGTACAAGCTAAAGCTTTTATGGAACTCGTGGAGGCCTGGCCGCTACGGATCTATGTATACGATATGTTTTCTATAGATATTAAGTTGATGTTGAAGTTTATCAGCGTGGCAACCACGTATCTAATTGTAATCATTCAAATATCTCATTTCATCTAAACTTGTACGTTACTAACTTTTAAGCACTTCTGGAGTGTTATTATTATGTAGGTAATAACGTCACGGAACAAAATGATATTCGATTCCTAAATTAATGATAAGTTGCAACACTGATTGTGTCACGTAATTTTGAAGATTTATCTTGAGATTGTTCACACACGTGTAACTTTTAGGATTTATTTATTTTGTATATCGTGTTCGCGATGAGAAAAAAATAAAGTTATTTAAAGTGATTGGTTTTATTTCTATTCATCGTCATCATTAATAAAAACTTTTGTACCTCACGTAGGTATCCCGATTACCCATGTTCCTTTAAATCCTTAGCTTTGTAAACCAATCAGAAATATCAACTCATCATTGGTCCTCAGATCTAGGAACTGCTACTTTTTTTTATTTCTTTAGTTTAATATCGTCTCATGCCTTGAAGCCGTCATGCCACTCCAAAGTCCAGTCATGGCTCATGACACTATTATCACACGAATAAGACGGTTACCACACGATACCGGTCGTCCGCGCGGTCGGGCGGTGAAGCGGATCTCACGTCGCATTTATTTGTATAGAATCCGTTGTTGTCTAACACACCTTCTTTTTGGGATGGGAAATCATCAAATGACCCCTCCGGCGGAGCGGAAGGGAGTGTCAGACTTTTACTGACTAAAACCCAAATGAAAAGGAAAGGCCGATACTCATAACATTTGTCAACAATTGGAAAAAGAGCGACATTATGAAAAACAAAAACAAATTAAAAAACAATGTTTATGTGTCTGAAGATTATCCGAAGGAAATTCTTAACAAGAGGAAGGAACTGCTACCTAAACTTATTGAAGAAAAGAAGAAGGGCAATTATGCCGTGATAAACTACGACAAACTAATCATCAAAGAGGGAAGACCAGCGAACGAGAAGCGTAAAAGAGAAACTTCCACCTCACCAAGTGAATCAGGACAGCCTCGTAAACAACATCTAACAAAAACAAATAGACTAAATGCATTTGATCTAATGAGGAATAGAAGCAACTCCCTTCCTCTTGATTCCCACACACCCGAACAGAAAGCATAGGATAGAATCATCAGCCACCGGAAAAAACTAACAACCAAGGAAGAACTGAACAAAATCGAAAACAACACATTCCCCAAGCCGACTGGTCCTCGTGGGGAATTAGACCACTACCCTCCACTAAATAACAAAAATGATTTGAACGAAGAACCAAACCTGAAAGTGTGCACATTTAACGTAAGATCCTTATCATCAACAGAAAGATACCTCGAATTAACCCATGCCTTAAAAAACATCAACTTTGATATCCTAGGTCTCTCAGAAGTCAGAAGACTGGGATGTAATATAGAAGAACACAATAACTACATCTTCTGCTATATTGGCCAGACGAAAGGCCTATTTGGAGTGGGGTTCCTAATAAAGAAAATGTACAAAAGGAATATAAACAACTTCATAGGAATATCAGAAAGAGTAGCACTGCTACAATTGAAATTTGAAACTTCTACACTGTCGATAATTCAAGCATATGCACCCACAGAGAAATCAACTGATGATGAAATAGAACAATTCTACAAGGAAATGGAAACTGCACATGAACTATCCTGCGGGAAAGTAATAGTAATGGGTGACTTTAACGCCAAAATAGGAAGCTCCAAAACAGACCACTATCCAATCTTAGGTCAATATGGTTACGGAAAACGCAATGCTCGAGGCGACCGCCTTATTACCTACGCCTTCCAACACAAACTATCCATAATGAACACATTTTTCAAGAAAAAACATAAGCGTAGATGGACTTGGGTATCACCTGACCAAAAAATCAAGAATGAAATTGATTACATAATGATAAACAATCCCAAGTTAATAAGAAACATGGAAACACTAAGTAATGTACAATTTCCTTCTGATCATAGATTATTGAGAGCAACAGTACTCCTGAGCCATCCACGTAAGAGTAGAAAGAACTTTGAAACACCAATTAAGGTCCCGAAGACGGAAGAAGAAATTAAAGACTATAGAACTAACTTACAAACAAAATTAGAATCTAAACATTTGGACACAACTGATACTCAGACCTATTACAACTTCATAGAAGAAAACATATTGGAAAGTTTGAAGGCCAAGAATCCAGTTCGAGCAGAAGACCATAGAATATTCAGCCACGAAACGGTTCAACTAATTAAAACGCGCACAGAATTAATACATATTAAAAACAAAACAAAAGAAATGAAAACCGAACTCAGTAAAATTTACAAAAAAACACACAGATCAATTAGAAAAGACTACAACAACCATAGACACAAAATAATCACAAGAAACATAAAACAATTTAGGAGTACCAAAAGAGCATACAAGGAGCTGTCCACGCACAAAACATGGATTCAAAAACTGGAACTTAATTCAAAGGCATCGAATTCAAGGAAAGATGTTTTAAATCACGCAACAAATTTCTATAAGGAGCTATATCGAAAAACCAGTAAAAGTGAAAACGAAGTACAAACTAGCAACCATTGCAATATAAATGAAGTTAAACCAATTCAACACTCGGAAGTTCACGAACACATAATGCAGCTAAAAGCAGAGAAAAGCCCTGGCCCGGATGGACTATGCAACGAAGTTCTGAAAACAGGTGCACCCTTTTTAATCCACCACTTGGCAAGACTATTTAATATGGTAATGAACACAGAAACTGTCCCAGAACAATGGCGCAAATCTGATATAATTCTGCTATTCAAAAAAGGAAATCCCTTGGATGTAGGAAATTACAGACCTATAAGTCTACTATCAAGCATGTACAAGTTGTTCTCATCAATACTTCTAAGGAGAATATCACAAGACATTGATAAAATGCAACCTACAGAGCAAGCAGGGTTCAGACCAGGCTTCAGCACAACGGACCACATACACACACTAGAACAAATCATAGAAAAACACCAAGAGTTTAATAGATCTCTGTATGTGGCCTTCATTGACTACAGTAAAGCATTTGACAGCATCAGCCACTGCTCAATCTGGAATGCACTGCAATACTCAAACGTCCACCAAAAGTACATTAACATCCTAAAACATATTTATTCAAATAGTACCAGCAGAATTAAACTTGAAACCAGAGGTGACGAAATAAAAATAGAAAGAGGTGTCAGACAGGGAGACCCGTTATCACCGAAGCTATTCATTGCAGTACTCGAAAATATATTCCAGAAAATAAACTGGTCGAATAAAGGACTGCTGGTAAACGGAAAGTACCTAAACCACTTAAGATTCGCGGATGATATAGCTATTGTAGCTGAAACTTCAAAGGACATCGAAGAAATGATGAGAACACTTGATCATGAAAGCTCCAAAATTGGCCTGGAAATGAACTTAAATAAAACAAAAATAATGACTAACAGTCAAAAGCGACCCATTATAATCAATGGAAATACCATAGAATATGTTCAAGAGTATATATATCTGGGAAAACAAGTATCTTTCAATAAAAATACTAATGAAGAAGAATTAACCAGGAGAATTAATATAACCTGGAAAAAATTCTGGTCTCAAAAAGAAATTTTGAAAGGGGATTATGGAATACATCTGAAAAAAACTGTGTTCGATACATGTCTCCTGCCATGCCTACTATATGCATGTCAAACTTGGGTATTCACAAACAAAATAAAACAGAAGATCAAAAGCACCCAAACAGCCATGGAAAGGAGTATGCTGAAGATTAGAAAAATACACAAAGTTAAAAATGAAATCATCAGGAAGAAAACGAAAATCACAGACGCTCTCGAGCATGCACTTACACTAAAATGGAAATGGGCAGGACACATTTCACGCTACAATGATAAAAGATGGACCATAGAGACCACTCGATGGAAAGGACCAGGAGGGAAAAGAAATGTTGGTAGACCAAAGAGAAGGTGGGCTGATGACATTGAACAGGTGACAGGGAACAATTGGTTAGACCTAGGCAAGGACAGGGACGTGTGGAAGAAGCTGGAGGAGGCCTTTACCCAAAAAGGGGTCCATATTCCAAACAAAGAAGATTAACATAAGTACTAACATATTATAAGGAAAACATACTAACAAACTACTAACAACACTTGAATTTGTAAATTGGAAATATGGAATAAACAGGCTTTATTATTATTATTATTATTATTAAAACCCATCCATGTTCCTTCTTTTGCCCTTTGTGTTCCAGGGCCGCGGTACCTCTTTCGAACAGTCCCGCAGCCCTTGGAGGCATCGGCCCTTGCCCCTCTTGTTTGCTGACATCTCTTTGAGGCGCGCATGGAACAGGAACGCGCCGTCGACACGGCCTGTCGTCATAAGACCTATCGCATACCGCACCGTTCGGGGAGACGGTTTGGTTATGTGGGGCTTGCACCCACTAAAAAAACACCGCCGTGAGCCCACTGTCGCCTTTGCGGATGGGACACGAACTGGGCGAGAACTGCTACGCATGACATTCGCGACAAGGGGGGGGGGGTTGGAAATCACCTAACCTAACCTAACCGCCCCCACCGTGTCGACGCACAGCCGCTTCGCCACCTCCGGCCAACCGCACTAACGTGTGGTGTCGTGTGATAACCGCCTTATTCTTGTGAAAAGTAGTGTGAGTATTGCCTGAACATACATACATGCATAAACTCACGCGTTTTTCCCATGGGGGTAGGCAGAAACCACAGATCGCCACCTGCTACAATCCTTACATACTCCTTTGGCTTCGAATTGCCTGAAGCCTGTGAGAATTTACCTTGTTCTCTGACTGCAGTCAACAGTTTCTATGTAACTCTATGGAATCAGCGGCAGGCGGCAGTATCGCCGTCGCCATCGCCACGGAAGCGTTTTCATAGAGTGGCATAGTCATAGAAGCGTTTGCACACAGTTATAAAGTATGTCTCAGTTCCGGCCATTAAACTGAACAACTTTCTATATGAGACCAACATTGTTATCGAAAAAAATTACCAGCTGTGCCATAGAAAAATACCTGCTTAGCCCACGTACGGGACAGGTGAATATTTTTTCGTGATTTCGATAGTGGTACCATGGAGAAAGTTGATCAGTTTGATAGTCTGTACCACACCCCTAAATATGACCACACCTTTCTGAAACACATTGTTTAATACCAGTCGCTCATTGGGCTGCCGTTTCTGCTGTGAATGTACGGTTACCAGAAGTGTTGCTTCAGCATAAACTGGTATACATGGATATCATGATTAAGTCTCATGAGTCATGACTCACCAGAAACATAAAGACCATCATGAAAATTATCACTATCATCGCAAAGAAACTCATTATTGTGATTGGACCATCTACAGCCAAGTACTAGAGAATTAGGTAACACGAATATTAATATCTTTGTAAGCAAACACGACTTCATTATATTAATGGAAGTTAATATAAATAAGGCGATGGCAATACGGTTACATTAGTCATATCCAAGTATTCAACATCGTACAAACCTTTCGGTTCTGTTAAATCAATTTATAAAATTGTCACTATGGAAGCTGAAAAGGAAGACAAAAATAAATCTTATTCCGGAGAGAAGCGCAAAATGATATGTGACAGTAAGAAGCAAATTGTAGACACTATAAATGTCATAATTATTATTGAATATATCCACGGAATATTTCGATTTTCTCATGAAAATGATGAGTTACGACAACCTAGTTGGAAAATGAAAGGATTTACAATTTTTGTCATTTCAGTATATATTATTTTATTTGCATCATACTTTTGTTTCCCAACTACCTTTACCAATTACGACAGTGCCAATTACGTCCAAACTGCTGAAAAAGTTCGCATCACAATAATGTTCGTCCAATACGCTCTCTGTACGATAACGGCTTCTTTCTTTATTAATAGAAATAATATTCGAATTATAACTACGCTTGCAAATCTAGATACCATGTTGCAAGTTGGGAAATTTAGTAAGTTTTACAGCCTATCACGTTATGAAACATATAAGTACATGCTTCTTGTTGTTATCAGTCAATTTACAACCAGCCTCTTAGATTTGTTTACTGTGGGAGATATAGCATGGGCAATTGCTTCAACACCCCTACAGTTTGTGCAAAAGCTGGAAATTATAACGTTTTGTAAATATGTTGACCTGCTGAGGCGAAGATTGATAATGATTAACAACTATTTGAAAACATTTGTGGATGACCAAGACCAGGACAGTGCCACAGTTTTTACAATAAGATGCAGACCAGCTGAAACAACAGAGAGATTCAATTTCATTGGACATGCTTCGGAGAGTAATACTAAAATACGAGACACTGCGAAGATGTATGACGTTATCGGGCAGATTGGTTCTATGGTCAATGAGGTTTTCAACTTTCAGATCCTCACAATTCTGATGAGTACTTTCATATTTATCATCATTATCATGTGGACATGTCTGTACTACTACCGAACCTCAATTAATGACTTAGGTTTATTGATGAATGTAATACTGTCTTCTTTTATTTGGATTTGCTACGTGGCTATGATGTCAATTGCTTGTGAACGATTACTTCTAGTACGCAATGAAACGAAGATTCTTGTTAACAAGATTATAATGAACTACGACCTACCGAAGACAATGAGAGTTCAAGCTAAAGCGTTTATGGAACTCGTAGAGGCCTGGCCGCTACGGATCTATATCTACGATATGTTTTCAGTAGATATCACGCTGATGTTAAAGTTTATAAGCGTGGCGACAACTTATTTGATTGTAGTCATTCAAATATTTAACTTCTTTTAGGTTTCATTCGCAAAATGTTCAAATATTGTATTGATTCAGCACTGTATTGCAAATATATTTGCCGATATAATTGGATGTGTGGTATTAGAAATAAAAGGTTTGTGTTTGAAGTAACATTTTTATTATTTTTCCTTTTCTCACCTAACCGTAATATGCTAGAAGTCTTCACCATGGACCCATCCATTTACATAAAACAATCCAGTCACTTCCATATTCAGTCTTATACACATAATACTAGATACGTTTTTAAGTTATTTTAGTAGACTTAAATTACAACTTCTTTAATTCGTCAATAGACAATACTCCGAAGAGCCTCCTTAAATTTTTTATCACGGAATTTACACCGTATTCAACCATTGGAGTACCGAATTCTTCAGCTACCATTTTCCAATTGCTGTTCATGAAATTTAGCACAGCATTACCTGAAAAACAAATAACATTAAAATTATACGTGCATTCATTTTATCATTGATGTATCTAAACGTTTACTCGAGTATTTCGTGTTGCATTCAAATTTTCATGGTTCGCGTTTAAATAAATTTTATCTATTCCAAAAATTGCAAAGCTTTGAGTATGATGCCTAAAATGTTTACGGGATCGCATTTTAAATGTGAACTAGGTCCTACTTAACACAGATGGTTAGTATCTAAAGATCGAATAAAGATAAATTGATCCATTTGATTAATATTGAAACGATGTGGATATGTTCGTCCTTAGTAAACAAATATTGACATGATGGATGGTACCTTACGTATTTACTATGGACACTTCTATCAATAATGTTGTAATAACTTTTAACAATATTAACATTTCTAGAGCACGCCTTAGTACATACAAATTTTATTATAAAACTGCTAATAAAGCTATACGTTTATATTAACAGTTTCTTTTTCTTTTTTTATTTATGTCTAAAGTAAAGAGCCATGCTAGAGACTTTTAACCCTTAATGCATTTGAATACAAATATTTTAAAATTACGCATCCAACAAAAGCTATACATAAAAATATCTTTAATGTAGGGAGGTTTTAAGATTATTTATTACTTACTTATTTCGGGACTTCCCTTGAAAAGATTCGTCATACTGTAACTAACTCTGCCATCATAACTATGGTCAATATTCGAACTCTTAATATCCAAATACCTCTGCCCGTCTGTCTTGACTTTGGACTCAAACTTAAGGATGCTGTGTAGTTTGATATTATCTGAAAAAATATGGGTATCTCCATTAACACGATGATGGACCAAAAAACTATTAAGGAAAACATCATGTACGAAATATGTATATTTAGTACACGTCAAATAAAGGTTACTCCTAATTGCCTTTTGTATAATAGCTCTGTTGCAACTAATCTCCTATTTCTAAAGTTAATAACGTCATATCCCGATGACTGAATGATGAATGAAAGCTTCGAGGTTAAAAATTATTCAAAGTTACAACTTTAAAGAATTCTATTCAATATGCCAACAAATCAAGTATCAAAATTTAGAACCCAGTAATATTATAAAATAAATTAATCCGTTGTGCTAGACAACTGAGCTTATCCCAGTTGCAAACGTCCCATTTTCTGTTTAATTTCGTTGGGGATCCACGACAGTTAAATTGTTACTCAGGGACTTTCTTCGAGCTTCATTGTCTCTGCGCTTTTCTGATGGGCGCCACTGTTGACTCTGGCTTTCAGGAGTTACAGTAGTTTGGGAATAATGTGGCGGGCTTGTCCAAATAAAAAAATAAAACAGTCAGCACCAGTCATCAAGAGAATACACAGAAAACTTACTGCACTTAATAGTAGACTCTCCGTCTCCGTCTATGGGGAACACGAGAAGACGCCCAGATGATTTGTATTTGCCTTTGATAGTCAAATTACAATGCAGTTGTGTTTCAAGTGTGTTTTCTTCATATCTGCAAACATTTATAAATTCAAGCGAATCTAAACTAGTTTGTGACTTACTTTTAAATACCCTACCTAGTGACTTATTGCGCAGAATGTTAAACATTTAATTTGATTAGTTATCCCAATTTTGTATGCCATAGAATTCTAATGCTAAATTAGTAAAACATACCTTGCGAAATCAACAATGCAGTTTTTCAGTCCTTTTGCGTAGCCATCACTAAACTGTATGTTAATGCCTCCAGGCAATTTCAAATTCAGTTGCTTCAGTATGTAAGGATCCAAAGAATCGATGCCTAGTTCAGGAATGCCATTTGCAATAGCCAGCAAAGCCGCCTGCATGGACTCCTTCAAGCAGTCTGGTGACATATCTTTACATGGTCTTCTGAAAGAGACTGTATGGACGTCACAAATTAGTTTGAAACACATTTAAATCACAATAACTCTTTTAGAATCTGCACCGTCAATAGTTTTCATATTGAGCCTCAATCCTGCAAGTGTATTCCAAATAAATAGCATAGGTACCTGAGTTACTAAATTAGGCACTAAGTACATTTATGTATTAACATTAGGCATTACCTAAGTCTGCCTGTATACAATAATGTGTTTTATTTGGCAAAAAAGGTATTAGTTGTAGTTTAGCTTGCTACTTGTATGTGAATATAAAAAAAAAACTTACTTGAATATGCCGACGAAAATCCAATAATCGATGCTAATGAAACAATATAAATTAAAACTGCTCTGTCCATTTTTTCTTGATAAAAGACAAGACTTTTACACTTGAAGTTAATCTAGGGAGCCAGGTTGTCAGGAACTGATGTGAAAAAGTATGATTAAGCCAAATATATACATAAATAAATGTACCTAATCAAGGGCTCATTTGCACTATTGCGGCAAATGACATCATTAGGTTAAAGACTAATTTGCATACGTATAGGGATAATAGGTTTCCAATAAAAATGCGTGAGTAATCTAATTAGTCTTTAATCAGGGAAAATAATTTTGCTATAATGACCTCGACCTGTCTCTTTGTCATTAGTATCTGCATTATTACTAAACCTAGCATCTATATCGAGATCTTCGTCTTCGTCTGGGTTTGTCGGTTTAGTTATCGGCACCTGAGTTGTGGTTGATCCAAAAATATCAACTAACACATCTTTAGGAATTGTAAAACCCAAAGTAGTTGACGAATTTGGGCCTGGGGTTTTGCTTGACGTAGGTTTAGTGGTTGGTGTTGTAGGTTTCTCGGTGATTGTTATAGGTGAAGTGAATATCGAGTTAGTTGATGCAGTGTTCCGCGATGGCGTGGTCGCAGGATCCTTGTTTCCATTTATAGTTTGCGTAGTTTGTGATGTTGTGCTCTCATCAGGACCAAGATCAAATTCGTCAACACATCGTGATTTGTGTTTGTAGTCAACGTCTGAAATATACAACATATAAGTTAAAGTGACGTGTAAAATAGTATTATACTTAGTTGCTGGGGAGTTTGTTCTTCTTCCTAGATAAAGCACTAGGAAGTGGCGATGAGCGAACGTTTTGGGAACTGTCTCTTGTAAAAGAGAATGCTCATGGAAGTATGGAATCCCGTACCATGCTGCATCAAAATCAAACCTTGTTTTTTATAGACTACACTGATCGTATTAACTCCTACAAAAATTATTTTTGAAAAAAAAACCCGCGTTTCAGAGTTATTTTATAAAATCGAAACTAACCTAAAAAGTAGGTCTATTTTTTCGACGCTACCAACGACGTATTTTAACACACATACATTACATTATTGCTCTAAAAACAGCGTAATACACTAATATTAGTAAGAATTACGAGTTAAAGTAACATCCACAGTATGCTTGACTGAAACTCGATTTTATTTTAGACCTTTACATTGCCAATAGTCAGTCAGTACCAGTACAAATGTCAGATGCCACAGATAAGATAACTATAAACCACAGAGTATAGTAAGTGCTATAAACTAGTCGGGATTTAGGGATGTAATCGATAAATCAAAATCTTTAGGCTGAGAAAATCTATTTTGTTGCAAATAGCAATAAACCAAACTAAATCGATTTGGTGTACTGATCTTACTTAATTGTAATTAATTTTAGAGTCCGCTCGACAGACAAGGGTTTGTTCAATTGAAACGGAACGTCATTTATATTCAGTTGAAACGGAACGTCATATAAAGGGAGTAAAACAATATTCGTACTTTTAAACTCGAAAAGTATATTTCCAGTTCAAAAATCAAATCCCCGACGCGTAATGCCGTAAAAAAATATGAAACTAATTACTATAATATTTTGGTTTTGAGGCGCGAGACTTTTTGGTACCAACTTTGGTCATTGTCCTTTCGACGTTCAAAAAGTGCTGATTATCAGCCTAATTTGAATAAATGAATTTTGATTTTGATTTTTATGAGTAATTTATTAATATATATCTAAGTAAAAAGAGAACTTACCAACGCCGCAAAATTTGGCACATTGTAAGTTTCCGTGGTTAGAGTAGGTGAGACCATCTGACCCACAAACGGGGTCATATTCCGACGTTACAGGGCAACTTCGTATGCAGCTCAGTACAGCAGGCGATCGAGTTGTAGGAGGGGCTCGCGTAGTGGTTGTTGAAGTTGTTGTAAGACCACATGGTCCTAATCGAGTGACGGATACGGCTGAAATAAATATTAAAATGTCAAATCTAATAAACACGTTATTTATCTGTCACGACAAGGTCATTCAATAAGTACGAAAACTAGCGAAGCTAAAGAAGGATCAAAAAGTGGGAAAGGCGGAACATTTTTAGGGCTGAACAAACGACCGATCCTAGTAGGAGATGAAGGCGTCGGGGAGGCAACCGCCTCGACGCTTAGCACGCCGAAACCCCGCCTGCATTACTTAAAGCAGGTGGGACTTTGGGGTCACGGGCGTTCAGACTGGGGACTCTGTGCGCTCACCGAGTGACCTCAGACATGCCCGGCAGCACAGTGGTCACGTGCTGCCGTGCAAACTTGCACAGCTAGGCTCAGGGGAGACCTCTGTATAGTCGCCCCAGGGATGTGCCTTAACAGGCGTTGCACAGAGGGGGCTCCGGACAGGTCTTTTAAGAGGAAACGGTGCCTTCTCTCATGTGCTCACACCGGGGTGGTTTTAGTGCGGTAAAAATCCCACGCTCCCCGGTCTTTTCCCCAAAGACCGGTCGCCTTTTGAAGGTTTCCCCCGAAAACAAAAAAAAAAGGGCTGAACAAACGAACCCGAAGGGTGCCAACAGGACCTTTTTACTAAGGCTCCGCTGTCTGTCAGTCTGTCACAGAGCTTTTAACCGCAATACGCTTGAAATTATCACAGAGTATGTATTACAGTGGCCGCTATAACAACAATAATACAAGAGAACGAGAGCAACTATGAGCCTCAGCTACGAATTCCAGAATCACTTGTTAACCTCACTGAGAAAAACTGAATAGCAACAATTATACGAGCTAATTTTGCTCTTGAATTCTTAACGGCGTTTTTAATAAACTTACTTGTACAATCAAGTAAGTTTCGGTACATAAGAGTATTGATTATGTTCATGAATACTCTTATGTACCGAATGAGTACCGTGTCTTTCGATAGGGTATATCAAACTGAATACATAATAATTGCAGTGTTTAGTTTACAAATTTATTTATGCAGTTTACAATATCTATAATAGCCCGCGGCATTCAGTATTAATATCTTACAATGATATTATGTCATTTCTATAAGCTTGCTTTTTAAGTCCACTTACGTCGAACAACACACAAACAGAGTCGATAAAGTTATTTTGGACGGAGGCCAAGCCGCTATTTCCGGAAAAGATTACAAGGGGTTAACTAGTTGATAACTTGGCACTACATGGTGTCTTAACCTGATAAAATAACACTATTTAACAACCTTATTTTTAATCAAATGTATGCGAAACATGTTAGTTCTGAAGAAAACTACATACTTAATGGATTTTTACGTGACGATGACGAGCATCAACGCGCTGTAAGCGCAACTTTTCGGCTTTTTAGTATTCCGTACCCGAAGGCTATACATGCTTTGACTTTGGCTAACCAATGGGACCCTATTACTAAGCTTCCGCTGTCCGTCTGTCTGTCAACGGGCTGTATCTCATAATAACATGTAGACAGTTGAAACTTTCAACTTTCCGCTTTAACAAATAATAAATTAAAAATTAAAGGTGGCTCCCCTACTCCGGTGGTACGTACCCTTCATGCACGAGTCCGATTCGCACTTGGCCGATTTTTTAAGTACTACGATTATATTGCACAGTGGTCCAGAACCCTTCGTGTGCGAGCCCGACCCGCACTTGGCTGGCTTGGTTATTTTTTTTTTCTAAAGTAAGTAGTAGCAGTTAACTTAAATAATGCTAAACGTAAGTGAGATAATGTGCTTAAAAATAATATTTACCAACTCCACACAGTTGAGCACAAAGCAAACGGCCGGGATTACTATACGTGACGTGGTTGGAACCACAAACAGGATTATATTCCGGTGTCACAGGGCACGCTTTGATACATTCTTGTATATCAGGTTCTTGGGTACTTCTGCCAATCTGGGTTGTTGTAGTTCGCAATGTTGTTGTTGTTGTTGTTTTAGGTGTGACAGGGTTGAACCCGCAGGCAGAGCATGGTTTCTCACATAAAACTTCGACAACTGTGGAAATAAATAAATAAATATTTTATTTTTCATACCTGTTACTTCATACAGTAGTATCGTCGTTGTTAGTGTTATATGTATTATTTTCTTACGATTATTCCCTACCTTCGCCACAACCTTGAGCACATTTCAAACGATCCATATTCATGTATGTGACGAGATCTGTACCACAGACAGGAGTAAAGGACGCAGTAACACGGCATTGTTTCATACACCGCTGGAAGTTAGTCAGCGACGTGGTACGTCCGACGTAAGGTGTCGTAGTGGTCGTTGGCGGAGGAGACGTAGTGGTACCTGTCGTTTCGCCACCATCTTCATCAATATAATCCCAATTGGGTGGCGGACACACAGATCTGCGTCGTAAAGTCACGTCTGTAACAATATTTAAATGAGTATTATAATTTATAAAGGAATTGGTAGGGTGACCGGATACGTGCCAAATTCTTATTTAAGAGTCGCAGAAACCCGAAGATCATATAAAAACACGGTGCTCTTGTCTTAATAAGGTAGATATCCTAAATTCTAAGAATTAATTAATTATGTTCAACGCTCAACGACTAACATAACACCTTGAGGATTATACGGTGTTTTAGTAAAAGGATAAACTGAGCAAAATAGGCTCGTTTTCTTACGACCAACTTAGAGGGTACGGAAAAAATGTCGGGTCAGGCTTATTCGTTGGACTGTTTCTCACAAAATAGTTTGATCCCGCAAAAATGTTGAAAAAAGTAATGAGAAAACTTACCACTTAAAAATAATTAAGAGCTACCTACGCGTATAAATTAATTTAATTTTCCTCGAGTTAAAAAATCTAAAAAACTTACTGACTCCACAGGTGGCAGCACAATACAGCTTGCCTTCATTGTCATAAGTTTGACCATTCGAACCACACACAGGATTGTACTCAGGCGTCGAAAGGCATAAATCTATACATTTTTGTGTTTCTGGCGATATCGTAGGAAATCCTGCTTCTTCTATTGTTATTGTTGTTTCAATACCAGGATCAGGAATTATCGTTTCAGAAACAGAGTTTGTTGTAGTCTCCCAATGAGTAGTATCTTCTGTAGGCGGGGTTGGGTGCCAAGTAGGTTTTGATGCTGTCGTGATGGGGGGTCTGGGGATAGGACCAACGGTGTTCGTGGGATGTGGGATAGTCTGAGATGTTGTAGGATCAGGTCTCACAGCAGCAGTAGTGCTCGTCGGTGTTGGTGTAAACCGTGTGTGGTCTGGGTGAGGTGGTAAAGTGGGGAGGGAGGAGGGAATCCGATGTGTTGTTGGTGTAGGTTTTGGTGTTGTCGGAATAGGTGTTGGTGTTGGTGGTATGGGTTTAGAGGTTGGCTTTGGAGGTTTTCTGCAACAATAAAATATCAAAAATATTATGCAATAACGATAGCATCTACATCAATTAGTACAATCAATATTAACATATCAATATGTACATTATCTTTGCAAATAAATAAAATTGAAGTGTCTGTTTGTAATATCAAAATAACAGCTTTTTACTGAATGCATTATCATTATTATTTAATTTAAATATATACGGCACTTATTCAAAAACACATTTATTTCAATTTTTATCTGTCTGTCTGTTTGTTCCAGCTAATCTCCGAAATGACTGAATGGCAGATAGTTAATGTTATAAGGAGTAACTAAGGCTACTTTTATTTTAGAATAAGAATTAGGGTTCCGTGCAAAAAAAAATGGTAACAAATTCCGATTCAAAAAGGGAAATAATATTTTTTTATAGTAATCTCACGTGAATGAAGGTTGCGGGCAGCTAGTCATGAATAAAATGTAATAGAAATCTTTAATTTAACCCTGGAGATAACCAGCAGGTTTAAATAACAGAAATACTTTCAAGATTGACCCTGATTTAAAAAGATATCAAGGTTAACGTTTGAAAGCCTTTAAAAGTACCTACATCCTTTAGAGTTTTTTCGTTCGATTTTTACTCGCTTTCTGGTCAGTGACGTCATTTCTAAGTAAAGCCAATTGGTAATTTTACTTACTTAGTATGAGGGTGTTTGCATGGGTGTTTCGGGTGATGGATATCGTGCCAATGACCGCTGTCTTCAGAAGATGAATCATAGTGATCTGCGCTATCTCTCTCGTGACTATAATCATGTGGACCGAAACTATCCTCGGGACTAGAACTGTCGTAGCTACTGTCACTTGAATCTGATCCGTCACCCCACACGGGTGAATTATCCCAGTGGTCATGTTGATTAGGAGGTCCTGGCCAGCCTTTCCCAGGTGGTGGCGGGTGGTGTGGAAATCCACGGTGGTGTGGTCCATGTGGCGGTCCATTACGGGGCTCGGGTCTGTTGAGGAACCGATGTGGTTCGTGTGAACCCTCGTGCATCTTGCGGTTTATTTTTGGACCATAGCCTTGAACAGCTATAGTGCCCAAAAACACCACCAAAACTGAAAATAAATGACGAAGTTAGTTTTAGTCACTTGAGCAAATCGTGTCTTCTAAGCTGCTACTGCTAAGTTTAAGTTTGAGATTCTTTATACTCAATAAGGTACTAGGTGCTAACTCATAGGTAGGTATATACAAGATGTAAATAGACCCTTTACGACGCCGTTAACCAAGAATTCTATAAATCAAATTAAGTAACTGTACGCAAAAAATAAAATTTCTGGCACGACTTTTTTTTGGGGTGAATCACGATTTACGACGGTAGGACTCAATCTAACGCACTCTAAACATTGTGCTGATGGATGCATTGAATAGCACAGGGGTCATGGATATATTTAAAGTAAAGCTGTTATAATATAACATTACAAACTTTTTTTTTTTAATGGATATCCAATATCTCCGTAACTGGAAGGATCCTAGGTATGGTACAAAACAAAAATATATCGCAATCACGAGGAAAATAAGTGCCTTTCGACTTCGTTAGGGCTTTTTTACACCCACTGTAGTGTAGGTAAACCGTATTATCGCGGTGTACCCACGTACAGCGATAAAAAGTTAATTGTCTCTGTTTCAGTTTTCACTTTAAAACCCATTATGCTTTATTAGAACTAATTCTAATGATAGACAATTTTATACACCTAGATAAAAATACTATTAAAAAGTAATCAAAGGTAACAGTTATCTACACAAAATATAAAATTCCGTAATTAAATTCATCAATTAAGTACATAGTTAGTTTACTCTATATAATAAACTTTATCATAGACAACTGGTCAAACTCTTCGTAAGGTGATTCTTTGGATGTAATGTAGCACTCGAAATGTAAAACTGAAGTAGAGGGGTACAAACAAGTCTCAAACTTCAATTTCTCATTTCGGAAACCGGTAATTCATCAAAAATAAAGTAGTTGCATATCTTCAATGAATACTATATTATAAAAAAAAAACCAAAACCTAATCTACTAATGATACAAAGATAATTCAGACGCGTTTTCGTTTAAAATATAACGTACCTAGGTTGAGGTCAGACTACTAGTCCACAGACAAGGACAACATCGAAATGAGGCTTAGTACACATGAGTATAAATATTTGGCTAACAGCCATCTTATAAAGGCATTGACCAGTAAAACCTAGCACAACAGTAAAAGTTACTGTGACACTTCACTGCACAGTAATACATAAATAAACATATCACTAAACGCGTTTAGCACTAAAATCCGGTCTGTTAATCAATTGATGTTGACAAAAACTGAATGGTGTTTTGAATATTTGACGGTAGTGCAAGTCGTGCTTAAGGGGAATGCTCCAACCAGCCCGCGAAATTCAAAATTTCTTGGCTTTTTTGCAATTTGCAGGCCAGTGCTAGGTTGTATGTTGATTAAAATATTATTCGCGGCTGTAAGACGTATGTAGTTACAGAATTATAATCATCAAAATCACCAATACAACCCTCCAAGTTCATAAAGGCGTAGGAACAAAAAAAATACAGAAAAAGTCATTCCTACAGCTTTATGAACTTAGAGCGTTTTATTGACGATTTTGATGATTATAATTCTGTAACTACATATGTCTTACAGCCGCGAATAATATTTTAATCAACATACAACCTAGCACTGGCCTGCAAATTGCAAAAAACCCAAGAAATTTTGAATTTCGCGGGCTGAATATTTGTCGGTAGTGCAAGTTGTGCTTAAGGAGGAAGCGCCAGGGTAGCCCGCGAAATTCAAATTTGCTGATTTTTTTTTGCAATTTGCCGGTGTCAGGCTGTATGTTGAACATAATATGATTCGCGACCGTAACACGGTATGTAGGTCAGGATTATAATCGTTCGATTATTTCATGAAAAAGTCATTCAATGGGATTAAATGAACTTAGAGGGTTGTATTGATGATTTTAATGATGATTTTAGTGCAACACAAAGCGACATTCCATTTTCATTTAGTAATATTAAAGAAATTTATCATAACAGCCATATGTCATATTATTCGACAGCTATTTTCGATGTTGCCAACTTTCAGAACGCACCCTCTTATTTTATAACTTAAATGAAGAAAAAAATATATGAGTTAAATACTAACGTAGTATTTCAAGATTAAAATGAATTCTAGGTTATCAACTTCAATTAAATATAATATAAATAAATAATTTGAAAGATAAGGTAAATGTGATAAATACAAGTATAAATGTCCTTGTATTCATAATTTTATTATTGCGTTTTATCTTATTTTTCAAGATTATATCTTTGTCAATGGTTCATCATCATCATCGGCCTAGCCCTTTCCGGTTCAGTTGCGAAAAGGCCGCATGCGGCTGAATACCAGTATTTGTCAATGGTTGCGATACAGTAATTAAGGTATTATTAAATACGTTGATGAAAATATTAACCCCAGATCACAAACTTTGATGTATCGTAAGTGGGAAAAAATGCACCAGTAATGAGTAACCTGTGTTACCATTTTTTAGGCAAAGGTACTCCGAAGCTTGGATCTTAAAGTATATCTTATCTATAATAAAGCCAGCAAGGCGCGGTGATGGCAAGTGGAGTAAAGTTGTAACCGAGTGGCGTCCAAGGAATGGAAAGAGGAGTGTTGGTCGTCCGGCGGCGAGATGGGCAGACGACATTGTTGCCATTGCGAGAATATCCTGGATGAGGCTGGCACAGAAGCGTGGAGCTTGGCACAAGCAAAGAGAGGCCTATACCGCAGTGGGTGAAGTCGGGCTATGGATGATGATGATGATGATAATAAAGCTTTTTAAAAGATCGTGTTGCCTCCTATATTTTGTTGCTCCCGACCTTCATCCGCATGAAATTATTATACAAATATTACTTTACTATTTTAATCGGATTTTACTAACAATTTTATGGCTGTTAATTTTTTGCAGGAAGCCTAATCTTTTTTCTAAAATAAAAGTAGCCTTAGTTACTCCTTCTAACATAAGCTATCTGCCAGTAAAAGTCCCGTCAAAATAGATAAAAGTAGAAAAGTTATTAAGTATTGATTTGTATAAATAATTTAATATGTCATTAGAGTACAAGATCAGCTCTAGTTTTTAGGGTTCCATTTTAAAATAAAAAGTATTGTTATGCACATATTGTTCTATTTATTTGAAATAAAAAAAAATACTAAAGCTTATTTATAAAAAAAAAAACTACTTGTTCGCTAAACCTAAAACGACACTCAAGAGCAAAAAAATCACTGGTGACTAGTGTAATAAATATGAAATCGTCGTTGATATCATTTGTGTTAAGAATTGAGATAGGTCAGTTACCTGTCGTGTACTTAGTAGAATGTTGCAAGTATGATCGCGCTTAGTAATAACTTTTTTATAGAAACAGGTTTATACTAGACACGTTATGTGCATCATAAATTTGCATTACCTAGTCGAATAAAACGAAGGTGTAATAGGTAATTATCATTTTGTAACTCTTAAATTGAATGTTATGCTCTAAACATTAATTGCAAAAATTATGTTTCTGAAATAAACTCACAACAGTTGTTAGTATTACACACATAAACATTAAATATTAACAAAAAACGAATCCAACTATCCTTGAAACTATAATATTTTTATTTATATTCCGGTTGAGACTACATTCCTTTCATTATTTATCAAAAGAATAATAATATTAATTCATCACTTACCGATATACACAAAACTCATCATGTTTCACATTGACACTAAACCTAACGTCTTAAATAGTCTTATATCTAACAAGTTCCTGCACACAAACACCCAATTCGAGGCCAATTCACAAAATGAGCTGTATCTTCAAAACACGTGCGATCATATTTTGTTCTTTTAATATCCCCACCACATTTTCCTCTTACAACCCGTTTTCATCTAGCACCATTTTCGTATCGTAAATTACCGTGAATTCGATATTATAGACCAATCATAACAGGTATGAAATTATCTCAAAGTCTGTTTCAGGTTTGACAACCATTTGAGGTTTTCAAAGTCGTTAGAAGACGATAATTATAATATAATCGAAATGGGAATTAATTGTTATCACCAGACTATATAATATGCGATGTTACGATGCCATTGTGATAGTTTATTTTTAACTTCTACCCTCGAAATTATAATAAGTTTTTGTTCTTAAATCTCCTTATCTATACCATTGGATTGTTATATCATATATTATTTTAAGTAAAACTTTAAACTATTATGTGAAACCTAGAATAAGCTTGTAATTGTGAGGAGAAATAAAGAACTTATTATTATAATTATATTATTATTGTCTTAAGAAAGGAAAATGTCGTAGAGACTTAGTTCAAAATTATTCATTTGGTTGACAAATGCCGTAGAAATTTGTCACCACTACCATTTCTTAGTTTTAACCTGTGTTAAAAATAAACACTTTTTATGTGGGCAACTTATAGACGCCTCAACAGCTTTAAAAATAACAAATACTAGTTTTTAACACGCAAGTCACGTCTACCAGTTCTATCTTTTAATTCTAGACTACTAGTGCATCACAAGAACAAGTAAACGACTTTATACCACAAATGGTGACTTTAACGAGACCCTACGATTAGCCTCGTAAAGCGAATAATTCTATGTTTCGCCTCATTTATTTAATTATCTTTGGTTGATTAAATTAAAATGATTGGGTGCATGGCAGTTAAATTTAAATTATTGTGAATAAGTTACAGTTATAGCCGCAGTCGAAGTTGTGCCTCGTGTAGCTATTCTTTAATGCACGTCCACGTATTCTAACAATGCATGGAAAGTTCGCGGCTAAATAAGAGAATTTTCAACTAATTTGGAAGAGTCTCTCTTTACCGAGTGGCCCTACAACAGCCGGTTATTTATCCTTCGATTCTGAATATGTTGACCATACTACAAAAAGGCTTCAAGAATCAGAATCAGAATCATTTATTTGTTAAACATAGGTATAACATTAGGAATCTTATAGTTTAGGTTGGTTGGTAAGTTAAGGTCTCTAGCGGTGCGTTTTACTTAAGTATATGACACTTGAAATGGTCTGAGTCACCCTTTTGCTGCATTTCGAACTATTAATCGATATTGTCAATCAATATAGGATGACAATCTATCAAAATACTTAATGCAGAGCCTAGCGGTTCTCTTACATCAATGAAGATCCTGTCACAAGTCATATTGGGCGTCTACAGAGCTGCGGGACTGTTCGAAAGAGATACCGCGGCCCTGGAACACAAAGAGCAAAGAAGGAACATGGATGGATTTTAGTCAGTACAAATCTGACACTCCCTTCCGCTCCGCCCAGAGCGGGATTTCCCATCCGGAAAAAAAATGTCAAATTGGGCTATATATACATTTTACTGTAAAGTTCCATACGGCGTTGGTAGTTGGGATTTGGGGAAATGAAATTCTTGAAATAAAATTAGGGGAAAAATCCCCAAGTTAACTGACTGTAAACGTAAACCAAAAGATATATGACACACACAGACACAAAATCCGTAGGCAGATAAAGTGCGGGTTGGTGTGTAGTGAATAAAATAGGTCCGAACCCCACAGGGGGTGCCCTTAGCGAGTGGTCATTTAATTGTATATCATAGTTTGTAAGCCCTGGCTGGGGGCCTTAAATTCATTTGAGGTCACAGGATAGTTCGATTGAGCAGTATTGCAACCTTATCGAGTTGAACTGCGAGTGGCCCTACCTAAATTTACCTATTCTATTTTTTAATAAGTATTTGTTGTTATAGCGGCAACAGAAATACATCATCTGTGAAAATTTCAACTGTCTAACTATCACGGTTTATGAGACAAACAGACAGCGGAGTCTTAGTAATAGGGTCCCGTTTTACCCTTTGGGTACGGAACCCTAAAAATCATCATGCGTCAAGTCCTTCCTCTAACATAAAACATTTCTTCCTTAAACATTTCTGTGTTGATCTCATAGTAGAAGTTAAGTCTTCAAGTTTAACCTGTATCGCACATTCGCGTGTTTCTTGACATTATAGTCTAAAAATATGTTTACCACCAAAACTAAAACAATTAACTTATTTATCATGTGCCTTTAATGCCCCTATTCGTTTCTGATTGGTTTTGCGGTTTCCCAATCTATCAATCCCACCGTTTGGTCTTGATTACTAATTTTGTTCCAGTGATTCAGCAATCTGACCTCTCATGCCTCACCTACCACATCTTAGTCTATACTATTACCACGCAACCTTCAGGTTTATTCCACGTGAGTCGGAATTCCCCGTATATGTTAATTTGATTTACTTTATGTTTTATTAGTCACTTACTCATTGACTTCGCAATAATTATTTACTTTTTAATAAAATGTACAGCAGAGCGAAAACTAAGCTGTGCTCGATTTTTGTCATGAACTTATCGTTTCGTTTGCCAGTGGTAAATGGGACGACCTGAATAGGTTCCGTCAGAACTGGAAGGAAGACGCACGGGTTTGCGAGAGTGGAAGGAGGCCTGAACAGGCTTGGAAAAAACATCTGTGTTATAACTAGGTTGTGTTGGGTCAAATAAACTAATAACTTCTTAGACTACTACTCATCATCTGCCTAGCCGCTTCCCAAATTTATTGGAGTCGGCTTCTAATCTTACCGGATGAAGCTGAATACCAGTGTTTTACATGGAGCGTTTGCCTATCTGACCTGCAAAACTCAGTTAGTACCGGAAAATACGGTACCCATTGGTAAAACTGGTTGTTGGACTTTCGGACTCTTCGGACCACTGTCAAGGATCTATAAATGACAACCGGGACCAACGACTTTACGTACTTTCTGAGGCACAGAGGAAACATGGTATGTAATGACCTTGGCAAGCGCAGCTTAGCCTTGAAGATCGACCCGTGCAGCTATTATTATTTAGCCACGAACTCCTCTATAGACTACTACTAATACTGTTATACGGGATTGTGGGATGCACAAACGCTCAAAACTACAGCTCAAAATCCTATTCCTAGAGGTTGTCCAAAAAAATACAAGAATCGAATCCGTAAACCATAAACTATTCGCTTGGCGACTTTGCCAATGAATCTACAATTCGTGACAGTAATCCTAATCGACATGTTAAAGTCGCTTTATTAACCGCCATTTAGGCTCAGCCGCAATCGGGTAAGGCGATTCACGACACTGCTCGTCGAAGCGGATATCACGTCGATTTTTATTTAATCCGTTGATGTCTAACACATGTAACACCGCAAAACCGCGCGGATGTGGAGGGCTCACCGCCTCTCCGCGCGGCGGCGCTCCGCAAATTTGTGACCTTGCCGCCTCCGCCCGACCGCACGGACGAGCGGTGCAACGGTGTCTTGTGAGAATCGCCTAATAGAGACTCTTCCTGCATTATTAATTTCATTCTCGTCCCATTTAGCCCTAAGGGGCTGTCTCCACGAGCGAGAGAATCGCGGCGATATTACGTATTTGTATGGGATAATATCGCCTCTAAGAGAGTGTATAGAAATACGTGGCAACGACGATAATATCGTCGCGATTCTCTCGCTCGTGGAGACAGCCCCTAAATGATGCAGCGATGATGATTATTTCTCCTCCTGCACAAGCGCTGACCACAATGTTTTATAAGAAGGTCTCTTAATATAAACTAATCTCATACTTTAGCTTCAAATTATGTGTGTTTTAGTTATCGTCAACGAAGACTACTAGTTTTAGATCAAATCATAGTTTTAATCGTCCTAGAAAGCTTTTTCCGTAATATTTTCTTACTTTAGCCCTTAAGTGCACTGTTGTTTCGGCTTCTTTTTCTTTTAGCATATCGTAAGGTTATGGATGCTCTTGAAAGTACATGCAAAAGTTGGCAAGTCTGGTGTAGGTAAATGTAGCCGTCGACGGAGAAAACCTTTTTTCATCAGTATCAGTAATCAGTTAATTGTTGGGGAAACAAAGTCATATTTAAGCGACAGTAATAATCATGAAGGCAGTAAATATCGTAATAGGGATATCCATATCGTCGTGTTCGCGTCACGCATCTATCGTTGGAAAAGCAAAACAATTGACAATCTGTCTTCTTCTACATGTATACAGGCTGTAATAACTCATGGAAGAATTCATCTACATTGAAGTTTGTTTTATTCCATCAATTGTTTCTGCGCAATGTTTCATACATATATTTTCTCCTTCAATATCTTTGTAACAAGATAGCTCCCACAGGGTCCCAGGTAAAATAAAATATAACAATGACGGGAAGAGCAAATATATCTCGGCTTCATTTAGGGTTTTTTGACGCCTGTTATAGGCCTCCCCCATAGCCTCCCACTCTTCTCTCCGTGCAGCTTTCTCTGGCCAATCTCTCATAAACGCCTCTAGGTCATCACGCCAGCGTTTTCTAGGCCTCCCTCGGTGACGACACCCGTCTTTTGGCACCCACTGCTTGACGACATTGGCTCTTGGCTATATAAATGGCTTTCTCGTTAAATTGCGAGAATGAGGCGCAACATCGAGAAAAGTGTAAGGAATGGGGTAGGCCTTTACCCAGGAGTGGGATAGTTCAGGCTAAAAAAAATGGGTTTTTAGGATAATTAATAAACTAAATTACCCAGCCGGGGGAGGCCTTTACCCAGAAGTGAGACAGTTCAGGCTAATAAAAAATGGGTTTTTAGGATAATTAATAAACTAAATTACCCAGCCGGGGGAGGACTTTACCCAGGAGTGGGACAGTTCTGGCTAATGAAAATGGGTTTACTAATTTAAGTTAATTAATAAACTAAAAAATGGGTTTACTAAGTTAAGTTAATTAATAAACTAAATTACCTTACATATTGGGGTGAATAGGGCAGATATTGTTTAGATGAAAATTCTTTTCCCTTAATCAATAAAATGAAGTGCTAGTATTTCTTACAATAAAAATACGCCAAGTTAATCATTAACACTGGAAACGAGATATTTATTATTTATTCTATTTTACTTATTTTGTTTTTTTTTATTTATACGGGATTTTTTTATTTATCCGTGATCATGGTGCTTGAGAATCGATCGGTATCGATAACTCAAAACAAACAGTAAACATGGTAAATATCCCGTTTCTAGTGTTAGTGACCATGACAGTTTAAAAACTTATACGCCAACTTAGTTATTCTATCCTGACCTCATCATCATTTATTTCTGATAAGTTTAGGAGTAAAATGATCGAACTATATTCTCATACATTTTGATGTTTAGGCATGCTACAAACAAGTACACACATTCGGGTCGGCCGGATTTCGCACAGCCGGGCGGCAAATTATATTTTAGACTAGCTGTTGCCAGCGACTTTTGTTCGCGTGAAATTATTAAAAAAAAAAATATATTTCTCTTTTTGAATCAGATTTTGTTACCAATTTCAAGGGTTTTCATTTTTCTAAAATTAAAAAGCTTATGTTAGACCTTATACCATGGGCTGCGGGACTGTTCGAAAGAGATACCGCGGCCCTGGAACATAAAGGGCAAAAGAAGGAACATGGATGGTTTTTAGTCAGTAAAAGTCTGACACTCCCTTCCGCTCCGCCCAGAGCGGGAGGAGTCATTTGATGATTTCCCATCCTGCCAGTAAAAGTCCCGTCAAAATCGGTCCAGTCGTTTCGGAGATTAGCCGGAACAAACAGACAGAAAAAAATTGAAATAAGTGTATTTTTATTAAGTACCATTTAAAGTTTCATATATGCATTCAGTAAAAAGCTGTTATTTGGAAGTTACAGACACTTCAATTTTATTTATTTGTATCTAGATTGAACGAATTTCAAAGTGTTTGGTTTTCAACAATGAAAACAAATTGGTTTATTTTCATTTAAGTTATAAACACCTTGATTCAAATGTTCTCAATTTAAGTGGCGAGACGATGTCATAAACTCGATTCCCATCCTGCAGACTACAGTTGGCAGTTGCAACAGAAGACATACATATACGGAGGGGAAGGGACACCGACGCGAAAACGACGGTTACCACTTATTCAATACATCATTCTGAGCCCACCTACATATACCTACATTTATCATCAGTTATTAAAAAAAAAAGCTGTTCCATACATTTTGACCGTGTAGGTAGGTATTGCAATTTTGTAGGAAACAGCAGATTTTTTTAAATAACTGATGAAAAATTTCAATGTACCTGGCTCAGAATGATGTACTGAATACGTGGTAACCGTTTTCGCGTCGGTGTCCCTTCCACCCCGTATAGTAGCAAAATATGCAAGTTGCGGACAGATTCCAGATTTTCGGTATATTAATACCGAAAATCTCTCCCAGATGTCTAAAAACCAATTATTTAATCCGTTTAGTGATGTGAAAGTGACTTGATAGGCTGTTGTTACTTCAAATTGTAATCGGATCTGATTGGCCAGCCTTTTTTTGCATTTACTAATCGAATCAATTAAATAGGCTTTCAGAAACTGGGTATACTCGTATATACGATAACCATGCTATGCTAGCAATTTCCAGGTATGTGTGTGAAGAAAGAGAAATAACAAAACATATTTTCCGAAAATTTCAATGTCCGTAATTTATAATTTATTCAGTCCTATTAGTTAATGTAATAATTTAATGGTTTACACAGGTACCGCCGGCGGGGGGGTCGGGCAGGGCGATGTTCTGAACAAGGACACAGCTGAAATTAAAAGAAACAACACATTTTAATGTTTATTATAATATAATATTACGCCTGTAATCCCCGAAGAGTTAGGCAGAAGTGTACCCAATAAAACACCCATCACATTTCGCCAGATAAGTTAAAATGAAATGTTTGGGGTATTTAACATTAGAAATTATATTTTTCCAGTAAGGTACAACAAAAACAATGTTTTTTTAATCAACAATATTATATTCGCAGTTTCGCACAGCTGTTTTCGGTCCAACAGAGCAAAATCAGAGTAAACAATTTGATGAAACGGTGAAATCTATCAATCAAATCGATTGATTTACAAACCTGTCTAATCTGTAATATTAACATTGACGGTCGGATGGTCGGTCGGTCGTGATCAGGCTAATACTATTATGTAGGTATTAAATAATGCTATTAAAATTTTGTCGGAAGCTCATCAATTTTACGATGAAGCAGATACAATTATTTATGTTATGACTGAAATGTTGGGAAAATGAAAGGTTTTAATAGAGGACCAAGTTAATTGTTAGATTCTAAATCAAAATGTAATTCAAGGTAAAATATCAAAGTAAGTAATATACATAATAATATGCATCATATGCATGCAGGCGTGCGTGATGATGAAGGACCAGATATACCAAGGACGAGGCAAAAGATATAAGGATCGTAGCTGGTGGCGTTCTGTGGTTTCTGCCTACCCCCGTGGAAATAAAGCGTGAATTTGTGTATGTAAGTCTATGTACATAATAGATCGAACCATAGAAGAAGGATACTACTGCTAATTGATATACTATCGGTACATAATGAGGATAATGCATAAACCCCAACTAAGTACTCATTATACCAATCATACAATAACATCGTCTTATATGTAAATACATAATTGTATATAACTTCACCCAGGAGGTGCAATTAGTTAAGTACAACATACATAAGTGTTAATATTTAATGTTCTTCTATGTATATACTAAGAATAGAAGTATTTTCCTCATTAGGTATGTACTAGGCAACAATTGGTCGTTTATTTGTTATTACGGTGTTCATGTGGTCTTTGTGGTCACTATTTTATGAAGTTATACAGGGTGTAACAGAATAAACACAAAACCTCTCGTGCAGGTGCAATGATGAGCAAAGTATCTAGTTCTACTTATAGCTTGCATTTGTTGATTTAAGTACCTATTAACTCTTAGCTTCCTAGTAGGATCTAGTCTAATGTTTTCATGATAGTTATAACTTATGATAGCTTACTAACTTATTTAATGAGTTAAGTCTTCAATTAAACATGCTCTCAGGTAACTCTTGACTCTAAAAGAAGTTCATCAATAGTAAAATCTATTTTACTCTAATTCTACTTCTGCTATTGACATACTTAGGTATGATTGATGGCATTGACAATGAGCTAAACTATTTATGACCTACTAGCTGTTGCCCGCGATTTTTATATAAATTCAATTTTCCCCGTTTTTACAACGTTTTAATTGATGCTCCGCTCCTATTGGTCGTAGCGCAATGGTATAGTCTACAGCCTTCCTCGATAAATGGGCTATCCAACACTAAAATAATTTTTCACATCGAACCAGTAGTTCCTGAGATTAGCGCGATCCACTAAACAAACTCTTCAGCTTTAAAATAACAGTATAGATAGTATAAATTTACAATGATCCACAGAATGACATCACATTGTAAATCCCACTTTACGCAACAGTCTATGTCATAAGAATTTATCTGACGCTTATTACCATTACAGTAATTTAAGTTAGGACGCATTTTGTCAACGGTGACTCACAAGGTCAAGACCGATATCAAATAGGATTCCGATATTTTACCCGTCTTTTCAAGGAAATGTTTCAATGTCAAATGTCAAGAATACCGGATTTTAAAATATATAAAACAAGACTTTTGGTCGCATTGAAGCTTATTCGTCAAAGTAAACAAGCTTTTGTAACAACTGCGGTACCTACTTATTTCACTTCTTTTTTGAGATGTTCATTACAGAGATCTAAACATGAATTATGTAAGTTTTCTTCGATTTCTAGGTAGGTTGTGTAGGTATGGGCATGTGATGCGGAGGAATGAGGCAAACGTCATGAGGAAAGTTTTGAGTGTGAATGTGGATGGATGTAAAGTAAGACCAAAGAAACGATCGATAAACTGTGTGAAGGATGATATGGCAAGAAAACATGCTGCGACCTCAAATTGGGATAAGGGCAGGAGAATGATAATGTTATCAAGAATGTCCAGGTACTTACTGACTCCACACAACTGAGCGCAGTTCAGTCTGCCAGGGTTGGAGTAGGTAGTATTGTCAGTACCGCACACGGGATTGTACTCAGCGGTGACTGGGCAACTGGCTATGCATGCACGGATCGCAGGTGACTGTGTGGTAGGCCTGAAAAGTATAATCGTTCGTCTTTTTAATTAAATTTTGGTCTAGTTTCAGACAGGGATTATGGCATAGATTTTTGCAATCCGAGGGTGTCTTAAGATAATCAGCTACATTTTATCAACATTACTTCTTCCAAACTACATACACATAAACAAATAGGTACTCGTATATATTTTAAACACTTAGCCAATAGATTTCAATTTACGTTCGTCAGTAAAAATGTTATTCAAATATACCTACATATAATTCAAAACAGTTGAATTTGTAACATATTCCAACACAATCTTATTAGAATGAAAACATTCACTGTTTTAGCTTTCACGGTTTAAAACTAAACTTATACTGCCACTTACGGGATATCTTCCGTGATTGTTCATGATTTTGAGGTCCCGACTGTGAATGTGTTTTGCCGTTACTTAGTGTCAAATTCCAGTAGCGCAAAGAAAGAGGGTAGACAGATTTGTCTGCTCCTAACAATTTATTTTCCATCCACCCGCATTCTCCAGTCAACCCGCGATCATGGCGCTTGCAACAGCATCGCAATATCGGGAGCTCAAAATCATGAACAATCACGGAAGATATTCCGTAAGTGACAGTATAAGTTTAATGATAAGATTGTCGAGAAACTGCCGTTTCTGATTGAATTTTAAACCTCCGGGGTCATTTATGCCTCGAGAAACGTGATCAACATTTTGTCATAGTGATCATTTCTCGAAAGAAAAGATTACGATCAGGAAAGCATTTCACTTTGATATTATGTGCAAAGACCAAAGACTGATAAATAGGTACTACTTAGTACTTGCCCAGTAGGTGTAGGTACCGTTGTCGCTGCGGTATTTGGTCTCGCGGTAGGGAATTGGTTGCCCGGGAATTGATTCTGATTGGGGAATTGGTTCTGGTTTTGACCGGGGAACTGGCCAGGGAATTGGTTCTGATTCTGATTGGGGAATTGGTTCTGGTTTTGACCGGGGAACTGGCCAGGGAATTGGTTCTGATTCTGATTGGGGAATTGATTCTGGTTTTGACCGGGGAACTGGCCAGGGAATTGGTTCTGATTCTGGCCAGGGAAGGTTGGTCTTTGATTCCAGTTCGGGCGGTCCCAACCGTACCTATGAATGAAAGAAAGAAAGAAAGAAAAGAAAATGTATTTATTAGACTCACACAGGACAAAACAAAAAAATAAATGGTTGAATTTACAATAACATAAAATTATGTAAAAAAAATTAAACATAAGGAAAAGATAAAAACAAATGAAATTGGTCCTGTACGAGGCCAAAAGGCATATCTCAGCATGGTGCTGTAACATTTAAAAAAAAGTCACAGCGCTGGTATTCTGATAGGGGCCAAAATGTTTATCTATGCGAGTGTCAATGGCAAAACTGACAAACGTAGACATTTATGTCACCGAAGAAAAAAGAAAACAATAAATGAATACTGTTATTATTAACAGACAGTGTGCAGTGATCGTGTAACATAATTTCTGCTGTGGCTGTCACCAGAATTTAAGAAGAAGTGGACATAAAATAATCATAATTACCTATCATCTAAATCCTCTTCATTTTGTTGTGCTTGCCCTTGGCCGAAAGCGCCATTTGCCACAAGAGCTGTAAAATATACAAATAATGGAGATTAGCACAATATTATTTTCTTGGCTTTCTACATAAGTAATAAAATCTCTGTGTCTAACGCTCTGACAGTATCATTACAGACCTATATCGGTTGCATATTTTTTTACTTTGCTGATCAAGTTAAATTATTTAGTAAGGAAATAATGTTCTTCTTCTTAGCGTATCGATGGCAAAAAATAAAAAAAATTAGTGTTTTTTTTTATCGCCACGCTATAAAAAGGATTAAGGAAATAAATGAGGGAAATTACAACTCATTAAAATTAATCGTTACCCTTTTTAAAATGACAGCTTGGGATTCCCCAAATACCTACAGTATGATTGACGCATTTATACCTAAACTTAATTTCAATAACATGAATTACAAATAAGGGCTATGTGTAATTTAATACTTAGTAACAGTAATTTTAGGGACTTACATACAGGCATCTAACATTCCCATCATTTTATATTTTCGAGGTGGCTGTTTTCGTTAAATCAAATATGCATCTTTTTAATTAAGTGGCCGAAAATAGAAACCAGCCAATCAGGAGACAGTATTAAGAATTTTTCATTTATTCCACTGTTCAAACAGAAATTGACAGATATATTAATTAATTAATGTGATATTCAATCGAGGAATTTTTTAACGGTAAAAATTTGAATTGAAAATGTGACATCTCTATATTCCTGACATAAATGATAAATGGAATTAATTTAATTTGTGACATCATAATGTAATGTAATGTAGGTAAGCTGTCATATGTTTTAATTATTGACATTCCAATTCCCCATGACTTTTTTAAATTCTTATTATAATAATGTACTATTTTTGCACACCTGTTAGGGTAGGATATGGCCCTGAGCTATATTGTTGTGTTTCATCCTTGTGTGTACCCATATTCAGGCAAAATTAATGATTTGATTTGAAATAATTTATTAAATGGTGAATATACAGCTGCTGAATAAGACTTCGAAACTGAATTTCTGTGCTCACATTTTTTAAGAATGGAATACGCATTTGTTTCGTAGCCGTTGCTAAGTACCAAATAAGAACAAAATGTTTTAACTCGAGTTCATACTAATGAGTTATTACAGCAAAAAGTCTTTTTATTACTACGTAAGCGGACCGGTCACTTCGTCAATCATATTATTATACCAGCCAATCCAAAAGACACTACTTTTTTTAACTATGTATCTAATGCAGGTAAACGGTGGAACAAAATACCAAAATTCATAAATGTCACGTCGCAATTTGGAACCAAAAGACCGGATTAAAAATCTAGTTTTAATACCTGCTTAACTCAAAATTTAATTAACATAAGTAGTTTTAAACCTGTTTTGTTGTTTATACTTTTAATATTTATTTATGACTGATGAAAATTATGCAGATGCTACATACGTTACGTGTACCCACACAATTAAGGAAAGAACACGATCGTTTCGGCAACGATGAGTACAAGTCAAGTTTTTTTATTTGAAATCGTCCTTGTGCCGAAAATAATCAATGATTTATTATTTTTTTGTGATATATTTATGGAAATAAAATGTAGGATAGGTATTTCATTTAAAATCCTTGTAAATAAAAAGGATGGTTTTGTTACCCGCAATGATAAACTATAAGTCTAAAAATGATAATCACTACAGTACTTGAGCGTTCACTGAGAACCTACTTAACGTAAAAAACAAAAAATAATACTCACCAATTACGAAAAAAACAAACAGCTTCTCCATGTTTTTTAGTTAATAATTACGTGCGTCTATGTCAGTGGAACACACTTTGTCGAATACAGAGTACAACGTCCAAGTCGCTTGCCGGCGAACTACTGTCCACTCGGGGACACCGATTTTGTTTATAAACTCACGCGCATCATAACTGGCACGTATGCCACGAAGAAATAGGACGGTCAGTTTGAACGGTGTGAATTCCCGGCGACATTCATGGAAATTAAGGTTGTTGTAATTAAATTGATTTATAAGTCATACTATATTTTTCCCACCAACTGTGACGAATCGGGAACATCAAAATTAAATAAAAATTAATTTGATTTCTTATGATGACGAATCGGGCATAAGCCGCTTAATTAGAAATAACGGTCTTTTTTTTACTTTCTTAAACGGCTTAGTTTTCAAAATGGATCTATCACCTACGCACAAATGCAACGACGCGTTCCGTTGACCTTTTGAAATTCTATTAACGCTTCAACAAAACAAAGGAAAGAAAAAATTAAAGTAACCCGTTTTATAACCAGCTGCCACCAGCCACCAACCACCTGAAATCAATTTGATTTTAGATGAGACCTACTGTAATGCATCTAAAAATGACTTGGTTACGGTCAAACCGCTTCAAAGGCTATTACATTTTTAACGCAGGTACTCGTAGGTAGTACATTAAACATTTAGAAACAAATCGATTCTGTTGGTCACAAATATTTTTATAATGAAGTAGCGGTTGCCTGTGACTTCATCTGCTTGAATTTGGTATGTCGTAGTTTTGCAAATCCCGTGATCATACTAGTAGATATAAAATAATACGATCATTATTGTGAGATGTAGGTATGTGTTAGTAAAACAGTATAAAACATGTGACACCGAATATATTTTTCGTCCAAAGAATCAGCATTGCCAGCCTTCTGGGCACTTTTCCTATTGATAGCGATGTGGAATTGTAGACGCACTTTTTGACGCTTAATTTCAATGTCTTTTACCCTTTTGGTACTTCTATTTGTAGTTTGTAATAATAGGTAGTACAGACTGGATTCAAATAAATACCGAATCGCTTACACAACTTATTGATCCAGTCCCGAGTCCGATACTATTTTTGTAAAACTTGCATTCCGGTGCGTCAGCTGTGTTTGATAATGAATTCTCATACGCAATTTTCCTTCAAAGGTGATGAACCCGTGAACCTGTTCCTATAACATTCTCTGCCGTCATAGGAACTTTAACTGCAAGATAACTAGTTTCTTATTAATAACGATGCTACTTGAAACAGGAGTGACATTGCGTTAGTTTTTTCCTTAAAGTACTTTTCAAAATGTTCAGGGTATTCATAACTTAAAACATTAAGTTATTAATGGTTCAAAAAATTCGGTAGGTAGGCGACCCGAATCTTTAAGTTTGCAAAAGGGACTTGATTGATGCAGAAAACTTGAATGTGAGTGCTTTATTAATATAAAATGATCGCTGCGGAGAAGCTACCATAAACGTATGGGTCAAGGAAAATATTTGGTAGTTGGCAATGTAGCTTTAGTATTAATGTAACGTCAACTTTATCATTGACTTAATGTCATCTCCCAAAGATCGGTTGTTTAATGACGTTTGTATCGAATGTCCATCCATAAAAAAGATATTATTATGTCTTTTCCCATGGGGGTAGGCAGAAACCACAAAACGCAACCTTCTACGATCCTTACATACTTAAAATCTTCATCTGTGCTTAAGAGCTAAAATATCGGTAGTAAACATAATTATGTATGTAGAAAATAACCGAGTACTGAAGAAGATTCTACGGAGGAAAAAAAGGGTGATAGAATAATTATTTTAATACCAACTGCAGCATACACTACACTTAGTTATCGATAGCTAACAGTAATTACAAAATTAAATTCTCTTTACAAACACTTATTTTCCTTAATATTTAATGGTTTCCTCGATCTGTAAGTCGATAATAATATACATAAGTTCTGCATTGACTGCAATTGCGTCATTCAATTAATATGTTTGTTTCGATTAACTACCTATGGACAATTTGATATCGTATATAAACTCTGAAAACAAGCCTTAGAAGTTTCACTCAGATCCAGCCTGTCCCCTTGCTGCCCTCCTCAGCAACGCCCTAAGCCGAGGCTCGTACCCCACAGGGGGGGCCTTAGCGAGATGTCACTAAGCTTATACGTTTTTTAGCCCTGGCTGGATGCCTTACACTCAAGGCACCCAGAGGACCGTCCGGATAAGCAGAAGCCAGCCTCATGGGTTGACTTGCAAGATGCCATGTCGATAAAAAGAAACCTTTGAAGTTTATTTATCTATTCATTTATTTTTGGATTACCAACAAGTCGCATTACAATATCTTATACAAAACTAGCGACCCGCCCCGGCTTCGCACGGGTGCATGTATTATACATATAAACCTTCCTCTTGAATCACTCTCTATCTATTAAAAAAAACCGCATCAAAGTCTGTTGCGTAGTTTTAAAAATTTAAGCATACATACATAGGGAAATAGGGACAGAGAAAGCGACTTTGTTTTATACTATGTAGTGATGAAAACTATTTTATTTTATTTATTTTATTTTATTATTTTCGGAAAACTTACAGCTATGCAGACACAATAGTTTATAACAATAATATGGCCAATTACAGGTTTTCACAAATAGCTATACAATAGTTTAATAAAACAGAAAGAATTAAACTTAAAGACAGTGGTAAGGATTAGTACACACAAAAGCAATAAAGAAAGAAAGAACACAAATTGACACAATACAATGGTTATGTGTTGTCGAAGAAGTGATTGCACAGGGTCTTCTTCAATTTAGACACGCTTGTATTAAAGATGTCGATCTCAACCTCCTGGCAAGTCGCATTGTACACACGACTCGCTCTAATCATGTACGAGTTTTGTCTGTAATTAGTCCTTGTCGTTGGTATGTGCAACAAACGAGATTTACGCAGAAACGAACAAGGTACACGCAGCCCAATCTTGCTCAGCAACTCGGGGACATCATTGGATCCATTTGCAGTTTTAATTAGATAGACCAAGTCGGAAATTTTTCTACGTTCATATAAAGGAAGAATATGAAACTTTTTGCAACGTTTAAAATAATTTGGTAGATATATTTTGGAACGAAATTGAATGTACCTTAAGAACTTTCTCTGTATGCCCTCCAATCGAGCGATATAGGTGTTGTATTTAGGGTTCCAGACTTGAGAGGCATACTCGAGGTGACTACGAACGAATGAGCAATATAAAATTTTGATAGTCTTGATGCTCCTGAACTCTGATGAGACCCTGCAGATGAAACCTAGAGCTTTCGACGCTTTGCTGACAATATTATTTATGTGTATGTCAAAAATAAGCTTCGAGTCAAAAGTAACCCCGAGGTCCCTGATTACACTGACCCTTTCTATTGGGGTATCCAAAAGTTTGTAGGAAAAATATAAAGGGTGTGGTTTGCGGGTGAAAGTACACACGTAGCATTTGGAGACGTTTAAGTCCAAGTTATTTGATTTGCAGTAGGTTTGAAAAGAGTTTAGATCCGCCTGCAGTAAGAGAGCATCTGCCTGGCTAGTAACCTGTTTCATGATCTTCATGTCATCTGCATACAACAATATTTTACAGTGCTGAAAACAGGAAATTACGTCGTTGATGAAAATATTGAATAAGAGCGGCCCCAATAACGATCCCTGGGGAATTCCCGAAGGAATACGCATAGCTCTAGATGAGTAACCATTCAGCACCACGGTCTGGCATCTACCCTCAACATACGACTTGAACCACCTGTAGAGATTACCCCTAATACCCATCGATAAAAGTTTGCGCATTAAGATTACATGATCTATTCTGTCAAAACACTTACTGTAATCGGTATAAATAACATCGACCTGGGACCGTTGTGACATAGACTCCGACAGAAATTCACTGCAGAGGATCAAATTGGACGTGGTAGACCGACCCCTTAAGAAACCGTGCTGATGTTCGCTAAAACTATGTTGAAGAGCCGAATAAACTTGTTTATGGACTAGTTTCTCCAGAATCTTTGCAAACACGCACAATTTAGAGATCGGTCTATAATTGTCAACAGAAGTTTTAGGTCCTTTTTTGTGTATCGGTGTTATGTATGCCGACTTCCAGATCGAGGGTACCACACCAATGTCGAGTGATCTTTTGAACAGGATCGACAGCGGGACTGATAAACTCTTGGCGCAGTTCATTATAAATAATGGTGGAATATTGTCAGGTCCTGCGGACTTGTTAGGATCAACTTGTTTCAGTAGCCTATGAACCTCATGCTCGTCTATTTCAATAGTACTGATATCTGATATGCTCTGCACCGCACTACTGTGACCCACATCACGAGAGAAACCACTATCGCCTGTACTAGTGGTTGCATGAAAGTTTGATTGAAAATAGTCAGCAAACATATTACAGATTACGTCACCGTCACCAGAAGACAGCTGCCCGAAGTGTAGTACTGATGGATATGAGTTGGAATGTTTTCTTGATTTGACGTAACTCCAAAAGGCTCGGGGATTGTTATGTATATCTGCTTCAATTTTTTCCATGTAGTCGTCAAACATTACTTTTTCCAAGTCCTTAGCCCGTTGTCGTAGTAAAACAAAACTTTGATGATCAGAAAGGTTTCCATATTTTTTAAATTTAGCATGACATTTAGCCTTTTCTTTAATAATTTTGACCAACGGGCTTTTGTACCAAGGCGGATACTTCGATTGGGAACCGACTGTTTTCCTCGGTATGTGAGTATTACGCAGTCTATCAATAATAGAATAAAAATATTGAACGGCCTCTTCCAAAGGCCGACAACTCAAGTCATTCTGCCAATCCACCAGATTAAGTTCGTCATCTATTACCTTATAGTCAGCCAAATGATATAAAAACTTAACGTAGGGACGAACCGAAAGACTATGCAATTCAACAAAGTCCGCAGTAACACATAATGCCCCGTGATGCGAATCTTCAGGTACCAGTGGATCCGCGCAACGTGTGACTATAACTTCGTCATTGGATAACACCAGATCAAGAATCTTATTGTTCTTGTTTAAGTGGCAATTGTATTGTGCAAGGTTACTGATATTGAAATTGTCAATAAGGTTAGTTTGCGCATCTCCACACAGGCCAGCAGGACATAAAGAGTGACCGTCGGCAGCCGGCTGCCACGTTATATTGGGTTGATTAAAGTCTCCCAGGATCACAAACTTGTCAGCAGAATGCTTAAGGACAATATCCGACAGGTTGTCTGAGAAATTGCCCAGCTGGACTGCTAAAGAGTTTCCAAGATTCTGACGGCAGATGTAAGCAACGCATATGTGCATCTTATATAAAGCTCTTGGTTTCTTTCGCGATAGTGTTAACGTAACCCACAAGTCCTCAGCACTCGAGCACCACTCACTGCGAGAGTCCACCACTAGTTCGCGTCGAACCGCAATTAAGACACCTCCTCCTAAACCTTGATTAGTATTGGCATAGTCACGGTCCCGTCTCCATATGAGATATCTGTCGTCAAACATTTCGGAGTCGGATATCCCGTCATTTAGCCATGTCTCAGTCAGGCAAACAACATCAAAACTATTGATACATATATTTCTAAAGAACAGTTCAGTTTTAGTTCGTAGTCCTCGCACGTTTTGGTAGTAAATATTAAGGGAAGCCATCATAAAATATTATAAAAAACATATGCGTAAAACAAATAGTAAAAATATAAGGTACATTCAAATCGTCGGAACAAAAAATATATCCAAAGGTTAGATAAATTTCTATGAGTATGCAAAAAAGCACTGTAGCGGCAAGTACATAGGGTACGGTTAGCATACTGCAAAAGTAGAAAAGATAATAAAAAATATAGCTACAAAAAACTCGGTGTTGTTGAATTAAAAAGCGAAAAATATCCTTAGGAGTCGGTAAATAGGAATAAAAATCGTAAAATAAAAATAATGCGGAATGGCTGACACCATGTGATAAGCAAACAAAGGGCTGGTGAGACAGGAATGCGTAGAAAAAACAAGTACAAGTGTTTCCTAATCTTAATGAACCAATGTAAACAAATAACTCGCCAGAGTGTTGAATCGACATCATTAGCATAAAAACTTATTTAGATCTTGCTCAGATTTAACATGATATTTTGGTGAAGTGTCATTTCTCCGCAGCATTATTTTGCATCCTCTGACCCAAACATGTTCAAAACCACGTTCCTTAGCCCTGGCTTTGGTCTTATTGAGTAGAATTTTGTTTTCAAACGTTAAGTGATCGTTAACATAGATCCTGTTCTCGCCACGCAGTCCCAGGTCAGCAGCCTTCAGGGTCTTATGCTTTTTCGCGGCAGCTACAAAATCATTTTTTACGTAGCTGTTGTGCACTGAACAAATAATATTTTTGTTTTGCTTGTCGTTGCGCATTGGCACCCTGGCAATGTAGTTGATCTGTTCTTTTGGGATATGACAGTGGATGACATCTCCAATTTTGGCCACTAATGTGAACAGGTTTTCGTCGCTGGTCATAGGTACTCCCTTTATCTCAATGTTATTCATTCGAGATCTCTGGTCACTCTCACATAGCTGGTTTTCAAGTTTCACCACGCGACCCTGCAAGACAGATACCTCTTCCCTTGTCTTCTTCATAGCCTCAATCTCCTGTTCCAATGACGATACCCTGCATGTTAAGGCACTCATATCGTCACCAACCAACGCAATAGATGCCTTCATTTCAGAGAATTCCGACCTGATGGACTTCAACTCCACGAGCTCAACTTGGATTGCTTTTATGGTTTCAACCAGCACTGGCAATGCCTCCATTTGTGTTGACAGCCGCTTGAGCTCAGTTAAGATGGTCTCCATTACCAAATACATGGTCTTGTAACGCACACTCAATTAAAGTTAACCACAGCTTACACATTTTCGAGTAAAAATGCTCATAATACATAACTTAATAGAAATTAAAATTTGGATAACGTACAAATTAAAGTTACCAAGTTTAGTCGAAGTAAGACACAAGTTCGTTGACTTTATCGGATAGGTAGCTAACTAATGGAACAAATAGCAGGGACATGACAAGTACTAAACTAATAAAACTTTATTTAGCACTTAAGCATACTTACACAATAAAATACTGCCGTTGGGCTAGACGTCGCATGCGACTGCTGAGCATTAGGCCCTGGGTTCGATTACCAGGTCGGGCAAAGTTATGTTGGGTTTTTCCATTAGAAATTTCTCAGTAGCAGCCTCGGAGTCTGGATTTGTGTCCTGTGGTTGGCAATAGGCTAGCCCCCTATTACGGGAAATGTGAGTGTACTATTAGGTAGGTTCACCTTTCCCTACCGGGAATACAGGCGTAATTTTCTTTATGTTACACAAAAGTTAAATTCAAAATTCAGAACATTATTAGTATGTGCGTATGTGTGCCAAGGGAACCTTAGATACCTTGTAACTGTCCAGTTGCGAAACTGTCCAGCTGAGAATCTGTCCAGTTGCGAATCTGTCCAGTTGCTCCGAAGGGTGTTATAATACCTTGTAATCTGAACTCTGGTTAGGACTAATGACTCCTGAGTGCAATTCAAAGCCAGATTGCCAATGCAAGAAGCTGTATCTTCTGCGGGGGATCTGATAATCTGCATAAATGAGGACTTGAATAGGTCCGATGTGGTTATTAAACGTACGCACGACAATCAATCAAGCTATACAAAACCAGTTTACGCGGATATCTCATTGTACGGGAAATCTATACAAAGCGAGGTCATGATAGACTGGTACTGTATAGCTTGATGTGACGCCGTGTGTACCTACGTAGGCTTTCAGATAATTAGGGCTTCACAGTGAATGCTTTATATGTTTTTGACCTTTATCTTCACTATCTACGAAATATAATGTAGTTTTTGTTGTATGTTATTATTATCTTACATTGAGGGTAGCCTCATAATAATGTTAAAGTAATGTTTAGTTCGCATACCGTACAGTTTGATAAATCAGTCATTACTAGCAAGATCGTGTTTCACTTCACGATGGCAGCGATAAATTCGAATTACGCTCTCGGAAGTAATAATTAGACATTATCGATGTGGTCCTAATGTGTGCACATACATATTATCTTGACGTCAGCGAATGTAATTCGATCAATACCAATGTATTGATGTCTTACCGTTACTGCTGACCTCTCGCCTGGCTCGCTTGTATTATCTCATCTATTAACGCATACGGGGTGGAAGGGACACCGATGCGAAAACGGTTACCACGTATTGAGGACATCATTCCTTTTTCGCGTTAGCTTCCCTTCCACCCCTTTTTTTTTTTTTTTTTTTTTTTTGGGGGGTGAGAAATCATCAAATGACTCCTCCCGCTCTGGGCGGAGCGGAAGGGAGTGTCAGACTCTTACTGACTAAAAAACACCCATGTTCCTTCATTGGCCCTTTATGTTCCAGGGCCGCGGTATCTCTTTCGAACAGTCCCGCAGCCCTGGCAGGCACCGGCCCTTGCGGGCCCCTCCCGTTTGCTGACATCTCTTTGAGGCGCGCGTGGAACACGAACGCGCCGTCGACACGGCCTGCCCGTCATCATACGACGGACGGACGGCGAGCTAGCCCATTACTCGCCGTCCACAGGCCCGCTCCCTTCCACCCCTTATACAAAGACTATTAGATTGAAATTAAAATTAATATAGGTAATGTTTTTGATAAACAAACCACGAAACTACAGATATAAAACAATTTATACGGTACGGTTTTGTTAGATAATAACATTTTTGTTTACGTGCACTTACTCTTCACAGTATACCGAAACCCGCTAAGAGATAATTGGAATTCTGACCAAAAAATATAAAAAAAAACTGTCTTTAGTATCCTTTTTTATTATGTCTATGTTTTCGAGACGTTACAGCTATTTGCAGTGGTACTAATTTAAAAAAAAAACTTCTGAACATAATGAGGAATAAAGAACCAACAAAGTTGTTTACAATACAGTATTTATTTAAAAAAAAAAAAAAAATATTATTAATATTTTCATAATGGCACTGTGTCTAGCATAGAACTTGTCGTACCTGGTAAGTAGCCTCAGACTAGGACCAGTTTGCAACATTGATGAAACTCGTTTACACGTTCTTTGTGTAGTAACTACCTAAGTATTATAACGTATAAGGTTATCGTTCGATAACCTGTTTGATGGCTATGCATATACTAAAAAAAAAACCGGCAAAGTGCGAGTCGAACTCGCGCCCGAAGGGTTCCGTACCATTATCTATAAAAACGGCAAACAAAACTCATTTCTGTTGTATGAGAGCCCCACTTAAATATTTTTTTATTCTGTTTTTTAGTATTTGTTGTTATAGCGGCAAAAGAAATACATGATCTGTGAGAATTTCTGTCTAACTATCACGGTTCATGAGATACAGCCTGGTGACAGACGGACAAACAAACAGCGGAGTCTTAGTAATAGGGTCCCGTTTTACCCTTTGGGTACGGAACCCTAAAAACAGGTAAAAATTATGGAAAAAATCACAATGCAGTAAATACAGGAAGGAAAAATGGTAGATTTAATTGTTAACTAAAATATAAATTTTTAAAGACTGCCTCGTTTGCTAGTGATCGCAAGTGCGACTGATGAGTAAAGGTCCTGGGTTCGATTCCCGGGTCGGGCAAAGTGTTATTGGGCTTTTCCATCAGGAATTTCTCAGTAGCAGCCACTAAGTCTGGAGCGGTGCCTGGTTGATCGAAATAGGTGTACTATTACGTACACCTCTGCCTTACCCTGCGAGGATTACAGGCATTATGTTACGTGAAAATTTTTGGTTAGATTTGCAGACGAATAATTTAAATTGACGTCACAGCATATAGTCTTCGTGTGAGCCTTCGCGGCAAAACGCAGCTTCATTTATGTACTCGTATGTGTCGGACCACACATAATAAAGGGTTCCATATTCGGGCTGAATTCGCAATATTAATCTAACATCTATACAAATCAATAAAACTGAGGTGTCGGTTTATAACATCACAATAACAGCTGTTTACTGAATGCATATGAAAATATTTACGGCACTTTAAGCAAAAAACACAATATTATTCCAATTGTTGTCTGTCTGTCTGTCTGTCCGTCTGTTTGTTGGGGCTAGTCTCCGAGAACAAGCTGCTGCCTGCGACCTTCGTTCGCGTGTAATTATTATAAACAAATATCAAAATTATTTATTCAACCAAAACTACCCCATGTCTCAAACGCAACGTCTTCTTCAAAACAATTTTCGTTGAAACTGTTATTTTAAGCTCAGCCAACGTCAAAGTTTTTCAGAATTTTCCATCCGTACACGTTACAGTTGAGAATTAGGGGACACATTGATATCTCACCAACTGTGACGGCTGACAGAGGAGAATGGAAGAAAAGAAACGTGTCGTGCCGATGCCAAGTAACATGGGACAAGGGCAGGAAAGTGATGATGATGGTGATCTCACCAACTACTGACTTGAATAAAAAACTTAGAAATATTATCTTCATTTCATTTCTTATATTTTAGACTCTTCTTCTTGATCAGAATCATACATGCCGATACTATCATCCACAAATAAAAATTTTAGACTTCTCATCTATATGAGAGGTCCAAAAATTTTATTGGCTATGATATTGTGGAGTAGTTGTAGTCTACTTAAACCGTATGTATGTTATAGTTTTTTTATTTCATCAGGCCAAACTGTACGTGTTCAATGCCAACACAAAGTTCGCATTCCCTGATCATGTGGTCATATCATGTAGTCTGGCTATCTCTTACAGTTCTAAAGATGAACCATGTTAGAGACAGACGGATAGGTCGACGGACAGAATACGATGGCTTAGCCAGAGGGACCCATCGTCACCCTAGAAAGAAATCAATCACTGCTTCTTCTTTGCGTGTCGATGGACTTAAATAATACCCGACCAGTACGTAACCACCTGTACAGCTCTTGCGTTGGTGGGGCATATTCTGCACACTTTTTTTTTGGGATGAAGAATCATCAAATGACTCCTCCCGCTCTGGGCTGAGCGGAAGGGAGTGTCAGACTTTTACTGGCTAAAAACCCATCCATGTTCCTTCTTTTGCCCTCTCTTTCGAACAGTTCCGCAGCCCTGGCAGGCATCGGCCCCTGCGGGCCCCTCGTGTTTGCTGACATCTCTTTGGGCGTGGAACACGAACGCGCCGTCGACACGGCCTGTCGTCATAAGACGGACGGACGGCGAGCTCGCCCATTACTCACCGTCCACAGGCCCGCGCCTACGGTGGCCAAGAGCCACCACGTGGCCCCCGACGCCCGGGGCGTGTCCCGCGGCGGCTGGGACGTGAGGTTATCTCCCTCTCACGTTCCACCACCTCCTTCGCTAGCATGACTGCTTCGCAGAAGGAGGTGACGGCTTCCCATTCCCTCTCGCCCCGGACCCTGGCTTGAACCAGATCCTGCACACTGGCATTGTCCTTGAAACGGATCAAAGATACCATTTGGCCAAATTATTTCTACATATATATCACTTCATTCTATATTATAAAACGTTAGTCGAGAAGACAAGACGCCATTAGACGTTATTAGCAATAGCACGACAAATATCTAAAAAAAATCCTAGTTTCAATATTCTTATCGATCAGTTAAGATTTTTATACAGTTTATATTTAGAGATGATGTATCTCATGTTGACACCAAATCATTCGACAGATAACCTACGAATGAGTACATTTCTGGACGATAGCACTCAATGAAAATGATGTGGCAAATAAAATCACTGTGTTTGATATTCGAGGCACTTCGTCAAAGATCGTTGCCTTAATATTGTGGAAAATACTGAAAGCAAGATACTTGTGTGCGAATGTGACTCATTCTAGAAAAAACAAGCACGTGTATTTTTATTACACTAGTCATTACGTTCTCACCCAAAGTGCCACTGTTTTGGTAATTTTTGTTTCTGTCGATTTTCCGGAGGCTGTCATTTAAATCAAGCGTCATAATATTAAAAGAAACACGTGAGTGCCGATTAAAATGTTTATAATTAAACAAAACAACGTGATATTACAGGTTTATGTCGTTCATATTTAAATCCTTAAAATTTTGTTTCATAATCGAACATATTTAGACAACACGTAAAAACAATCAAAGCGATATTACCTGGTTACATTAATTAATCATTTACTTACACGTATTAAACTCAAAACACAAAACTTACGAAAACTTCGGTCATCAACCACAAAACAAACAAAAAAAAAATTAAAAAAAACAATCCTCCGAGCCGTAACTTTATCAGTAGCGAAAGAATACTCGCTCTCATTTGAAAGTCGCAGCCGTTATCAGCGTTTCGTCCTCCGGCCGAGTCAGAGGTTATCGCTGCCACCACTACTGTGATCCCATCCCCCCTTCCGTCCATCCTGGAACAGTCACTGATGCACCAGTGAACAGATAACTTCTATACAATAAACATCGTTCATTAAAACAAAAAAATAAATTTAAATCTCGAACTGTTTTGTTTTGACAGGCGTTTGATTTACAAACAAACCATAGATAAAAATACGAATAGTTATTTATCTAAAAAGAAATTAATTGAATTTGTAGTGTTGCGTTGTGGTGCCGTTCAATATTTGGACTCAATTAGTTGGAAATGTTAAACGGGAAGTTTTTGTTGTGCGTAGTTTTAGTCGCTGGTAAGTTTTCTTTTTAATTTTTGAGTACATAACCAATAATAATTATTATGTTTTATTAAATATCTTTGCGATATTGTTGTGCAAATGCATGAGGAAAACTTGTCTCATTAGGTCATGTTTATATATGCATGCTATCAAATGCATTTTCTAGTTTTTATTGGTGAACAATTCACTGCAATTAGCTGAAACGTTTGAACAAACAGAATTTTCATTAATAGTTATCAACTTCTAATTGCTTTCAGTCTTCCAAAAATGTTCTATCATCAGTCGTTTCCTTTCTTCATAATGCGTAGTGATATGTAGTAACGTAGAAAGGGTCTCCAAACAGATTTCCATATCACAGTATCTACCTATGTGATATTGGCAAAACTGTGATCACTCCTCCACCATAGCCACTAATCAAACGTTCAATGGAAGTTGATGTCAAGTTTAATCAGGGTTCAATTAAGCAACAGCATCCCACGCCTTTGTTTACTATGAAGCAACACAAAGACGCTGCAAGCCGAAATAGGCGTGAATCGTTAGACCGTTTGGCGGCTTGTCCAAGGGTTATCGCCACACGCCCACCGAGGGCAGCGCACACTTATTATTAGCAGTGAGTAACCGATCATAGGGTAGACATACGGACGACGCTGCAATGTACTGCACCCGCTACTGCGAAAATGATATCATTTATGCTTCATAGTTTGAGGGAATTTACTCGCCTTAATGATTCTTGGTAATGGTTCAATTTGCAATGCAAAGTTTATTTTCCTTTCTGAGAGGATCGCATTAGTCTATTAACTCGTCATTGATTTGGAAGTCTGTGTTTTCCAATTCACGTATTATGGTATCGGTCGACAGTTGTTTGCTCACTACTTGATGCTAATTTTTGCCGGACTAGTCGATGAGACAATACATAACCTAGCGAAGCGAATTAATAACATTCTTATATTTTTACAAGTATAGAAGTTAAAACTTTACAAACGAATCGAACTAAATCATTCTTGATAAAGCTTATTGCAACTCAATGAAATAAACTGAATCTAAAATGCAAACACAAAAAAAAATCTAAGTCTAATACCTATTTTTTTTCTGGCTACTGTTTTGTTACATAAAAACCACAGACTAAGTATCATGATGACGTAATTGACCTTTTCTATGTGTGACACTATGGAAATCATCTCTGTGTGTTTATCTATGCCCATGTGTGCGTATTGCCACTAAATGGTATGGTGCACTATGCCGACTAGTATCGCTATCTGTAATTGTTTACATTATTATTGTGTTAATTATTTACGTATTCCACTGTTTATTTCAAGTTTGATCTTCAATCCAAAGTTTTAATGCATTATGCATGATTTTCCTAGATGAAGTTTCTATGTAGACAATCAATCCGTTTAGGTATTGGTATATCCGTATACAAATCTTAACTTATCAAGCCTTGCCCGGCGAGACACAATTAAATATCTTTTGTGGTGCAATTGTTAACGAAAATTATTGTGAGGATGTATGGATGTTTGTAACTCTTTCACGCAAAAACTACTGACCGGATTTGGATGAAATTTGGCACAATGTACTAATATTATAAATGCCAAAGTTTGTGAATATGTCTGGATGTTTGTTAATCTTTCACGCAAAAACTACCGGATTTGGTCGAATTTGGCACACAGATAGTTTATAACCTGAATTAACACATATAATACTTTTTATCCCTGTAAAACGATCCTGTAGGACAATCATATTACTCTACGCGAAAGAAGCCGCGGGCATAAGCTAGTAATAAATATTTCTTTTGTTTTTATGTATTATTATTTTTTATTTATTTTATTTTTATACATATAGTTATAATACAGTTTCACGTTTGTTTTGTACCATTAAACCAGAGATGGTTTGTCGATCGATTAGGTAAACCTAATTTTCTGTGCATAGAAGTCATCAATGTGAGAGTGTAATCTTCGATCAGTTGATCGAAGGTGTTTTGTTATTACTAAAATAACACATTTTGACATTAGGTCAAAATTCGAAAATTCAAATCTACGCAAAGCCAAAATCAAACTAAACGTAGAAATATAATTGTTTTTAGTTGTTTCTCATAGTTACATATTTTATGAGATTTGGTTATGGTTAGGTTAGAAGTATGAAGTCGACCAGCTATAGAATAGAAAAAACGGCCAAGTGCGAGTCGGACTCGCGCACGAAGGGTTCCGTACCATTATCTATAAAAACGGCAAAAAAAAAAAACATATCTGTTGTATGGAAGCCCCCCTTAATATATTTTTTTTTAATTTTTAGTATTTGTTGTTATAGCGGCAACAGTAATACATCATTTGTGAAAATTTCAGCTTTTTAGCTATCACGGTTTATGAGATACAGCCTGGAGACAGACAGACAGACAGACAGCGGAGTCTTAGTAATAGGGTCCCGTTTTACCCTTTGGGTACGGAACCCTAAAAAGTAACGAAAGTTTAGCAGTATAAAATATCTATCTCAAATTCATTCCCCTCTTTCTGCAAAAGAAGAATCCAATTTTTCATCAAAAATTATAATAGAAGAACTTCCAAAAATTACTTCATTTTATTTCAGTCCGTATTAAATCAATCAACGATAACACAAGACGATATCGTCATACCACCAATAAGTAAAGTTCATATTTTAAGATAAACTTCTATGAATTGTATGGCCTGATCACCACGGTGAAACCGCGTGATACCACTATCTTATGAGAAACTTAATAGATTAGAAGTAGAACTATGTAGAAGGTTGGGATAAACATTAAATATTATCATCAAAGCATACAATGTTGAATGATAACTCCAATGTCCCTATGCCTACGGCGTAGCCATGTGCTACGACTGCTACGAGAAAGTCGTAGGCGTGCATAACCAATGACCCTTTAGGGTTTAGCCTCATCTAGTAGTACGGAATCACATTTTTACATGCTCTTATGCTTTTCCGTTGCTCAGAACCGTCGTTTGTTAGAGCGAGAAACAGACCGGGAGTGCTATCGCATGCGGCAGCATCGACGATGTGGTCGGTCTAGAGGCCCTACGAAAATACCAAGATACGGCTAGGCAAGTAATACTACTATGTTCCAGACTAGATTGTCAATTCCCAACAACATACTGTATTGATCATGCTGAACAGTTCGCTTTCGGTAATAATGATATTATTTTAAAAACAAAAGAAAATATTCGCCGGTCGTCTCATTATTGGACTATGAAAATGGGAAAGATTTTATTTATATTGTCACACAATTTAGGTTTGTATGTTACAAACATAGAAGAACAAAATACAATGAGCAAAGTTAAAATAGAAGTAAAAGTAGAAGTAGCCGAAAGATAGACGACTCTAATGTTATTATAGTGCACACGTGTGTGGACACACACGTGTGCACTATAATAACATTAGAGTCGTTTCGACAAAATTTGGTCTGGAAGACTCTTCTCTTCTTCGTCACTATTTTACCAGCAGCCCTTATTTATTTATTCAGTAATACATTCTAAGCAAACAGTTTTTTTACCAAAGCGCTTAAAAGATAATAATAATCATATTACAATGTCAAATAGTGTCTTATAATTACAATAATTCAAAAAGTAAAACAAAAAATAGATGTCAAGTGGTGTCAATAATATATCACAAATAAAATATATGAGTTCTGATAAGTCAAAAATAAATTTGTCAAATAAATACATGTGATGTCATGTCCGGTTAGACTGGAAGCCGACCAAGACGGTTGGGCAGATAATCATGAAGTCAAAATTAATATAATAGTGTTACATAAACATGTCTTGACTTAACAATCATGTGTGACTTAACAATGACGTTCTCTTGTCTTCATAAGGCAGTCTGCACCTGCTACACTTTTGGTTTCTAACCATGATCACTTCATACTTATTGTTAATTCGTTTTCAATTTATTAAATGTATTTGATATAAAACGGATGCGTTAAATAAAATAATATGTCAATGCTTATTGTAAGTACATCGGCCTAAATCGGTTAGATAATGTGATCAAAGTAATGCAGTAGCCTATTGCATTAGACCGCATGGACACTCGTGTAATTTTAGTGTAGTGATAACACCTTGTTTACACCGCACAATTCATTCTACTTCTATGAAATACTAGTCTTCAAAAGCCAATTATTTTGTTCGGCTTTTTGACAAGGTCAAAACCGCTTTTGAATGGTGTCATTCCAAACCCTTATTAAGTTAAAATGTTTTTTCTCTATTAAAATATGTTGTTTCAGAACGCCTCATATCATATGTTATAATTACTAAAATACGATGTTTTTCAAAGATTCACGAAAGAACACCTTACAATTGAATTCGTTGCTCAACAAATATTAATTATTGTTAAAATAGTTTAAACCAATCAAAAGTAGTTTTGAGTGACTAACAGTTTGACTTTAACATAAAACCACCTTTTGCATCACTTTTGTACCTATTTTTTATGTTCCTTTCTTCCTTTCTGTATATAGTGTGTACAGAAACTGTTAAATAAATAAACAACGATTTAGAACTTGTTTTAGATAATGATAAACGAAGCTAGTTGATTCAACTTTAAATACGTGGTTAGATGCCAGAGTAAACAGATGGCGCTGCATCAAGCTTATCTATCGGCACGAGCCGCTTAGCTCAGCGGCTTTGCTATCAAATGAGCGTGAAAGCGAGCTAGGTCAACGGCTTAGACCGCACATGACATACATCTGCTTGTTATGCAGGCATGTTATGTTAAAAAAATAATTATTAATATATTATGTTAAATTATAACATAACGTCGCGCCTGTAATCCCCGATAGGTTAGCCAGAGGTGTACCTATACCAATATTTCGCCAGTTATGTTTTAAGTCTCATGTAATGGGGGGCGAGCCTATTGCCATCAACCGGACACATCCAGACTCCGAGGCCGCTACTCGACTACTGAGAAATTCTGGATGAAAAAACCCAATAACTATTTGCTCGACCCGGGAATCGATCACAGGACCTCATGCTCAGAAATCGCACTTACTTGTTGTTTATTGATAAAGGAAAGGTATTATGTGTACCCGCATAAAACCTTTATCTTTTATTCTTCTTCGTCTCTCAAACTACTCACTATGCTGAAGTATCACAACAGTAGGTATATGCCGTGGCATTTTGCAAGGTAGTAACAAGTCTAACCACAGATTTAGATATACCTAGATAACGGAAATATCACGCTCCGTTTGAAAAACAAGCGTGCCATTTTTGGACTACCTACTATGACGTCCTAAGCACTATTAAGTTACTATACAAACAAGTTATTATTCTAAATAGACTACGTTTTTGTTCTTTAAATGTCTAGAATTAAGTTGTTGAGTTGTTACGTTATTGATTTAAGCAAATTAGCTTGCAGCGACAGTAGCCACGTTAAGCATAAAATGCTAGGTAATCTAGGTATATCTATATCAATGAGTCTAACTGACTGTCTAAGGTGTTCCAAATTTGGACGGCATGGGTTGGCCTTTCGATGACAAAAATTGGACAAGGATGCTCGAGAATGTGACTTGTGATGAAGTCCTGCCCGTATTGTATGTAAGTGTGGCTGTTTCGTGGTTATGCCGAAAGCCACCCTCACCATAGTTTGGAAAAGGCTAAGCAGATGATGATGACCGAAATCGGAGAAAGCACTTACTTAATTAAAATTAGATTTTATAAATATATTTTTTTCAAAGGACATTAATGCGAAAGCTCTTTAATTAACGTAAACAATGTTATCATAATATTACCTATGACCTTAGTATTAAGTAGGTAATACACACAATATAATTATGTCATCATTGGAGTAGTACCAATTAATTGTATTAATACATCCGCTAACCCAGTTTTGTTTATCTCAAGATACTTAGGTATTAACAATTAAATAAGTCACTATAAATAAATAAAAATTCCTTGATTTTTTATATTACTTATAGGACTATTAGTTGCCTTCTGCTTTTTCATCGAAAGTGTATAGGTAGGTACTACAGGTAGGTACTACAGGCTCACAGATGACGTTCATAAAATAAAAACATTTAAAGAACAAACATAAACCCACGGACAACTCATACCGATTGAAGAACACTGGGAAATTCTGAAGGCGACACAGCCACAGCTTAATGACATATTAAACGCACAGTAGACCCATTCACAATGAGTCACTGAGGAAGTGCCCCTATCTAGATCAGTTAATCAGTTACCCTTTCTGGAAACCGAACCGACACAAAACGATAAAAAATCATAGTCATTACTCCATCCTGGGTGAACTACGCAGTTTGTGTACGCAGTTAACTTTGATACGTGGTTATGCAAGTGTTTTATCTACTATGTTATGGATCGCTTCAGATTTTTGATAAGTTCGTAACAAATGGACCAATGGGACGGGCATGGAGTAAGGTCGTAGCTTAGTTTGATGCTTATTCTTCGGAATAGATACAGATTTTGTGACCTAGGTCACTGTAGTGTCAGGGACAACAAGAAAAACCTTTAATAAGATAAATTGACTAATCTAAGACAACTTTCCTTAGCTCCAAACATTTTTCTCAAAATAAATAAAGCAATATGAAAATATTTCATTCAATTTGTTTAATGGGAACCTTAACCTGTTTGATCAAGGTCGACAATGCCCTCATTTGTCAATTCGATAATTAATTGGAGTGCCGCAAAGACATTAGAAATAACATGGGTACTAGAACGTAGCTCACACACAACAATCATGAAAGAGCATTATGGGTCAAGGCACTTTTTACAGCAAGTAAAAGATGAATTAGTAACACTTGGTAATTAACCCAGAGATAATCATTGGCATTGCATTTCACATGCACTTTGACATAGCAGTTAACAATGTAAAAGTAATTTCACATCTGCAGCTGTTCACGCAAAAACGCTTTGCCAGAGATTGTTCAAGATGTTTGTTTATTGTATTAAGTAATTTGTACAAACAAACAGAGTCTTAACATGTTTACTCGACAAATGTGAGTCAATGAGAAGGGGCGTGTGCTTCTCATTGTTTACGTAGTGTAGCGAGCCGATAGCCCTACAAATGCGTAATATGGATGAGATCACAGGAAAAGTTTAGGAAAATAAATAACACTGATTAGAGAAGGGTCAAACGAAATGTCAAACATTAATCAAGAACAAGTTCTGTTGAACACAATAATGGAATAAAACAAGAAACAATTAAGCTACATTATGTCCCCATTAATTTTATTATCTTCGGTTAAGCAGTTATCTGGAATGCGGTGAGCCGCATTGTTATGATGGAGATTTGCGTTTACGATCGGTTGCAGGTCATATTATTATTTGATACTGATAGTACTGATCGTGGTCGTTGTTGTCCCTACTGATGTTGATGTTCACTGCTTACATTTTAATCACCTTGAAACTTCGCTTAAAAATGATCAATCAGATTGCTCAGGGCAACATTCTTTAGCTGATAAAGATTATAACACATAAGAACCTTTCACGCTGATATAACCCGTCAGCGCCATCTTTTTCATACAACTATCCTATAATCTCCCACTGCTGGGGAAAGGCATGCCCCAAATCCTTCATGATATCCTTTTCTTGTGCCACCGCCGCCATAAACAATCCTGACTTCTTGTAGATTCGTAGATAAACCTAGTAAACAAAAATTTTTTTCTATTCCAGCATGGAACGAAGTACAACCAGCCAATCTGCCCTTAATGATGCGGGAGAGCCGCATCAGTGACGCCAATGAGATCGGGGAGGCTCCTGACATGATGATACCGCCCGAGATCATGTGGGCTCGAGTGAGGGAAGGAGTCCCTCCCCCGCTATGTGCTGGTAGATGTGCATCGCCGTCTGCAGGACCAGTATGTGCCTTCGACGCTACGGGAACCGCCAGGACGTTTGAAACGCTTTGCGAACTGGAAGCGGTATCGTGTCGCGAGAGCACGTGTAAGTTTGGCCTTATTGGAATGATTTTCCAGGTTTAAAGTGGTGAAAAATGTGATGAGATTGATTCACAATCGGTCGCGTAGTGGTAGTTTTTGGCAAACATACATACATTAGTCAGTCAAATAAACCTTTTTACTTCCTTTAGACTCTGATATAAAAATAATTCAATCTGACATACAAATAACCACTCACACCATCAAATGGTTCTTTCTTTAGTCTCTCAGTAGTAATTTTAGCCCTCTGATGTTATTTTTTAATTCGTCCTTTTAGAAAGAAGAACAATTTTTATTTTTATTTTTCAGTTCTTTCATGAACGGTCTACATTCTATTTTCTTTCAACAACCTTTTACCGTCAAATAACGATCTCAATTTTTCTCATTCCAGATTATGCTATTACAAGTCTGGGAGAATGCTGATGAGGCGACAGAATACGCAAAGTGCATTGGTTCTCACATAAGTGTAAGCATTACTTATCGCACTGCCTGAGGACGGACGCCATATTACGTTCAACCATACATACTAACTATAATATAATAAGCATAGTGTAAGTATCTCTATACAGTAGTACAAAAAATTTGGCTCAGATTTTTGACATTTCCAAAAGCCTGTCACTTCATTGGTTTTTTATGACGTCATATCATTTTCACCATTGCTTGGTATGAATTAAGAATTTCACGGTAAGAAACTTTCATAGAAAGATTTAACCTATTACTATTCATATAGTCGTCCAGTTCAAGAAGACGTTTAAATGTGTCAGTCAGACACATTTAAACGTCTTCGTGTGTAAATTCACTGGACTATCAACCTTGTCACAGCAACAATGTGAAGTTACCAATGACCTCAAAAACAAATTGAAGCGGCCTTAAATGTCAAAGGTTCAGCTGAATTTCAAACAGAAATGGACATGGACATCCTAACTGTCACATGTCAGTTGTCCTGAAATCCAATATGGCTGCCCCGTCCAATTTCGCTGCGAAAACAGTCCCCTTGATCGACTGTATTGAGTTAGGTAGACTGTGGTTATAATAAAATATATACTTAATATGTATCTGTCCTTTGTGGTCTACCCTAAAATTTAAATGTTGAATTAGATATTTATAGCTTAAAATCCCTAATTAAATTATGTAGATTGTACTTACTAATGTATCCTTTCCGACACAAAATTTTAGAATAGACTCAAAATCTATGATTCTAGATCCAGCAGCATTAACCCTGGAAGGCCTAAAATTCCAGAATCATGTAAAAGTTTGTGTCTTGATGTATTTTTTCCATGTTATTTTCAATCTTCTTTGGTATTCAATTCATAATTTCATGTTTACAAAAATCCCTCCCTGAGTGTTCATTTCGATAAATATCATCCATGATACAGATTTGAATATTTACTGTCTAGTTGTCTGTCTCATAAAATTATAAATAATTCAGGTTATAATGCTTACGCTGTAAAATTAAGTTCTTGTATAATAATAACATAATAATTTAGTTATAGTATAGTTAATATTATAAGGTTTGTTGGCCAAAGCAGTTTTGGAAGCAGAATTTTTACTTGTTTTATATTTCCTCTGCGCTGATTCTCACTTTTCTTTAATTTTCTGATGAAAATTGGATTTGACAGGGTTATATTGCAGTAGACTGCGTTAAACTGAGTTTAATACAAAATAATAATTGATGTATACATGAAGTTGTGTCAAGATTGTGTAATTCTTTAATCTCTCAAAGATCATTGAGGTCTTATTTTCCAATAATTATAAAACTGATAACTGGCGAATAAATATGATTATTTTTTGTATACTTTTATATACAAAATATTTAACTATGTGATCCTATAAAACCACAATATTTTATTCCTGAGATAAAAGTTAGCTACCTATTGAAAAATCAGGCCTTAGTATATATAATATGATTGAGATCCTTTCAAATTAAATATATAATCAAATTAAAAGATCTTTAGGACCTACAAATTCATCTTTGTAATGAATTTCTGCAACAAATGTCCAACAATAAATTGTATTTGGAGATAATAATGTTCGATACTTATTTTATTATTATTTAGAAATAAGACTTTGGTCAAAAAGTTCCTAAAATTCAAAATTACTCCTAATTCTTTAAGAAATTTTATTAGTTTGTAAGTAGTTGTAAAATTAACGCCAAAGTCATGTTCAAATAAATATTTTAGTAATGATTGTAATTGTAAGATTATTGTTTAAGTCAATATTTTTATTTATTGTACAAAGTAAGGATTATCGTTCGTAACTTCTAGCAGTCGTGACATCATAACAAATGGAATTTAGATTCAATAAAGATTTTACAACATAAGTTTTCTTTATTTGATTAGTCCAAAAATGTTTTATTTTTTCACCTACCCACTTTCCCACTTCTGATAAAATGTATCCCCCATAACTTTTTCCTATTCCCTGTTTGTTAATTCCTCCGATGAATCACCCATAAACGCCTCTAACACACACCAACGTTTCCTACACTTCCCACAGCAACAACGCCCATCGTCTGGCATCTATTGCGTGACACGGTTGTGCCCCATCGGTCCCGATGCATAATTCAAATACGGGATGGAAGGGACATTAACATTGATTTTCCAGATGATCTTTTGCGGTAAAGAGGACATTATTAATTAGGGCATACTGCCAGTCTTTTTATACGTGTAGTTTGTCGACTAGCTACACACAGCGAACCGTCATCGTCAGTGCCCTGCGGGTCCAATATAACAATGCTTTCAGGTTGCTGATGGGATTGCCTCGCTACTGCAGTGCGTCAGCGATATCTGCTGAAGCTCAAGTGGACGGCTTTCACGCCATTATACGTAAGAGAGCAGCATCGCTGATGCGAAGAGTGAGGGGCGGTCCCAACAGCTACCTGAGTGTGATTGCAGATTACATCCATAGTCCTATTTGAAGGTGTTGGATTGGGCTGTACATGCATATTCTAGGCTGACTGGCGCCTTTTTCTCTTATTTGTTGTGTTTGTGTAATTACTAACACATTTTTAAGTCATCTTGATGTACTAGGTATTAATACTCTATGGACCGACAAGGCTGAAATAAATGCTTTGAATTGAATTGAATTAACGCACAAACGGTTTCCACGTATTCTTACTTCCCACGTATGATGTACTTCATTCTGAACCCCATATAAATTTTCATCGTTATTTTAGGGTACCGTACTTGAGTCGGCTAAAACGAAACCCTTTTAGGATCAGTTTGTTGTCCGTCTGTCAAAACCCTTTTTCTTAGGAAATCTTTATTCTTCTTTTTCTTATTAAATCGGCTGTTCCATACATTGTAACGTAGGTATTACACTTTTGTAGGAAACAGTCGACATATTTTTCCAGTATTTTTTATCACGTTGCGTACTGTTTGAAAATTAAGATTATTCGACGCACTCCAACTCTGAAAGAAAGGCCAGCATCACCAGCATTTACCGATCACCTTCGTATTTTGAGCCTTTTAAATAAGTATTTCAATATGGATCAGAATAGAACCTAGGACATCTACCCTGGGATAACAATGTGAGCGATACTCGGCCAACAAACATGCCTATAGGCGACAGGCAGTCTATCTCATACAAGTGGGTCACTTCGTCCGCCCTATTGACTCCTGATCTAGGCGGTGTCATAAGTGAAGTAAATACTAGATAATCCTTTATGATAAACATCGAATGTTATCCGGAACGTTTGTGATATCATTTGTTTTTGTTATTAGCACGTTTTGTTTTGTCATGTGACTGTGTGAGGTTTGCATACGATAGTGGGGAAGATGTTGTTTTTGTTTTAGCACTTTGTAATCTTATGGTTAATTTCTACCTACTTTACGTTTAGGTGCGTGTCCACAGCTAAGGATCAACTGTTCCACTCTTTGCTTAAGTAAGCTTATAAAATTGATGAGAAAAACAGGAAAACCTTCGTGGAAATGATTCTCGAATTGGTCTTCTTACATCTTACTGCTATTGGTATCAATCGGTTCCGGCCAGTGATACAGTTTTCAGCTCTTCACCCATTTCACATCGATTCACTTCTTTCGCATCGATGGTATGCCTTATTAATTTTTTTGGGTCCAGTGGATGGCCACATTAATCACGGCGTCTGTAGCATTTTTAATTCCTGCTCAGATGTAGCTAACACACACACACACCACACACACACAGGACATTCCAACAGGCCATTTTCTGGTCGGCAGCATTCATTTGCACTAAATGTCGGAAGGATCTTTAATCCCCCAGTTTGCCAAAGTGTGTTTGCAGCGACCTACTTGTACTTATTGGGTGCGCAATCGACTGAGTACGTTGCCACTGGCCACTGCAGATCGTCTCCGGAAGGCAAATGTTCCTGGGGTTTGACGAACTCGAGAGGTGGTGGGGAGATCTCTTCCCACAGTTTGCTTCTTTGCTGGTTTTTTATTTTGCTGTATTTCAACATTTAACAATTAAGTACACATTATAATTAAAGTATGACAGAATAAGTTTAAAACTAGGTAAACGTGTAACCCACGCCAAAAAATAGTTAAATGCGTGCAACCATTAAGCCCTTAACGTATGGGAGGTTTTATGTTTTATTTAATTTGCTCATTATTGTCAGACAAAACTTCACACAGAATTCATTGTCTGACACCTGCGAAAATGATACTCTTACACTCTGCTGCCTACACAGATGCACATAAATATTCCATCTTTATTTAGTGATCAATTAAACCTACCATTAAACCTACAATTACAAGCTACCATTTACATTTAGTTATCTTTCATTGACTTGAATGTGCCCTGGTGGCTGAGAGAATGTCTTGCTCACTCAAATGTCTCGCTGATGGTGGCGGGTGTGTCGGGTCATTTAGTTCCCTTCAATATGGTTGAGCTGAATGGGGCTGATACATGCGTCATGTTCGTGAACGGGCGCTGCCAGTTGTGGCTGGTCATTTCTTCGCTGCCACGGTTTATTTTAATTACTTTATTTTTAAATTGTTGATTTTATCTTTTACTCTGGACGCTCTTATTTTGCACGTCTTTCTACATCGTTCTCACATAATTATATGTATAATCTCATGATGATGATGTAACCAAGATTTTGTAACAATATTTTGATTTATTCGTTTTTTTTTACATTCAAAAGTGCCGTAATGGTCTAATTGAAATAAATGTTTTGAGTATTTTTTTTTTTTTGAGTTTTGAAACCTTATCTACATTTCTAGCGAGACAATAGCAATGTCACTAGAGCTGCACGCGCAGCATTACCACCTTAGAAATATTTCTAAAGGATTAGTGGTGGATTTCCACTCCTTTTCGCAGCGAGGAGCCCCATCTCCCAGCAGTGGTATAATGTATAGGCTGATTATAACTGATTGGCTAGCCATTTCTCATAAAGCACTCGCCAATATCCAGAATTTGCCTGTTACCTATAAACTGTTCCAAAATTATGCCTTTTTGAGAGAAAATAAATTACTATTGTATTGTATTGTATACAAATTCAAGGCATAAAAGAATCCTACAAGCAAAAAACTCAAACCCGAAAGTAGTCTACATTATTGTGTCTCTAGGGGAACGAAGAACCAGGACGTGTCCTATTTTTTAAAAGCAAAAACCGGTTTTTAAGTTCTATACACGGTCAGTATAAAAGAGTGGATCGCTTAGACGAGCCAGCACTCCACTAACTCAAAGGCGCTTCCGCTAGTACATAAGAAAACTAAGGAAAATAAAGCGACACTGCGTTTTAAAGTGCTTGGCGCTATTTCTCATCTTTTTAAAGACGTGCAAGTGGTTTAGAAGATCACCATAGTTCATAGTTTAGTATAGCTCGAGATATTTAGAAGGCAAACCCATATTATCATAAGGAAATCGATAATTTTAATAATAGGTAGTGTAGTACACATACCGTCGTTAGTTAAACAGTTTTGTTGTTTTGTGTTTTGTTTAGTTTTTTTTGTTTTCAGTTTTGTGAGGCTTAGTTCATAAGTTAAGATTTTTGTTAACTTTCTTTTTAATAAAAAAAAAAAACAGTAACCAGAAATCGAGAACAATAACTAAGTTTCGAAAATTATAAAGATAATATTTGACTCTTAAACACATCATCGGGGATGAGTTTCTTATTCTACCCCCTCAGCCTTTCCTAAATTCGTTTAGGTATTTTTCTTACTTACGTTATTGTATGGGTTGGCTTACATAGGTCTCTTACATCTTCTCACACCTTCTTTGCTTATGCCATGGTAAGGGTAATAATGCTGCAGCCTCTTTAAAAACAAACGATTTAACTTATTTAAACTTACATGATTTAATACACAATTAAATATAAAATGATAACACATATAATTTGACAATGCTCTGCTAAAACTCTACTTTAATCACAGCTTCTTTGATGTTTGTCGATAAGCTTACGACAATTTTGTATCCCTTATAAAATGCAGGCATCAAAAGCGTTTAAAATTAAAGAGTTCATAGTGCTCCCGGCTTAAGATAGACGAATGCCCTCGGAGCCAGCACACTCGCCTTTGCTGATCTTGTGGAGGGCTGAAAAAATAAAACATTGTTGACATTAGGGTAACATTAACATAACGCATCTAATCCCCGAAGGGTTAGGCAGATGTGTACCTAATAGTACACCCACACTTCGAAAGTTAATTTTAAGTTCCATGTAATAGAGGGCGAGCCCATCGCCCTCAACCGGGCAGAAACTCCGCTCCTACTGAGAAATTCCTGATGGAAAAACCCAATAACAATTCACCCGCCCTGGGAATCGAACCCAGGACCATTAGGATAACATTAACATAACGCATGTATTCCTCGAAGGAGTAGGCAGACGTGCCAGGTGTATGGTCCACACACATGACGAGAGTAAGACTTTGAACATCTGAAACTTCTTTACATAATAACTTCTATCATCCGGGTATGGAACCCAGGACCATCGCCAAGCAATCGAGGTAACATAACCATAATCAACCTGTAATATTCCTTCTGATGGAACACCTCCCAGCTGCGCCTCCTCTCTATGAGTGGAAGTGGGCTGTTATCAGTACGGGTTGGTGGAAGTCCCATGTCTAAGAATTCCCATTTATAAAGTTTTATTTGAAACGATGGAACGGCTTGTTAGATTATCCGGTATGCAAGTAATTTAATCCTAAGAATCATTTTACACAAGAGGTAAGACACGTCCTGCAGCACCTGCTCACTCAAAAACTGGTTTGAATTTGTCTAGACTTGTACAGAAAAAAAATAACTTCGTTCTATCAAGTTCATAGCTCTTTGTAGGCAGCTTTGTACGTTAGGTACACATACTCGTAGATCTAATCTAAGCAAAACAACGCACACAATGACACAACACAACACAACTCCTTAAACCTATAAATTATTTGAAAAAAAGAAAATTCTTATTTATTTTTACTCGATTGCGTCGGGAGTATTATTTTTCGTCTATCTCGAATGCAATGCCCATGAAACGTTAAAACTTTTCTGATTTGCATTATTTATGTTGATCAAAACAGACTGTTCATCATTGTCGTTGAATTTGCCTACATTTTTTCGTTATTATTATTTGTATCGTAGTTTTTGGATTCCTAATTTGGAGTTTCAAAAATGAAATCAATTGCAATTTGAAACAATTACTGGTATCCAGCCTAGATTAGGTACATAAAGCGACCTCTATGTTGTTTGAGTGTACATAGCAACCCACAATATCATGACACGTTCCGGTCGAGGCGTCAAGCACAATAACAATGGTAGCCCCCGCTATATTACCACGGTTACATGACGCGTCACACCTTGGTGATCACACAGGCTCTATAACCACTGGATTGCAAACAAATGCAAACTATTTCATACAACGTCAATAGGCTTTTATTCGTCATCGAATTCTGAAACTCTTTGTTACTATATCTCGTTGTTATGGTATTTTTTTCGGTGGATTTGCAACAACACGCGCCGTCGAGTCTCTTTTGTTTGTGAAAATGTATTGCATTGTATAACTTCGTTGGGCAACATACCCCGGTGGGTATTTATTTTTAGGCTGAATCGATATTTTTATTTGTTAACAGCTCGGTATGTCAGAAACTGTTATTGATTGCTGTTTTTTAAAAAATGACAGTCATAAATTGACGCTCATTATAACGTTTCTCTCAACGAGTAGGTCCGATGTAGGTTCCTTTATAAAAATCAATAGTGTGATTCATCATTATATCCAAAACATGAACTAGTTACTTTTATACAGGTGTATAATTTACTTTAGCATAAAATCAAAATCAAATGAAATAACTATTTATTCCGAACAACAAGGTCCATTTGTGTTAGTGAATAAGTACTTAAGAACTATGTTAATGGTAAGAATTTGGTGATTAAGATACATTAATTAATTAAAATTCATTCTTCAATCAAATAATTAACTAACTAACACTTAACGCATAACTTAACGTTCCTATTTTTGGATTGAACAGGATCAGTGGACTTGATATTTAACCTTTACCTTTTAGACCCTATAGTTCAACTAACTTGTCGATATTTCAACTGGGTATTTCCAGAATATTGATCATACCCACGCTCTAAAACCATACATAAACTTTAATAATAGTGCTAAGTGCTAGCAGGTAAGACAACAATGGAAGACCTAAAACACAGGATCTGAGTTCTTATTCAGAAGTGTGTAGGAGTTGCAAACAATTTTATGTTAAAAGTATTAAAACGCGTATGACTCACGAGCCGTTGTTTGAGAGATCGTATCACACCGTCTACAATGCTATTGTAACATAACTTTACAAGGAAAACTCATGAGCTTCGCGGAATATAAATTGAAGTTTGTTCAACATTTTAATTAGTGTTGTTTTCCACCTTGAACTGTCTCATTGAGGTCGTTAATTTTATGTGGTCGAGGTCGGTACGGTCTGAAAACATTGTGGGTTTTATTTTGAATTTTATTTTTATTTTATTTAAGTATTTGGCTCGCTAACAATTGAATACACTGTTTAAAAGTTACGAGATACATCCAAAAGAGTCACAGACAAGTGTATCAACCTCTTACAGGTAAGCACATCATGCACTACTTATTTATGGTTGGGTGCTCAAAATCAAATGAGTACCGAACTACTCATCGCACCCTACGATGGTTTTTAAATACATAATTCAATTAAAATCAAATCAATTAAAATCACAACATCATCAGAATTAAAATCAAAATCAGTTCAAAATTAAAATTAAAAACAAAATCACAATCAAAATCAAGATTAAAATCAAAGTTACAATCGAAATCAAAATTCAAATTCAATTCAAAAAGTTAAAATCAAAATTCAAATCAGAAACAAAATAACAATTATAAATCAAAATTAAAATAAAAGTATGGGTTGGACCTATTTCTTTAAGCGCTAGTTTAGGGTGGAAGCGCACGGGTAGCCCGCGAATTTCTAATTTTCTTAAGTTTTCTGCAATTTGCCGGTCAGTCCGATCAGTTTGGAGATGGATGCTTTATAACTTCCGTTTATGAATGATTTTCGACGATTTAATCCAAAAGTTTGGTTAAACGTCAACATGTAACATGACCTTAATAACACCATTGTTCTAGGACAGACCATAATAAACGTTTATTAACTTCTGTTAGACTGAGACTTGATGGTTCCTAAATATTTTCAGGATCACATACGTATCTAGAGAATATTTGCCTAATTCCATCCAACGCCGAAATACATCTTTTGGTGTCGCCATAACGACTGGTCTATTTGGGGATCCTTTTCAAAGTGTTTCATATTTCAACAACGATTACAGGATTGCCATAATATGCATTCCGGTATCTTATGTATATCAATCCCATAACTTAATGACTTTTCCGTCAACGTTATCACTTATGGAATGGCACTTACACAAGTGCCTAATGTCCACCATCATCGATTCACGTTGTGGTAGGCACGACGGTTTATGTGACCACAATACTCACTATCATGGTGTTCGCAGTTATAGTTGTTCATGACGCACTCATTGCCGAAAGACTTGGACTTCTCTCCCTGCTTGCCGGCGCAGATGGGCTCCAGAGCCGCGGAGCTGCAGTCGTGCATGCAAGCCTTCTTGCGGGCTGCTTCCGCCTTGACCTGCTTCAGGTCAGGCTTGTCGGGGCGGCAGGTTACCGCCACGATCACCAACGCTGGAAATTCGTGGAGAAGGATAGTCAGTAAAGGTTTGTTTAGGGTATTTGATCAGATGATTCGATTAGTTCTGTTGTGTAACATAGTCAGAGTATAATATTCCCACGGCTGCGACACAGGCCTCATCCCTCGGAAAGGACATCCTCACGCGGGCTCAGTGCGGATTGTTGATCATCTTATTAGGATAAATACAATTGTAGGCATAGCATGACGAGAATAGAATGTAAAATAACTACCGGATGATCATTCTGAGTCAGTTTTGAAAGACAGAAGGAAAACAACTTATACGAGTATACACAATTTAAGGTTTAAGTCAACAGAATGAATGTATTGATTGTTTTAGTTATTAAGAGGCAACAGGTTTCATGCTTTTTGAAAAAGCTCTTCATTAGTTACATTGAGGATAAAGCCTTTATTAATTGTTAGGTAAAATAAAATCACCTCAATTATATATTTCAAACCGACAAATATTGCGTTAAAGAAAAAACCTGTTAGTTAGACTTCAGAGAAGGATGCGAGGCTGAATATTAATTATTTCGTTACCACATTATTCGTATAAACTGTTTGCAAACACTTTACACACATGGAATGGTAATAACAGGTATATTTCTAGGAACATTATGACTCATGACCTTAGGTAAGCCTTTTTATACTACCTACAATCATTTCTAAAAATAGAAAATATATCTTTTTTATGATGAAGAATGAAATGTTTAAAAAATTCTTTGAAAACTGTCTTATTTCCCAAAACCTAACATTTCTATGCTCCTGAATGGAAGGGACCTGCCTTCTCCTCCTGGTACATTAGCTTTCAACAAAATCAGTTCAGCAGGGTAGCTAATCCAGCGTTAGTTCAAAATCCCAAACGGCCCTTTGCGATTGCAAAACAAAGTTATTTTAGACATTGCTAAACTACATTACATTAATCCACGTCTCGCTAACAAACCGGAAGCATTTAGACCTCATCATGTAATCAAGTCAAAGGATCGTCGTAGGCGCACAACCTGACCTTAACGAAGACCATTTAAGGTCGTAAAATGCTCATCTAGGTAATTGCAGGAAGAGGGACCACTTTGGACCGATGTACACCGGTTTGTGAATGACGTAGACCAGAATTAAGACATAATGTTGTAGCTTGTCGAGCCAAAGAGACAAGTAACTGAAGTACCTATAACTTTCGTGTTTAAGGAAAAGATGTAAGCTCCTTTGGTAACTGAGGGAATTGCTAAACGTGCAGAAACGGGGGAATTGTTGAATTTACCATTATGATGATGCTAAATAAGCTAAATATTTATTAAGAAGGTATTTGTGTATTAAATGGTATTATTTTCGTTTTTATACGGACCACCACAAGCCATACATTTTCATGAAAGCAAGAATAAATTAACTGAATTTGTAGACGCTACTGAAGACTCTAAGCTCGTAACCGAATTCTATTTTCAGTTTAGATTGCCTTCGACACGCTTTCTTCTTTCTTTTTCGTGGTGTCATGCCTAACCTGGTGTAACCTTTTGACCACCATAGTCACATATACGTGACAAACAAGCGCGTGCCCTGTACGCCAAACGACACAAATATGTGACAAAATGGTACGTGAAATTGTGGCTTGGCGTGGAGGGTACGCGCCTGCGTTTATGCTCTGGTGTTCAAAAGGTTAAGTTTTTATGCCGCCCATGGGCCACTGACTTAGTAGACACTGAGTTTAAACTTTACATCGACACACTGAGAAGTTGTCAGTATTTTGAGTTAATGCACACATACATTGCTGCTGATGCAAGTTAGATTACAAAAACTCGAACCTTTACTCTTATTATTTCCTTTATTTTTTATACACAGCGCACACTGTCTTACGGCTTGGCAAAGGCCTCCCTCCACTCTTTCTACTTCTCACGATTGAAATACACCATTTTCCACTTGTTCCAAAAAAGCTGGATCGAATCCTTGAAGAGCCTCTTTAGAGTGAACCAGTTCCCAGTAAATTAAAAAAATAGTGATTCAGTCTAACAAAAAACCCACCAAACAATGCTAGCAAAAAACACTACACAGATGTGAATCGCCCAGATACATGAAACAACTACAACCATTTTAAATCACTGTCAAGATCACTTTCAAAGTTGGTAGTTTCAGGGAAATTTAAGATATATCGACGAAAAGCTACTTTAAGACACATATTCAAGAAAAAACTCACCAAAAACAAACAAAGTAGCTGCCTTCATAGTTATGTAATCACAAATAGGCGTTCTCGGGCACTAAACGTGAATAACTGCGAACGGAGAGGGCAAGCCAACTCACTTTATATCACAAAAGTGGGGAGCCTCGCAGACAGCCGTGATTGATGCAAATCTTACACTACATGTCCACTACTGCATATTCTAGACCATTTCTTCCTCTCTTCAGCAAAAACCGGCTATGGAAAGCGTATTTCAAGTGGTGTCGTTTTATCTGCAGGTCAGTATTATGTTGATTTCAACGCAAATAGGTAGAGTACATTGTTCAGAAGAGACAGTTATTTATTTTTTTGGTTGCGTTGATTTAATCTCCTGTTATGTACATGTAGGTAGTGTATAAAATAACGTCCATGTTCAAATCAAAATCAAATCAAATCATTTATTTTTGCAGAAAACACTGTTACAATGGTGGTATAAAAATGTATAAGTATGTTTCAAGTGATTCTGTGTTAATGTCTGCTATGAGGAAAATGCGAACCTGCATAGGTATAAGTAGAACCTATCTAGCTATTGAGTGGTAGTGTGCTTAGGTACTGCTTACGCTGTAATCCTTGCCCTATATTTGATTATTTAGGATATAATTTAGATAATAATCCAGTGACCATTTAACGTTTAAAAAACGAAAAATTGATAAACAGCTTTAAATGGAATCCGAAAAAAAAAACCGTTATAATCTAAACGAGAAAATGGGTGCTAGGCATTGACAATCAAGCCTGTTGTTATTAAATCCGGTAGCGGGACTAGTTATTTACAGTGATATATTTGATAACAGTAATAAGATTAATGTCATGAACCGTAAGCCAGTCTCTTTTAATGATGAATGTACAGATAAATAAAACCTGTCTGCCTGTACAACATAAACCAGTTTTTTCTTTGTTTGGAAGAAGCCCGCCTCACTAACCACTGCAGATTCGATCCTGAAAGCCAGCATCAGAAGTGGCGACCACCAGAAAAGCGCCGAGACAATGAAGCTCGACCAAGACCCAGAGAAACAACTTAACTGTCTTGGATCCCGGAACAACATAATCAGAAAAAATTGCGGAGAAGCAGGAAAAACGTAATTTCCATTTCTCCGCTATTCTTTTCTGATTTATAAATAGGTAGCTGAGAGGTGGAAATTATGTTTTTCCAAAAACAGAAGCCGGTTGCAGAACAAGAGCTAAGCTAAGTTTGTTTAGCTTAGTTCGCATACTTGAGGTTGAGGCTGAGGAATTTTGGTTTACAATAAGTACCTGTAATCTTTATTTCTATCTAAGGTAATTTAAAGGTAAACTGGTAAAGGTGGACACTTATATCACAAAACTGGAGCCATGAGACAGGTAGACGGGGTCAGAGACCAAGAAGAAGACGACGGGTCGCCTTGGATGGCTTCCTCATTGATTGGTGAGAAGAGGCGCAACATCGAGAGAAGTAGAAGAAATGGGGAAGGCCTCTGCCCAGGAGAGAGCCAGTTCAGGATCACAAAAAAAGAGAGATGCAGACCGCAAGCTATGTTTAATTTTTCAAAATGACCTTTTCTATGCGAAAAGTAATAAAACTTAGCTTAGCTCTTTGTCTACAACCAGCTTTAGAGAATTTTCTTTCGTTGCAAACTGGTCCAACTAATGCTCAGCATCAGCTGGAATGATTAACAGTAAGTTTACGTTTTAAGTTTAGGTATACGAGGCTCATTTTTAATATTTTTTAACAGACATGACTTGATCCTGCGGCCAGGATCGCCTCCTCACGAGAAAACTACGTTCAATGTTGATAGATACACCTATTTTCCTTTCATTTTAATAAAAGCTTGTTGTATTTTTATGTTTAATTTATTTCCTTTCTAGTAGAACAATAACAAATTATAGCGGATGGTCGAATACTCCCTGGTCGCAGAGGCAAAGGCGTTCCACCCCGGCGGTACTCGCCAGCCTAAGTAGCGTGTTTCCGAACGCGCTCATAGACGTAGAGTTTGTCTATGGTCGCTCTGAGCAATGGTGGCCACGGTCACTTCAAGGTTACGGTTTACTGATCACTAATTGGTCAGTTTGTACAAACGCTCTAAGTTCATAAAGCTGTAGGAATGACTTTTTCTGTTTTTTTTTGTTCCTACGCCTTTATGAACTTGGAGGGTTGTATTGGTGATTTTGACGATTATAATTCTGTAACTACATACGTCTTACAGCCGCGAATAATATTTTAATCAACATACAACCTAGCACTGGCCTGCAAATTGCAAAAAACGCAAGAAATTTTGAATTTCGCGGGCTGGTTGGAGCATTCACCTTAAGTTACTCGTCTAAGAGGTAGTTTTAGAAAGCAAATGGCGCGACTTGTTTAATTCGATTATTAAAGTTTTACCGTGTAACAAAGCTCTTTAACTGAACCTGACCCACCCCGACTACAAAATGCTTAAAATATTTGAATGTGAGGAATATTTATATGAATACAGTTTTACCTACTTTTTACAATGTTCAAAACAATATTGTTTTAAATTGTTGCAATTCACCCCATAAGATTGAACGACCTTAACTCTAATTTTGCGAAGATTTATTACGTACCTACTTAAGTACGTAATAAATCTTAATTAACCTAAACTTTTATGAAATCTTCAAACCTAATTCGTTGAAATGCGATCCTCTTTATCCTGCTACAATAGATTGAGTCATTCTTACTCAGTGTACTGGGAAGCAGCTCTTTGTTTCTGAAAGTAAATTACCTAATTATAGGCAGAATGATGCAGTTCAAATCATTCCAGCTACCTAGGTAACAACTGCTATTTACCACTGCTGCTAACTGCTATGTCCGTCAGTGTTCCTTGCTCATTCCGTGGCCTCACCCTCCGGTCACAAAGACTGTTTTCCGAAAGCACAAAAATAAATTGTTATCGTTTGTTTTAAATCATTATTACGGTTACTGTATAAAGGGAATTTTCCCTGGAAATTAAACGGGAAATAACAATTAATAAAGCAAACGTTTTCAAACAATGATTTATTTTTCTTTCCTGTAAAACTTTTAAAATATAAGTATATAGGTACCTACGTTATCAAACAAACTTTCCGTTGTTTATTGTAAATTCTCAGTATAGTATCAGTAACGAATATATTATTTTTATACCTAGGTATGTTATTTTATATTATCAAAAGTGCAACTGTTTGAACTTGTGTGTTACTAATGAAAGTTTTGCGATAAAAGTACGGTTTAAAAACCTTTTAAATACAGATACTTGTACCAATTTGTACAAAAAAATATATACGGGTTGTAAAGCATTACTGTACCCAATAAACGTGTTCCAAAAATTCGATTTTGAAATATCATTACTTATAGCGACATCTATTGGGGAGTAGCGAAACCACGTAAAATTCAATGATGAAGTTTGCGTGCATATTACAGCCGAATTCCGAAAGATGGCGCTGTTTCGCGAAAACTAATAATGGCCATTTTTATTCCTTGCAGTTCAACGGTGATTGCAGTAATTTTAGAGAACGCACGCAATAATAACAATCTAATGACTTCTGTTCCCGGGCCTTTTTTAACACTACCTAGCCATAAGCGTCTAACGAATATGAGCCCTGAATAGTGTGTTACCTGCCACCTGGCTAAGGTATACTTTGATTTATCCGTCTATGTAGGTACCCAAACCTCATCCTAAATCATCCGATATTTCGGTCGACTAAAGGTAGCCTCGTGTTATATACGATGCTCTGTGGTAGCCTCCTTTTGCTGGTTTTTATTTGTCTTCGTTATTTGTTAGGGTGATAGTTGCCGAGACCGACTGCGGTCCCAACAGAATATAATTATTCTTCAGGTTCTTCAGGGTTAGATTCACACCTTTGCAGAATAGAGAATAGAGCTTGTTAAGTACGCATCGTCATCATACGCCCAATCGTCTCAGGCATATCCTGTTTTGTTTGGTACAGACTACTGGTACCTAGCATTCATTAAAACAACCTTATCATATAAACATCTTTTTTTATTCCAACTTATAACCATACATAATATACACAGTACAAAAAAAAACTTCCTAATACAGCAATAAGGACAAAAAGAAATTGTCACATACTTTGTTTAACTATCATTTTGTAACATAACCAAATTGAGAAATCTAGTAATAGGATAAACTTATCTACATGCCGTGTTGTAATGTACAATGCTTCGAGCGAATACGTTTGTTTTACTTCAATACAATAACTTAAAAGTATACAATTCTTAATATGTACTCGATGGAATTCGAATTAAATTTACACAATACATACATATCACTATAGCTACAATTAAGCTGTAAATAACCTGAAGAGTTTTATTTGTATTTCAATTAAGGAACATAAAACATATCCACATCTCAACGATATCACCATAATCAGACTAATTTACATTGCACATACTCCGATCGCGACCGTCGGACTAAATCACATTTCGAGTACACTTACACACAACTGGTACACAATCGACTCGGACGCTTAACAATGGCATCTTATACACGAAACGGCGCACAGCGCGTATCATACTCGCTCCCAATCTTACGTTAAATGCGGAACTTAGCAATTAATGTTACGTTCGAGGTTGAGATCAAATGCGGGAGGCCCGCTCGTCTTCACTTGGCTTCGGCGAGCGCCTCCTCCAGGCAGCACAGAGAATCTTTGACCGCGTGGTACACGATATTCTTTATCTGTAGCTTATCTTCTTTATTAGAGTGCTGGCGAGATAACCGCCGGAACTGTTGCGCGAGCTCGAAACACCGAGAGACGTTCTCGGGCGAAACAAAGTCCTCGGCCACTTTGATGCAGTCGAGCAGGTTTCTCACTTGATGCGGCGCTCCGGCCGGAATGAAGACGGCGTCTCCGGGGCACTGCAGTATCGCATAGCCCTCCACTCCGTACTCGCGGTACAAGCGCTCGCGTAGCGCGGCGTCGAGGTACCAGGTCTGATCGTGCACGGGATCGTGCTGCGGCCGTGGTCTCGCACCACGTTCCAACTCGGCTCGGACTAGGAAGTCGCGGATCTTGTCCGCATCCTTAGCGGCGTAGATGTGCCAGAGCGCGGCGGGCGGCTTGAGCCGGGCGCGGCGGCGACTGAGCACGTCGACGCCGGCCTCCTCGGCCGCGCGCGCCGCCTCGCGCGCTCGCTCGGGCGCGTCGGCGGGCGCGCTGGCGTGCACCATGACGTTGACAGCGTCGCTCACGTCCAGGTGCAGGTTGGTGGTGCCGCCCGCGCCGCCGTACGCGGTGTACATCTTCGGTCCTAGATCCGGACGGACGAAGCATTCGGGTAGCCGCGCGGCCAGATTCAGTTTTCCAGTGCGAGATGTGTATTCACTGAGTGGTAGCGCACGCATGAGATCGTCGAATCGCGCTGGGAGAAGCTCTGCGAAGTCTTCGCCCGGTGGCCAGTCTTTCAGTTTGAGCACCATGGGAGCGCCGCGTTCGTCTCGCAGTCTCTTGGCGGCCAGGTCGAACCCGTCCCAGAACTTTTTGCCGAGTTGATACGGTACCACTAAACCGGACGCACAATTCACCAAGTCGACTCTCGTTTCACCGAAGTCACGTGAGAAACTCTCAGGACTCCATAAGTCTTTATCGAGAATGGTCGATACGTCGGAGACTAGAACTGGTTGACCTCGTTTCCACTGGTCCTGTAACAACAGAAAGCGCAAATTAATAAAATGTTAAAAAATTCCATTTGGCGGATTTTAATTTTTCTATTACATTTTGTTTCGCAGAAATGACAACATTATACACGTATTTACCTGGAACGGTTTATAATTGCCGGGATTGATGGGGTCTGTGAGATGCAGTAGCTTGCCGTCGCACAGCCACGCATGCGGTACGTCGGGATACAGCAGCTTGGACTCCGTGAGCGTCATGATACGAATGGGCAGGTCATCGCGACCGCGACCGCTTCTATCGTAACGCTTCACTACGTTGGACAGCGCGAAAGGTTTCACTTCGCCGTCTTCATCCTTCTTCTCGTCAACGACACTAGAGATGACGTCGTCCAGGATATCGCTTTTGCTCTTCTTTTGTTTCTTCTTAGGTTGTGTATCGCCGCCTTCAGGCGCTGGTCTGATGAGTAGCTCTCGTAACGTGGAGAAGTTGCCTCCTTCCTCTGAGTCGGACGAGCTTGATTCCGACTTCTCGTCTTCAGCCTCAGTCTTGAGCGGGATGTCGGACAGCCAGCTAACAACGGAGCTACCAGTCTTGCCGTTTTCAGACTTAACCGGCGACGAGCCGTTGGCTGCTGCTGTTTCTTCTTTTACGTCTTCTTTTTTAACATTCTGTAAAAAAAGATATTCAAATTCAAATTCAAATACTTTATTTCGAACAACCAAGTCCATATATGGGTTAGAAACTGGGAACTGGGATATCAATATTAGCTACTTATCAATAATTTTGTCATAATTTTTCACGACTCTGATTTTGCTGTACAAATGCATCTGTGGATGTTATGTCGATACATCCCAGTCAATAGTAATCATAAAATTAGATTTAAGCTGCTATCAGTTTTAGAGCTGCGGGTGGATTTAGCCCTTTCGTTAAACAATATCTCCGTTTGGGAGTTCCGCGATATGTGATAGTAACGTACCTTCATAAGCGCCCTATGCAGCAGTCTCCTCGCGGCCGCCTTGGTGCTGGCGGGCGGCGCGGGCGCGGCGCCGCACGCGCAGGCGGGCAGCGCGAAGCTGGCGCGCAGCCCGTGCGCGCGCGCCGCGGCCGCTCCCAGCGCGCCGCCCGCCGCGATCTGCGTCAGCAGCAGGCGCCGCGCGGGGTGCGCGCCGCCTGTCGTGCACGTTAGCCAGCTGGAAGAGACAACTATTTTATTAGTTAACGTAACACATGAACTTGATTAAATGCCTAATTAGTTAGATGCGTTGCCCTTTACGTCTCGATTTAAGAGACACAAGGAGGAATACCACTACATAGCTGCTAACAAAAATTCTTGCAACTGTAGTTCTGACCTCAACTACAAAAATCTTCCAACTATCAGCAGGTTCATAAAATAATCGTGCTTATTTGAAAATGCTTATGGAAGACGTATGTAAATCGACGTCTGTCGACTAAATAATAAGCCAAGAAATACTTTTAAGAGACTGCATCACAAGATTTTATAAAATTTGGAATGAAATAGCTAGACTCACCCAAAAGAATCTCTCTCGCCGTTGCTGTTGGCATTCGAGGAGTTATTAGTCTCAGTAGGAACGGTTGCAGTTTCAGTGCCGGATGTCCGCGACTGTAAATAAAAAACATCAACTTTTAACAACAATTCTTCCGCATTCATCAACTTTGGGAATCTTTCATAGGTTCATAATGTTATTTGTTATGAGCGATGGTCAAAATATTTACCTTATAACAGTCTAAACAAACGACGAAGCCGCACTTTCCGCACGTCCAATGGAAGTTGAACAAGGTAGTTTCACAAACATCACACATTTCTCGTACTCCTTGCACCACTCGTTTCCAGGCTATCGTCTTATCTGTAAACAAAACGAAAATCGATTAGTAACTGTTCTAAATAAACTTCTATAGCGACATTTTTTTTAAGAGACAGTGGGCATATATTTTGAGTCATTGTAGGGTGACAATTATTTTGTGGTTTGGTATGACAGCCCCTAACAGAGTAAAGGAACTTGCCATCGTTCAAATGATGGGATTCTGCCTCCTTCTCTTGTTGTAGCAGTTCACAGAACTGGTCTCCGATCTCCCTCAGCAGGAAGCAACTCATCTCGATATCTAGCTCGGCCGCACCAGCGGATGACGACAGCCATAGTTTCTTATCATCCTGTAGACAAATTGAGACAATTCGTTAATATTAGCATCACTATTTTGCAGTTGATCAGTGAACGAGCAAGAAAGTAAAGACTAAAAGACGTGAAATTAAATTATATCTCACCTCTTCGGCATCTTTGTAAGGATCCGAAAAGCCGGCGATAGCCAGCTGCCTATTTTTGGCGTACTTCAGTCTTCGGAAAGCGTAGAACCGGCAGAAGATGTTCGGCATGTCCTTGTCGCGCTGCGCAGGCGACCAGCGGCACTCGCGGCACTTGGCCAGGCGCGGCGCCACCTCGAAGCACGGGCCGTTCTGCAGGAACGAGTCGGGCGGCGGGCGCGACGCGGGCGCGGTCGCGGGCGCGCGGCCCGGCCGGTCGTCGCGCCGCCGCCCGCGCCCCCCGCCCCCGCCGCGCGCCCGCCGGCCCCGCGCGCGTCCTGCGGTGCCGCGTCGGCTCGACGTGCTGCCGCTGCCGCTCCCGCTACCGCCGGAGTCAGAGTCTTTATCGTCACTCTCCTTATCACTCTCGCTGCCACTCTCTGAAGCCTTCTTCCTTTTGGGCTCGTCGCCGGCCTTCCGCGGGACGGCGCCCTTTTTCCGTTTCGCCTTGGGCGGCTTCCTTTTCGGGGGTGCAGCCGATTCCCGATCGGAACTCGAGCTATCCTCCTCGGCGTCGTCGACGCGACCGTTCGCCTCTTTGGGCTTCCTCGGTTTCGTTGTCTTCCGCGCGCCTCGCTGAATCGATTTCGCAGCGACTGGCACTACTATGTTTGAACTAGAATCATCCGGTTCCGACACTCGGTTGATTGCCATAGGGAGGGTGATACAAGTTCCACCTCCACCAGAACAGTCGCCCTCGCCGATCGGTGCGGTCTCGTGTCGCTGTAGCCACGCCTTTTTGCCGAGATGTCGGACGGGGGCGCCGCCGTTATCACGTGGAGATTGTGCCGATTTCCCAGGAGTGTCGCCGTCAGCTCCCGTGGACACGGGCGGGGTTGCCGGAGGTGCGGGCGGCGTGGGCGCTGTGGGAGGGGCTGCAGCTATGGGTGGCGATGCGGCCACTGGAGGTACAGGGGTGGACGGCGCCGGGCTGGCTGCGGGCGTAAGGTGCGGCGCGGGCGAGGCTCCCGCGGCTCGCTCGGGTGTCGCCACGCTGCCGTCAGCGGAGGGCACACGCACGTCGCAGGGCGGGCCGGGCGCCTGCGGGGCCGGCTCAGAGCCATGCGGCGTTCTGCCAGTGCCGGCGGCGGCCGCTATTAGCGGTTCCGGCGCGGAGGGTTCCTCGAGTCTTCGCCGCTTGGCATCAGCTTCAGGGGTATCCGACGCGCCTCGCCGCCGGGGCGACAGGCGGTCAGGGTCATCGCGCGCCACGCCCAGATCGAGCGGCTGCAGCTGGCACGGCGACGAGGAGTTGGCGTCCACGACGGCGCGCTGCGGCGGTCGCGGCTCTGGGGTGCGCGAGTGCGCAGGTGGCGGGGGGCGCGTGCGCGTGGCGTATGGCGGCGGGTACGGCACCGGGGGCTGCTGCTCCACCTTGTTGTGCGGCGGCAGGCTGGCCTGCTCCACGCCCACGGAGTAGTGCGCGGGGCCGGGTCCGGGGCCCGGAGAGTTGCATGGGGGTTTGCCGTATATGTGTGGAGGCGCTGGACTCGACACCTTGGGCTTCACCGGCTGTGCGGTCTGGTAGTAAGCCGGTGAGCGTGGGGGTGGTGGCTGGTACATCCGCCGCGCGTTCTTGTCCTGTGCGGGTAGTGCTGCGTGCGGGGACGTCTGCAACGTGGGGTGCGGATGGGGCGGCGCGTGCGGCGAGGGGCCCGTCCGGTACGCGCGCGTAGACGGCAGGTAGTGGGGGTTGGGCTCACTCCGGGGCTTGCTCGGGTAAGGGTGCTTCTGTTCCAGGTGGATCTGTTTAGGATCGTGTTTGACTATCACAGAGTTTTTCTCTGGGACCAGCGGTGGCGGCGCCGGTAGGTGCTGGTCCTTCATTTTATCGTATCGATAGGGGTAATTGTAGGGGCCGAAGTTAGGTTCGCCTTTAGGTAGGGAGGGGTGTGATTGTTTGTCTGCTTTGGAGGGGAGGGAGAGTCTTGCGTGTTGCTGCGAGTGGTACTCCGCTGGGGAGGTGGCCGGGGGCCGGGTGGAGGGATGCGCGGGATGCGCGGGGTGAGGGGGATGTCCGGGCGGCGAGTAGTAGGCGCGGTCGGGCGGTGGCGCGCGCAGGCGCTCGTGCTCCTGCGCAGCTCCTCGGTTCGGCGCCAGGCTGTGCAGTAGCGACCACGACATGCGTTCGCGCTGAGACAAAATAATAACATTCGTTAATATCTTTCTATGGAAAATGAGACTAACTACAACGTGGCTTTATAAGAACTGGAGTCGATTAAATTGTATTATAATTTTTACTTGTTACTTATATGTTGCAATTCAAAGATAAAAATCTACATTTAATCTTTTTTGCGTTTACTTAATATTGCAAACTACCTTTTGATTGGCCAGCCTGAGAGATTCCTCGAAATGCCTCGACACTAGTTTTGAGGCAGCATTCTCGTGATCCCTCCGTTCTTTTTCTTCCCTCTCCTGCTTTTCCCTCTCCCGTTCTCTTTCCCTCTCCCTCTCACGTTCCTGTTCTATCCGTTCTCTCTCCTTTCTTTCTTTTTGTTGTTTTTCCAACATATCTCGTTGCTCCTGATCCCTTCGATCTCTGTAAACAAAGAAAAAAGAAAATAAGTAAAATGATTTTTTTTAAAGAAAGTCGTTTTTATAGGATCATGATTCATTAACAATGACTGGTATTTTAGACAAATTGGTCACATAATAACACAATACAAAGAAGTCTTTAGATCTTTGTTTAATAGCTACAGTCTCAAAAAACCGGTATTTGATAACCCAGAATAAATACCGGAAAAAACAAAACAATTTAAGACCAGTTAATTGAACTTTTATTGTAAAACTAATTTCACTTTAATTGTACTTAATCGGTCGGTTACAATCTTACATAATAGTGGGTACGTTTGTACGTAACAATTATAAAGTAATGTTATACTTTACGTTTGTTAGGTAACTTGCGTATACGCAACTTTTTAAATGTATGAATCTTTACGCGATTTAAGTGGGTCAAGGTCATTCAATTTTACAATTTACATACAATTAGGTTCACAACCGTATGTATTTTTTTTTTGGATAGTAAGAGAACATATTCATGGAAACATCTGATTGTCACTTTAAACAATTAGGAGAGATTTTAAAATGCCATCTAGGTTCCAGTTTGTCAGAATAAAATAGTAAGTTTTGTTCTACGGCGAAATACTAGTCATTGCAACCAGATTGTGAAATTGTTTGAAAATGAGGAATTTTAATATTGGTATTCACGAAAGTATCAACTAAACGTTCGTCCAAAAACCACACAATAAAGATTAGTGTCCTAGCAAAAAAAAAGAAAATTAAAAGAGGTCCTGTAAAAAAGGTATGAGGACTATCACCAGAAAATATAGGTTCACAAAATCAAAACATTATTATTTATCAAAACATTCTCAATAACACATTTAATAATGAATATTGATACTAGGGTCACAATAAACTAAATTGAATACAGAATATTGTAAGTCACAGATGTATACATACAATTGGCTTATTGGCCAAATGTCTACTTGTTTACTAACATTACTGAGCTATAATTGTAATCGGATGAAGCACGAATCCGATTACGTTTACGGAAAGGTTTTAGTGGTTACAACCTTCGACCTTAAGGAGCACAACTAACGTTTTCAAACGGAAACGTAACCTAATAAAACTAACAACGTTACGTAAAATCACCGTAAATAAATCGATAGAATCTACGGTTAGCTATTTGTATCCTAAGTCAAATGGCTTTTTAAAGATAGAAAATATGAAAATTTATAGAACTAAATCAACGTGCAAAATAATGGACGTGATCGTGGTAATTTTTAATCAAATTACAGAACAAATTAAAGAATTTATACTATCACACAAATTCTCCTATTCTTACGTTCATACACTTTTTACAATTATTATTTATTTCCCTTTTCGCAGGGTTGTTGGCTAGTTTATAAATAGGCGATTCCTTTGTACTCAAGAAGTCGTGAAAAATTCACTATTACTCTCTGTTATTTACTATTAATCTCTGACTATTTTTGTTTAATAAGTAAATTTTGTAAGAATAAATAAATGATAGACTCTTCTGAAATTAAATTTGTCTGTTAAAAATCCTGAATACGAACGCTGACTCTAATAAAGAAACTACAGAAAAAATAGGTTAGAAAGTAAATTCTTTGAAGAATCACTATTTTATCATGAAAATCAAAAACTTACGTGACAAACAGATCTCTTCGTACGAAAATCCAAGAAACGCCTGCTTCACACATTTTGGAACTTAACAAAACGAAATCTATATAAAACGTACCACTACTTACGCGTACTGCGTAGTAGTTTATTTTTAATGTGACGATGACTTATTTTCGTGATTTTATGAACCAATGATTCCAATAAATTAATACAACAAAATAAGCGTCATTTCAATGTGCTACTAGCTTGACAATGTCAAAAAGATTTATTTTTCACGACTTCCAGCCAGTAAGTGGTATCATATTTTATAATCAGCCAGTAATAATGATAAAAACCATCGTAAAAAATATTAATCCTCCTTATCCGATTGCCATGTTACTGTTATTGAAATATTTTAGAATTATAATTGTGTAACAGCAGTGACCAGCCATGTTATTTTATCATCAGATTGTATCTTTTTATTCGACGAATTATTATTAAAACGAAAATCGGACGATTTTGTTATCAAGAATTTATCACTTTACAACAATAACAGGCTTAAGTAAATACCTGAGTCACTAAGATTGAACGGGAAAAACCAAGGTTACCGCACCAATTAAAAGCAAAAACATTTCAGCAATACATGCGGTTTGCGGTTACTATACTTGACAATAATAATCGAGTTTGTTTGACACTTGATGATTGTGAACAATTGGGAAATTTTCAGTATAAAACATTTAAAACTGAACAATGCTCCAATAACGCATTTTTTTTTTGCAAATTCATGCACCAATTACGAATGATCATAAACCGATTATAAAATCAAGCGAATTTCGATTAAGCGCATACCTGTCTGGCATTACCGTTCATTGACCTTGGCCTACAGCGACTTTTGGATGCTGACGTCATTGGCAACCTTGAAGGCATCCAAAGCACTTTATTGTTGACATCGCACAGACTTCAAATGATCAGATATTTATGGAATTGTGCTAAGAAACGCGTGTAAAATCTACGTAGCAAAATCTATTTATAAATTCCTCATACACGTGGATAACTCATTAGAAACGGTTCCGTTTCCGAGTTTACGAGATCGGATAATGTTTTTCAATATGTGGGCCGCGAACAATGACTGATAAGAAAAACAAATGAAGGTTTAAATAATAATATAGCAAAATATTGAGTTGGATAACAATGAGAGTGGCATGATGTAGGGATGAGAACCTTTGTACTAAAGGAAATAAGTAAAGTAGGTTCTTTACATGCCTTATTCAATCTGAATCACGTTTTAGATATTATGTTTAATGAGCAATAAAAACCCACTGATAATATTGTCAATAGAACATAGTAACAATGATATCACATTAGGTTTTTCCTCCAGTGAGTACCTACCACAGTACAAATTAATGAACACGAGTAAGAAGAATTTTAAAAAGTTTCTAAATATTTTGCAATACCTACCTACTTTACAATTTACTGGCACAATAGAAACCTGATTTTTTTTTCAAACAATTTTAACAAGCAGTACTTAATTACCCAGAGATAGAACTGAAAAACAACTCCTGATAAGAATGCGAATCGTTTTCATCGATGTTTTATACCTAGTTTGTTTTTATCGTAGATATTAAATTTAATGTTTCAGATATTTTATTATTCTCCCAAGAATTTTATCTACTTCCGAACATTTCAGTATTGCAATAATAAAATGACTCATCGTTTCTTCAATATCTTTTAAACTTAAGTAGGTACCTACGGTATCTACTTAAATATTTATCACTTATTGTAATTTATGATATGTCTTCTATCATATTTTTACGATTTTTATCTCTTGAAATAGCAATGATAAGTAAAATATAAAATAATTGATAAAAATAGAAACTGATGGTTGCAGGGCAAAAACGATAAAGAATTAATTTGTATTTCTGTAATTAAATTATTGAAAATTTTATACAATTTTTTTTTTTAAATATCAGTAGATATCTTTCTAAATTCTCCCACGGCATTCAGTACAGAATGGCCGTATTCATAGTCAGGAAATCACAGCCAAATACTTTAAAACATATCAAGCGCAAAACAACGAAATTATAGGATATCCTGCATATAATCGCTTATTTATACAGATACCGACCTCAATAAAACACTGCCACTGATATAACTTTTAATGATGCACGAACATCACGTCCTAAATATTCAACACGACGGACGAGTCAAGGTTAAAAACAACATCTTTATAATTTGAAATTTTTTGTTCATTTAAGATTATTTATTCGCTTGTATCAAGTTATGAACAATAAGAACCGGATAGACCTACAAGGTCACATTAATAAGGACGTAAATAGATTTATCTCTTACGTATATATACATATAAAACCTGTTTGTAATATTGTTTATGGAGTTCAATTTATGTCTATTCATTTACTTAATTAAATACTGGTTTATTTCATACAGACAGATGTAATGTGATTTTATTTTATTTAAAGTACCAACAACATAATTATGTAATACCACAAGGAGGAATATTATCTACCACGCGATCTAATATACCATAAACGTAGCGCTACGTCTTCAAGGTCTTAAAACAATAGGTAGTAAAGTTTGTAATAATAATAATGGCGGCCATAACTTGTCCACAGCTCCTAATCTTTTGAACGACAAGTCTCTACAAAAGGTTATTTTCAAAGAAAACTGCATCAATTGCAGGTAAATCTATCTACAAAGTACGACAAACGGTGCCATGCCAAGGTAGTAAAAAAAAGCAAAATCAGCTGGCTCAGTAACAGCTGCGAGAGTCAATTTAGGAAAGCAATCTCGTTCTCGCGAGATCACGGCCATTTTTAGCGAGATTGATCTCGGCCGAAAAATGGGCGAGATATCGCGAGTTTAACGAGATTGCACTCGAGCATAAAAACGTCTTATTCGAAGCGTGGCAGCGCACGAACGCCGCATGTGATGTGAACTGAACAAGCCTTTGCTATATATTTTGTAAATTAATCTCTAATTTCTAATAGATCTCTGAGTAGGTATAGTTTTCTTTAATTGATAATAATATCTGTTTAATAGTCAACTCAACTTAGTTAATGAGTTTCATTTTAGTTTTTGACTTCTTGTTGTTTTGTTATAAAAGAACTGTTTTATTATTAAAAGACTTTTGTTTGATGTCGACGAGAAGACTGGTTATTTATTTTATTTCTTATTTGATTAGATACGTCAAAGTTTACTACTTAACCAGTTTATAAAAAAAATGATAGATAGATCGTCAAACAATGTTAAATAGAAATACATGAAAGTTTGTTGAAAAAAAATCGTAAAAATAAGTGTTTATTTCATAACCTATAATTCTTTTTATTTTTTTTCTAATTTATTAAAATATTGTGATTATTTGCAAGAATAAACACACAAAACTGCCAATCTCGCGAGATCTCGCGGTATTGTTATTCATAATCTCGCAAGATCTCGCCTGAGCCCCAATCTCGCGAGATTGCATTCCGTAGAGTCAATGCAGCAAAAAGTTAAAATGAATAACAATGGCCTTGTACATACGGAGCGATTAATGTTTAGCACAATAGTTATGTTATTGCTAGGTAATATAAACGGGAAAATACTGCTACGTCAAGCATACATATTTCCTTATAATTGAGTTAGGAAGTTGTTAACAAGCTGGTCACGTGAGGTCAAATGGGGAATTAGTTCATTGCAGTCTGGGTAATCACGATAGATTTATGACGAAGGGAAAGACGTATCATAAATTGTGCTACTTTGTATGCGTCAACACGTTTAGAGGATTGTAAATTATTGTTTTTCCACATCCGTAAAGCCCTCACGATTATTCAAGAAACGTGTCTCAAGAAATTAGCATTTTATGTTTGCAATGGCTTATCGCTGTAATAAATTGATTGAAAACGGTATTATATTCATTATTTATCACATGTTTATTATAATGAGAAAGGAGAATGCTCATGGATATATGGAATCCCGTACCATGCTGCATCAAAATCAAACTTTGTTTTTTATAGACTACACTGATCGTATTAACTCCTACAAAAATTATTTTTGAAAAAAAAACCCGCGTTTCAGAGTTACTTTATAAAATCGAAACTAACCTAAAAAGTAGGTCTATTTTTTCGACGCTACCAACGACGTATTTTAACACATATACATTACATTATTGCTCTAAAAACAGCGTAATACACTAATATTAGTAAGAATTACGAGTTAAAGTAACATCCACAGTATGCTTGACTGAAACTCGATTTTATTTTAGACCTTTATATTGCCAATAGTCAGTCAGTACAGTACAAATGTCAGATGCCACAGATAAGATAACTATAAAACATAACGAGTATAGTAAGTGCTATAAACTAGTCGGGATTTAGGGATGTAATCGATAAATCAAAATCTTTAGGCTGAGAAAATCTATTTTGTTACAAATAACAATAAACCAAACTAAATCGATTTGGTGTACTGATCTTACTTAATTGTAATTAATTTTAGAGTCCGCTCGACAGACAAGGGTTTGTTCAATTGAAACGGAACGTCATTTATATTCAGTTGAAACGGAACGTCATATAAAGGGAGTAAAACAATATTCATACTTTTAAACTCGAAAAGTATATTTCCAGTTCAAAAATCAAATCCCCGACGCGTAATGCCGTAAAAAAATATGAAACTAATTACTATAATATTTTGGTTTTGAGGCGCGAGACTTTTTGGTACCAACTTTGGTCATTCTCTTTTCAATATTTAATGTATTAAAATGTATGCGAAAATTACAATGGCATAAATAAGGTTAAGCAGTGTTTACTTTCGGTACGATGACCTTTGCATTGAATACCACATACTTATACCTAATTAACATGATCTGACCTTGACTATGAATACTGTGCGAAAATGATAAAAAGTCTAAACATACGAGTATAAGTTTTTACAATGAGTGTTTTATGAATAAGATGGATAATTCTAACTTTTGTTATTTCTTGAAACAAAAACCTATAAGGCCTTCATAACAGCTTTTTTTTAGCAAAGTTACGTAGAATTTCCAACGACATTTTGTTTGCGATCATAACCTACCTATTATGTTATTTGCAAGTTTGTTTTCCCCAATAAAGTCTTCAAAATTTAATCTCAACAAGCTTGGCAAATTGTTTTAATAAACTCATGACTGACGGCGAATTTCCTGACACCCTGAAGATTGCAAAGGTGACACCGATCTATAAATTGGGACCCAAAACCGACCCCGGAAACTATCGCCCGATCTCTGTCCTACCAATAAAGAGAAACATCTTGGAGAAAATAATACATAGTCGTCTGTTAAACTATTTGACTCTTTTAATTTTATATCAGAACAACAATATGGATTTAGAGCTAAAAATAATACCACTGCAGCCACTATTGATCTAATATTAAAAATTAGAGATAATGATAGATATGAAAAATATTGTTGTGGGTGTGTTTATTGATTAAAAAAAAGTTTTTCACACCGTAAGTCAAAAACTGTTTTATTTCGAAACTACTAAAGCTACTTCACGGGCCCAAGATCTAAAAATTTTGTTTGAATGCTTCCAACATAATTTACTAACTGTAAACATCTCAAAGACGTGTTACAAGATCTTTAAAGCTAAAAATAAAAGAATTCCATTGCATGCTAACTATAGACAACATTCCATTAGAAGAAAAAACATACGAAAAATACCTTTGTCTTAGAATCGAAAATTTTTTAGCAGGGAACAAGCAAGTTGATTATATTAGAAACAAAATTTCCTCACTTATTCTATCACTCCGCGATGTAAGTCAATGTATACCAAAAAAACTGCGCTTAAACATTTACAATTCACTTGTCAAATCACATTTATTATATTTCCCAGAAATCTGAGTAGCGCCGGTAAAACAAAGCTGCTGGAACTGTAAAGAATGCAAAACAGGATGACACGAACGTACCAAATATATGAAGAAACAAAACTTTTGAATATAAAACAACTAAAACTAATTTTAAGACTACATATTGTATTGTGACCGTAACCTAGAATAAGTTAATTACTTATGTTATCATATGTTCTCATGTAAGTGGCTTTTGTCTTTTTGAGAATAAAGTATATTAAACCTAAACCAATAAATTAGACAATAGGCCCAATTTCTGTAAAAATAATTAAAATATTCTACATTTTGCGATCTTTTAGGTACGTAATACCAAGAATTTTTGTGGCATGCGACGCCGAGGAATGAGGTAAATCTCGTGAGGGAAGTTTTGAGTATTAATGTTAAGGCTGTAAGAGTAGAGGAAGAAGGCCGAAGAAACGACAGATGGAGTGTAAGAAAGATGATATAGCTATAAAGGGAAACCACTGAAATGACGACTAGTAGAGAAGACATGCTGCGCAGGCAGGGCAAAATCCAAACAAGTTGGGAAACGAGCAGAAAATGATGATGAAAGATAACGAGAACTTCTCCGAGCGACCAATACTTAACATTTCATATATTTTAAAACATACAGCAGTGTTTTTAATCACTACATTATTACAACGTTTATTAATAACTATTGTTTTTATAAGCAGATCATGTCAGGTTATCGTACGTATACAATTTGTAAATACATGCTGTATATTTCTGTTATATTCTATACACCAAATTACGTTACACAAACAAAACGTTTTACTATAACTTATAACTAGATAGAACACGGCCAATTATTTGTAATAAAGCTTTGCTCTAATTACTTTAACGACAGTTAAATATAAGTACCGATTACAAGAATTACATAGACTAAAATAATTACAATTACCTACATAACAAGAGTTTAAAATGATAATTTATTGCAACATTCCGCAGTATTTAAAGCACCCAGGACGTATAAATAATGAAGTACCTATTTCCTAAACATTGTTCAAGAATAACAAGAAAGTTGGCAAGCCACCAATTATGTTACTGTTTATCATTGCAGAGTTTTTCTTGCATGTCGACAGCACTATTTCTGTCTGCAAAATGTTTAGTTATTTTTGCGCTGGCCTTGCAAGTTTTAAAATACAAATTCTGATGGTTTTAACCTTTTAGTTTATAACAAAGCTTTGTTCATACAATGTAAACATTACATTGTTAATTTATTCTAATTATAGTAAATGTCATGTTTTAAATAAACGTTTGAAGTCTAGACGAACTATTTTGTTGAGACAGGGCCGTCATGGGACAACATAATATTAAGAGTTATAAAATGTGTATGTATTAGGATCTATTTACGATGCCTCGAAAATGGAATGGTACTCTGCTGTGTGTGTGTGTATTAACCTTGTCCAATTGAAGATCAAGAGAAGACGTAAAGAACCTATTTTCAGATAGTGATTAGTGAGTGGCTTAGCATTACCATTACAACCCAGGTTGTAATTTTTGATTCGACCGCCTTTGGACCCGTGATTTGATAGGGGGCCTACATCTCTAGCAGACATTTGTCTGTCATTCATTCTTCTGCCTGCGCTTCTACGGGGCATCCGCATTAATTAGGTAGCTAAGCAATATTTTAACGTAATGCCTAAAGTTATCTAAGTTAATCATTTTCCTACATGGCAAGCAGATTCCACTCGAATCGACGAAATTAGGTAAGGTGATCGCCGCAATTATGGTGTGGGTGATGGGGACGATAGCGTGATATACAAGCATGAAAATCTGTATTTACTTACGTTTGATAGTAAACTACTTCTAACATAAATTGAAATGAAAACCATTTGTTAAATAATTATTATCTTTTCTTAGCAAAAAAACTTCTGCATAAGTTATTTATTTAAAAAAAAACATAATAATACAAGTACACCTGCATCCATGCGAATAATTACTTCAAAATATCTATTTCCGAATACTTTTAATAAATACATACCATTTTATCATGTTTCGATCACTACCATTTATTATCTACTTCTAATTGCGTGGTTTAATGATGATTTATACAAAGGTTGTTGAATTAATTCACATTCGTTTGATAAGTTTATCTTTCTCTTTAGAGGAATGATTGCCAACGATCTTTTCTGAGAAAACCGACATCATTCAGTTTCAAACCTATGTTGAATAAATATGGCACGTACTTACAGATTATTACGTTTAAATTAAACTGACATAGACTTTTCAAGTCAAGAGTACCTGAAGGTTAACAATGTAAAATAGTAACTTTAGTAACAAAATTAAAAAAATAATAATTTTCACTCACTCAATCCCTTTATTGTTTCCTACTTTTTTAAATGAGGCAAAAGAAAGTTTGTGTTATTTAGTAAAGCAATTCCTCATTAAAAAAAAACCTCAAGTCTATGCTCTCTTCCAGCTGAATTTATTTTATAGAAGAAAAAAATAGGACGTTATTCAAAATTCGAACTAGAGAAAAAAAAAACAAATCGTTCCATAAATCAAGCTTAACATATCACGAGTATTTGGAGCAATCTTGTAATGTCAGAAATTAACACACTTCGTTTTACATCTTTATTTATTTACATAAAATAAATATCTTTTGAATATAACAATAAACAATATCAAGTATTCGAGATAGTGAGCAGATAAAATCAGGTTAAGTGCTTGCTTTCGAGTTTTTAGAAGTATTGTAGCTTGAGGTTGTACGCTTTGAATTCATGACTCACAAAATAAATAGGTCTTGTTGTAACATAAATATTATTCAAAGTGCTGAGTCACGGTAAACAATCTAACAAATTCTTCATTAAATACAGGAAAAACTTAAGTTAGTCATGGGTGTGGTTGCCAATGAATTGCACTAATATAATAAACTATAAAAACCTAACGATTTTTACCTAAACCACATTTGACATGAGCGGAGCAAATGATGCGGGGTTTTAATAAGAAAATAGCTGTATCATTCACAATGAACGTAGTATTTAACACGTGCTACCAGCGAAGTAAGCGATTAAATAGTGATGAATTGCGAAATTTCGAGAAATGCTAATAATTATGGTATCGTGTAGTGTATCCTATCCTGTGTAATATCGACGATCGATAAACAATATCTATAAACTCACTGTTTGCGGATATTACTTCTTGATTTACGTTCAACGATTCAATTATTTTATGAATGCTATTTTAGGTTCATTGGCTCTATAATAGTGTAGAGAATGGAGTAATGATAATAATATCAGAACAAGTTTGACACACATTGGTACCTCCCCACTATACAATATGTATAGCACCATTCGCACCTACAAAAGTCAATGGCCTACCTATGAGAATGGGATTATCGAACTTGAATTCTTGACGCAGAACGTTCGATTCTCAAAACTTCATGTTGAAATATAGTTTTGCGAATCAGGCTTTTTACGTAGACCGGATCATCCCCTTACGTTTTTCACTTTTCCTCAACCACATTTTTAGTAAGTTCATAAATGAAATGAGGGACAATTTTTACTATGTGGTTTCAAGAGTGGTTCGCAGACGATTTATTTCTTACAACATTTCGATTTAATCGTTGTGTTTACGTACGGAATGTGTGAATTTTAACGTCATGACGACTTGTTCTAAGAATAACTCTCGTATTCATGTTCAGGCTTTTCTAGTAATCTATCAGAGTTTTATCGTTAACTATGTAGTCATGTACTGGATTCACGCAGTTTACTTTTGGGTTACGATTCGACTAGTTAGGTGGGGAACTAAGAAATGGTGTATGAAAGAAAGGGGACTCACCGTAGCAGTCTTTCATGTCTCTCTCTATCGTAGGTCGCCGCCGCGAGGTAGTCATCCGCGATGGCATGATGCAGCGGCGCGTGGAGCGGCGGCTGATACCGCTGCTTCCACAGCAGCTCGCTGGGGTACAGCGTGGGCGGCGGCGGGGGAGGCAGGTGCAGCAGGGGCGGCGGGGGACCTCCGCCGTAGCCGTGCGCCATGCCGCGCCACTCGCGCTCCTCCACCGAACTGGCCGAGCCGCCCGAACGGACTCCGCTCACTCCAGAGTCGGACCTATCGTCCGCATCTCGCGCGCACACTATCACACAGTCGTCCTCCTCGGAGGCCACGGCGCTGGCAACACCATCCGCGCCCGCACTCACTTCACTCTTCACTTCACACTCACTTGCCTTCACTTCCTCCTGTTTCACGCACTTGTCGGTTTCCTCACTGACCTCGACGACATCACTTGCACTCACACTTTCAGCGACACCTGTAACAAGACAAACAAACTGTTACGATTAAATGCTATAACAAAACAACGATTAATTGCCTAGGTATTTACGAGATTCACGGAATTTATATTTCTAGCAAATCATCCGGAATGGTGAGTAAAATTCAAATAATTTATCAAAGCCGTCTGTCTCTCTGTCAAAACGGATTAATATTGTGTTATCAACGAGCTGCCAGCTGCATATTTTCAAACGGCTGACGTCAGTGTTCGGTCCGTCGGTCATGTCGGCACGTTTGGGACGACGCCAAAGTAAGCCCATTCACACTACACCCACGCATATAAATAAGTACGTAAAAAATAATGTATTGTATGGACGATACAATTTCATTACTTTCTGGGAAAAAACTGTTGCAACACGTGAAAATAGCATAGGTTTTTAGCTGAGGTAAGTAAACATTATTATGAAGTCATGAATTGCTATGCATGCGCATGCGAGACGTGACTAATCAATTCAAGATTGCGCAACTACCACTTGGCTAACTCGACAGATTGATTTACATGAATACGAAGTGATAAACAGCGAGCCATGCTATTATGAACGTCGGCATGACAAATACGAAGTTATTCAAATTGGCGTTTTATTACTATAAACCGGAACAGGAAGATAAGCTCATGAAGAGATATGCAAGCGTGGGTGGAAGTAACATGTTGGCTGTTGGCAGTCAGGCCCGGGGGGTCGCACGTGAATGACGTCTGGAGGAGCGCCAAGCAGCACCGCCAGCGACCGCCTGGACATTTGGCGCTTCACCAGAACGAGGGCAATGTGATAAAATCCCGGGGTGACGTGTCATACTTATACAAATTACAAACACAATTAACTTAGAGGAAGTCAGACAGCTTCGTTACAGGATAAGTTTTGTAACAATAATAATTAGTAAACTAAACGTAAGTACCTATGGAAAACTCCAAAAAAATTACTCCAGTTACGGACAAAACAAGAATTGCTGCAGCAACAGCATGCAAATAAAATTAACAGAAACAGCGTTCAATTTAAACCGCACGAGCAAAAAAGTAATTCCTTCCTAAGCACTAATCTTACAAGCGCACATTTCTCGAGGTTTTTCTTGTTATTAACACGCAATTGCATTTTAATTTCCATAAACATGCATAAAAAACGACCGATAAAAGTAAAGGCACTAGCACGCGATTGACGCGATTATAGTATGCAGATCAAGTTGATTCATAATAAATATTTTCCATAATAATATCCAATTATGCACTCTTAACGTTATTCCGCCAGAAGAAATTACGACAGACAGATAATCTCTAAGCGATTCAATTGGACTTCGTAGCCGATTCATAAATAAACCAACAGACATACCAAAGCACATAATTCGACACAACACCTACACAAAAGAGCGAGCCTGCATGTCGAGCGAACAACAATGGAATTTTAATGAGAGAGCTGTTAACGAGGATCCTCATCTACATAATCGCATAAATAATTATTCATAACAAACATAAACAGAGAAGAAACTGGCGATTGTGTGCTGCCTCCAGCTGGTCATTATTCACTGGGTGCGTGAGCCGGGAGATCTCATCTCAGCTTGCGCATAATGATATGATAATGTATCGCGATACGGTTGCGGTCGAGTCGCCATTTTTAATGCACCCGAAGATTACTCACCGGCGCGCCGCGCTGTGAACCGGTTACGACGCAATCCGCCAGACTACGCCTTGCTAAAAGCCCTCAGCGACATTCCTTTCCTGTTATGGTGACGAATCTACATCAAATTAATTATCAGACTGAATACACTTTCAGATTCAACACTAATCGCCGTACGACCCACTCAAATTAGCGGCACTTAGACCTTTGCTCTACTTAAAAATCATGCAAAATAACATGCCGAGTAGACGTTATCTAAGCCTTGGAACTGCAAATAATTAACACTCACAAGCGAAAATAATGCCAATCTAATCGAGCAACAAACTTGTTGACTTAACACAAAAAGTACAACACGATACGTAAACGAGCTTGAGTTAGCGTGTAGATAAAAAGAATTGCAAAATCACAATGGCTACGATAGCGTTACTTATTGCTTGCAAATGAAACGATAGTTGTTTTAGTCAACAATATTCGATAACAAGAAATTCAACAAGCCCCAGCTGTTTACAATGTTAAAAGAATACACGAGGCGGAGAAAACAAACCTGCCGCTTTACAAACAAACGACCATTGAACGAATGTAAACAAAAGTTGTGAAACAATGCGACAGTGATCAGCGGGAGGGGACAATGGGGTAACAAATAACTCGATGGGGAAGTGCGGCAACGTCGCAGAACGACAACGGTTGATTGACAAGACAAACGCCGAGGCGGAACCGGTGAGAGAGCTTTTCATTAGATGGAAAGGAAGGGCAAAAAGTTGACACGAGGGCTCTGAGAAGCGCAGCCGCTTGCCGCTCTAGCTTGACGCAGTAAATCCTGACCACGACAATTTGAATTATGCATGAAGGGCGGGCCCCAGCAGCCATAACTCAGACTGACTATTACACCAACCGCTCTAACCTATCTCCAATTCTCCATATAAATTCCAGCTGTACAAAAACAATGCAGGAGCTTTTTCCACATACAACTAATACAAGTAGGTTATGCAAAGATCAAAATAATGCAAAGAATCTGGACAACGCAGAATCGTTTAAATTAACCACTCTTCAGATTCTAAGTACCTAGGCTCGTGTAAATAAGCACATAAATTATTAATGCGGTTTTGAATTATTCATTTTAAAGCGCAATACCGTTTGCTGTGTCATTAGCTAACTACATTTGCAGGTTTTCCGAGAATAGTTAACCGCAACCCCATAGTTACCAATTACGTCAACCTTTTTAGTGTTCATTCAAACAACAACAAGAACGCATCAATTGAGTTTCACCATTTTGTTATGACGAGTCTTGATGAGGTCAAAAGGTCAAAATCATCAGACTTGGTTGTAGAGCAGCGACGACGTAGGCGCTGTATTATGTAGGTAGGATACATTCGGTACTCACAACTAAGAGGAAGCCGTGCGCGTGACTAGCAACGATCAATCAAACGTTCCAATATTCCTCGAGGCACGGAATCGGTATTGAGGGCTATACATACAGGTAAGCAAGCAACTAATGACGGGAAGTTACGTAAAAGCCTATTAGATGTAGACCGTGGAACATTAAACGCATCGTTTAATGCAGGTTATGGTGACTGAAATCACACAATTCAAACGTTTTTTGTTCTCAAATACATTATTGAAATAGTAATAACTTCGTGTAAAGGCCAAGTACTAATAAAACTAAACTAATAATGTTGCTCACGCGTGCCGAAAATCACGCGAACAAGTTCTGCTTTGTGCAAATTACACGCCCAAGTAATACACGAGTGTGGCAGACAAAGCGGTTGTACGTCAATAATCTCAAATAACCTGTTACCGTGTTATCTGAGCGCGTTCGCAGACTCAAAGCCATCTCGTTAAAACCACTGGAGCGTTTCGACTCGCCGACCGTGTAATGAAACACTTCCACTCAGAGAATAACCGTTAATAGGACATTTAGTTGTGACAAAGCTTTCTCTGTAACGTAGCAATTAACGTTCTACCTCATGTTACATAAATCATCGTGTGTTAACGTAAGATTGGCGGAATCGCCTCAAATTAGAGTAGGTCCGCCGCAAACCGCATCCGAATCTCACTTTCTAAACGAAGCTCGCAAATTACTTATTCGATATCGACTCAACATTCGCTTTTGAAATAGGTATCAACCCAGATTTAGATAGTTAAGCGTGTGAGCGACACTAACGGAAGCCGATCTCTTCCATAAACGGCTGAAATTGACGATTTCCTTTTAGGTTATTTATTTTATAGCTTCTACGAATTGTAAGATGGCGTGTAGGGGTACAATGTATAGCGGGTATAGCGCATCAGTTATCGTGACTGCAGAATGCAATACCACCTTTAAGATACGATGTAGTGTAGCCAGATATCACGAGTGGCGGAGCTCGTGCAGTCAATTGCGCAATGTGCTATTGAAAGCGCACGGAGGCGAGCGCACTGCAATCTCCCTCGCATCTCACGACGTGTCCCGATTGTTCGTGACCGGAATTCTTGATTTCCAGCATAGACAATACACCAGTACAGTATCGCTTACTTTTCACATAACAACCTATCTCGAATTCTCGATCCGTCACGAGACTACAATATTTGTATCGCTTTGAAAAACCGGACGGCCCTGAAAGTTATGATGAAAAGATTTAAAACTAAATAAGTAAATATAACTGGACTGGTGTTGGTAGTTAATTAACTGATTACACAAGTTATTTTCGGTATTTCCTGTATTATTTTATCGCAAGTAGTATTCGAATGAATTTAATAACATAGGTACCTTTTTAATTATTGCAGTATCTTTGTGTGAGATCACTTGAGTCAGTCGCGGTCATGACTACCAATTCATTTTATTCGAAGTCGTCGAACATATTGTTTAAAAACGCACCGTGAAATTGAAATACGGAAAAGCTAAATAACTGATTACCACTATCAAGGAATTAGAACAAACACTACGGGTCACTCGACAATAAACAATAGGGCGATAAAACACGAGATTCGATAAGGGTTCGCTGTTTACGGTAACAATGCACACTCGGAAAGCATTCTCGATAACATAGACGATATGAAAGGTCATTCGGTGCACGACTAGCGGCTATAACGTAACGTTATAAATAACTAGCTATTTATCGTGCGAGCACAACACTGTCTGATCTGATTTTACCTGCTCGTTAGGTATGTGATTATTTAAGAGGTAATGTAAGTAACGTAGGTATGCAAGGTAATTAACACAGTTTAACTGCATTATCTCATAGATAATAAGCGGGTAGGCATGTACCTAATGACGTTAGTAGACCTAGATAGTTGGTTTAATGCGTATTTAAATTTAATAACTATTAAATGTAATGCGTTACGTGTTATTGATTTTAAATGGGTGTCTATTTAGTTAAGTAGGTAAATAAGAATCTAAAGAGTTCGCATTGACCTTCTACAAACAGGTAAGTACCTAACAAATTAATGTCTAGGTAGGCATTCAATTAATCCCTTTCGAGTCTCGGTCATAAATTACACAAATTAGGCACGGTCGGTTTCTATAGCACCGGGTTTAACATGGTTATAATTATTGGACCTTCCTACAGATAACCTGCTAAAAATACAATAAAATTATCATTGGTTCGTCGTTCCGAGTTTGTTAAATAGAATTAGATCCTTCATGGATCTAATTCAAAGCAAATGTTTAATTCGGGCACAATAAAAAGATTATTTGACGTTTTCTTGACGATTTAAATAATTATTAATAGCTTCGATTGACACTGCGGCACTTACGCCAAATAAACGTACTCATTATCTCAAATACAAAAGACGTTACGAAAGTTAGGCGGATGAACTCTAGCAATTTGAATTGAACTATCAGGAAGGTACCAAAGTTCGGGGTATAATTTAAAATATTGTTACAAATCAAAAGTACTTACAGGTGTCAATTGAATAAACACTAAGTTTCTTATCTTTCAGTTTCAATTTTCAACAGCTTCGTCAATTTACAATAAAATCACTTCAATTTCTTATATTCAGACACAATATTCTTCGGTGCCCGTTAACCACACAAATGACCTAAGTCACTATCACAGATTTTTCACAAAAAAATCCTCGTGGATATTCCAATCAGCTTGAAATCCTCCCAAAGGTGTACTAGGTTGCAGTCAAAGTGTCGCAGAATTCAGGCATTCACCAGCACACACTCACAAATTCCAGTTGGCTATGCTATCTATGTATTAATATTATGTACAATTCACGACTATGACAAAACGATCGTTGCGAACGTAAAGTAGCACAGTACGGACGTGCGAAAGCCTCTGTGGCGCACAAAGAACTGAAATGCGCGGGGAAGGGAAGTGGTGTACGGTGGAAAGGGGGCGGGGGGGACGTGTGCGGCAGTCTAGCGGCGGCGGCGGCGTCGTAGCACTCAACGTAGCAACAAGTGAACGGCGGCGCGGGTGTCGAGGGGAGGCAGATGGGGAGCCGGGCGCCCCCCTCGCGGACTTAGCACCTGACGCTCATGTGCACTCGTCCTGTCTTCCAGTTCCCCAAAGGACCCCAAGTCCCCATGATAAACGACAGGAAGGGCAGATGTCGCTAATCACGGCGAACGATTTACATAATCAAACAGCTGAATGATAGAAAAACGTTTCGGTGGACACAAATAAACGTTCGCCCATTAGAATAAATATTTTTATTTATGAGTACAATGTACATTTTTAATTAACGATTTGAATATGGAACACCATGGTTTCGACTACCTTTGCTAGAAGTTTAGTTTCGTAGTACCTACCTAGGTACGTAGTAAAATAGGAAGTTATTCTCGTTGATTTTATTTGTGTTCATTCACTCAATACACAATTAGAACATGAACTTAAAATACGATTGTTACCGAAAAGAATGACAATAACGCGGAAATGACATTCATTCCAAGAAAACATACTTCTTCATAAAATTGATAAAACAATGGAGGATTGCGTAAGCGTATTGAAATAAACAACACTTACTTGTCGTTTCTAAATATTTGACACACCCGAATGATTACGGTTGGGAGTACTTGGGAGTAAACAACATTCCGAATAATAAACAAAGGAAACTCATTACTGGTAATTCCAGGAATAGTATTAGTACTTAAATTAGGTAAGGTAAGGTTAATTTTGCCCGTGGCTTTGCTTGACGGAAAATAACACATGTTCCGAGGTAAAATGGACTAGGTAGGTCAATTTGCAAATTGACATACATCTTTCGTAGTAGAACTTAATAAATATTATTCAAATCCTCTAATTCAGATCAAAATGACCGAGCTAATTAATCAATCAAGACACGCAGTGTACGAACATGCATTGTTATAATAGGTATAAACAAATAGCGATCGTTGACCAACATACCGAAAACATTTTACAACGCGCTAACGATTTGGCACGCTCCCAAGTATTCCGTGACAAGTTATAGGTACGTTGTATGTTTGCTTCATAAATAACACAAAGAGTTCAGCTTGCAGGTCACATTAATAAAATTGATGTTTAACCAACGGAATTTGCATTAAAAAATAATCTAAATCAAGTGTTTTTGTAGATTTTCGCAGACACAAAACACATTAACACTAATTAGATACGATAATAACAAAAACCAATAAAGCTCTTCTAAGAATTCGGGACTTTTTTTTGTTTTTGTTAACTCGACGATTGATTGCGAACACAGTTAAAAACCTAATTACTTTTTTGTGAAGTAGATCATGCATTAACAATTTGTATCGGGTCGTTATTAGTACATAGTTGTGTTTATTATCAGTCTGTCTCGTCATGCGGGTACCGGGCAGGCGGATACGTAGGTAAATTGGCAGGCAAAACCCCTTCGCGAAGTTTTTGTAAAAACAAGCAAAGAGGTCGCATACCTTATTTTGGCCTTGTGCTAATCGAGTTAGCGGTTACATGCGAATAACTAATGCTGTGTAATTTGCACATACAATGCGATGAAAAACGGCAATACTTCATGTGGAACGCGTTCATGTTTCATGTTAAGTGACTCGTAACCACCTACTTGTGAGTCTAATGTCTCGCGTTCCAAATAAAAATGATAAATAGTTAATGCCATTGAGATAGCTGCGTGCTTATCTGTACAGTATCACGTACAAGATATGTGTAACGAACTCAACATCACGACTTGAGATAATCTACTAAAAATAGGTGTTTTATCATATCACACAATAGTTTGCGTACATAGATAAGTTGCATAGTGAAAGGCGGGAATTTGTAGATAACAAAATACAAACACGGCAGTCGATAGCCTGGTTGCAGGCACTGATAAGAGGCCCGTTACAAGCCGCCTGTTTGTACAAAGACCTGTATAAATAACCTGAGAGCGTTTGTGAACTTCTCAGAATTTCAATAGGTGTAGCAACGCTTCGTTTCATTTCATTTACGCTTGAGAAACTCAAACATGTTATAAAAATGTTTTCCACGTGTGTTTGTACGGTTTATGATCTATCTCAAGCTACACACGCTGTTTAATACATTACACTCAATTCAACGTATAAGTACTATTGATATCTTGAAAACTTTAAAAGAATCTGATACGCAGCTGCACGTTGATAAATAAAACATTCAGAAATGTACATAAAAATGTAAAATACAAACCATTCAGGTAAACAACTTTGATTAAAAACACCTTTGTGTGACATAGATAACGTTATCTAACGAACTCGCGGTTGGTTGTTACGAGGCTACACACATTTGAACAGTGTGCACACATCCTATTCCTTTGGACATATAATATTTTACACATACTTATTTACGAAACCGTTTTCCGGATACCATGACTCAGAAGTTCAGAACGCTCTAAGAGAATAATAGACGTCACAGTTTACAGCAATGCCAGTAAAGTTCCCAAGTAGGTACACTAGAATAAATGTTTAGGTAACGAGACACATTTCGATAATAACAAAGTAATTCAGCCTTTATCAATAGTTTCCGAGCTGCCGACATGTCGCCGCGGTTATTACGATTAAATTAATTCGACGATTGCCTGATGCAATAATAAAATGTGACTCACGCACGCCTTTATTTTATGAACATCAACGTCCAACGATACACGAAGCGTACTTGGCATTCATAGACGACGTATTTTTATTATGGTATTGTTTGTGAACTGTGTGTGAATTGATTGTATTAATAATAGCCACGACACGAGGGAGTGTCGAATTAAGTCAAACGGATGAAGGAAAACAATAGAATCGCGCTGAAGTGGTTATGTTTACCTATATGAATGTATGTGAGTCAGTATATTGTATTATATTGAGATGTCTTTTGGAAACTCGCCATACAAATGCTGTAGTACCTACTTACCCTACCACACTCGAACATTATAATCCAAGCTAATGATATATTTGCGCATTAAATCAGTGCGGACGTAAATCGTAAGTATTTCGTCATCGTTGCTGAGATCGCCGGACCGGTCTCCGATCGGATGTCAAAAACCGCACGACGCAATAAATTGTTGTCTCATGGAGAGTAAACATCGGCGTTCGGCCGCATTCATGCATAATTGATGAGGGTTCGGAACGAGCGCGTGGATTCCTGGCGGTCACGACTCGGTCGGGCCGCGCGCCTCCGGCAGCCATTTTGTGAAGCCTGCCCGCCCCGGGTGCGCCGCATCGTGAATATTAATACGACCTTATGATGAACACTCCACACCGCTCGGATAATACCCTCAATTTAAAAAGAACTCATTTTTTTCTAGTCCGTTTCGCTTCCGCTGCGCTCCATCGATCGCACGTAACGATCATGACACGATAAGTATTGCAAACAGTCTTTACTGCGGCACGCAACGTGCAATTAATACAGAATGATCATTATTAGTTTCTATTGTTACCGGCTGGCTAAATAGAGCATGCGCCAGTGTAATACATAATTTTAATGGCACAATGCAACGCGTCCAACTCTCACGCACGACTATTGTACCGTGTAATCGTAATCAAAAGTATTTTCTCTCGAAACGAAAGACGCGTCATTAATAGAGACGTTTCACAACAATTAGCGGCAACTGGTGGAACTAAAGAATAGAACTCGGGAACTTCTGATTGATGCGCGATACCCTTTGTGCGGCTCTTACACAACCGATGGTTGCGAGATGATGAGTTATTCCGTTTGAAGTTAAACAGTAATAACATTCAATTGTTCTATGTTCGTAAACACTAACTATAAAGGTGTGTTTCCTTTTGCCGAGCTCTTGAATTAACGTTGAATACATTTGCGGTTGAGCCTAGCCTACGGGCGGAGCACTCATTACTGATGAAAGTCTACCGCCGACGACTGTAATAATGTGAAATGAAATAGCGCGCCCGTCCGTCTGTTCGGCGACCGCAAGTGTGGCCTAACACACGCTAACGTGAGCATAAGCGAACGTAACCGTGAACTACGAATTATTACATCGCGTTTGTACTGGAAAACACAAAGCTCAGCACTGAATATAAATGTGCTGATATTTTACTTTTTGACAGGTGTCAGCACGCAAAATAAACTCCATGCATTTTTAGTACAAGTGAATTGAAGCGATGTAAAGAAACTTGATCATAACTTAAACGCATTATTAGCAAAAAAGTTAGTCATGAGTTGTTACGTCAAACGTTTGAGCAATATTGACAAAACCTTCAATCAATAAATAACATGCTTTTCCTGTCAGCTAGAAATAGAAAACATGGTGGGATTGTTCAAGCATTTATCCCGTAAACAAGGAAAAATATCGTGTATTCAATGTAATGTGTGGGAATGAGAGTGTCATCAATTCTTTTCAACTTTACACGGGTTTCATTGAACCTACATAGATTAAACCTCGTAGAATAGCAGTATTCCATTTCCGGAAAAAGTTTTGTCGAATCTTGCAATTTTAAAATCCACGACATTTTAACTGCGCCACGTTGATTTTAGCGAACATTTTAAGAAAAGTCTGTAAATGCGATAAACGTATCTACAATGTGTCTTGTATGTGGGGCGTGTGTACCGAAGGTGAGCAATAGTGTGGGGTACACACTACACAGACAGCTGCGGGCTACAGCCGCACTTCCTGTAAACCCAACGACCCATTGTTACCACTCACCACCACACTACATACTTTTTATGACGCATTATCTAAGAATAGCAACGTTACACTCCACTCTTACGATCATATGACATTGTAAGATTATATACTATATCTGCGTGACAAATAATGTTTTTAACAATCTTCTTTCTTCACCGTTTCATATCTCGCCAACATAATTTTATCTACTCAGATAACATTTCACTCCAAACATCTTGATGTCTTCATAACCAGACAGAACAAAAGAATAAACAGACCGACGCTAAGCTAATTTAATGCACATTATCTCAAGAATTTTAATGTGTAATTTAAATTTCTTTCAGGTAAATATGAATCAAAATCATTATTGGTAGTTTCATCTCGGTATGCGTGTATCGTGCAAACCTAATAGGGTGGATGCGTTTTTCTTTTCTTGCGCATACGAGTAGTGATGTCCAAACAATTTGTAGCGAAGCGCTGGGAACCTGGCTGGCGTGAGATCAGAAAGTCGTGATCGTCCGCCACGACGCGACGCCCGCGCCCCTGTGCCTCAATTCACTAATCAAACCCACAATGACTCCATTGTTACCGAGATGCTTTATACTTTTCGCCACATAACAATCGCTTCCTTGAGCTCAATACAGTAATGCAAGATATCAAAACATCAAGCATTATAGTTTGCTATTATAATAATGGCAGTGGAAAATACCATTGATAAATAATCGCGGACGCTTTGTTTGTTTTAACGTATGAATGAAAAGTCAATAATGATAGAGCAACCTATTACTATGACAAAGAGGTAATAATGTGTCTCTACATTACATAATCGTGTCTATTTTTGTGCAAGTCACGTCATTAGACAGTAATTATGGTAAAGTAGATGATGTCGTCGTTTTATATTCGTACGTGAGGACAGAATGATATATCAATTTCAAATACAACATAATGGCGTTAGGTGTGGCATGCGGTCGTACATCATGGTCCTCGGTGGCAGACTGCCCGAGCCCCCTCACTAGAGCTGGTTAGGGCCGCAAGGGTGCCCCTATTTTATTCGGAGCATTAACGGTTAACTGGTGCAGGTTATCAAGGGTTTTCTCGGAGAAGCACATTCGGTGCTGGAACAGTGCCAGGAAATGTTTCAACGAGTTACATTGACCGTTATCGGCTACCTGGCAGTGCACGTACTCAGCCGGTTTAAACGTTCCTGAGAAAATCTATAGAGCACGAGTGTCGAGTACCTACTGTGCTCGTTTAACAGCGTATTTTGTATCCTTCGTAAATGTTAGTCTACATAATGATCTCAGTTAAAATGTTCCATGTAATTAAGATAGGAAAATGTTGTAGATACGTATCTACATCTATAATTAAGTCTCCCACCGTCCCCCCTACCCCTACCTCGGCTCATAATTTACTGTTTACAGGGAAACAAGTTGGTATTAGAATTTGTTTGTCACTAATTTATTTACGTAGGTGAATATAACAAGTTTAGAAGAAACTTTGGGCAAAATTTATTCAAATTACCCAATTATACCCACAGATGCTTACGTGCACCCGTGGTTATGCAAAAACGCGGTTATTTTTGTGAGAAAACCATTACGTCATCGATTCTATTTCTATAAAAATGTTATGAAACATGTCAAGTGCTATTAAAATCAACTCAATGAGCAACAGACCCTTCAAAATGACGCAATAACCACCTATTGAAAAAAATGAAAATATAAAGACGAAGTACCTACATTAAGAAGGGAGGGTGTTTAATTTTCAAATTTCGTGTCGTTGAAAGATTATTGAACTGTGAGGGGGCGACAAGAGGAAAATGTCACAATTGAGGCGCCTAGGGGACGAAAGAAGGGAGGGAGGAGAGGGCTGGCATGCCTCCCTCAAACCGCTCGCAGCTTGTTTACGTTGTCACCCATGAATCGAAGTAAATCCGGGGGCAAAACTTTGATTAGTTATTCTTTTATTTATGACCACAAGAGGCCATTTGTTGTATGTACAAGTATTGCCCCCAGTTCGTGATCTCTGTACTTTGGAACTTGTTGATAACTGGCGTTTTGTTCTACCTATCTAATGGCTGTGACGATAAAGTTGGATTGTGGCATGAAATCATCGTAGCGATATAAATAGGTTGTAGTTATCAACGGCTTAATTGATTGCTTTATATCCGATCCATTGATATGTTTTGACAGATTAGATTTATAGGTAACAAATGTCACACCTTTTTCTATATGGACTGAACAAATAAAAATACCTGTGTCCTGTGTCAGAATTAGAAATTAATTAGGGCGTGTATTATTAAAAAGGCTGAAACCACAGTAACCTCAATCATTCCACATACAAATGTGGTCGCAACGTTCTAAAAATAAATTCCGGTCCATAGAGAAACAAACCCAGAGACTACATTTTCTGAGAATTTATGCGTACATTAATTAACAGGCCGCGTATTATTTTCCTAAAACAATAACCCAGAACAGTTTATCGTCTAACAAAGCATTGTATATTTGCTCAGTGTTATTGCCCCTTTAACAACGGTGGGCATCCGGCCCCGGTTGCTAGGCAACGAACGCTTATGCCTTCTCACGCAAATCCCCATCCCTATTTTGTGTATTCCCACATTGCACCCCAGAGCAGCTGATTCCATTCAAACATTCATTTTTCGTATTCCTTTGTGTCCATAAAATTATGACACAGTGCTTGCGATTCCGACTAAAAATTAAAATAATTGAAGACGCTTAAGATTTTCATACATGAATAACAATAACTGTGTGTAATTCAGTACTTACACATTAAAGTAATTGCTTTAAGTTTTATTACACAACGTAATTTCAAAAGTAGCGCTTTGTGTGTTTTTACAACTTGACGATTCCAGTTCCGAGCTTATTCGGGGAATCTTCTGGATATGGTAGAGTACTACTAGTCCCTTTTTTGCTTTGAGCTGCTTACGTATTCTGAGAAACAATGAACAATTCTTAGAATTCGAATGAGTTTGTCAACAAAGAACTATTTGTTGTTAACTAGTTGTTGTGAAAATAACTTTAATGACGAATAGACATGAATATGTAGGGATAGTAACAGTCTATCTACTGGGCGTATAGTTATCCAGCGTATAGGTAATCAAATGTTTACACTTAGTGCTACCACTGAGTGGAAGTCCTTCCGTCGCGTAGAGGAAGCGTGGTCGCTACGCCACAGTCGCGTAGCATCAGCGGAGCTGCTACACAAGCATTTCGTAATGCGTAGTCGCGCGTAGCAGCTGCAGATCAGCTACGGTTATACGCTACCGTTTAGTCGCGTAGCCGCTCGTAGCGGAGGTGTAGATGCTAGGCTAGTCGCGTAGCCGAACGTAGTAGCAGCGGAACCGCTACGCCATGGACGCATATTCGCATAAAATAATAATACCTCAAGTTAGAATTGTAGACGTTACCCGTATCGCCTCACTTGTCAATTCGACTAGCCATAGAAATAAATGTTTTCGTGTTTTGAATCAAATTCAATTAAAATGGAATTAACGCGTAGCTAGGAACCCAATAAACATAAATTAATATAACATATTTTAATATAATGGTTGATTGTGCATTGACATTAATTTATTTTTAATTTTGATTACGGACTTTCTATATTTTTCATGACAAAAATGATTGTATTAATTTAATTTAAATTTTATTTTGTGTACAACTTAGTTATAATAGTATTGTCATATTCTGTAGTGTGTATTTGTCTCTGATTATTAGATTTCCTACTAACATTATTTTTAAGTGTACTTACTAACTAAATTATGGATCTTTGTGTCTGATGCAAATAAATAAGGTATTATTAATTATTATAATTATTGTTATAAATATAGATGAAATAGAACGCCGAGCCACGTCAACCCTTCTCATGGAGAGCCCTAGGGAACACAAAGACCCTCTACCTCACCCTCCCGACATTCACGTATAAAAGAAAACATTGATGTAAGATATGAGATAGACATTTTCGAGGGTGAACTCAAATTATTATTCTTATAAGTGAGCGATTTGCCCGTTCCCGGCCGGTTTCTTTTGTAAGGAGGAGACAGAGCTAAGTAACGGTTCTGAGTAAACACAGCAACAACTGTTAGTCTGTTATGTACGAAACAAAATTAACAATATAACACTCCTAACTCCGCTAATTAATTGAATGTAGTATACCGAGCAGGGAGCAAACAACAACACTTCTGTTCGCACAAATATCCGAATTACGTTCACGTTCTCGTGTCAACATCACGTTTGGGCATTCCATTATCAAGTCACGACGACCTACATCCATATTGGATTTCTATTTTACGAATAGACAATTCGACCCACGTCATCTTCTTCAAGTTTTATGGACTTTTTGTCGACGAACAAACCTTATGCGACGTCGAATATTTCAATACTAGTTTCTTTTTGTTATTTAATCATGTTTACGTTTCTTCGTAAAGATGGAATCGGATCAATGTCGGTATGCCAGTGTGACATCATTCCGCGGACTCATTTGATACTCGTACTTAATTTGATACATTCACAACATGCGTTATGATGATATTTAATATCTAGAACATGTGTTGTACTTACAATGACTCATTCTCAACTAGTAACGACGGCGATAATCAACTCGTGAATTAAATTAAATGAGAACCGGTTGCATCGAGTAAATTGCACGGTTTAAATTCTATTTATGCAATTTAAATGCCAGTACGGTTAAAACGCAAGGCCAGCGTTATCAGGTCGAAAATCGACACGTTTTATGTAGGCCAGACTCGGCGGCGATAAGTGAGTAGCATTCCTTTAGCCCGTACAGTAGCCAATTACGAGCGTGATAGTTTCGGTTTTACGTTCCGATGACTTCGTTGTTTGCGCTTTTATTCAAATGGCTTCGTGCGACCAGCGACTTTGAGCCTTTGATAGTTCAATAGGTCGCCTCATTTCGCTTGGCGGTTAAGGCTCGGGTACGGGCAGTGGGAGTCGTGGTAAGTTTGTCATTGTTTTTCTAAACGGGGAGCCGCGACGCGTGACGTCCGCTCTCCATAATTATCCGTAAACAATTTGTTGCGCAACCGTAGCGTCGCGACATGCCCAAAGAGTTTGTTATTCAGTCGTCGACGTTCGGCCTTTACTTTCTCGACCTCCATATATGTAAATAATCTTCACTTGGCCATTTACTAAAACTTTATTAGCCTTTGTTACGCGCGTTTGTAAACACAGTCTGTTTCTTTGCAGTCGTAATCAATTACACTTAGTAACTTATTTGCACAGCTATCTTATCGTTGTGTACTTTAAATCTACGTTAGTCTAAACATAAAGCGTGTTGTTGTAAGACATTAAGCGCACATTACACATTTACATTTCAACAAGTGCAAAAACAGGCGTGAAATTTGAATACCTAGCAAAAAATCATGTACTTTATACATGACAAAAACAGCGAGAGGTTTATTAAGTAATCAACCTTGACGCAATGCAAATTGATTGGTATAAAGCGAGTTCAATACGATAGTTTACCAATAGGTGCGTTCGTGTGTCCGTGTGTTGTATGGCTAACAATACGAATGCATTGAAGGATGGATGACTCGATGCGACCTCGTGGCATTTAGCGAATGGACGTAGAATTTCTATTGACAATCGACGTATGTAAATACATAGCTGCGTATGTAATGAATTGATTCGTAACACTTTCTACGTATAAATTGGTTATGTAAGTTGTTGATTTATGATTTCCCTTTACTCTAAAATGTACGTGCAAATATGATTTAAGTACGAATTAATTTTATGATAAAGAAATAAGAAGAAATATTATGGCTTCTACAGAAAAAAATTGTTAATGTAACCTCTCTCCTTCGGGTTTTTATTTAAGATACAAAATAAGCAAAACTGTGGTTTAGTCCGGCTAAACGTTGACAAAATTAATAACGTCATATCATAATTATGGCATGAATAACCACAGATTAAAATGTTACGTAAATTCCAAGAAAATAAAATAACGATTGCCTGCTACATACTTACCTACGACAATGTTCATAAGGAATTAAATACAATGGCAAACAATGTGTCTATTTGAAGTTAAAACCGCATAAATACATACCTAACAAGGATAATATGTAAACGTTAGGTACAACAAGTAATTCGATGTAGGTTCTTGTGTTAATAAGTTTAGTTTCCTTCCTGATATAAGCGGTAGGTAAATAAATTACAATATAAATTATACGAAACAGCAATGTTTTAATTGTTCAACTTGGTGTGAAAAACTTCATCACATTTTGAATAATTAGAACTATGTATTGTGTCGTAGGTATACGACGGCTTATTTAATTATCGATTTTTGGAAGGCTAGGAAATCTTCTTTGAGGTTTTTGAACCGTTTTTTCATCCCCAAAAAAGCCTGCATAGATAGATATCGTTTTGACAATCGAAGTATTTAAAGAAAAACTAGTCATGTAGACGGTTAAAGCATCCTGTTATTTTCCTGAAATAATCTCTTCCAAATAAAGATATACCAAATGATGTGTATCTTCAATATCAGGCACCCATTGTTTTTGGACCTACAAGTGATGATAAATAGACTAAATCTCCACATGCCAGTTATATTTTCTCAGCACAATCATTGTTACAAATTGATCTGGAGGCACATTGAGGTCTAATACCACGCGTCCTCGAATATTGATCATCAATCACTTTTATACTGTTCTCAATGTCTGCTGCTTTATTAATATAACCTAATAGGAATGGATGGGTACCTACTTTACCGACATAATAAATTGTGTTTAACGAGTTGTATTTGAAATATTTTGTATATTAAGGCCTATCTTCTTGGTTTTTGGAGACTGGCAAGAACTATTCTAATTTATAAAAATGTTTTAATTCGCTCGAAAAGATAGACCTCAAACAAAAGAAAAAAAACGCGCTAAAAATACAAATATGCAGAAACTAATGTTGAATTGAAATAACACAATTTAGTTTATTATAATAACATACTGTAGTCTGAGATTCCAAATATAATTGAATGACACAACGATTTTGAAGAAGGCTCACATTATAACGCTGACATCAGCTAAATGACAAACAACTCAACAACGTATTTTGACACGATATAAATCTTACATAAGCCGGTTTTATTTATAAACATGTTATTAACATTAATGATTCAGTCAATAATGTAAGGCAGGAAAATGAATATTCGGATAAACCGGTTCAGTTAATATTTTCGCTTAAACATGTAAATGAACGGGCAGCTAAATAACAGGAAAAGAAATCGAGGTGAAACAGGGTGTCTTGAGAAACAACCGCTAATATTAATAATACTGCCATTTGAATTACAATCGTGAAGGAAACCCTGATTCCGAACCCGTTCAACTATCATGTAAAAGTTTCATCACATTATTCTTGATACTTGTTCTTTCGTATTTTGTCCAATGTCAAACACATCAAACGCTACTTTAGTGCGCACATAACATGGCGTACAATACAATGTCATAGCCGCTCCAGCCAAAGCTTTTAGCGAACAAAGACATCCTACAAAGATAACTAAAATAGAAAACACAATGTCTGCCCCTGACATCAGAATAAGTTGATCATTTATCAAATAGAATAATTGGAACAGAAATTAAAAGGTGATTAAAAATCAGTCTTCAATGTTATGACTGGATCAGAATCGGGGCATTAGTAACTAATTTACGAGCTATTTTTCTTTGAGAACCTGGCTCAATAGCTATAGTAGCATATTAAAGCACATCCGGTCAACCGGGATCAAGATTGCCGATACCGTTCAGAATTGAAAATAATCGAGGAAATGTGGGAAAACGATAGCTCTATCATTTAACTCATGTTAGTCAAGTTACACAGGAAGCCATTCGTATTTAAATTGCAAATAACACGATATTTACTAATGTATATAACTTCTAAGTGTGTAATTGCATGCTAATGAATCAAAAAGCCAGAAGTCATTGCCTTAACAGCCGTGGGCGTTCATAACTCATGCCTAATTAAATGTCGAGGTTCTTGACTCGATAGCTATAATACCATGCTCGGGAGAGCCACTTGAGCAGAGTTTCGTGTACAAAATAACTCGTATTGACAAACCTCGAATGGTGTTCGACTAGCGGCCCACGCCCGACTCTGCGCTACCATTATTCATATTGTTATGTCGACATCTCGTGATGGTCGGAATCAGTCGTTCATCTCCGTGAGTCCGTGCATCGCCGACGCCTATCTACATCTAGACTCGACACCTAGCCAGTCAAAAGGCCGTTGGCCTGCTTTACACGGCGTGGGGCGCGTATTATGTGCATGCCACATCACAGAGGATACAGTTACGTGTAACTAACTAACGTTTCCTATAAACCCACATTATTTTCGTATGGCGTGTTTTAATTATCTAATTACGCAAGTGCAACGTCTCGTCACGACTATCTATTTGCGCCGCCCGCCGACGCTCACTTGCCAAAAGCTATTAATTACGACCGAAGAATAGAATATCTCGCCGGCTAATCCCCCGGAGACGGTTACGGTTACCGACAACGTTGATTAATGTCCGCAGCGTTCGTTTAACTCTGCTTTGTATACGTTCATCGGTTGTGTAAACGCGAATAACCTTCTTTCGGGTTGCTCGGACGTAAATAGGCTCGCATCCGCCGTATAAATAAATAAATTATACGCATTGATCCGGCACAGACGCGCTCCGTTTGAAACCTTGAAGACGTATCCGAATGAATATTAGACCAGATTTAGTCGATGAAGCAATAAAGGAAAGTGGCCGTTGTAAGATTGCCACGCTAATCGATATCGGTGCCAAATAGCGCGCGGTTTTCACTAGCATGGCAACAAGAAGTTAAGAGGGCGTTCTAAGCGAGAACAATAGAGTATGGAGATGTGGCTCTCATCGTGTAGTTACGTCGGTTCTCGCTGACATTGTGGCAAGCGATAGCGGGCGTGCGAAGAATGCCAATGGAAACAACTTTACTGTTGGTTTCCTCGAAGCCGACACGCGTGACGAACCGAGAACCGGTTACACGACACCGCGCAGAAACAATGCATTAGCAATGCTTTTCATTAATTTTAGACCCGCTCGCCATCTTATTTATAAAAAAAAAAAACTTGCAGAAAATACTGAGAACTGCGACATTGTACGTGTATGCGTGAGCATTAATAATGACGAGTAGAACGAAAGTTTACACGTATGTGCGTTAACGAATCTTATTAATAGCCATGAAACTAGTTTAGAGCGTGTTGCAATAACATCACACCTTGTGTAAGTACACTTTCAAAAGGTGCATCCTGCGGCTGTAACTTATTACTCTTACAAACGGGTTCGAGACAGAAAGCAATCAAACTCGATCTACACGTAAACTGTGAAAACTACGTGAACACACGCGACCTACATACTCGCGAGTAATGTTCGAATTTTGAATGTAACAAAATCCATGCGGTACTCAACTAATATTTAAATCCAGTGCAACGTATCGTATAATCATAGGATTAAAATAGGTCACCCGGGAGGCAAATAAAACGAGTTATTGAGCAAGTGCGCTGGTGAACACGCTACATCCGCGTATATTTCATTGGCTCTTAATTCAAACAGCAAATATCACGTAAAATATGGCCGCAAATATATTCATTCCAAGCTGTTTAATCATTTACATATTTTACGACCATTCCTAATTATACCTGAGCGATCTGTAATTTTAAATTTTATCATAAAATGGCCATCTGCTGTATAAAACAGGTAGCATGACCTCCTAAAGGCAACCTGAAGAGTATTTGAAGGTGAGCAAGCGAATATAATCGAAACTATAAAACATCTTTGTTATTGTAGAATGTCGTCTAGACGGGAGCGTGACAAATAGAATAAATTAACCTAAACTGCAACAAAACGAGCCAGTTTCATTTTAAAACTAGCAGAAGTTGAATAAAATGTCTTAATATTTAACGAAAACAAAAGTTGCAAAAGTGGCAAGGAGCTATGTCAATGACAATTGTTTAAAAAGTGTTGCGCAATGTATCATCGCGTTGTCGATAGTCGTCAGGGGAACACAAGCAAGGTTAATAGATTACAGACGATGTAAATTCAACGTGCTCCGCGTGACTATAAATACCTCTAGAGCAATGTAAATAGCGAACGGATTTACCTGTTTGTATCTTGATAAATGACATATCTACATTTTTATTATATACAATGGAAAAAATGTTTCGTTGAGAATAAACGGCTGGGGCATGGACGACAATTATAATTTACATTTTAAGTTCAAAGAGATTAGTGAAACATAAAAAATATGAACTATTAATTTTGTGCTTTATATATGTCAGGTAGTAGATTATGGATACGATGAAGTGGAGTCCGTAATTAATTATTCGCAATATAGGATTTCACTGACCACAGACCGCGTTCGTTGGCGGTCTGATATAAATTATACGAACATAAAAGACAGATGAACGGGAATAAAATGAGATGTCGTATAGTGAAAAGTTTACGAGGAGCGCGCGAGCCGCCGTCTACGCACACCAGTTGGCGTGGGTTCAATTCCTGTTTGAAGTATTTTAGGAGCCACGCACGCCGTTCACGGTGCGCCGCCGGCCTGTTTACAAATACTAGCGCAGACTCGATTCAATTTCCCCGAGATTTTGTAAACATTGTGCGAAAAGAGATTGGCTGGCGCGATTGTTTGGTGTACCTACCCCGTAGTAATATTTTCATGCTGTTTCTTCTCTCGATTTGTTGAGCCGTTTGCTTTAAGCAAACATTCTCAGCATAATGTTAAATAATTACTGCCGTTTTGTAGAATAAATAGTGCTCAATGTTGAACATTAAGCAAATATTTTCCTTCCTCAACATTACATATGGTGCGCTAGCCTACATGTGTTCTACTTTAGTTATCATATTTATTTATAATGCTGAGCAAGTAAGATATTAATGTTTATTTGTTGGACTAAATAATTATTATCATTTATCAGTAACCTCTCTGTCTTCCACTTTAGACAAAGGTCAGTTTGGATGCTACAATGCGGTCGAATTGCATTACTGTTATGATGTAAAGCCAAGTGCTTAAGCTTAAATACTTCTTTTAAAAGTCTAGCGAAGTATAAATAATTGATGAATGAGTCGGCCGTCCGGTTCGTTGTCGCGGAAGAAGAAATCGAGCGAAACGACTGCCCCGGTATCGATAAACCAACCGGTTACAAGCACATCACTATATTCGTGGGAGAGAAGTACTAAATAAAGCGACATAAAGGAGCCAGATTCTGACACAAAACTGATTTATTTACGGAGAATAAAGGGGAAAAAATAAATTACACGGTTTCGTATTTGAAACGGCAAAAACATGGAAGATTCCCTTCTACCTGCTCCAAACAGCCTTTAAGATCAAAAAGCTTTTAACAGGTTCTGGGAATGAAATTCCAAGGAAGACATTTCATTCCATCGACTTAATTCAGAGTATTGGTTTACGAATTTCGATTAGGTATGTTTGATTGATAAATTCGTTGTTATTTCAAAGGAGCAGGCTCAAAAGAAGTCCTATCTTCTTTGGATTCTGAACGCTAACCAAACTAGTTTTAACTGTGATTAAAATGCTCGCAGTCTCGTAACAAAAAATAATGGATTAAATGGCTCCAATGGTCATGTTTATTCATATACCTGCCGAATTCATAGCTGAGAAAAAAAAGAATGCTCGAAACGAGCAAAAAAGAGACCGAGACCACAATACAAGTTTTACTAGTTCCTTTATAGCTTCGGCAAACACGTTTCACGGGGATCGCACGATTTGGTCCGTCGGTCGCGACTTGCCTGGCTATAATTGAGAATAACCGCCCACGCTGACAACTTAAACTATAATGTGCACAACTTCTGTAGAGTTGGAATTCGTTTGAACAAGATTCGCACATTATGCATTTATATATAGCAGTGAAACAAAAAGTCTCGAATCTCGTAAATATTTCGACATTTTTGCCTCGAGCGAGAGGTTATTTTGCGTTTATTGAGTTGGCTGTTGATAGCTCCGCTAAACGATTACTGGAGCATTGAACTTGGTAGTTTAGATTCTTTTATATTCCTTACATTATTTATGGCGAATGATATTCGTTTAATATTATAATACAAACCTAGTATCTACGTATGATTGCTACCTATTTACGGGGTAATAAAAAAGCCGTCAAAATGTTATTTTGTTGGAATTCGGATCAATGGACCAGCAACACGACTCGAGTAAAGAAGGTTTGAGTATTCAACACAAAATGTTTTAAAGAAATCATAAATCCAAACATATTTAGGCCCCAAAACTTCTTTATGACTTCAGTCAAATGAAAATATCGAACGGCGGCGATGTTCCAACAATTTTCGTTGGAAGATAAAATAATAATGTCACCTAATAATAGATTTTTATTAGTGTGTCACTTAACATAATAACAGACAGCTGTTGGTCTGTCAGCAACAACCTTGGAACCTGTCTACATCTACCGGGTGATCAACCCTCAGTAAGAACCACGGGGAGTAACATGTGGTCGATCAACGCGGTGTATAATTATAGCAAGTCACTGCACATTAACAGTCGTTATATTTTTACGTCTATAACTTGGTTGCGTAACTAACATTGCTCAAACAAACAAATATTGCGACAAATAAATATTTTTTCTTTCTTCTTTTTTCTTTTCTCAAGTCTTGTATAAAATCGAAATGAAAATTGAAAATGAAGAAAACATAAAAAGTTATTAAACTTGTTCAAGTCATGCTGAAATACTCCGAGTTTCACGAACAAAAACAGTGTGAGGAAACCAGGCAGCCTTAAAAACTCAACTAAACACAACTTCTTAACTCAAAACACCAGGCAACAAGTGAATTTCGAAATAACTAAGAAGCAGGTCAAAACAGATGTAATACAACGACAAAAAGGGGTCAGTGACTGCACAGTGGGGTATTGAGGGGTAAAGGCTCGGGGTGGGGGCGGAGGGCCCGTAATAATATATTTGAAAAAAGAACCCCAAACATCTGCCACATGTGCGTTCCGTTTCATAGTGGAATAATGCAAGTGCTGCGCGCAACCACGCTCTCCGATACGGTCGAGCCTTTTTGTGCAGTAGCTTTTTGTAGTCTTCACGCTTTGTGCTCGCGAGCTTTCAAACGGACAAAGCTTTTTTTATTAGAAAGGAAATCAATACGTTCGTGACGTTTGTGATGAGAAACTGAACGTATGAGCCTAGAAGTCATGGTTACTTTCATTCGCTCTGCTTTCGAATCGTTACACAATTGACGACCACATGTTGTGCTAATGAGTTATATTTAGAATTTGTATGATCACCGGTCGTCCGGGTGACAACAAAAATACATCGTAGTTGTACGCGTAATTTGCAAGTTGGCGTTGAATGCCTCGCTAGTGGATCGATGCATTTCTCAGAAGATCGACACATATTGGATCGATGCCAGAGCAGCGAGGTGGGAGGAGTTAAATGGCACTTGAATATACACAGATTGAGTTACAACTGTTATGACGAAGGTGAATCATATTAAAAACTTTGGCAGCTGTTATGTAAATCGCTAACAAATCTTCTAGTAACTAAGTAACGGAGCAAAGTGAATTTGAAGCAAATATTGTTACAATTCAGATAGTGAACCAATTAAATTCTGCAAACAAAACTGATCCAGATAGCCTCAAGAAATTAGTCTGCCCAGACTTAGGTAACACAAACGAAACTATCAGACACGAATTAGTAATAAGAAATTCGATCGGACAGATTTATTGAACAAGAAGAGAATAAATCATTAGTGTTTACTGATTTGTAAACAAATCTGTGGTCTGTATTGAATAAGAAAGACGACCTTAATTCTCTTGACGTAGCCGCGCTCAGCGACTGTGACTCAATAGCAAAAAGTGGTGGTAAAAAAAGAAAACTAATTTGTTCATAGGAATGACAGTTTGTTTTGTAGAATACAATGAGACTTGAATGCCGGCAGGCATTGCTAAAGTCAGAGAAGCAAAGATCGTGACTCCTGGCCTTTGACTGCGAGTCCCCTGGGGCAACGAGGACGCGAAGAACTTGTCTGCTCACGACCGTTCTTGTAAACCTTCCAGCTGTATCGGGCACAGTGAAATAATACTTCTAATAAATATTTCACCAACAGTTTTCTGACATTTACAAAACTTACAGCACGAAACAGCAGGAAATATTAATATCGCGAAATTTTATAACTCCAATTACAGAGCTGAAGTACAAATCAATAAATATGGTAATTCAATAAAAGAGAGAAACACTAGTCGAAGCCAAGAACAGTTTCAATTAAATAAAGGTTAACAAATATTTGTGGCGCACATATTATTTCACAACATGTAACATTATAATCATCGTGATTCCGCAGTTAATAAAATTCAAAATGGATGTCGTAATCGTAATCGGCGTCTGTGCAGCCGGCAGCTGCTTGAGGGGAAGGCGGCGAGGTAAATCCCGTTAGGAGAAAGTAGCTGCCTACACTCCGGCGCACGGATCGTGACGAGCACTGGACCAACCGCCTCCGACTACGAGATACATTCAATTCGATTTTATCGTGACCAACCTAATACGGACCGCTTATGTCGCGCACAATACATAAATGACGGGTTATTTTTACATCACGACTTCCACATTCAAGCATAAAAAAAAGCTTTTGATACCATGATAGTCTTAATTGATTGAGGCTTCATGAAATGACCTTTTAAAAAAATTGGTCACAAACATTAGCTTATGTTGATAGTGGCGGAAATTACTTTCTCTTTTGTCGTAAAGTGAACAAAGAATTGAAAAATCACTAGACTGTGACTTGGCAAAAAACACGTCAATCATCTCCCATTGTTGCAGGACTTGCCTCAAAAGTGCTCGTTGTATTTTGGCTTGAATGTTGCTGATTGAAGTCAACGCTTTGTGCTGCAGGCTGCTCATGTCACTCAATATTTACCTGTTAAGTATTTAAAATCCGTGGAATTAATTTTATCGAACAGATTCTGATTTCTGTGAACATTATCGTGTGTATCTATTTCATCTCAAAACAGTTCTTCTAAACGAGTTCTTGTTTCGATACTGCAAGTAGTTTCCATCAAGGACTTGGAACACCTTGATATAATGTAGGTCTGTAATCAAGTAGATTTAACGAGCTCTGGTTTAACTGCCGCTTCTGTTTCAAGTTAAAAATGATATATCATTCAAGCTGAATAAAACGCCGATGAAGCTCTGGTCTTATTATGGGAGATCGACGCGAGGAAGCCGCGTTGGTCGACGCCACTCAGCATTGAGGCGTGGCAGAGTTCTCAGCAATTATTGCGCAAGCGGTAAAATAAAATCATGGCGGTGATAAATAAATGTTTTATAACTACATGAGTCGGCACTTGACGGTGACGGGTATCGGAACTCGTTCCACCGGTTGGCGTGCAGGTGGCGCGGGCGTCGCGCTGACACTTGCCTCCCGCGACCCTGACAACTGCATTGCTCATTGCTGCACCGCATGAAGGAACAATTACGTTGAAATCTGAAGTATGCCACGCCACGCCACGAACCAGTGGAAAATTTGGTCAGGCATTCGATTTAAAGGTCACATCAATTATAGTCAATAATTATCTGGTAGATATTTATCGAAAGTTTTATAATTATGATGTGGACAGTTATTGTAGTTTTGACGCTATTTTTGTAGTTACTGCTTTCGTGAAGTATAAGTAGGTATACTATCAGTATTATGTATCGCTGCAACTCGACTATCAGTAATTTCTTGCTCATTAACGATGCTATATGAATCAAAACACCAATTACTCCACAACAAGTGAAAGGATAAGTAAGGTTTACACGATTCACCTTCCAGGAAGCAATAAAACAATCATTATTTCGTAAATTGTCTATGCAATGGTTACCAGTACGTCGCCGTCGTATGAATACACCCATGGAGTGAGTTCATGTTTTCCCCTTGTCTCGTTTAATATTCAAGTTGAATCACAACGAGGCATTATCATACAATCATTATTCAGTAACATCTCACATGCTCGATATCATATACCTCGTTCTTTTGTTTCGATTGTCTATTCATGTATTACTAGTATGTCTACCACGATAGTTCCCGCACAATATTTTCCTCATGAACAAAATGACAATCGGATGTTCCGTGATCCCGTGTAATAAATTAACTTTGTATTCTGCAACATTTCTCACTATCATTTACTTTGAACGTTTCGTTTCTTTAAAAAGTTTAGTGGGTTCGTTTCAACTATTCTTAACCGGTTAATTTCATAGGTGCAATGCGCGCGGTTCAAGCGTGAGGCGAGGTCCGGAGTGCGATAGAAAGTCGTGCAAAATTGCATGTTATGCACAACCGGTCGGTGCTCGGGCAATGTGCTGGAAACTCCATCAGCCGCCACGCCATAAACACGCATGCGGGTGACTTAATTTAAATGACGCCATTACACACAACATTTTGAACTCTCATTAAATATAGCCACGCTGAAATTATTCGCGAATAAAATGTTTGTTTAATCGTTAAAGTTGCCGTGAGCCGTTAAGAGTTTAATTTTAATTCAGTGACAACGAGCTTATCTTTTGCAAAAATGAAACTCATACATAATCGGCTTATATCTGCATGCGGGATTGTTATTTGCACTCGTTTCAGTAAGGGTAACAAATATGGCGGTTCATTATGCAAAAGCGTATCACGTATCACGCGTAAAGAGAAAATTCCTATTTATGGTAATGAGCTGGTTACTACTGCTGAACTACCCTGTGTCCATATTTGAATTTTAATGTGGAAAAAAAATTATGCCGACAAAAAACATACATAAGTAAACCAACAAAAGAATCTAGACAAAAACTACGATAAAACACTCTTGAATGTTAGATCCAAGTTTAGAGAGGCATTAGTTGTCTCCACCTTTATCGTACACGATAAAATTAATTTACAACTCTCAAAGGCCAACAACAGTAAAAGAAGTCATTGTTCTTATAAAAGATAAGACTAACAAAAAAACTCAAGGACATTACATTCCTATCTAAAGGCATCCCATCAGTCAAACAGGTAACTCTAGAATAACAGTAACGGTTCAAAAGGAGATCCCGACCCGATCTATTCAACGACATAATAGTCGACCCTAGACCCTCGTCCCGGTCGATCCTAACAAAAGGGACAGGTTCGCTTTACAAATCTCACATACATTACCTTTATTATTATTCTCTCCATCATTATATTACAATAATAATAAAAGATTACCTTGTGAGTCTGAACTTTAAGAACCGGTTTAGTTACGAGTGGTGTTATGAAACTCATTTAATAATTCTGTCGGTCGAATTAGCTGTGGCATGGTACTTTCACCAGCGACTTTCTTGCTCGTGTATACTACACGAAATACTGGTTTGACTTGTTCGTTTGACCTCCTCCGGTTCTAGTATTGTTCATATCTCCGAATATCTCATTGTTCATTGTCAATCTAAATGCGCGATCAATTGTACGCCTGTCTATGTCACTGGTACAAATACTTTGAGATGGAGAGAGAATAGCTCGGAACAATTTACGGCTTTTTATAACCTCAGTTGCGAAAGTACAGATGCAGTGGAATATGTATCATCACTACATATTATAAAACAAAGTCGCTTTTCTGTCCCTATTTCCCTTTGACCGCTTAAATCTTTAAAACTACGCAACGGATTTTGATGCGGTTTTTTTTAATAGATAGAGTGATTCAAGAGGAAGGTTTATATGTATAATAACATGCTTAATATATTAGAGAACCACTGATAATTTCAAGATTTTTATTGTGAAGTCGTAAATAATTTCATTTTTTTCCGCTTACATTGCAAACGCAGGCTGAACCCTACGAGATTACGAGATTAGTACTAAGTATTGTACACATTAAAAAGGTCTACAGAAAACTCCGCGATGGTATATGTCTATCTCTTATGGATATCCCACAATAACATGTTTTTGTCATTTACTTTTTACGCCAAATAATGGCTAATTTCCGAAGCGATTTTAACCAATACGGCATTAATCCTTATTCAATTAAATACCTTAAATACATTGTTGATTTAATATAGATCTATATGGCCCTTTACAGCATATGATTTAAATGAATATTTCGAAGATATTACAGATTTAAAAATTGCGGGACGTAGCGTTTGCGCCGGCACCGGCCGGCGCGGCGAGGCAAATTTAACGCGTGCGGGCCACGGGCAGTAATGAATAAATCAAAACTACTGGATCAATTTTAATCATTTTTTCAGTGAGTGACATAGGCTATATATTTTACACCCGAAGCCGAAGTGGGCCGCTATGTTTTTATATACAACGTTCACAGTTTTTCTGTAGTGTATTTAGTATTAGCATTGCACCCGTGCGAAGCCGGGGCGGGTCGCTAGTTGTTACTAAATTACAAATGTTGTGAAGATTTGGATTCTTCATAAGCCTTTGATCGAGTAAATTATTCCTAAAAGGTCTATCTTTTGGAATTTGAATAGACAGACTTCAAACGGTGCAGCAAATATTCAAGCGGTGCAGTGGCGTAATTTTTTTGAATATATGCCAATTCTGAATCTGTTATTGTTATTATGTTACGCTATTATATACGAAACAATCCACCGTTACTAACATCTGTCGTTACAAATTACACAGTTAACGAACAATGAAAGACTTGTCTGTGACATTCTACATAACATCGTGTGATCGCTAATTACATAGGTATCGCCGATACAGTTCTGTGCGTCATCAAATAACCGAGCCATCACACGGTGTGAACGCGTTCCTCCAATTAATTACCAGCTCTTGATTAAACGTATCCATTCGACGCACTCACGCACCTACAGACGCAGGTGTTTATAAATAACAAATATTAATAATTATATGATACATAAGCGGTTATAAGTAATAAATAACTAGTAATCATTCTCAATGTACCAAGTTGAATAACGGCTAACAAAAAATCGAGAGGCCAACTCTTGGCACCACCACAAATTGATCCGGCCCGAGCGCTCTATGAATATTCATTTAATTATACATCTGTATACCAGATTCAAGATGACGCACACCTACTTAACCGGAGCTCTTACCGGTTTAGTCTCATATTTATTCTTATTTATAGCACAGGTCGATAAAGTAACAACACGATTTCGTGGAATCAAGAACGCCGACTCTATACTCTAAATTGAATAGGTATTTTATGATCCCTAACTCGACTTAAACAATAAATTCTCTGGTGCCAATACAAGATAAGAATTTATAATTGAATACTGCGTAGTGGGCCATAAACACGTTTTGTAGGCGTTTAATAATCTCAATGAAAATACGTGATATTATTGTTACCAGGTACGAATAAGCGAGAAATAAGGTTTCGACAGTTAAGGCCGGCCGGCTCTCAAACATAACAAACAAAAGTTTCAGCTCGGTTTTGAGTGACCCTGTGTGTATGTGCCTACTTTATTACGTTCGAGCTCGAAAAGGTGCGGCGAACGTGGTGAAAAGAAAATAAAGCTATAGTAGCGAGGGTGGCACCTCGTGTGTGGCGGCCTTTAACTGCCGGAGGGAGAACGGAACGTGTTGTTTTAACCTACTCCAAACAAGAGCCCAGTCCACAAACAAAACATTCAACCGGAGACGATTCAGTATGAGAACACGAATTTAATGATACATGAATATCATCAATAACAATTAGCCACGTACCGTTGCACAAAATAGTATACAGTGTAAACCTATTTACTATAAATGAAACGGACGCACGAATAAAGAATTATGTAGAAACATCTATCGAAAACGATGTGACCCCGTTACTCGGATGCTGAATTGAAATTCAGATTGTGAAATGATAATAACAAATGTATTTGTCGTCCGCTGTGACCTCTGGCTTTTAAAACTCGTGTTGTGGAGCATAAATACTCCATACATACGCAGATGAGGGCCGGACAAACAAAGATACAGATTTGAATGTGAAATTAAGGATGGTGATCTCAATTTTTCAACGTAAACACGTTTATGATTCTCGTGAAGGTGGTGGCAGACTGAGGGACAATAACAATAAAATCCTTAATGGGTTACAAACTTGATTACAATATTCTCGTTTTATTAAAAGAAAATAAATTATTACGCCAATATAAAGTTTCAAATCTGTGTAATCCGGTTTTTTGTCAACTAAATCTGTAGAGGTTATTTGAGGAGGTACATCGATCTCATGTTTTGCTTTAGCTGAAATATCAATTTGTGCTTATCTTAACTAAAATTCAATTTAAAACTTATCGCTTGGCTGGTCTAAATAGATATTCACTTCATCAATGTCAGATTAAGCGAATAGACTTAAGTTATGAAAGTCATCTATCTTGACATCAGGTGGCTTATCTCGGGAACCCACAGACTCTATTATATCAACTAGACCATTTTCAATTTCATGTTTTATATTTTTAACAGCAGGTATATCATCAGCCTAAAGTAAACTTTTAAATTAAAAAACAACAGTTGCGTTATGGAGGCTGAGGTACGGTTATTTGGTATTAAAATCAGTGGATCGATATGAACCACTGAATATATGAATAGTGATAGTAACATGTTAATATTCTTTTTTTTACCTTTTTTGTTAATTTCGCTGGATTCACGTTCTGGTGATGAACCTGAAACAAAAGATACAAAATATGAATAAATGTTATGATTGAAACGAGGGTTCTTTGTTTGTTCATAATGAAATATTTGGGATTGTTGTTTGCAGCGCTTCACAAACTTTAGCCTTTGTTGGTTAATAGTAGTCACTACCTACCTTCTATAAAAATAAATAATTTTGGTTGTTAGTAAAAACAACGAACTCTTAGTAATGGACAAACAGTTTTTTATCGTCAGTGTCGTTGGGTTATCCATGAGAACAAAATCTCAGAATAATAAATAGTGAATCTATAAATAAAAACGAGGAAAACAAGTTCTAATACTTCTAACATCAAAACAGGTTATTTTTATGATACCGATTTCAAAAATTATATACCTATTAAATTTAACATACAGAAACACGAAATTGAGTCTTAGAACTCCATGAATAATAATACTGTTATAGAGTTTCACGGAATTATTAAAACGAAATACAAAGTTACGACACCCTCAGCTGTTGAAGACAATTTACGAGCACTTCGTTTTAATTAGATAAACTTACATTAAATTTATTTCTCGAGAGATATTAACTTTATATTGCCGCCAAAACGGAACCTTTTTCGATTCAAAGGTCAATTATTACCCACTGAATATTTATAACGCTGTCAAGAATAGCAGACAAGGACCGGTTACGATAACCCGTTTCGGTGAGTAAAAGGTATGCGAAACAACCTTCTTTTTTTGTCACGTATATTTAAAAAAAATGGAGTGGTCTGTTATTTATAAGTAAGTTTATTATAGCCAATTTGGTATTTAAATATGGCCGTGTCCATGCAATGTTTTCGAATCTGAATAATTTTGTCGAATAAATAACGTAATGAGTTATCGATTTGGAACGATTTGGAGCGATCAGCGTGGCACAGTAGAAAGGGAATGGTAATTTCTTGAAATAATCGATTCGATATGTTAACGTCAGCGATATCTGCAGTAGTGATTATCTGGAGTTTCAGAAATAATGAATGGCAAGGTAATGTGGAGAACGGCTGGTCAAATCAGACGAGGGTTGTTGTGTGCGGCAGGTGGGCGACAGGCACTGTGGCAGTCTCTCATGTTTCTGTTCGCCCGCATGGCCGTCTCTCGCAGCTGCCGGTTCACTAACCCGCGTACTCATATGCGAGTCGACATGGCAACGCCTAATGGATTTGTGATACGATTTTCTTTTACGTCCTTCATTGGTGACTATACTTTCCAATCTCTGGGTGGTCGGCGCTTCTTAAGGTCAACTTATTCAAATGCATATTTAAATATATCTAATTCATGCACGTTTTTAATAAGATGTAAATTCGCTGTCATAACACGAGCATTAAGTTTTCTTGCATGTATAAAATGATGATTCGTTATTTTTTTAGATATTTGTTGTACCTATCACAATGTTTACTATTTAACCCAAAGGTTGACTGGTAGAGAATGCCTTGTGGCATTAAGTCCGCCTATGTACCAATATTGTACATGAAGTTTAAATAAATAAATTCGTAACTTCAAAATTAACGCTCACATCATCGAAATGTTTGACTAGTTACTTTTTGTAAACAAAGCCCCAAATTAGGAAAGTGGACCACTCAGTCTAAAGTAAAAAAAGCGTGTTAAAAATACCGTCCATCCATAATTGTGGTGTAGGTGTACAAGTAACAGCTGAGTATAAATACTTGTATGACTCGTCTGACATTTTATCGGAACCTGTTTTTAAGTTATGCAATAGAAAACATTATTCAGTTAATGGCATGCTGGCTGGTTGGCTGTTTAGCATAATCACCTGTCAATTGTAGTGAAATACATGAAGTGCGCTGTAATTACATAGATTTAGGAGGTTTTTGTCCTGCGGTTGGACTTTAATGGTATTGCGTAGCATGTACCTATTATTATTTATTAATAAACCTTCGTCGTATTCACAGCTGGTTCTACTTTTTCGTTATTGTCTCTGGTAATGTGGACAAGAATTACTTTGAGAATTGATCTCTGGTAGTTAATTTAATAGTTCATTAAGCATTTCATTTGAGTGGGAGGTTTAAGAATATTAAAATGCTAAATGAACCACTCTAGTAGTTCCAGTCAAGGCCGAGTTGCACAGGTGGCTAGTAAACTAGATTAAGTAAATGAATTAATCATAGTTAGCCGACGTAAAATAGCTCTAGGCGAGACAAATTGTGATTGGTGGGTCCTATCATGTCGGATCTGTTCTGCCAATCGCTACTAGTTTAGGGTTAAATGGTAATCCGTTTTCAGGGTTAATCTGCAACTTTAAATTGTGAAACTAGTTTGTACGTGACTAAGTATATTAGACAAATGAATAAGGATTGGGTTAGCCAAGTTATTAGTCGTTTACTCAGTTAAACGTATTCTCACAAAATAAAAACCTATGCTATAGTAAAGAGATATTGATTATCTCTCATAGGTACATTTATTTTGAGATCTTAACAAAAATAATGACTTCGCATAGCAACAAGGTAATCTTTTTATTCCTATTTTAATAACAGAAGGCCAGACTACAATACAATTCCAATTCCTTATTCTTAAGAATGAATTGCTATTTATTTTAATAGTGTCTACTTTTTATACGCATATTTTCTGAGCCACTCAGCAGCGAACCACCGCGAACGACCTAATAAAAAACAACAACTTTCTGCCGAAATTAATTCGCACTGGGTAGTCAGACTGCGGTCGCTAATATTAAAAAACGCAGCTTTTGAAAGTAAATTGTCAAATCGTAGCCACCCCCCGTAGCAGACCCTACGATCCGCTACGCGGTTGCTACGGGTGCTAGGTATTAGCGGCGGCGTAGAAGTTGGGATTCGAAAAAGGGTTGTATAGTTTCCGGGTCGTAGACTCGTAGTACCGTAGCAATTTACTACGCTATGATACCTAGGGATTGAACTCCTCGTTATGAAGAACATTAATATCTTATTATCAAAAACCTAGTCTTAAAAATTAATTTAACCGCATTACCGCAGACCAGCAGCAGTCTTTCAAACCAGTGCGTCATCAGCCTAACTTCAGTCTAACCCAAGACGTGAGAGGTTGCGAGGCTAAATCTAATCATTACTTCAGCCACACGCACGGGTTTAAATGGTAATGGCGGCCAGCATACTCGGGGGAGCAAAAAAACATGCCGTTTTCCCCTTTAAGGCACCGCACCACAGCCTTTCTTGATCGGTATGCCGACGGACAAGTCTGCAACTGGTCTGGATGTGAGAAATGGGGACTTGACTGCGTTCATTGCCCGATATACCCCGAGTTTGATACTACGGCCGGCCATTACAGGCCAATTTGATCCACCGAAACGAGCGAATTGATCTGTAATGTTTAGAGCTCGAACCTCGAACCGTTCATAATTTATTACTGAGTTGTTTATGTTTGTAACTCATGAGAGTGTGCTATGTTAACTATTTTAAATAGCATCCGTTTACAAAGAAACGACATAATTATTATGTCGCAGCTGCACTAGAAAGTCGTGATTCATCGTTTCTGGCATAAAAAAAGTAATAAAAACGCGTTCAAATGAGTAAAATTACGACAGAATGCCTTTAATTTAACCGCAACCATTTGCAAAATAAATTCTATCGGATAAGCAAACTTATCTGTGCAATAAACTACGTATCATATCTTAACTGAAAGCGATCGTCCAATAGAAAATAGATGGAACGAGATCTAATTCTAATGGCAAAAACAATTTTACCTTCATCGATCAAAACGTCACTTTTGTCAGATAATGTTTAACTTTCTAATTGAGATAAGATGCCTTAAGAACGGGTTGTGGTGTGTCGTCTAGTTAACGGATGTCGCTGATACACCGGACCAGAGACTAGTGGGACCCGATCTGCCGAACCGGACGAAGCCCATTGACTTTATGTGAAGAATAAACCACAATACATAATGTATGGCCCACGGAATCGGGCTCACATGTCGAAACATCTCATGTTACGAGCACAAACATAATCGGAATCGGTTACTGGAATGTATGAGTATTGCTGTATAAATATTTTACATGTTACGAGAATGGTGTAATGAATCGATGTCGGAAAAAAACGAGTTATCTCTCATCGGTGCCTTTCTCTCGACTTGTTTATACTAAATCAGACTGAGTAACGTCGAACATTGAAAACACGCATACACTTGGCACACGTTCCAGCTGTAATACAAACAAATAATATGTTGGACCGGTCTGCCGCTTTATATAGTCTTAAAATAGGTATGTTTTCATAAACCCGATATGAGAGTTTACGCAGAACTAGTCTCGGGAATGAGGTCAAACGAGTTGGCATGCGATCCTCTGTCGGTCCGCTGAAATACGCCAACGGTAATAAACAATACGTTGGCATCTTAATGTGAACAGCCACTGGAGAAACTTACTAACGAAATGTTGCAAAGTCGCCAATTGTTTCGTAGCTAAATAAAACTTTATACTAAAATAAAGGAACATAAACCGAGATGATTATTCAGGATAGTTTAGACTAGAAGAAACACAGTGTAAATCAGCAGTAGAGGTCGTAAATACGTGAGGTGACGGTACATTCATTACGATAACAATAGCAATTGAAATGCAATCGAGTTACGAGTAGGAGTATTTATATTATCAATCGTGTCGTGTCGTTCAATGCACCGCCTTATCGTCTTTGTAATTAACTTGAATGGAAACTTGTTTATAAATCTTCTTGATCACGTTGCAGTCTTGACGATGTATCTTCAAAGACGTAACATTAAACTTTGGAACGTAAATAACAACTTGAACATTATTCTAAGAAAAACGATAATTTATGTTCAAATATGTTTCTAATACATATTTGAAAGTACAAATACATACATTATGTATGTATGTATATTATTTTCTAATACATAAAATATGTATTAGAAAATAATATCCGAAGATTCAAATAAATATTTCGTAGTTTCTGTAATAAATTAAGTTTACGGTTTCAATGTTAAAAGAATCACTAAACGAATAATTCTTTATGAATGAAGCATGACTAAAAAACAATCAAAAGCAACTGGCCTTTTTTCGTTATTTTTTGTTAGTTTTGTGTTGCGCTGGCAGAGCTATCATGTTGAAAGGAGTTTTTATTTTCCGGGTTGAAGTGAACCTTCACGGGCGGTCGGTCGAAAAAGGAAGCCATTGCAAATGCGCCGAATTCAGCTTTATTTTACAGACGAGAGAAAAATGGAGCAAAAACCTTTATCGATTGTAGTACAGAGGCCGTGTCGAGAGATTCTTCCTTTGTGCAATGAATACAAAGCACTTAAGTGACAACTGTTACGTAGATGAATAAAAAAATGTTGGAAACGAGGTCAGTTTACTTCGCCTAGTGATGTGCACGCGTCGTTAAAGTTACGATCCATTACTTTATTGTAGGCATCGATTGTAGACCGCCCACTCTGCTATAAGTACTATCTGCTCTTATTTGTTCACCGATAATAACTGGCTGGCCATGAATCCCAATAAATTTGTGCAGTAACATTTATACCATGTGTGGCTGTAGCAATCAAGTCGTAAATTTCACGTAGACTCGATTGCTGTTATCTGGTAAATATGCAGCAATTTTAGATGCCAATAAATATTGATTGGCTGGTATTTGAAGCAAGGACTGAAACAAATATTTATAATTTTCAGAACACGAAATTCGACAACTATAACAGAAAATGAAAAAGTGAAGCTTTCAAAGAGCTGAAAGTTGTTAATTGAAATAATCTTGAAGCGGAAATGGGGCATTAAATATTGATTAACGAGAGTATGTCAGCGTTTCGTGGAAGCTAATAAGTCATCGAGCTATTTGCGAGGCGAGACGCGTCAGTATTCAATAGCCAGCCACCCGACTTCAACTCAGTTTGTTTGCCAACATTATGTTACGCTAACGCCTCGTGCCTATTGATCAATAAAGTGTTTACATATCTGAATGCAAATCGCATTACGGATACACACGTTTGAGTACTTATGTAAGTGCATATGTACTAGAAACGATTCGCTTCTATGTAACGTCAATCATTCCCCAACAGATATAGAGAACAGTCTTAAGATATGGGCATATTTTAAACAGACTTATTTGTGATACATAGGTACGTTATAAGCTTACGATTTCAAATTGTTGACCAGAATAGTTTAATAGCAAACACACATTTGTATCTACATATGAAAATGGTTGCGGTCCAAAAGTCTGTTTTCTACAATGGAACGAATTTCGTCTACTTACCTAGGTTACCGACTTATCTGTCTGTTTGCATGATTGTTACCTCATTATCATTACGCGAGAACGTCATGACGAATTTTATAGGTTAATGAAACTTCTTGTATAGCTGCTAATTTGACTAAAAACTTTGGTGCATGCTTCATCTCAGTCGCTGTATTCACTGAGTGTATTCCTTGATTGTAATGTTTGTTGAGAATACCTACCAGATTTTTAGTAGATAAGTACAATGAATGATGGTATGGTCGAAATTTACGCGGGCGGAGCCGCGGGCAACGCTAGTGCGTAATAATTCTGTATTATTTATGAATATTTACATAATGTATTTTCCTCTGTCATACCATGGAAGACGCACATATGTATGTTACTTGTTTGCTGAAGGCTTTTATAAACGGCTTGTAGTTATAAACATCGACAATGGAAACAGATCAAGGTGGAGGAAATTTATTCAGTTTATATTATCTTCCCGGTTGTTGACTGAATAATCTGATCAGTTTGCGTCATTGATCCATTTGAATTTCATGATTCTACTTATCATAAGTAGGTATCCACCAGATCTACCTTGCATTACGAAATGTTTCGAACCAAATATGAAACTGAATTTAAAACCAGTTTGTAAGACTGCTGATCTTATTTGCATTGAAAAGAAAATGTCGTGAACTTGAACTGTGAACAAAAATTCATTTAGTTGAAAGTCGCTTAAGCAATAAAGGTCATTGAGAACCCACGCCAACTCGGTTCCCATGGCCGTCGGAAACAATACCAGAATCACGAGACTCGAGCGCATAAAGCCGAGAACAATCGGGCGAATGGAAACAAGAGAGCGATATAAATCAAGCTAAGCATTGCGTGCATCGGCCGGCCATAGATCCTCGCGTTTCAGCTCGCCTGACCGCCGCGCCGCGCCGCGCCGCTTATAATTACCGACTACTTTCGCCAACCGACGGCCAGCCGCCATCTTGCTATTTATATTGCAAAATGGCGGACGGCGCGCAGCACGTGTTCCTCTTTCTTTTGTTATTTAAAGAAACTGGCGCTCGTGCATTTCAAAGCCAGAATGTGCTAATAATTTATTTGATGCATAAGAGCGGCCGATATACTAAAATTCACTAGTTGTACTTCGTATGGATTTAGAGCTCGAGTCGCGAACAAGGTCTCTCAGAATTTACATTGAATAGGGAGCCGTTAAGTTGCGATGTGACTGGACGCGAGGAAGGTCACCTTGACCGAACGAGCGCGACAGTTTGTCTTGCTGACTGAATAACTTGGAATTAAATTATACTTAAATGCTTCGTTCCTAAATAACACATTAAAGATATTAATGAACCTACCTTATCAGAAGTCGTATCCCTGTGTAAATAGGTTATGTAAGGGGCACGGAGTGCCTTAGGTAGGTATTGAAATTCAGAAGACTTCGTCTTATTGGCATTTTGGATAAATATAAATTAAGTAGGTACTTACTGTCAATTTAGAGTTAAAGTGAATATTTAAAAGTATATTTAAGTAGTCTTGAAATAAGTTTAAAGATAAAATAGTTTTAGTACCTGTTACATGGCATGACACACGAAATGAGTGCGTCATTATTTATGTAAACAAGTCTACCGAACACTAAACAAATATCGGAACTATTCGGAACAGTAACCAATGTTTACACTTTACAGAGCTCTGTACAAGAACAAAGGATATTGATGAACTTGAAAAAATCAACAATGTTATCAGTAGAGCCATAAATATGTCGATAACAAAATTGCACAAGTAATACATCACACTCATAACGAATTGATAACCCTTATCGGAAGCAAGTGGGTCAGCTCTAACTCATGGCAAATTACAATGTTGAATCATAACAATATCGAGCCACATATTGGAACTTTAGTACTTAATAATAATTTTGTTTCCGTATAAAATACATCCTAGCAACTCTAATCCCCTGATAACGTCACGTCTATAAATAGAATAAGCCAATGTATTAAACTTCAATAGGGTAACGTGTGGACTTGATGGCTTCCTGCTAGTTAGCCGATCGTGCTACAGGAAACCGAAATCGAATATAATTTCAATGCAGATCTTGCAAAGGTGTTCGTTTAGTATTCAGCGAGTTTGCGGGCCAATGGCGAGCGACTATGATCGCAGTCCAACGCCGCTTGAATATGTATGAGACTATGAACCACTCGAACACTACACACGCACGAGCATAGCCGTGACACACATCCTCAGTAAATATCTAAGCGATTCTTCTCACTTCACATACTCATTGAAATGTTTCGCTTCATTAATCTACATTTAAATGTTTAATGGATGGAGCAACTATTAAACTTGTTGTCAATCTTAATGAGTTCAGTCATGTTTTATTCAGTGTTAATTTGAATAGAAACTTTAATGTGCTAATTGTAGTAGTTTTATTCCGTATAAAATATATGCTAAAACAATTGATTGTGTAATTCTAGCACAATAGACTAAGGCTTCTTCCTCGTGGCGTAAATCAAGGGTTAACCGGTTAGTTTAACCGGTTAACCCTTGATTTAACGATATAGTCAAGTCATTATTACTATTAAGTCACAAACCCTCTATTCAATAGTCGTTAATCTATTTCAGCTATTTCCGTTCACCGGTGTCCTTTATGTGCGATAATTGCGTTGCGTCCAATCGAAGGCCAATGGCCTCGTTCCGTGGCATCGCATTTGTCAATATTTGATTAAGCGTAGTAGAATATGCTTCACAAAAATTTAAGTCTGTTTATACAAAAGCAAAAAAAGGTTTAAGTCGATGTTCTGAGAACGATCAGCATGACATCACGGCGTGCGAGCCGAGAACAATGTGAAGAACCCCGTATTAATGCCTTGAACAACAAAGAATAGATAATAAAAATATGCAAATTAAATGACGCTTAGATAAGTAAGAACATTTAACCTCGAATGTAAAGCGAAATAAGTAGTAGGTATTGTATATTTGTTTTGCCGAAACCCCTTTCAACAGTACAATCTGAAAGAAGACATCAAAGTATCTTATTCATGTCAATCAATCGGCAATATAATCCGCAATTTTAATGAGTCACATTAGTATTTGTAGAAAACACATGTCGTCCACCCATTCTCTGTCTCATAATCATAAGTCTCGTTACCCACATCTGTCATGCTCACGGTTACGTTGTTAACACATGTTAGCTAATGGCCCCTTCCCGTCGTGCCACGTGTATGTTAACACTCGCTACGTGCTTATAAAAGAAACTTATGCTCGTAAAATGCTCACGGTAAACCATCCTAAACACGAAAATAACGACATAGGAATCATCTTCAGAATGAGTATTAACGGTAACAAAGCTAATAAAGATGGAATCATCAAACGGAGTTAGTGCAAAAATGCAATAGCGAATTGCGATGCACAATAGAAAAGAAACGAGAATGAAGCGTGCGAAGTGGTGGTGTGCGACGTGGGAAAGCGAATGGCGATGGCGGCTTTGGCGCTGTCGGCCATCTTGGATCGGGCATTCGGGCTCATTCGGGCTCGGTCGGAAAACATCACGTGTTCACGCGTCCGCCTGGCAACACCGCGCAGCGTACAAGCGCTAAACGGAGCGGAACAATTCGTGTACACCACGTGCTTTTTTATTTGTGCAACATTCCGATGGCCGATGGCTATTGAATTTATTGATTGGTTAGCGTACTCTTTCAGCAGCTGCATTGATAAAATAATTTAAAGTACCTATTGCAAATCTATCTGATAGTCAACCTCGTGAACCTTACATTATGTGCTATGTTTACATTATGTGCTATGTTTACATTAAGTATTAAGTATACAAATACATACGAGTGATAATAAGGTCACACTCCTATTATTGAGCTGTCGTATACGAATACAAACACAAACCTTAACAAACGGGGAAAACTTACAAATGTTGCAAAATGACACATTTGTTTTTCAAACCGTTTTTAAACATTGGTTTTATACCTAATTAGATTAATATTGTACCTACTACCTTCATTATAGTCTAATCCTATTGTACAATAGGTACATTATATTTTAACAAAGTTAGGTTTATAAAAAAAGTAAAAGAGAATGCTCATGGAAGTATGGAATCCCGTACCATGCTGCATCAAAATCAAACCTTGTTTTTTATAGACTACACTGATCGTATTAACTCCTACAAAAATTATTTTTGAAAAAAAAACCCGCGTTTCAGAGTTATTTTATAAAATCGAAACTAACCTAAAAAGTAGGTCTATTTTTTCGACGCTGCCAACGACGTATTTTAACACACATACATTACATTATTGCTCTAAAAACAGCGTAATACACTAATATTAGTAAGAATTACGAGTTAAAGTAACATCCACAGTATGCTTGACTGAAACTCGATTTTATTTTAGACCTTTACATTGCCAATAGTCAGTCAGTACAGTACAAATGTCAGATGCCACAGATAAGATAACTATAAACCATAGAGTATAGTAAGTGCTATAAACTAGTCGGGATTTAGGGATGTAATCGATAAATCAAAATCTTTAGGCTGAGAAAATCTATTTTGTTGCAAATAGCAATAAACCAAACTAAATCGATTTGGTGTACTGATCTTACTTAATTGTAATTAATTTTAGAGTCCGCTCGACAGACAAGGGTTTGTTCAATTGAAACGGAACGTCATTTATATTCAGTTGAAACGGAACGTCATATAAAGGGAGTAAAACAATATTCGTACTTTTAAACTCGAAAAGTATATTTCCAGTTCAAAAATCAAATCCCCGACGCGTAATGCCGTAAAAAAATATGAAACTAATTACTATAATATTTTGGTTTTGAGGCGCGAGACTTTTTGGTACCAGCTTTGGTCATTGTCCTTTATGTTCGGTTTTTAGTAGGTAGGTACCTATTAGATTTTCCTACATTGTATTATCGAATTTGACTCTTGAAAGAGTTCCTGTGTAGAAAAGACTTGTTTGGTACATAATTTCAACTATTTTGATAATTATGAATTAACGGTTAACTATTTTGATAATTATGTAAAAGGTTGGAAAATAAAATAAAATAACATCTTATCATTATCACACCCGTTTTACCCAGTTAGGCTTAGGCAGAGGTTGACCTATAAATATTTAATTCGCCAGTTATGTTTAAGTCTCACGTAATAAGTGCGAGCCCTTTTCCAACAATCAAGCTGCTAGTTGCTACAGAGAAATTCCCGATGAGAAAGCCCAATAATACTTCGGCCTACCCGGGAATCGAATCCAGGACCTCATGCTCAGCAGTAGCGCTTGGGACCACTGGTAACCAGTAGTAATAAATGAATATTTGATTTTTGTACATTAATTTTCATCATAAAATGACAATCAATATTAATACCGATAAAGAATTCACTTAGCTCTCTGTTCAAACAAACGGGACTCGCTTGGTGCCGCAAGGAATATGCCATTCCCATCCCACAGCGCGTGGACGCGGGCGGGGCGAGACGGAGACAGAACGCTCGTGCTAGACTAGTTTCGCTATACAAGTATACAACAGTCGCGATTACCGCGCCGCGGTGACTGCTTGTCCGAGGCGTTCGTGTAGCGAATCGAATCCGGCGCCGACTTCTTATGTACCTACGTCGCTTTGAAAATGGCCGGAAATCCACGGGTTCAATCGCGAGGACGGTCTTATTGCAGTGTCAACGGATGCTTCAATACATCGGAGACGAAACCAGCGCTCTCGTATTTCAAACACCCTACTGACGAGAGAAGGTGAGCCGAAATTGTTTTTTTAATACTTCATTTATACTCTTATAAATGCTGTTTATAATGTTTTTGTCATATTAAATAGTGATGTAACAATGCAATGTGAGAATTGCAAGATTGACGGGAACAGAGAAGTCTTATCTCTGTCCCTCCCACTAACAGCGTAACTCTCACTATCTCACATCGCCGCCGGTGAATGACCCCGCTAGCTCCCAAAATCACTAACTTACATTTAGCACCTGCCAACAGTTAGAAGTAGATAAGGACAGAACAGAATGATATTAGCGGTGGTGCAAGCCAGCCTTAGTGTTATTTTTACTCCACTGCGGCGAAGCCCAAAAGGAGGGTTACCTATGTGTTTGACGTGTATGTATGTATGTTCGTCTCTATGCTCCCTCGTTGGACAAGTTGGTGGACTATTACTCGTAAAAGTTTACTAGTTATAATAATCCACCTCCATAAAGCCTACTTAGCTGTGATAGTTTTCTTTTAACTTCGTTATATTATTATACTATTACCGTGATTATGTTCACGCACCCAAACACAACCATTTAGCTGGTAGAGGGGGGGACACTTGAGTCTAACAAAAATGTAAACTTTAAATTTCACAAACGAATCCCTTAATCGAAAAATTGTTTAAACAAACTCGCAATCTTTTTTAAAGACCTATCCAACAACATGCCACAACAAAACTATGTGGTACGCGAGAAAAAAATAATACCCACTTAACGTGTAGAGTACTGGAGATACCCTAAAAAAAAATACTTTTCGAGATTTTATTTTACCACTTCGTCGGCGTAACTAATCTGTATATTCATGCCAAATTACAACTTTCTAGTACTTAAGATTCTTTGAGCTAAGCTGCGGACAGACAGACAGACGGACATGGCGAAACTATGAGGTTTCCTTGTTTGTTGATTACGGAACTCTAAAAATGGCGGATTTCGGGTGCCATATCGTGGAGTTCCAAAATTTTTTTCTTCCAATACCTACCATCGAGTGGGGTGTCAAAATGAAGGGTTTTAAAAGGTGATTACAAAAATATAAACAATTCATATGTTTATCAACACACAACCACTTAAATGTATAAAATTATTCGAAATGAAAAATCGCATTAATAAAGGGAAGAAATCGTATACAGTATGTTTGGTTAACGGTTACCGATACTTTAAGGACATATTATATACTCATTTCTATCGACAAATACACGTTTAAAAAAACCCCCAAACCCAAGACCCCATGTTTTTTTATTCAGCTGATCCAGGGTATGTTCAATGAAATGCTGTAATATCTTTGAATTTAAATTTGAATCTAAGGAACCTTACTGGCTTACTGCCATCTCACTCCCACTCGTAAATTTGGTGCCTTATCTATCTGCTCAAGCAAAGTACCTGCGACATTGTGGAGTCTATGTAGGGCAGGGCTATGTTCAAATGACAATACTCTTAAAATAATCGGCGTAGAGAGATACTTCATAAAAACATATGCAAATGCAACATTCAGGGGTTAATTTTGCACTGCAGTAGATATAATGACAATAATAGCATGAGAAAAAAAAATAGTAAATTTTGTGTATTTTCTTAATTTTTTAGGCTCTATTTGCATATCATTCAGGAAAATTTATTTCGTCATTCGATAAAGTTGAAACGTTTGTATAAGGAATTAATAATAACATGTATTGTTCCAGGCGAGCGAAATGGCTTCAATTAATAGGCCGAGAAGAATTGATAGACAGACCCGGAAAACATTATTGCGTTTGTGAAGTTCATTTTAATGTGCAGGATATTTTAATGGGATTAAAACGTAAAACTCTAAAAAGGAATGCACTACCATGTCTTGCCTTGCCTTTGCCGAGCAAGCCAGTCAAGCCACCGACCTTATTTGAAGATCCAATAATGGACATTGAAACTTGTGTTAAAATTGAAGAATTAGAAGATTATGAAGAATCACAGAGTCCAATCGCCGAGTCTCCGCCGGAGGCCACAAGGAAGAGAAAATTACCGTCACCATCTCCGGGGTGTAGCAAAAACGTAGTTGATAGTCTTGATACTCAAAACGGTAACTTAGTTTTTTTAGGACACGATACATTCCAAAGATTGTGCAATAAATTTCTGACAAGAGACCTTTCTGACATCGTCAAAGCAGCAACTGCTTTAAAACAATTACCAAATAAAGAAAGCCTAACTATGAAAATATTGAGCTTGAATTTGTACCACAGTAATCCTCAGGCCTATCGAATGCTGCGAGGAGCTTTACGTCTGCCATTTCCTACCGCTTTACATAGGAATGTCTTACCAATAACCACTGAAATCAACAACGATAATTTTATATCGCTGCTTACAAGTAAAGTTAACAGCATGACAGATATGGAGAAGAACTGCTCAGCTGTAATTGCTTCAATATCTTTAAAGCCCAATTTATTCTACAATTTAAAGCATGATCTAATTATTGGTTTCCATGAGATCAATGGAATTAGGTTATCAGAAATAGCAGATCAAGCTTATGTAATGATGTTGCGCGGAATATATAGCGATTGGAAACAACCTGTTGGGTACGCATTGTTATCTAGCGGTGATAACTCGGTTGAGTTTAATGAATGGGTTGACAGTTTATTAGAAGAGCTCATTAAAATCGGACTTAACGTTCGAACTCTTGTGTCAGACACAGGAAACGAGTTTATTGAGGCAGCGAAAAAAAGATCGATCAGTATTGACAAACCATATTTCTTTATTAACGATAAAAAAATATACTACATTTTCGATGCTCCTCATCTTATTAAATTAGTTCGCAACTTTTTCATAGAGCACGATTTTCTCTTTCACGGTGTTGAAGCTAAATATGAACACGTACGTACTTTTTACGATAAGGATAAAAATAAGGAATTTAAACTTGCGCCCAAATTAACTAAGAATCATATTCATCCCACTAATTTCGAGAAAATGGAATTGCGCTATGCCACTCAATTATTTAGCAATTCTGTAGCCACTGGAATATCAACATACGTCGACTTTCACGTTATCGATAAATGCGGAAGAAACACTGCAGATTTTATTAAATTAATGAACAATTTGTTTGATTCTTTGAACTCAACTGATTCATATACTAATGAGTACATAAGTGTTTATCGTGGCGTAAAATCTCAAAAAGATTTTTTTAATGAAATGTTGCTATTTTTCCGAGACTTCAAATTGTCTGATGTGAAATGTGAAGTGAAGTTTATCGAAGGATTTCAAATAACAATTACATCTATCTTGCAATTATTTGATGAACTTAAGGCAGAGGGATACACATTTTTGCCAACAAGGCCTCTAAACTCGGAAGTAATGAACGAATTGTTAGATCAAATTAGAACAAAAAGTGGCATAGCCTCAAAACCGACGAGTCGGCAGTTTGTGACGACTTACCGAAAGTGCTTATTATACAATTGTGTAAAACCTAAAAAAAGGAAGATTTCCGCTGAAGATTTGTTAAAATGGCTAATCCAGATTCAGAACACGAAGTTTAAACAATTGCTTAGTAAGGAAGGGAACGTATCGGAAACTGATGACCAAGTCCAGAAGAGCCATTTTAACATTTCGACTTCCGATTACAACCAACAAGAATTTGATAAAAACCATTGTTTATTCGAAGTTAGCCACTTCCTCCTGTCGAAATGTAAGGAGATACACGAATGTAAATTTATTAAATCTTATACCAAACCCTATAGAAGTATACCCGATTTCATTGAAGAGAGCCGGTATCGAAGCTACAAAGAATATTGTGAAGCCAAGCGTAAGAGTTTGTTAGTAGTGCCTTGCGATAACTTCGTTCAATTTGTTAGGAAGATGGACGCAAGATTTGTGCCATGCTTTAGAATGGCAAGTGCTAGGAACAACATAGGGGCATTACTTTATAATAGTATTATCGACGAACCCTACAATTACCCACCTTGCTCCTGTTTTCCTAAGACGTATCTTGTTAAGCTATTTATAAGAATGAAAATGTATAATATCCTTAAATCTAACAATAAGGCTTTTGGTTTGTCCCGATCAAATGTTGTGAAGTTTGTTGTAAATCGTTATTAAATACTTATTATTACTCTGACTTAAAACATTAAACATGTTGGTTTTTAAAATACTTGTGTTTTATTTGATATCTAATAAAACACAAACACTTTATTAATGAAGCAAAATCTAGGTGTAGGTCATAATTTTACCAATATTTATAATAGAAAATTAAGCCTGAAGGGCCACAAATAATATTTATTGGGTACTCGCACTTCGCCCGCGACTTCGTCCGCAAAAATTGTGATAGCTCGACTACTATGCATGATAATACCTAAATATAATTGATAAAATATAATTATTTATTAAAATACGAAATGTTGCCAGCTGAGCATTACTTCATTACTTCATGGACCTAAAGGGATTAAAATCGATGTGACGAAGTTATTATTAAAATAAATGCCCCTTAAATGCCGTTAATACATAAAATCTTGCCATGCCCCGCATAAGGATACCCAGACTAATTGTGAAAATACCTAGTATTACCTAGTAATTCTGTCGTTATAATCAAATTCCAGACAAATTCGCATCAAAATTCCGACATGATCATTTGGTATGTGCGGGGCGTCTCGACAGCTGATAGGATAGGGTACACAAGAGCATCAATCTTATGACGATCCTAAAAAGGTAGGCTCCGTTATGTAACTCGCTTTTTTGCGAACGTAAATAGCCGCGTAGACCGAATACATTATGCAAAGAGTTTTTATCTCGACGCCTCTCTTAGGATACGCATTGGCTGTTCCTGTTTAGTCTTGCATGCAAATGCGGTAACAGACTCCTTGGTCCTGCCGCAGGCAATCGTATTCTTCAAACGTACCTACCCAATTTAGCTACCTACAGCTGGATTTTTGCGTCAGATAAACCCAAACATTTTTCGCAAATCTTATCTTGTGAGTTCACGACTAGAGACTGTCTAAATATACCTACTTCATGATAAAATACTCATTTGAATAATATCCCGGGGTTATAATTACATAACCCCAAAAGATAACAAAAAAGTCAACAAAAGCCAGCTCAAATGCAGACCTCTCGCTAGCTCGCTACCATCACGTAATTCGTGAAATTCAATGACAAAAAAGTGGTTAAAAAACTAGCCAGTTGGCAAAAAAATTAACGGCAACCAAATCTGATAGAACGGGACAGAGGTAGTGGATTGCAACCGTTAGAAGGAGACGGATGTGCACGCCATCTTGCCTGCATCGAGTCTTTAGTCACGCGCAGTAAAACAGCGTTTCTATTTTTTGCGCGCTCTCGTCTGACCTCGTTGGTTTATCGTTATCATACGGCTCTAATAATAAATGGATTTCGCTCGTCATGGAATGTGCGCGCACAACAAGCGGGCATAGCAATAACGAAGATAACCTTCGCCCGAGCCCCGAGGCTCATCAAATTTATTGGTCTGCAATATACAGCCGCTCGATTAATTGCACAAATTACCTTATCCACTAAATCAATTTACATTATACGCTCAAACTGGCTTCCCGTTGTAATGGTTATGGCGTAGATTAGTGAGATTACTCGTATAATAATGCTCTTTATTGTTGTGTCTACTGGTGCTTTCGATAAACTACGGTCCACTTAACCCCTTAATAGTAAAGTTCATAGTCAATTAGTACAGCAACACAGTTGTGAACTTTCGACGTCTGTGTGCAAACGAGATACAATTGGCCGCCTTTCGAGACTGTCCTGTTGCCTGTTGAATAGAGACGTTTTAAACTAACAATCACGATATTTCGTGACTCAGTGTTCAATAAGTATAAGTTATGTACTTGTTAATGACGTTGCGTGACGATTTACAATTTGTTACAAAGTATTTAATTCAACATTATCTGAATTAATTCGTTGTTAGTTATGAAAGCCCCGTTTTTCATAAAACGCGGCGGATATTTCCGAGGCGACTCAAGGACGAATCGAACACGAAGCCATTTAGAGCGGCGATCACGAGTGAAGCGTCTTTATATCAGATGCGATGATTTACTGACTAAATAATGTGGCCATTTAGTCATTATCATTAATCATGATGCTCAGGCATGATTTGTGACGTAAAATCGTGCAATATCCATAAAATACAGTTAGTGCTGGCTCTGTTAGTAGTCAGGCTATGCCTTGTAGGCGACATAAAATTCCATTACAGCTATATAGTACATCTTAATTAGCTGCACCAACTTCATGATCTAATAAGAATAAATGTGAAGAAAAATGAATCCTTTGTCTAGGAAGTCCACGGTGATAAAACTGAGAAGTTTTTACGTAAGTATATAAAACATACACACGCTACTTTTAAGAAAACTTTACTAGTTAGAATAACTCCGGTCGTTTGGAAAACAAAACTAACTTGCAGCAATGAATAAGAAGACACTATAAATTAACTCGGGTAATGTAATACAAAGTTTATTCGCAGCCAGACAGCAATTACGTCGAGAACTTTAAGCGGTATTCACGAACACCAAAGAGGAGGGAGGCCTCCCTCTCCGCCGCTCTCCCATCGCTCACCCCTTTGAAACGGTTCAAACTCGCAGCAAGGGGGAGAAATTGTCAAAGTTCCACCACCCTTGGATTCTATCCGATTATTTTGGAATCTTTTAGGGCTTCCAACTTTGTTTGACACTTGGGACTGAGAGAAAATGTTGAACGTTCAGTGGATTAATTGAATTCACCGCGATTTCATTACGCATTGTTGTCAGTGGGGTAAAACTTGTGTTGTGAGTACTTGTTGAGCGGATACAACATTACTTCCAACTGAAAAAACACCCTTCACCGTTTAACTGTTACGTATCGGTTCATGATTCGTATCGGTAACGAGAGAATGAATTCCAAATTACACAAACCAATTAAAATGTGAACGAAAACTGAGGGGTTTCATAACATAACAAATGAAAGACAAAGAAATGGCGAATAAACACGTTATTTTAAAGTAGGAAGGCTGTGAGGCGACAGGAGTTGGGCTCAGTTCAGTCCACAAAGTTGGCAAGTTTGGAACTTCTGCCGGCTGGAACTCGGCTGCTTCAGAACTGTAATGGCTGGAAGCAGATAATCTGCAAGTTTGTCACTGTAAGCAAACTTAGCTAATATGATCTTTAATTACTTTCCAAGCATGATCTTGATAACGCTCAAGAATATTTTACTGGAGAGAGAGAATATTAAATATCATTTCGAGTCTTTGATAAATATTAGGTTCAAATTAATAATGAAGCATTTCAACAAATAAAATAACAAAAGAAGGTCACATAATAATCCGGTAAATATTGATTGCCGAGGTATAGGGACAGAATAAAATAAAAAGTTATGAGAGTTTACGCCAGTTATTTAGCTAAATCAATTACCTTCCCAGTAGACGAGGGGAAATAAAACAGGTTAACGTCTAGTATCAAAATAGGACAATCCGTTCAAACTTTCATTTTAATGAAATATAGAAACAAAGAATAACAAGAAAGTTATGAGGAACTCTTAGAAAACCTGAACTGAACTGATATTGCGAAATGTAAAACTTTATAATGTTTAACTTTCTATGCCAAGTAAAGTCTGAGTGTATAATGGCGTTACGGAATTTAAACTTAAATGTTTAAGTGAGTATTTCTGCTTCAAATCTTTTATAAATTTGTTTGAAAACTATTTCATTATTTTTATTTTATAAATCTTTAGTAAAGCTATTTTCAACTTGAGGTAAACAATGAAGATAACGATGAATTTTAAGAAGTCAGATAAGATTTACTTGCTTAAATAAATATTTACTTGTTTAATATTATGTACAGAAAGCGATAAAAGTATTGGCACACAGTAAGACAATATTGCGATAAGCAGAGTAAACCCCAACTTAATATAAACAAGTATACGTGAGACTATCTCCAGCTCGATGAATAACTTACTGACACAGAACTTCGCTTCGACCTCACTTATACATATAATTGAGTTGTTCGGATTCACCAACTTCGGGAATTGATTATTAACTCAGGAATTGGGATTGCAAAGGAAAGAGAAATTCCATCTTCGGTTTTAATTTCGCGAAAACGAAATTGTTATTCAAGTTATAATTTATAATAACCAAAGGAAAACAATATTTATGGCTATGCGAAATAGGTTTCAAATGCAATGATGGATCATATTGATTACTTTTCCTGCTTGTATTAGTTTGTAGATTACTGGCCTCAGTTTCTCCTTATTAGTCTTCGGAGATTAGGGTCTTGGCAGCTAAATTACTTCATACATACGATCATTATGTTGAAACGGCCAGTAATGAACTTCGCAGTTACCTACCTAAATAAATTATCTTCAATAAAATCATTATTTACACGTAAATTACTAAGCCAACCTATAATCAGAGATTAATTAATTTTGAAAGTAATTAAAGCAGACATCACTTAATTACACTTTGAATTGAATTTAGTGAAAGTCAAATATTTGGGGAGAATTATAATAGGCACTTAAGTACGAGTTGATAAGATTAGTAAATAAAGATTTGGCAACGTTCCTTTCAAATTAGAATTATTTTATCTTGTCAAGTTTTTTGAAGATAAAAATGTCGTATGTCATTTACAATTTTCCACAATTACTGGATAAACATCTATCGGTTATCAACGACTTATCATCGAGTGTATGTATGTATGGAATTCCGCATTGATAGGCGGGGTCTTTTGTTTATCATTTATTAGGTACATTTTGCATCATGTTTTCATCATCCAACCTCATTTAACCGACAGCAAAATCTCAATCCACCACAAACTTATAGCATAGTCACTCATTTCTTTAAAACAACTTTAACGAAACTAATATCAGTATTTTAGCTAATCTGATATTACAATCGACGTGAGTCGTGACCACTAAAGTTTCTACAAACCCTATTTGGTATTCAACGGATGTAACGAGCCCCAAATCCATGGCCACTGGGGTAAAACAATAACTGTAAATTAAGCTGGAAACTCATTAAAAGCGAGCCGAGAGAGGACGGCGTCGGTGCTTCAACATGTTTTATACGATCGAACTTTAATTGGGAGGACCGAGGTTCACTTGATATTTTGTTAACTTACTCAAATTGGTCTCAATTCCCAGTAAGTCCTCGCCAGTTCGCAGTTATTTTTGGAGTTTACACCTTTGGCCGTAACGTTTCATTTCTGCTGTTTGTTTTTGTATTGCTGTTTATGTAAAACGTTCTTTTACGACAACATTGTGGAAACGATTCTCCTCTCTTTCGGTTTAAAAATCTGAATTTTATTACCATTACGACCTTTACGATCTTTATATTTTCCAACCATTTTTGTAGCATATGAGTAATCACAGCGGGGATGAAGGCTTAAGGTACTTGATTCCGTGAAAATGAATCCACATTTATATTCAAGTTAACTCCAGCAAAGGTCGATCCGGTCGTTTATAGAGAAGGGAAACCATCAATCAACATTTAGTTGATACGACCACTTGGAATACGATTACTTGTACATCGACGTTGGCGCATTTCCAATTCCACTTCAGATAGCTATTTACAACCACAGAGTTCATGTACTGACTATGTACAGACGCCAGCACATCAAGCTACTACAATCTGTCAAATTTATTTAATAGATTTTCAACTTTATCGATAAAGCATTAGGTTCAAGGTTGATTGGGGAAATTTGACAGTTTCGGGTAGCATGATGTGCTGGCGTCTATACATAAAATGGAGGTACTAATTTTAATAAAATATAAAATACCATAAAATAATGGTAAGCAGTAGATGCTGTTACAGATAGAAATTTCAACGAAGGAGCGTCGTAAAATGATTAAAGTATGTGAAATGTGTACTCAATAACAGTAGAGAAAGTAATTTACAACATGTTAAACAATGCACTATTAAGTATTAACGTACACGACGTGATTGAGAATGAGATTGTGTTATAAATGCGATAAAAGTTGTATATTTTGCGCACTTAAAAGAGCCTGAGTCATCGCATTTACGGTTTGTTTTCCTTCTTACTACGTTCCGAATTGGGAAGTATTATTTATGGCTTCTCGTTTATGGATAACGACGGGCAAGAATCGTATGAAGTTTGGCCCCAAACAAACAATCTATTAACGCGGATACATTTAAACGTTTATACGAACACGATATACAAACAACGTTTAATTTGCACTTGTGGTAAACCCCAGACTACGCATCAAGTATTGTAATAAGATTCTAGAATAAACACTGACTCCTACGTGATCAAATTGAATCAATAACAAGTTACATAATCAGAAAAATCTAAAACCCGACTGCAAATATTAGTGTTATTATATTATTCCTAATAAAATTTAAACACACAATTTATTTATATTTTTGGAATTCCCTTTTAATTTCCATTATTTTGATACCATACACACACTACTCGTTACATCCGTTGAATACCAAATAGGGTTTGTAGAAACTTTAGTGGTCACGACTCAGTCGATTGTAATATCAGATTAGCTTTACTGATATTAGTTTCGTTAAAGTTTGATACCATACTCGATAGGTTTGGTTATTTTTTTTTTATTATTAACGTATTACTATGACGCCCCAAAAATACGCCATTTTGTTTTTTATTTCAAACACCTATCTAAAGACACTTGGGTTTTAAGACGAATGTAACGATACCTTAACTGTCGAAATCTATCCAGCCGTTTGGAAGATACAATTTAGAAAAACACAACCCTTTCTTGGCAGTCGGATAAAAAACAAGCAAGTATAATGACGGCACAAAAATACCCAAAATGATAATATCTGGAAAACTAAAAAGTTGAAAACATCAAAGATAAGTCATGACTTTTAATAATTTCAGTAGAAGATAATTAAACACAATTTATTGTTCATACTATAAGCGGTTACATTTGTGAAATATACGTAATTCGTAGTCTAAATGCCCTTGAGATTGCGACCATATTCTGTCGTTGGAGCGAAGCCAACCAATTCGCGATACAGCATTAATCCGCTTACTTAACACACCGTTTCATCGTTTTCAGCATCTGATTGTGACATCGCTTATTGTAAGAAAATGTTAAAATTTGCGATGACAAATAAGTACGTCTGCACATACCTGAAACCAGTTTGATGCAATACAAACAGACAGTTCAATAAAATGGCTAGGATAATGACTACAGTATTAATGTTTCAGTAATCTGCTTGTAAATAACAATCCGCATAAATAATTGCCTCGTTCACGGCCGCGATCTTTGTGGATGTAATAAAATTGTCTCCAGCTCTCGACGTTTCCTCATTGCGAGGGTCACGACCTCTTACATCGCCTCTTTTAATATTTCATCTCTTTTTATACGCTGAAATTTTCCCAACGTTCAAAGTCAAATTATAATCATTGAAGATTATTTGAGAGAACGTCGCCCGTCATAAATATTGTCCTCTGTTCATTGTTTCCAATAAAAAAATATGATAAATGGCAGCCATTACGGTGGGCCACGTTTGGCGTGCCGCCACGGTCGTCAGCCTCGCCTTGACCAACATTGAGACGTGAACCGAGATGTCCGTCTCACTATATGCGCATATTGATTACCAGATTATAAAGTTCCTTTGCATAATTTGCCTGATGCATATTGATACGGAGCAGTTTAAATAATAAATTGAATTTAAATGTTTACATTAGATGAGCTGGGTTGTTCATTCTTTCTACAAAGCTAATCTTTATTTAGTCGATTTCTTATGCGATCTGACAGTAATTAAACTGAGAAAACGGATAGTTCAACACTTAATTGTTACCTTGAAGTAATTGTTATTTATTAACCATTTAATTGTGAGTTAGTCACGACAGTGAACAATGAAGACGTCAGACACTGTTGATCAAGTAATCATCAAGTCCTTAAATGTCAGAGTAAACGCAAACGAGCCACGTGGGCGCGTTCCCACATTTTATTCCATTCTTGTCACATTTATTGTTGGAACTCGCCCATTCTATTGATTAAATATGCAAATAGAATCGTTTATTTCCAAACTATCAGTTATTTTAGTTCATTTGTAATCTAGAATATAATTAGAATTAATTCTAAAGCTGGAAGGAGGGAGCTAAAATCGTTAGCATAACCGTATTAGAGTGTCTGGTTTTAGCCTTTTGACAGCCATAGTCACATATACGTGACAAGCAAGCGAGTGACCTGGATGCTAAAGGACACAAATATGTGACAAAATGGTAGGTGAAACTGTGGCTTGGCGTGGAGGGCACGCGCGTGCTTTTATGCTCTGACGTTCAAAAGGTTAATGGTAAGTGTTTGTTTTACAAAACTATTTAAAGTAATTTTAAAATGTATTTTATGGATTCATTTCAATGTTGTATTTTCAATTAAACGTACAATCTCATGTCCTGTCGAGAACTACCAGACAAACAATTTTATTAAGAGACACGGCTCTGATAAAGGCCTAATGAAAATAAACTGTAGTTGTGACCTAGTTCACAATCGTACGCTAGTTTGTTTAAAATGATAACACGCCGTTTCCAATGATAAATTTAATAATGAGGATTTCTGTTATCAGACACATAAGCATTTAGAGATAGCGCCTATGTAAAAACACAACGAGTGAACGCTCAAACGGTATCAGTAGACACACTTAATATCAACAATTAATATGAACAATTAATTAAACACAAAATCACATGATTTGACAAGTACATTGTTTTATGGTATTATTTGCTCATCATTTTCATTAAAAAGTTGTTCAAAGTACAATTGAACGTCAGCAACATAGTGAGTAATATGTAATGGTATAAATAGGGAAAATGGAATTCATAACATTTGCGTAATGTTCATGGAATACTAGAAAAACAGAGCTACGTAGGTAAGCTGTTTATTTTCCTGTGGATGCCGAACTAGTCTGGGAAATATCAATAAGTAGGTACTACTGAGTTGAGCTCCTTGAGTTACGAGTCGAGCTACACTACACGAAAACTGACTAAAGCTTGCACTGGCAGGACAGGTCCACTCAGATCTGTGTGGTGCATTCTTCAAAAGACCATCTCAGACTTACATGTATGGTTCTCATGTGACTTGAAGTATTTTAAATCAAGATGTATGCCAAGATTATGTTTGGAGTCAAAAAGAGACTGTAACTTCTGAGTTTGTTTCGGCTGTTTCTTCTCGGAGTAACTGTTTTCAACATCTAGTTTGAAAATAAAATTTATTTAGACGTGTAAAAGTGTTTGTAAAAATCAATTTACCAAATCATCATTTACTCATTGAATACCTCTTCGGTTCATTTTTTACGAAATACGGCTGTTTATAGACGAAAGGTGACCGGCTGCTAGTATTGTGTATTGTTATGATTTTCAAACCGAATCCATTAGCTCCACATGGCTTTTAATATTACCAACACACTTCTCCTTTTGTTTACTGCTTTATGTTTCCGTAAGAGAAATAAAACAAGCGATAAATAAGTTCTGGGAAAGTTTCTACTACGATCTATTGTCAGAGTATTCGAGTTCAATATCGTCGAATAACTTGATACGTGTGTGTTCGTGCGTGATATCGTTCATGTTATTTCCTATCATATTTATGTATGACTGGCATTATTTTTTGCGATCGATCGGAAGATAAAGGCTGTTTATCAATTTAACAGAATACAAGATACACTAACACACCATTTATCATTCAACAATCATTTAAAAAAGTATTATTAGAATTCTCATTAACAGCCATTCTAGATCAAGATTTATAATTTTATCAAGTCAAAAGCCGTTATCGCGTATATCATAAATTTTATCTAGACTCGTTCACAAGGTGTGTCAATGACATCATTCTAGATCAATTGAAATGATATATTATGAGATATTTTGTGTTTTTTATCCGTTGTGATTTACAATGGAAATATTTGGGAGATGTCTGGCAAATGTTTTGGCAAGGAGCCCAACATAACACATGTGCATGTATAAGCATTCGTATGAATATATAATGGTTAAAGTATGTCTGGAAATGTAGTTACACTAAACGAAAACTGACACGTCTGATTTATAGCACTAAATTCATGACAGTTTGAGTACATTACGAGCTGTTTTGATCAAATGCTTGCCTTTGTGACTCATAAGGACACGATGGAGTATGAATGAATTAAGAATTATGTATTTCTAGAAGTCTAAGGCTAAGTGAGGTAGTACCTACTTGTATCTGTGTAGTTATGCAGACAGCATAGATACCATAACAAGCAAAGGTAGTGACACGGACACAAAGCCGTGGAATAATTTTAATAAATTAATTTTATATAACGTGAATTGTGTGACTTAATTATCGTTATGTATCTGATTTAAAGCTTTATACAAACAAGATTTAGAAGCAGCTTATTCGTCATTTTTAGACTATTTAATTTGTTCTGTATCATTATGCATTATACATATATAACTAAGCACACTGTTATGAACATAGAAATCGTGTTAAACTAAGCAAAGCTTTCAAAACAAAACAACAATTTTGAAACAAACGAGCCCTCTTCTAAAAATATTAGCACAATAAAAACGCCGTAGGATTTAAAGGAAGACAAACGACTGAAATTTCGCTGAAACGACGAATATTCCGTCTGAATCGTCCCATTTCATTCAATCAATTCCTAGTATCAAGGGGGACAAAATGTCTATTGATTTTCCTCGGTCACAAATGCGTCACCATTGACGTCACATGTTTATTTTTGATCCACACTGGTTTATTACTCAGTCGTGAATCTAACATTCTAGCCAATTTCGCATTGTGCCCGCTGTGACAGTTTCCCGGCTATATTTCACCAGTGTAATAGGTATTCTGTATGGCATCGGTAATTTTCTAAGAAATGTGGTAGCAATTTCCACGTTATTGAGTTATACAATCGATGTGTACTTCCTGGAAAGGATATTGATGTTGGATATGAGCGGAACTTTCAATATTATTTATTATCCTTGAAAAGTCCTTCATTCTTCAGAGAAAACTTCTTTTCATTTTCTTCGTATACTAAGTATTTTCTCTTTGCAATACACGTGTCTAAATTTCAACTGCTTTTACAACTCAACGTTACTCAACGTGACTCGTTAAATCCCGAGTCGTTCTAAATTTAAATCGAAAGATTCGAAACAAATTAGCATTTTATCACTAACGTTTCGGAAAGTCACGACCGTTTAGCATGGATAACAGAGCAACCCGTAATCAGGTCGACAAATATCGCTTTACGTACAATGAACGAGGCTCATGGGAAATTAATTCTCCACGCGGCTTCGGAGCGTGATGATCTCGCAAACAGCGCTTATCCTATGGGTTTATAAATCTACTGTGTCGTCAATATTTTAAATCATAAAATCAACAAAAAAAAACACCTTTATTTATTCTACTGTTTAGACTAACTTTTGGCTTTTGAATGGCTGTCAGAGAGGCGTTTCGTTGTTGGTAAGTATAACATTTTTTTAAATTGTATTGAAAAACAAGTTGGCGGCGCGTAGTTCTGATTAAGGCCGTGTGCAAATAGATCAATGTAAAATTGTTACACAGGATGACGGTCTCAAAACAATGAGTTTAATTAAGAAAAGATTTCCTCTTGTAAGCGATAACCTGTAACCGCTCTAACGAATAATCGAAGTGGTGCCGAATTCCAGCAAGATATCAACCATTTGTAATTGTAGTGTATTTTATCGATTAAAAAGCATTAATTGTGAAATACCTAAGTACTAAAGGTCAAAGAGATAAAACTGATAACTGAATAGAAATAACAAAATTGACTGTCTACTTAAGATAACAATAGAATATAATGTTGAATGAAAAATAGATGCTTATTTTACCTTCAGATTTAGACGATGCTGTGAATCTCTGTGTAGTACCTGAAACAACAAACAAACAAATTGTTAACAAGTTTAAAATAAAATAAACAGTAAATGATAAGTGCCAAGGTTTGATTAAGGCAAAATCATGGCCTCGTTTTCTTGTGATAAAAGACAATGGATTTGATTCCAACAAGACATTTTCATCTCTGATAATTATCTGAACAAGATAAGTGTCGAGGAAACCATTTTTAAAATTTGTTACGTTTCATATTACGATTGTGATGATAAAATTATTTATTGGGTCTGGGTTTGATAAGGATTCAGTAGAAGAAGCGATATAACATCACGCCTGCAATCCCCGAAGGGTTAGGCAGAGGTGTACCCAATTATAGTACACCCACATTTTGCCAGTAGTGTTTACCTGTCCCATGTAATACGGGGCGAGTGTACTGCTATCAACCGGGCACAAATCCAGACTCCGTGGCTCCAACTGAGAAAATTCCTGATGGAAAAACCCAATAATACTTTGCCCAGAAATCGAAACCAGGACCTACATCACCTTATGCTCAGCAGTTGTGCTTGCGAGCACTCAACCAATGTGGCAGTCGCGGTAGAGGAAGTAATGCTAAGTAAAAAAAGGTTTTTTTTCATTTGACGGCTTTTTTTGTATGACTAGGAATGAAAAAAAAAACATATTCGCGGAAAAGTTCTCGGTAGGCATAGAATTGTAACTGAAATTACTATTGTTAGTGCAGAATTAAATAGGTACAGTAACTGTGTGACTGTGTCGTACAGAATTCCCGCTGTGATAACCTCGCTGATAACATTCAAGTTCCCGGTTTTAATTAATTAAATTACAAAATCAAATTAAAAATATCAAAAGACCAACCTACACGAACGTATCTTTGATCTAGTTCCGAGTTTTATAATGGCAAGGAGCAGTGACACAATATATCAATGAATTAACTTTCGCTAATTTGAATTTTAATAGCACTATAAATCGCTAGCCTAGCGTCGTCGGTTAATGAGACCGCCACTCCTTCGGGTCACTCCACCCAACGGTCCATTGCGCTAATTAATTGCCTGTTAAACTGCAGTTCCTTGTATGTTAATTCTTGATGGTGCAACTGACTCGCGTACATTCAAACCGGATTCGTTTATAATTTAGTTTATATTATGGTTGTACAAATGTTCTAAGGCTCGAGAAGTTTCACCGTTCTGATCGGTTTATGGTCTTATTATGAGTCATAGACTAGATTTATAGTGGCATTTTAGTACCTATCAGGATTTGGATGAAATAGCGGATTAATTAGCTGGCCAATGATAGTAGGTAATTTATAATTCTTTTCATTCCAATGATTAGAAAAGGTCATCGTTCTTGATAAAATCGTTGTTGTACTGAGTGTCTAAACATTAAATCATTAGGTCTTCTATACTAATATTATAAAGAGGTAAAATTTGTTTGTAAGTCTGTATGTACATTAGGGGGTAATCTACAGTGCTAATGATTCAATTCTAAAAATTCTTTCACTGGCACAAAGCTACATTATTTGTGGGTGGCGCGGGCAAAGTGCTGTTCCAACATAAAACTGTTTGCGTGCAGTACAGTTGCTAGCATTATAGAAAGTGAGTGCGGAACACCATGGTTTCCACAGCGAAACATTCTCTTGGTAACGGGACAGTGGACCATCTATCATATTCAATTGCATGTCCGCTGACAGTCGGTGCTATAGCCACTTAAATGTAGCTCTCGTCATGTGTCCGCTTGATGAGGATGGATTTATTTGTCGTGAGGACGCATTTGACGTCTCCGAATTGGAACAAACTCCGCTATATATTCGACCACAGAATACCTATACTTTAGTTCTTAGTCACGTAAGCCTATAGTTATTCAGAATTTGTGTAGTGTAGTACCTAATACGCCTACGCAACTGGAACCGGTTTTTCAAAATGCGTCAGAATCACAACGCACATTCCTTTCAACATAGGTACCTACCTGCGAACTGTGAAAGCAAACATTGAATATTGCTTCCATCGTCGCTAGCGAAATTTTACACTGTTTTTAATATTAAATGTACCTAGGTAGGTATATAGTACAAACAAAGATATTCCGTAATAGCGAAGGAAACCCGAGCTGTGTCATCATAACGCTAGCGGATATAACATGATAAACTATAATTATAATATAGTCATAGGAAGTGACAATAAAAAATCCTCATTTGCTATCGCAGTGTTGCGACAAAGGGATACTTGGAGCCGTTATCGGGCGTGCGATAAACGTGATATCTATCCTATATCGTGCACTTATGACACAGATAACAGTAACAATCTAGTGGTAGATTGCAAAACGCATGAATGTTTACTTATGTGCGAGCGATTCGTCTGATAACATAGGTACACTAGATAACGTTTTTCCGTTGATAATCCATTCAATAACAACCTTGCTCGATAACTCGGCTGGTATTCGAGTAATAAAAACAACTTCGTGTTCTAATTATACCTACCGAAAATATTTTTATCTTTATTTGTCCGTTTAATATCGTTTGACCGGTTTGACCTTTAGTCGAATAAACACAAGAATTAATAATACCTACGTAATAAACAAGAAATAATAATATATTTGTATACGTGTTTCAAGGTGTCTGTCTATCTTTCGTCATCTGGTTCGAAAACAAAAATAGACACCTTAATTGAACGTGTTGACCTTGAAAGAAGTTTTTTTTTGTTCTATTTTAGTTCAAGGCTGTGAAGCCCTTTTAGGGGTTTCGGGAATGCAAGGGTGAAATGTAACGACAGGTGCCCCGCATATGGCGAAAGAAATAAAGCTCAGTTGCAACTGCCACTAAAGAATAAACTTTACACAAACTGGGGCCATTCTTTTGTATCGTTTTTCATTTAAAACTCGTAAACATCACAAAATTCTTTTGTGAACTACAGTTGGCCATTTCAATACAAGCTATTGTAGTAGAAAATCGATTTTTGTTTGATAATATTCAGCAAAAGTTGTTCAATATTTGAGCCATAAAAGTCGTGCAATCTACATTCACGAATCTTGAGGGATTCCTTTTGTGCGCAAACAAGCTTATTTCCCAATTCTTACCGTTTTCTTCATGAATGTTTTTATTTTACTGAAATTCGATTTAAATTTCTCTTGCCCCAGACATCAAGGAGATAGATAAAGACAACCTTGAAAGGATCTTCTTAATCACTAAACACAATTTACCTTCATGTACTTAAATAAGTAAATACTAGGTACTACTGTAGTGTTACTTTAATGAGTATTTAATTTACTCTTTGTGTTCTTAACTGATGATATCCTTGACCGTTCCATTCCGTTCCGTTCCGTTCCAAACACGAAAGATGATTTATTTATTGTGTTAATTAATTCAATATGCTAACTTTATAGGTAACTAGGTACGCTAAGTAACCGATACTTCCATAAAATATTCAATACACTTAGGCTGGACTCACACATTCTGAATTAATTCCTCATAATGTGAACAGAGTAAGGGAAAGTCAGTTCTACATTACGGCGAGAAAATTACGCCAAAACAAATAAATATTCCGATCCAGGAATTCCGAACGGTCGTCAGTGTCATTCTTACAGATCGATCTGAGTAAATCATAATCTGAAAAAATCAGAATGTGTGTGGGGGTGGGGCATTATGAAATTGTATACATTTATGGGGTTTCTTAATTAATAATATGAATTCCGACTCTGAATTTAGAGAGGAATTCAGAATCGAATGTGTGAGTCCAGCCTTAAGGCTGGACTACTTCGACGACTTTCCCTTACTCTGTTTACTTTATATTAAGAGGATGAATCCAGTGTATTCGTTTGCGTTTCGTTATTTTTTATTATTATTTAAAACTAAAAGTAGTACTATGAGAATTAATTCCTCTTCCATATCCAAGAAGTTTGCCAGAGGCGAGAAACACGACACTGCTGATTTATCTGTATTTTTAAGATAATATGTGTGAGGCAGCTTGCCCGAATTCAAATTATGAATTCCGACTCTGAATTCAGGGAGGAATTCAGAATGTGTGAGCCCAGCCGAGTTTCAACAGAAATCGACCAATTTACATATCAGTCAAGGAAAAGTCACTATTATTTATAATTAGCAATGTAAATACACTAACCGAAGTAACTGATATACAATAATAAAACAAACGGTATGGAGTCCAGCTGTACGAGGATCAAATGTCAAAATACGTGATAAACTTAAGGTCATGTGGTAAGTCAAAACATAATATGGCTTATCTTACAGCGAGCTCGTTTAGCAGAAGTCGGCCATCTGATCTGACACAAGTAGTGAGGGCATGACCCGCACCCCGGCCGGCCCGGCATGCCGCAGTAATGGGACCAAACACTTCGGATCGGGTTTCTAAATAAACATTGACGTCTTTAACTAGTTGCACTAAGAAAGTCCTCAACTTAATGAGTTTGTACAAGATCAAGTTACCAATGACGCTGACTGTCTTATTTTAACTACTACTAAGTACAAGTGTTCGAATGTTAACACGCTAAGAAGGTCATGAATGTGTTTGTTAAAAAATCCTGCCTTACTGGTTTTAAAAGTATGTATTACTAAAGACAATTAATAAAAATACAATTCAGTGTCAAATTGGAGGTCAACAACGCGAGTACCTGGTGTTAATATTGTTAATAACAATCCTGTACAGAATTTTAACATATTTGCGTAATTTAAACATTCAACATGTGTTTACCATATTAATGAGAACCGTGAATGTCTAAACAAACTCGTATCTGACATAAGCCAAAGCATTTTAATGAAAAACAAAAACCCGCACACAAGAATCTTGATGATGTTAGATTATTATAATTTAATTCATTATTCAAAGGCAGATGTTACGTAACTTATATAATCATTTCTATTTTCTGTAAAGTGTAATAAAGAACCGCAAAAGACGAAGTTTCTCCCCCTATTATTAGAGTCCGAGGAAAGAGCATTAAAAGTTTGGCATTTCTTTTGAGAAGTTCGTTAAGTTGGCAGCGGCGGACTGGCGGGCAATATCGAACTAAACTCAGATTTATATCGGCTTACAACTTCTTTGACAACTGTCTGTAACGTTTCACTTCATTGAGAAAGTTTGCTAACTCTTAATTTGTTACCTAGCTTTGTACTGATAACCTTTACTTTCAAGTTCTGTGTTGCACACTGCGGTATTGAAAACTTGTTTCTGGGTGCCAATTTAAATGAAATATTACGGCTGCTAGTCAATATGGACACGAATAACAAGTTTCACAACAACACCAAACAACTTGTCTTAATTTAACATTCAACAACTTTTGAATAACACAGCAACGAGGAATATCTTATCTAATTAACATTTGGGCAAAGATTTTAGACTGCACATTAGACAACAAAGTCAAAATGTCATGAAGCTTTTCGATTTGTGTCTCGTATTCAAAAACGCAGACTAGCAACGTAGCAACTCCTTTTTGTATCTTGTATCTCATGGACTGTTTCAATTTTAATCAGCTGTATCAATCGAACGAGCATTTTGTGTAATGTATGTACATTAATATTAAAACTTCCGATACATTCAGCTGATATTCAATATCTAAATACCGGTGTTTATTAGCTCAGTTGATTTTAAGGTTATGTCAAAGTGACCTACGCTAAACAATGAGGCGGCAATGTGGAAAGCGCATAATTTTCTTGGCTTTTTCTCACCTATTTCATTGTTTATTTTGTCTGCTATGTAATGGTGTTTTAAAAGGTCGGTTTATTGTTTGAGGAATTGCTTCTTCAGTCTCATTAACCTTTTGAACGCCAGCACTTAACCGCACGCGCGTGCCCTCCACGCCAAGTACGCCAACCCACAATTTCACCGCAAATACCTACAAAAAAAATAGGGATTCCAAAACAATTTAATTGTTTATTTCGTGTTATAGTGCACCGCATTTTATGTCACATATTTGTGTCGTTGGCGTACAGGGCACGCGCTTGATTGTCACGTATATGTGACAATGGCGTTCAGAAGGTTAATGCTAAATTCTGCCGTCTTAACGAAAAGTGCAATAACTAGGTTAAACCTGATTTCGAGAAAAACACGGTTAAAGATTTTATTTTTCATAACACCGACCTAGATATTGCAGTTATGCTTAGTATTAAAACCGGCTACGTCATAGATACGTAAAAAGTGTCTAAAAAGAATATATAGATCTCATTCTGCAGATTCCGAATATGTACTTAACTCAATTTGGGGCAAAACTCGAGTTATTGCACTTTTCGTAAGGACGGCAGAATTGGTAAGGTATTTTCCTTCACTCAGCAAATCTTTAATATACATTGGCCTTTATTTTATTCTTCACAACACCCACTTATTCAAGGTGGAAGGGACACCGAACGCGAAAACGGTTACCACGTATTTAGTACATCATTCTTAACCCCCCCATATACAAATTTTTCATCGGTAATTGAAAAAAAAAACAGCTGTGCCATACATTTTGACCGTGTAGGTGTTGCATTTTGTCGGAAAACGCATTTTTTTTAAATAACACACGAAAATTTTATCTGTGGGGTTCAGAATGATGTACTGAATATGTGGTAACTGTTTTAGCGTCGGTATCCCTTCCACCCTGTATGTATTGATTTTCTTCAGTTCAAATTGTTGAACAATTTATAATTACATAGCAGATTGAAATTCAATTACTCGGTCAACCGCAGTCTTTTTTTTTTTTTTTTTTTTGGGGGGTGAGAAATCATCAAATGACTCCTCCCGCTCTGGGCGGAGCGGAAGGGAGTGTCAGACTCTTACTGACTAAAAAACACCCATGTTCCTTCATTGGCCCTTTATGTTCCAGGGCCGCGGTATCTCTTTCGAACAGTCCCGCAGCCCTGGCAGGCACCGGCCCTTGCGGGCCCCTCCCGTTTGCTGACATCTCTTTGAGGCGCACGTGGAACACGAACGCGCCGTCGACACGGCCTGCCCGTCGTCATACGACGGACGGACGGCGAGCTAGCCCATTACTCGCCGGTCAACCGCAGTCTGACCAACTCTTTATGACAATATCACAATTGTCATTGAAACCAAATTAATTGTCATCTGGTAATCAATTTCAATAACTATTCATTTCCTTTTCCTTCCTTACAGTTGACAATGGAAATATTGTTCATTATATCTTGAGTCACGGCTAAAATCAAAGGACACTTTGAATTTCAATAATAATAACCCAGGTTTGCGATAACTAACTCCCTATTATTCTTATTATCAAGAAAATAAATAAGCCCTAATAATTCCTGATTAGATGTTTTTAGTTACATAAACGAAGCTAATCTAAAAGATAACCTTTTATTAAAACAAGTCCATGTAGACAATATTTTCGCGATTCTTATCAACGGGAAATAACGACAAAGTTATCACTATCAGCAACACGATTAGTTTTATGATTTTAGTTCTAGAAAGCGTTTTAATAACAAATGCTATCAGTATCTTACAAAGGTTGCTGTCGTGGAATTACACAGTCAGTGTGACGGTAAGTTGTAGCTAATTCACGACACGTAAACATGTTGCAATATGTGTAAATAAACAGCAGATTAGTAAGGACAGCAACAAAGTGAAAAGCGAACGGTTCCGTCGCGTTCATGTCCCAAGACATTGTGACCTGCCGCAACTATGTCACTCACATTCACAATACTGCTGTAAATCTGTCATACAATCACCATTTTCCATCCATTGTTATCGAACATTTCAGCGAAACGCCGGATAACACATCGATCTCACAGTAAATCCCGATTCCGCAACGCACCAACGAATTGTTTACATTTTTTGCGCATGAAAAAAAACTGGTCCATATATCCCATATTCAACGCTGTAGAATGCCTCTTTCCAAAGAATTAAAAGGGAGATTTTTTGTTGGGCCACAAAAAGCGGTGCTTACTGCCCGAAATGCTTTGTGAGCTGTAATTATAAGTAAGAATAACTTTGGGAATATCTTTTGTTACAGGAGGGGAGTTTTTCTGTGCGGGTAACGACCGCGGCAGGTGGTATATAAAATGGCGGCTGATAAATAAATTTCAAGAAAAAAAGTGCAACAAAAACAGTAGCGCGAGGACGGGCGAACCCGCCAATGTCAAATAGAGGTCGACGGAACATCTATAGACAACGATTTATCAATTAATTATTATAGCTTTGCGGTTTCAATTTGAGGAAAACACAGTAACAAAACAGGTATTTTATTTACCAAGTATTATATATTTAGCAAGAAATATGTGCTTAGTTGCCTACACAATATTAATAAACACATTAAGTATTATTAACATCAGACAGAACAGTGTCATGTATTTACATACTTATGAATATAAGAACGATATTACCATATTAATTAAATACTATGTTTCTGTGTTTGCACAGTTGGTAGAACGAAGTAGTTTACGTTTGTTTTTACATTATCCATGTACTTATTACTATAACAACCGGTCTGTTTCCAGAAAGAATTCCGACTAAACAAACAGGCAACAACATGTAGGGAGCAGACAATTAATTTGAATAACATTAAGTTTTTAATTTAGGTTTGTTATTCGTACACGATCACTATCAAGTGAATCATAAATTCAATTTCATGCGGCATGTACCGGGGAACACGTATTCTACACGCGATAAAGTTTAAAGGCCCCGTCTTTGTATTCATCCGGTCGAGTCCATTAATATAATGAAGCCACAACGCCAGCACATCACGTTCTAGCACTGGCCACGTCCGCATGTGCTACAAAAGGAATGCTTAGTATTATTATTACGATGGAAAAAACGCTGACACTATATTTTTTCCGCGGCATCCAGGTAGCGCAACAAAAACCGATCGGGGGAGAGGCGGGCAAACCGGTCTGGTGTAAAAAAAAACGCTCTTTGTAAAGGCAAAGGCATAAATCATGCGGGCTCACGACCGAGACCGGTTTGATGCGTAGTCTCGCTCGTCTTGACTCGGCGGCTAATGAGCCTTCAATCAAGGTCGACTCTTCGAAAACAGCGACGTTTCCACTATGTAATTTATAACCTGTTCTGGACTATTGTGTAGTATGAAGACTTGTTGAATATTTATCTGTATTATTTTTGTAGTAAAATTTGGTCAGTATAACTTGTTTACCTGGTCTGGGTATTTATACGATTATTAATGTTTCTTTTTCCGTGCTCGATAAAAGTATTAAGTGGTCCTTTTTATATACATAGATGACATTCAAACAAGGTGGCCAGATTAAGTATCAAAAATTAAAACCGACAGCCAAATGGATAAGGAAGATGAGATCACAAAATGTAGACAATAATTATTTTTTACGACGGAACACTGAAGGAGATAATAATAAAAGCAACAATGAGCAGTAGCCATTGTATGAATCTGAAAAACAAACATTTCTCATTAGGCGAGTAGCGCGAACAATCTATTGTTCTCTGAGAGGACATAACGGACCGTGTCGGATTTACGTCAACTACGCCGACCGACGACCTTTGGAATGCCAAGCAATACAATGGTCCCTTATACCGATGATAACCATGTTTAAGTCACAACCCAAATCCTTAGTAGTCATTAAAAATCTGTCTAGTATGGCCACAATTCAAAGCATCAGTACATTTTCCTTAAACAACAAATTAACAATTCAAACCAACAGCCACGTGTGAAATAAAAAATAAACATCAACAGCAATAATAACCTCGTAAGATGTGACCTTTTGTTCTTTTACCTGATTTTGTGTATAATAGAAGCACGAAAATAGTCGAATAATAAGATAAACACAAAAAATATGCGGACAAGGAGAAAAATAATGACATACCGTCTACCTTATGTAATTTAATCTATCAGCCTACGGGCACAACGTTAACAACGAGTGGAGTGAAACGGTTGGGTCAACGGCCGGCGGACCTCGGACCAATTCGCGACATGAGATTGAATAATAAGTTGATTGCGAGTACGACCCAAGGCCGGCGGCCATTACTGCGCGTGTCGTGGCAGCCATTTTGCGCAGCGTGCACCCTTCAGAGATTTCGTGTAATATTCGTCCATGTGACCTAATTTTCCCCATTATCCCCGATTGTCCCGGCAGTTGTGATGGTGACCTCGATTTAAACGATGTCGGGTGAATCAAATATATTCCGTTCGAAATTGGTTTTGATGAGATGCATGGTTATTTATGTGTAAGAACGTATATTTTAAATTAATAATGGACTTTTTTTTAGTTTGGGTTGAAATTACCATTTGAAACTGGTTGTTATCCATACTAAAGTAGGTAGTTAATGTTACAAGCTGACGTGTTTCTCTTATAACAGTTCAGATTTCTAATGATTGAATTATAGTCATATTAATAACTAGATGATGGAATATTACGAATACATAAGCACGTGTATAAATCGATATCTAATTTAAATAAAAATATGGTGTTATAAATTCACACACGTTTGTTACTAGATAATTAATTCACGACTTGGTATAGCAATGCCAGTCTCCTTTGCAATAGACGTCATATGAATTGCATAACATTGCTGAGTCTATTTATATAGATCGCAAACATGATAAAAAATGCATGAAGGTAGATGTATTATAAATAATTGCTCTACGGTATGGTATAATAATTGGCTGTTATTATCCAAACACCGGTTTGGATAATGATACCACATGAGTTTATATATTTTTAAATTCGAGTGAGTTATAAATTAAATGCTCAAATAATAATAAATGTACCTATGTCTGATTAAAAAAAACCGGGTAAGTGCGAGTTCGACTCGTGTTGAGAGGGTTTTTAAATTTAAGATTTCTTATAGGTTTTCTTGTAATCTATAGCAAAAAAAAATGAGATGCTCACAATAAAATTAGTGCTTTCATTTGATATGTAAGTAACGCAATATACTTTGCAAAACTTTTTTTTTTCATTTTCTATTTTGCCCCTCATAAGTGGTTCCATGTATAAAATTCATTAATTTACGTTACACGTCCGTATTAAGGTCACCAACTTACATAATATGTGTAAGTACCAAATTTCAACTCAACAAACGGTCCAGTAGTTTCGGAGTAAATTGGCTGTGACAGACGGACAGAGTCAGACAGACACGCGAGTGATCCCTTTTTTCCTTTTGAGGTACGGAACCATAATTATACAGATTGATTAAAGACTGCTTCACTAATGGTTATTTTTATCGTAGAGACTTCTAGGTTTTGAGAGACTTCTAGGTTTTGTTTAGAGTGATGATGACTGTATGACTATTTTAAAACCACGTTTGAGAAAAAAAGTCTACATTCCAGACAAGACAATGTCATTAAACCTTGGAAAAATCTACAAAAACATATTTTATGACATAACTTGAAAATTTAAATGAAACCAGTTTAATTTGGCTATAAAGATAATATCTCAATAAAACTACACTACCTACCCATATTTTCAAAATACCAATGCCACTTGAAAAAGGTAAAACAAGTTTTTAAAAGTCAAAAGAATATGGATTTAATGTTTTTGTTCAAGGATTTCAAATTAAAATAAAGTAAGTACCTAAGTATGTACAAAGTGCCTGACTGCGTTAATAACCAATAATTCATAATATTCATTTAATTAATCATAAAGCGTTTGACTTTATAAATAAATCATTGTTGCTGTTTAAGATAATGCAAAATGGCCTATTTACAAATAAGTATAGGTATTAACACAAAAATACCAACTTCAAATAATTACTGTTAAATTTATTTACGTCTCACAAACGTTGTTGCACCAGGAGGGAACATTCAGTCAGCAAAAGGATAATTTTATCATATTATTATTTGTCATTATTGCTTGGAAACTTAAAATCCAGCTTAAATCATTTGTTTGGCTAGGCGTTGCGTGCTAGGTAGCGGTCATAATATCCGTAGAGTCAGAATAAATTACAAATTGTTCTTGATGCGAGCCTGTTCCAACGTAGGCTATTGTCCTCTTTTACTATAACGGAAATTTCCATTTAGTGGTTGACTGAAGAAGTATTTTTATTACCCAATAAAGAACTTTGAACTCCTGACTTTTAAGAATTAGGTTTTACGTTGTATTTCACAATAAGCACTCAGCTACCTGTCAAAATATGAATGTTATTTAAACAGAAATGATATCAAATAAGCACAGAATTATACCTATAATTCAACTTCAATTAACACATTTTCAACCAATTAGATATTAATAGATCCCATTACAGATCTATTAAAATAATATAATTGTCACTCTTCTATTCATTATCTATTGTCATTACAATTTGTCATGCCATTACTGAAACTGATTACTTATCTATTGTAATAGCAAATCTATACAATTTTTTCCTTGTTTAAGTCCTTCACATAATTTACTGCGACATAGATCTGTATTTATTCACGACTGCAAAAAAGACCGTGAGCGTCAATCAACACCACGATCAATTTAATGCGCCCGCGTACCGCTAGCTGACGTCATACCCGCAGCCATCTTGGGGAACTATGTGTTCTAACTTCAAACTCCATTTAAATTTAATCTGTGTTATGTGGTGATGACTCTTGCTTTTATTTCTGGTTTTTATCCAGTTTCTCGGAAGATGTCTTTATTTCTTGGAATAATCTTTGCAAGTTACGAGACATGGTAACAGCAAGATTCTTGCGAAACAAAAACATGTCTCGTTCTAATGACCGTCGAATGAAAAAATCTTGCAAAATCTGGGAATGTGCCTCGTAAAAGTTTATTACAATACGTGAAGGATCTCTATAAATCCGGCTCCGAAAGTATTTCTTTTGTGTTAGTTACAAGCTCTAATAATCTACCCTTTTATGGTTCTTCAATTCTGCCTAATTAGGTATATAAGACTGCATTCCGATCCAATTAACGGTCCATTCGACTCGATAGACGTTTAAAATAAAAATACAAGCTCACAACCCTTTAATGTAAAGCCGGCCGCATCGAAACAGGTTCTACGAAAAGGCTGGTGATAAATTCTTCTAGGAACCGATTACGATTCGACAGCAAAATTCCCTTTAAGGGCACCATGAATCTTCCCGTTTACGGCGATTAGAGGGAGATGAATGTATGTGGGAGATTATCCAGATAGGGCCTGCATGCCTCGCCCTACTCGTATTTATGGAGCTGGTTCCGAAACCTGTTCGTGCTGGCTGGACATGCGTTCTATGGAGGGCAAATAAAAGTCATAACGGAGCGAGAGTAGCCACCCGCCACCGCACCGGCGCGGCGCGGCGGCGGGGCGTGATAATTGTGTGAGGAATGCATTTGCGTCGACGTGTGAAAAATATACGACCTCCGTGGTCTTGACGTGTGATTTGAATAGTGTAGAAACACAACACATTTTGGTGTGCGATGCAATCGGGTTCTGATTTCACTTGTTAAAACCGCTGCGGAATGAGCCGGATCGCCTTGACTCTTTATTACGTTTTACGACCTTATTAGGGTCTCTTTCACAATGAACCGATTGAGGCTAAATGATCGATAGAATAGTAAAAGCGTGTTTTGAAGGCAATTACGTTGTTACTTCGTAGAATTTATTTGATACTCACATATCGAGTCGATGAACAATTGATATTTATGTCTCTAACATTCAGTATTAAATTGAATACTGCTTATGTGTCGTTAATTATCTTCACGTAGGTACCTTTTATGAATAGACATTTAAGAGACCTTTGTTTCCATTCAAAGCATGTTTAAACGAGGCCAGATACTCGGCCTGAATAAACATATAAATCGGGCTGTTTCTGTCCGTTCAATAAATTTCTAAAGAGCACAAAATAAAGGCAGATACATTACAGTGGCTATTACCAGTCTTGTCTCTTTCCGTCGAGGTCATTTAGATACGAAAACACCTACTGAGTAAATAACTACGCTATTCTGAACATTCAACGTTTAAATATGGAGATGTTAAGACAATACATTCGGTGGCATGACCTGAAACCGGATTACCTACGACGAAGGGAAATAACATTCAAAACTAAATGCTATTATAGAGGATTTTTCCGATAGATTTGGATGATAAATGCTTTTTAAAACAAAAAAAAAAACATGAATTAATGATTTCGTCCGTTATTTTTAGTGTTACAAACACTGTTGATCAAGATTGTGATGGCGTGCGAGAGAGATAGCGAGTATTCAGTAGTTCAGGTAACGGTGTATCGGGGTGAAAGTACACATAATAACGTAACGTCCGCAAGCAAGTGTGCAAAGGACTGTTTGGCTTACAGTTTACATTTACTTACATTAATAAAAATTCTCGTAAAGGTACTTTGTGGAAATGATAGTTTTAATGAATTGGTAAAAATATATTTGCTGCACAATAAAATTACCTACGGTAAGTGGTTAGTACCTACCTACTTAAACTTATTATTTTTATTATAGGTACAGGTACTTAAAAATGCACAGGTTTCTACCTTGCATAATAAGAAAAAAAACGAATCAAAGAAGCTGACAACCCAGCATGAAGATGAATAATACCTGCCTACAATTAGGACATTTTGCACGCCGAACACGAGCGGGCGTACGAAAATATGCAAATATCTGTTTGTCCCACACTGAGGACGGAAACGGTACTGCCGCCACTGTCGGCCATTTGCGATTCCACACCGATATTGTTAAAACCGAGACGTCACTTGGAATAAATAAATGGCATAGATTCCGTGTAGAGGATTCGCGTCGCGTTCACGGCCGCGTTCCCAGCCGGCCATTGTTCTTTACGTAACGCCAACGTGACGCGCCGCTAACATTTTATTATGCTTACGCAGGTGCCGGGCTCTTCACAGTGTCGATTTCCACCGACTATTGTTCTTGTAATCGCGCTAATCTGCATATAAACACGGATATTATAAGACTGTTTCTAATAATGCAGCCGCACAAGAATGATAATTAGCTCGTTCAAAATAAATAAGTACATGTTAATTGGTCGCAGCGACTGAAGATCATCGCGTGATGTAATATTGAACAGTTGAGTGTTCAATATTTAATGTGATTGTTTGTCAATTGGCGTGTTTCATTAATGGGGGCCGTTTCCTATCACATTTTTAACACGACCTCGATGCAATAAAAATTAAATAAGCTCGGAAAGCCGGCTCCAGTGCGCCCTCGTAAATCTTCCATAACGGTCGACCCAACATAAAAAGGGCATTCGGCTGTCTATTGAGGGTTCAGAAAATATAGTAACCATTATTTTTTACACTATCGTTCACTCTCGCTTGGTTTTCTGTATATTATGTTTAGATAAGTTAAAAAGTTATTTAAGTGTATAAACTTAACATCTATGGTTACGTAATAGTTAAAGTAGTGTGTTATTGAAGTTTAAAAACGAAAACAAATTTTTACTTCGAAACAATCGAATTGGCTCGCTCGAACGGGACCAGTAACGACATCTATCTAACAACAACGAAACTACACTCTAATTCAGAAATCGTTTGTAGCGAAAAAACTTTTCTACCAATATTTTTTCTTGCGCAACATTTAATTGAAATAGTTTTTTAAATATGTCAAAAAACTTAATGATTAATAGTGGAACGCAATTAAAGTTAGGAAAAACTATTACAAAAGTCAAATTAGATGAAAACAATTAAGGATTAGCTTTGAATTACGTAGGTAATACGCAACAAATAAAGTCTACGTTTAACTAAGCCATCCACCTCACCCCCTTGCGTGTCTAACAGGCGCTTTTCTTATAATTAAGTAGTTGTTGATTCACGCGCACGCTCGCGTTGCGATGCGTGTCACTGACCTTCGCGCAATTGTGGGCCGGATACGGCTGTCATACGTTTGTGCACTTCATCACCCGGCGCTGCCTGCTTTATATCAAAACAAAACATCGCGAACACACGACTTGCGACTTGTGACTCATTATTATTATTTAGTGTTAATTAATACAATCGTCTTTTGTTTACACGCACTTTCACGCGCTTGATTAGTTGACTGGATCAGTAATCAGGTTACGTGGGCTTCGATGAAGTATCTTCTGTGTATTACCTATACGATTTAAATCGCTCAGAGGTTTTTTTGTTTGGATAGTTACAGTTAGTGCGTGGGAGTGGGATTGAAACTAAACTGTGAATACGTTTAATTAAGGAATAAGTTACTTATTCAAATGGTAATAAAATCCACTACCTAAATAACATATCTGTGCAGTCACAAATAGCATAATTTCACCCCGTTGTCTCAACCTCCATGTTATTAGTCAGGTGAGGGTTATTATGGAGCAAAGATTAGGGTGACACTGCATTCCTGCACGAATTTCTAACCCCACCCCACAAAACGTGCGCTAGACGTGTCACAATTTCCCCGTTCACCCCCAATTCACCCCGCCCACCCGTTCGCCCCGGGGGTGAGCTCGTCGCGTGCCACAGCCAGTTTCGTCGGCATGCAAATTTAATATTGTTATTTTTATTCTAACTTTACAAGGGCAGTAGGGGAAGCAAAGTATGATAAAGGGGCATAATGTGTATTAATGTAAGCCCGGTTTCCTAAACTCGTATAATATTCACATGTAAAGGGGCTGCCTTGAGGATGTTTTATTATTGACTACACCATTTTGCATTTAAGTATGATAACGTCTACAAGTATGCGGAATTGCATAAGTAATAATTTTACAGTTGAAACAAGTTTTTGGGTCACGAACTCGCAATGAATAAAGTTCTTTGTTTGGCATTTTGCATATCTTCGAGGTTTAGGCCAAGTTAATGCATATTTAATTTAAATAATTCAAGTGCATTATTGCCTATGTTAGTTACTATCTTCGTTTAGATTAGGTACATATTATGTTTATTTAGAACATGTGCTACGGGCATACCGCAGTGGCAGCGTACCTCTGGTGCATTTAAAGGTAAATATGTAAAGTTATGCTAACTGCATGAGCCAACGGGCGCGCACGCAAAATTTGCGATGTTCCGCCTCCGGAATGCAGATTACTTCGTTACCGAATATCAAGATTGTATAAATCTGTGAATGAGATAAAATTTGCTCAGATGAAGCTATCTCCTTCATTTGCAATTTAGAATTATATGACCTTTCATAAATTAGGGGCGAAGGTGTGTACAAAAGGCGTGATTCGGGGGGTGATTAATATGTCATGTCGAGTCAGAAGACATGATTATTTTAACAAAATTCTGTCTGTCGCTTTCTAGGAATATTAGCATGAATAATATGTTAATGTTCAAAAGAAGAGGTTAATATAGTCAGTTGAAATGTGCAAATTGGTGTGACGCGACGCGCTTGTCAAACATCGTTACGTGATATTAAAGGACTCGTAACAGACATGACATGACATTAGGGTTAACTAATGTACATTATTAATCTGCAAATTGAATTATCGCTGACAAATATCTCAGACAGGCGTACAATTAGTTGAATTATACAACGTGTTCGATCGTAATCTTGTTACAAGTAATTACTAGCGGTTCAATGAACAGTCCGCTTGCTTATTATAGCTCATTTGTTCATATTAAATACCAGTAGAACATTTCTGTCGCAAATTGAAACTCGATTACTAAACAAGGCTGCCCAAACATCAATTAACAATATAAACACAAACTATGATTACAATGCGATAATTGAGTGTATATGTTTTAAAAGGCACGACACGGGGACGACACGATAGTGCTGCGAAACCAATTAAAATCAAATAGTTAGGTAAACAAACAGGGAGGGGACCGCGGAAGCTTATCCAATATCCGAATTCCGTTAACTGACACAAAGGACTGTCGCTTCCACCGCCGCTTTGTGAATACACAACACCGCATTTGTATTTCAAGAGGTATACGGTTGATAGCTTTGCCAGTAGTTGCCGCTGTCGACTGAGTTATGTACTATACCAACTGTTTGTATACCTAGTATATTATGTGCTATCAGAATGGGATTAATCGAACATGTTCGTGTTAACAAAATCGATGCCATTACATGGCATCGATTTTGTTACACGTTGAATGTATAGTATAATTAATTAGTTAATAATTTAATGGTAATGTTGTTAACTATAACAGAGAGTTCAGTACTGAAAAAATACCAGTCAGGGAAAGTGACGCAAAAATACGACTGTTATTTCATTAAAATAAATAGGCAGAGCTCATATTATCTTTTAAAAACATAGGTACTACAAAGCCAGGCTGTAATACAATAGGTACGTATGTACATCTACATACTCTACATAACAATAAAGCCGTATAATATCAACTCCACTAAAGTATACAACACAAACATCTTGGTATTTTCGGAACGATATGCGGCTTAGAAACGTGACTCCCAAACGTAAGGTTTTTCCATATACAAGCAAAACAGGACAAAACATTATCAATTATGTAAAACGATATTGTTTGCTGAACGGTACCGACACAAGTTGCTACCAACCTTGGAAACTTAACTAGTTTCACATTCAAAAGTTGGTCCAACTGGCCGATGGGGCAGGTCGCGAACGCTGACTGAACGAAAGTGACCGAACTTGGAACGATGAACAACAATGTGAACAAAGTTCCAACGATCCGAGCAATATTTGTACGAAGCCCACGGTAACTCGCAACTCCAGAGTTCCGAGCCAATATAAAGTTAGTTGCCGTTTGAATACATACATATAAATACACTGGACGCCCCAAGGCAAAACTTGCCAACTACTAAGTATACAATAACTTTCCTACAGTTATGTAAACGTATCACTAAGGAATAAACGATAACACTGATCCAGTATTTGAACAGTGTATGAATAAACATGAGAAGACATAATATCAAAAAGGAAAACGGTCCAATATATTAACGCAGATGGCTTTCAAAATCACGAAGAGGGTTGTGTGAAATTATGAAAACTGGCGGAGTCGCTTGCTGCCTACGTTATTAGATCCCAACTCTTTATTATGTAAATATAATATACGTTGGCCCAGCGGCGACGAAATTTAATATAAGTAGGCACTTTGAATTATTCAAAGAATAATCAACATCATGACTCTTTCATTCTCAAAATAAATCTTTTATAAGCATGTGATTTTTAAAGACTGGCCGTTCCACACGTTCTTTCTGAAAGAGATTAAATTTCCATAAAAGAAAAGAAAATACCGCCAACTTCAGTTGTAAATTGAGTCAAACTGGAGTTTCAAATTCATAAAGACAATATAACTTTTCAACTGCAGACGTGGACGTGACATATCACCGATTACGTAGCAACGATACACGTGGCGGAGTTGGTATCAAAGCGGCATGTAAAGTATAATAATTATATACTACACAGTCCTCTGATTTATATGACACATGTACTTGTACGTATCACATGTGTTTCATCCCTGCTGCCGCCCTGGGCAGGCGGCCATTCTGTAACATCACCAAACTGTCACTCGCAGTCGCACCCCGAGCACAAAATGAAAGCACGTTTTATCTCCCTTTATCGCGGACATATTATTTCACTCAAAGGATAACATCCCATGCCGCCCGCTAGACAGACAAAAGAGAATTTCTGCTTCCTATTTAATTTTCTTTTCAACTCTTTCTGTTTCAAACTGAATTGAAGTTAAACATTAAGATGCTACAAAAGAGTAAATGGATTTTAAAAACACTGAAAGTTTTAGAAAGTTTAAAAGGAATAAAAGATTACTGAGCTCGAGTTGAGTTTTTACTCGTTTAGATTTAGTAGATAGGTAATTAAACTCACAAAGGAAACAATAATTTATTTTTGCGTTCTTGTTAAGCAAAAACACTACCTTGGTCCTGGATAATTTGCTACTGCTGAAATTAAATCGTATGCGAAGTACAGCACTCGAGTGGAAATTCGTATTTTCCGTTGAATTGCGCTGGAGCGTATTCGAAGGTATAAATTGTGCGTTTATATCCTGAAGTGGTCTAGTTCATTAGGCTAATACCGTCGGCTTGCGGGTCTTGGATTCTCCCAATTATAGCGCGATCCGCTTTTAGCAGGGATTACACGAAAGTTAGGACGCTGCTTGAACAGCTGAATACGTTACTTACTCAGTATTAGTACAGGTGCTCCAATATTAAACTATGTTACGTTTAATGAGAAAACAGTTATTAAATTGAATGAAAAATCGTTCTTTAGATGAAAGTTACTGTTTTTCTAGACTTTAGCTGTATTATGCTTTTAATTAAATATTTTGCATGTTTCGCTTGAATTACAAAAAACCTATAAAGAAAAAGTCTTAAGTTATTCCCAGAGCTTAGCTTAGTATGGTAAACAGGGCCTCATTTATCTATTTTTATTTCTTATAAGTTTCATAATAAAACTTCACATGAAATTATAGCAAACGATGTGTTTATAAACTAACCTACACGACATGAGACAAAACATTGAAAGATGTCAGTTCACAGTTCACACAGATGTTGGAAACAAAAGATAATTGAATACAAACAATTCACACACTCAAGAATTTCGCATTATAAAAGATTCTTTTGTTGTGATGAACTGTTTCGAAACACTAGAAAGATAAAGAGATTCTACCGGGAATAATGTCATAAGGATCTAGAATGTAGTTCGTATTGAAAGGTAAATCATTCTATTGCAAACGGTAGCCATCCATCTTGAGTGCAAGTCAAAGGCGAAGCAGGATAATCCATTAGGGGAAGTATGGGGAAAATGTACATCTTATGTTTATCGATGCCAACACAGAATTATTTATTATACTGCTATTTTTATTCATTCTTCTTCACCATCACTGACTATAAATTGAAATGAATAGGTATTTATAAAAACGTTTTATGAAATAACAATTCACAAATGTCTGTAGTATATGTCTCTCATACTTTTCAGCTGCACTGAAAATACATGAGTTTTGCGTGTAAAATATTTTTACAGTTTAGAGAGAAACTGTCTCGTATATTTAAAATAAAATTATAGCGAAGAAAAGGCAAACGTTTTTCGTTTTACATTATTCATCTTGGATGCAAGAAGAAAACTATTTTTAATTTTACTAACTATTATACTTTACATAAATATTCTTTTAATTGGTTTTCCAAGAAATTATATTCAAGATCTGTGTAAAGAAAAAACAATTCAATTTACATCAGAACTAATTCGGAAGCTCGGTAAGTACTTACTAAGCAGTACATTTCTTGAGTTAGCTGCAAGAGCACTAAACCCAGCTGTGGCCGAATGTACTATTTAAGTTTAAGTTACCCGTTTATAGTCGACGACTGGCATCGTGCCAACGTATGGAGTAAAAGCCGTAAAATTTCAGACTCCCATATCTATACATTCACAAGTATATACCCAAAGACGTCCGAGTAACGACCCACACTTTATACTGACCCAAAAAGTTATCTGAACTCATATTTCAGGTGGTAAAAGACATGCGTATTTTACCGTAAGCTGCTTTACTTAACGCCAAACAAAAGGAGATAAAACGAACGGTTCTTGTTTTAAGATTAAACGTAAAAGCAAAGCACATTAGCCTTTTGTTTCCTCCCTACGATTGAAAGGCTAAGAGATAATGGAGTCGTCTCATAAGATAAATACGATAGTTTGTTATCACAAAATCTAAAAAGAAAAAGTTAATGCATGGAAAAGCTACGATATATATCTCTCTTTTTTGCACTCTTTCAAACGTGAAAGTTAAAACTCTAAACGTATGTTTATCTCGCTTGAATAGCGAACGTTTTTCATACATTTCAATTTAAACGAAAGCTTTAGTGAATAGTGCATTCAATCTAATGGGAATTACAAATGGAACGGTCACGGGTACCGCGGAGCGTGGTGTGGCCGCGTGGACCGTGGTAGTGTCAGCACACCTGAATGCTCTGAATCTATCCTATTAAGCGTGGAGCCCGGTTAACTCCCAGAGGAGCTTTTGTAACTATCCCCTTCTATACAGCTGTACCCCTACATATATTGCATTGCATGCTACGTCAATTGCGACATACTGAACATACCCTGGCTTGTGCGGGTTTAAAAAAAATCGAATCTATACCTGGTTAAAAGCAATGAGATGTTACTTTTTTTAATGATCAGGGTTCAGTATAAGGAACGGCCTATCAGATATTTTCGTATCACTTTTAAACATGTGGTTTTTACTTCAGCGTTTGGTTTAAGAGTTTTTAAGTTGTTATCATCATCAATCATCCTCTTTACTTTTTTATGCTAAATTTCGGTTATGTTTCGAAAATATCTAACATTCCTCGAGATTAATAGGACGAAGTTGTAATTGGCTTTGAGACAACGCCCCAGTTACCGGAGGTGATCCATCAAACAACTTTCACAACAAAAAAGTTATTTTATGATGTGGCCATCGACAGCAATTCTTGCCTTTTCAAGAATAATACATTCAGAGCAAATATAGATACTCGTAACTTTATAATGTCGCCATAAATTTTGGCTTTTATTGTTTTCTTGAAGAATTCGGAAGTTTAAGTGATGAACAAAGGAGTTTGTTACAGAGGTGAAATAAAAAAAGTTGTGTTTACCTGCAGGTTGTGGTGGCGGCTCAGTGGGCGCGATTTGCCCGTTGCTCCTCACGGCTGACGATTTCTTCCTGCCACCGGTCGTCGCTGGGCTTTTTGTGGTCTCGCGCTCAACTCTCTGGAAATAAAAAAATAAAACTTAGCGATTCGAAATTCAAAAATAATCTTGTTCTAAATATAAATATGTAAAGACTAAAGACAGAAATAAAACGTGATTGTATTACAACGGTCTCGAGTTAATCTGGGCTGTATCTTATTCGTACCTTTTGCCCTTTTTACGTTTTGCTTATTTTGCTGTTTAAGTCTTGTATTTTTATTTTATATTCTTACTAAAAACATTAAAATGTTGTTCGGGTATTTGATACAAAAAGAAAACATGGACATATGGACGTGTTTCAATAACGAACTTGAGTTAAAGTAAACAAAGGACTTGGTGCTCGGAACACAATGTTAATTTGAAACCCTTCATCCCTTTGATGTTTGGCTAAACGCGAGGGCCGCCCTTTACATATTTTAATGAACTTCTAAACTTTTGAGTTATCAAGAACGGCCTTGTTTTGTTACAATTATGGTAATTGAAAACCGTTTCCTTTGACATTCAAACTGTATTTAACGTAACCTCACATTAATATTTATGTTATGTGATTAGATCGAAGAACCGATAGCATTAATGCACGATTAATTCATTGCAAATTAACATACATGTGCATATGTTTAATAAGAACCGCTTTTTGCACGTCAATGCTCATGTCTACTTATAGTGCTCTTCTTTTAATGTAAGTTACTATAATTAATCTACATATATGACTTCAATCTACTGTAATACAGGCCCAAATTAATTAAAAGCTCTAAGTACTCGTTCTATATTGTGCAAGGTTCTAGAAAGTTACTCTGTATAAACGCGTGGAAAACATGTTCATGGTAAGTCGACCTCCAACATAAATTGGGGAACAATCAGCAGACTCATCAAAACGTAATTCAGGCCACATTCTAATTTCTTACGCTCTTTGTAAGAACACAATCGGAAGGCGTTCACCTCGTAACATAAAGAAAGATATCACAATTCACACAATCGAACGGGCCGTGTTTTGAGGAAATCTTTCCGAGATGAAATTAATGGAACATAAGCATGAAGTAATGACATCAGAGGGCGCCCTTTGAAATGGAATCATTCAGCCGTGAAGCAGCAATCCACTTATTTCGGTTGATGGCGGGCGATGGGCGATCCCAGTCCGAATTATGTCGAGTCATGACTCATGGCGTTTCGTGTCGGCTCGTGCTGACTCACGCCCGACTCGGCAAGACTCGGCAGGACTGAGGACTGCCGACTCAGCGGCGCACCTCGCCAGCGGTTATTGCGCTGACGGAGCGGAAAGCGGCCGCCTCGCGCCTGTTCACTGTTATGCACTAATACTGATTGATACCCGATAATCACAACTAAACCTCTTCTAATACTAGCTTTATTTTGAAAGTTTGTAATCAATATTAATACTTTCGATCAATGAGAATTAATCACAATTTCGCTTTTTTAAGGAATTTAACTAATAAAAGAGGAAAGTACTCAATAAATCACGATGTCGAGACTGAAATAAGAGATTTAATGAAACACTGGGAAGAGTAAAATGGCTGCCAAACGGACACAAACGATCCCGTATTTTAATTAATGACACCAAGCGTTAAAGATATCAAGTTACAAACTCGAATAAAAGATGAAATAATTGTAAGCCTAGACAGTTGGGGAAAGTAGGTGAAACTCAAAAAATAATTAGGTACAAGCTGAAAACACAATGTTTCTGTATTAGCAAAACATACACGTATGAATAAATGTACGGCACAGCTGACCGTGTGTTGTCATAACAAAAATTTATGGGATAAACATGCGAAACTTGGGGGGGTATGGGACGGGGAAGCCGACCACGACTTGCTAAGTACTTTGTGAAAAATGGGGCAGCGGGGGAGGGCAATCCTCCACTTCCCCCCATTGGGGAGGCAGGGGGAGGTGGAGTCGACGGTCGCGACTGAACTGTTTATGTGCACAAGCGAGCTATGCTTTGACAACGCGCTGCGTCATCGGGAAATTGACAAACAACCTGTTTGTATGGATCGAGGAACATTGTTGGCTCAGTGTGGCTCGGTTGGTTTGTTTATTATAGTTTATCGAATATTCGGATGCGTTACTTTCCGCAAATGTTCTAAAGGAAACTCCTACGATGCAATGAATATTAAAATAAATGTATGCCATTAAAACATCGTAAAGAAATAATTACGCATAATAATGATCTTTCCCAAAGTAACAATAAGAGTGATCAAACTCCAGAATTACATCAATTAAGACGCGAAATTCAAACAATCTACACGCGCTGAAACTTTTGTATATGAATAGAAAGTTTTTAAAACATTAATTAAAACTTTTGCATTGGCAGTCGACTGAGCGCGAAACGGAGAAAGTTATGTATGAGTCATCTGGTTCACTTTGTATTGACTCTGTTCTTTATACGTTGGAGTTACATCATATTTTAATCAAACAATTGTACTCCTACACGCAGCAGATCGAATTGTTGATTGGACAAGTAGTGTTATTACTAAGACTTGTATGATTTATTCATCATAATGTAGTTACATTAATGATCATTATCTTCGTCTAATTTGCACAATATGAGCTTAGTACACGACGCCATTTTTTGCCGTTAAAAATAATTAGGTAACATGCTAATTATAGTTCTCGGAATTTTTTGCCACACATTTCCGCCGGCAAATTATACAATTCTTTTCGTGCCAAAACAAAAAACTGGGACATGAAATTGCGTTAAAAATTAAACGGTCTGAAAAATGACATCAAAATGTCGATCGAGGAGTGAAAGTGAAATGGCACATTAAAGAGAAAGTGTGGTAACACTGGTGCACGCGACATGACTGACCTACGCAATGCGCCTTCCTTGCGAACTAGGCCATGGGCCGCCTGAGCTTGCACAAGAATACTTGCATACTTTGCATTACACTTCTTACTCTATGCTAATAGACCTAAGTGTTTCTCGTCCGTAAGTATTTGCACAAGATAAATTAAATTAAGTATTTCAACACGGACGCGAGATGCAGTTTTAATGGCTACCTAGTACCTCTATGCGTTTGTTTTAGCTTAGCGAATGCATATTTTTAAATAATCTTAGAAACAGTGTATGCGAGTATTCTGTATAACTTTACAAAAATAATACAATCATTAACATAAATATGTATTTTAATTTCGATGTTTAAAACATTTTCTGTACTTAATAAAATTGGTCAATAAACCTATTTATGTTAATTAGTTTCGACTCGTGTCTAGATTTTTTGAAGTGTTTCATTCTGAGTTCTGACCTCGTGGTCGAACAAACATGCTTTTATGCATGTGAATAAATTACTTTGTGTGGAAAACCCCTAATAAATTATTCATCAATGACAAGTTAATCCTTAGCTTATAAATTACTAATTATGTTTACATAATTATTAACATTGTTTACTGAAATAATTTGTTTGCTCTCGAAGGACATAAAAACGGGACCTCGCCGTCGGCGTCGTCGTATCAAGAAACTTGTTTGAGCGTTATGGGTGGGTGGTCCATTATTGACCGGGGCGTAATCCATAATAGGTACTATTAACGTCCACTGTCCACCGTCTGCGCACATCTATTCTTAGCCTTTTAGATCAGTCCGTTATCTCACTGTCAGAAGAAATTAATGTTTCTTTTTTCACAGTATTTTCTTCAAATATTTGGCATCGTTCCATGGAGATATTTGATTGTTCCAGCCATCATGTTTGCAAACCATTTAACGATAACATTGTCGATAAAGCTTAAAATTGAATTGAATATTATTCTGAGTATTGTAGACTTATTTACGATAATGTTTTGGCAATTTCGTAATTTATTATGTATGTTGGTTCGTCAGCGAATTATTTATAACTTCTTATCACGTTTCACGCAGTTCAAGGATTTATTAGGAATTGGCTAAAAGCTTACGATAAAAATACGGGGAATGAATCAATGTATGACAAATTTTGATAAGTAAGATTAATGAATACCTATCATCGTATTAAAAGTGCGTGTTAGTTGGCATAGTGTTTTGTTTGAACAGATAACATCATACTAGGCTTTTCCCAACTATGTTGGGGTCGGCTTCCAGTCTAACCGGATGCAACATACCAGCATTTTACTCGGAGTGACTGCCTATGTGACAAGTGACAACCCAGTTAGTACTGGTACTGACTACCTTTGTTAAAACAGATAATTATTTAGAATTAAACTTTTCTTGACCTCATAGATTGCCGGAATAAAATGTGAAGCACTTATATTAAAGTTGGTTGCATTTCACAAAAATATGCGAATAACGACCTTGGTTCACACTTCTACGGTTTGAAATAAACACATTTCACTTGGCACCGCTTCTCATAAAGCGGACGCGGTCTATTTTATGCCGAGTCATCCTTTACTGTGTCATTCACCCCCAGCACGGGGTGTGTTACACCCTTTAACCCTTTATCGCTATGTATGGAACGTTGTGCGTGACAGATCAAAACGGTCTTTCGCTTTAATGAGATTTCACATGGAGGGGTTAAGGGTCGTACTTTTATTTTACCCTCCGAGCAATTACAATGTAAGGTAGGAAATAATTATTTGCATAGCTGATTTAATTAAATTATGTTGCCAAAATTAATAAATAATAATTCAGTAAATTATACCTTTCCGATGAAAGCTCACAAACATATTTATTTTCAGAATCTCTAGAATCACATTTAATCAAGGAGGCATAAAAAAGAGAAAAAACAGATGCACTGCTTTACATCAAAATGAATTTATGCTACTATTATACGTATTACATTTATTAAATTCTCTGAATTGTAAATGATCACATACTTACATATATATCTACACCTGCATAAATATATGTAGGTTACTCTTTGAGTATTGTAAAGCCGATTTTCATACTCTTGTGTAGGTACTCTGTCTTGATCAGTTATTTATTTTTAATTTCTCGAGCAAAAGCTTTTTATTTAATTACTACTTTATTGTTTATTTAATGAACCATAGGTAGATACTACTAACATATTTTACGCTACTAAGTATATTTTTACAAAACTAACTAAAAAAAAGAAACAACAACAACTTTTAACTATAACAAAACAAACTAACAAAAGACTCTTTAGTATTTAGACATTGACAACCAATCACAACCAATCACGCACTGATTAAATGAACCTCAATTCGTGAAGCTGCATTTAAATGAGCCCGGTACAAATTGCCTCCAAACGGCAACAGACATACTAAAATCAAAAGCAATTAATTCCATACATATTGGACTAAGGACATTCGCTCTCATTCAAGACTCGACCATAAAAAAGTTACCCTTAAAAGTAATGCTATAACTAACCAAAATATTGATAAAACTTAACTAGCTGTTTTCTTAGAATATGGTCTGCGTCTCGTTCGAGCTCACCAACAAATCAAGGCTAAATTTAAGTTACTACGGCACGTTAATTCTAAGAAAAACCTCTGTTAAAGACAGACGTACGCTAAAGTATTCCGTATTTTCCTTTGACGAACAGAACCCTAAAAGCACTTTAAACTACCTGTAATTAAGTCGTTTGAGAATAATAAGGAAACTTGTCAGATATTTCAAAATAATAAAGCCATCTATGGCGCTTGAAAGCTGGCAGCAATTTGTTATTTATGCACCTCGTTCAGCTGTGTTTTGCTTCAAGCGGTTTAAGTTACTAATGTCTGTTCTACTTATCCCATAAAGGGAAAGCGTGATACGAGGCCTATAAGGATCGGTGGCATAGGGCCCTTCCTTCTTTACTATGACTTATATGCAGGTAGCGTACTTAAATTATGCAGCCGGCAAATAGTGTTAAAATTAATAAGACACATCGTGTGGTTAAAATAAATTAAAGTAAAAATATACAAAAATGCCAGTCAAAAAGATGTGGTATATATCAAACACAACACAAAGGTAAAAGCACCAATTTATGATTTTAACCAACACAATTCAGAAAAGGGCCTCATTCAATTTTCCATGTAGGTATATCAGCTATTAAGTGAATTTTCCAAAGGCTAGTCCCTTGGAAACGCTTCCCCGCGCCGAATACGGTACATTCACCCCATTCAAATTCTCGGGACCGTTACGAGATAAAAAAGAAATGGTCGCCGTCCGAATGTTGGGTGAATAAGTGTGTACCTAACGTGAGTGTAAATCACTGGTTCCTTGGCCTGTTCAATGTAACCTAGTTTTGACTCCGATTTACTGATAGACTTTACTGATAGATTAACTCGCATTATGATAATGAACAGGATATGTTCAACATTCCGATAATTACTTAAGCTTGAGTGAGTTTTATTTCCATAGCAGGTATAATTATGTGTAAAATGATGATTTGCGTACACATTTCGCAAGGAAATAACCTCGTTTGACGTGAAGTGTTTTTAATAGTGAACGATTTACTCTTTCACATACTGACAAGTTCGTACTCAATACAGCCATTTCACAAGCGCTCTAAATAGAACTTATAAACGATTAATATTCCGCCATCATGAAAGCTGTATAGTGCAAGTTAATTCAATGGGAACACAATCAGATCGTTTATATTCTCCGTGGTGGCGTACCGCACGTTACACTCTGTGTATCGGGCCTTTGTGTGTTTCCCTTTGAAACACACAATAAACAAGCCGAGCATTGTGGACGGAGTGTACTGAACCATGTTCTATAGCAACGGTACTATTAAGTTGCTTATCTATAGTAAAGTCAACTTGTCCCTATCTATCTATACCTAGGTACAACTGTCCGGAGGTCGGAGTGATTACTCAGACTCAGACGTACTAGATTTGTAAGTGCTAGAATCAAATTTGATGTCTGCAGCTCTGCCAATAAATGTTTAGGCAGACATTGAACTAGATTCAAGTAAAGCAAATGAATACACGGAAATCAGAATCGAGGATGAAAATAAAAATGTTAAGCCCTGGAAAATGAGAAGAATTTATAATGGATACCAATTTTTCTTCAGCTATAAAAAGAAATACGTTAATATTACTTGATCGCTTAAATGTTAAAGAGCTTTACGAGCCGAGCGAGGAGTAATTTCCCGGGAAAGTCATGGCGCGAATAGCCTTTGAAGGATCCCTGCCTAGCAACGGTGCTCTAACACCTACTACCGAGGTATTCGAGAAAATGTGAACATTATTCTGCATATTTAATAGACAGACAGAATACAGGAGATTTCATTTTAACAATACATTTGGCACAATATGACAAGCAGTCGTCTTGAGATATTTCTCTTAGTAGGGATAAAAGAGCAGATTTTATTAAACATTACCGTTATAATAAAGTTGGAGTAATTTCTGCAATTAGTGAATGTAAACAGAAGAATGATAATGTTCTAAACGCAGTACACATTAAATTGAACGACGCTACAAAAACTATAATGGCCATAAATAAAAGGGAAAGATTTATCACCCCGGCCACGTTTTATATGAAAACTAAAAGAGAGGCAGAAAAACTAAGCGGATTATCGACACGTTCGACGTTGTGCAAACAGGGCCCATTCAGACAGTATAATCCTTTATGAAACCACAACAACGCGTGGATAAGCAGAAACAAATATAAAGGAACCCGCCAATCTGTCACGCGTGTAATATTTACAAGGAACAGTGCAGGTGAACGTCCCCAGCAACAGTACACCGTGATTTATTTCCAAGTTCACCTTCTAGACACCCGCCCGCTCCCCGGAGGCTAATATCGACAAAATAACCAAGATAAATTGAACCATTCTGCCTTCACAAGATCGTGATAATAGATACGTGTGTACACAATAGACGGAGCTTTGATTAATTGGTTAATTTGAACATGAGAGGTTAACGGCACGGCTCTACTTCAAAGCGTTGAAGTGCCTTCAAGACATTACTCAGTAAACACCCATTCTTAATAAATTTCCTTTTCTATGTAAATGTTCAGCGAGTCACGATTTTGCGTGATAAAGAAAATCTCATTAAACCTAAAGCTTGGAGAGAATCTATAAAGCGGTTAACTAGAAAATGAACCTACGAGTTTATATCCTGAAATAACGTTAGCTGCCTTATGCGAAGCTTTCTAGTAAGACTGAAAATGGCGCCATAAAAGAGATTTGTAATGGATTATAAATATCCTGTTCAGACCGTCATAGGATGGCACTAGAGCCTTTTCTTCTTTTACTGAAGAATTCCAAGATAATAAGATCAGTCTCTCCATTATGTAAAAAGTACGCAACAAAGTGAATAACAAGAATATCTTTCTAATATTTTCAACACATTTCAACCATCTGACATGCGTCTAAATCTTCCAGCAGCTTATATGCGAAGAAAGACTCGTCTGCATTAACGAGAAACATTGCATAATGCAGAAGCACGGAACTCTGTCTGAAGAGTAACACTTTACAAATGTTACGCAAGTGTACGCTCGCCTGACCTTTGTCTACCGATGAATGCGTCTAACATAACTTATATAGGTAATACTGTTACACTCTCCTTTGTATGTTCTCTACTGGCTGTAATTGGTTTAAGAGGATCAGTATATTTAATCCGTTCAGGCGTACAATACACTATCTTTATAACATCTTTCGTAACTTGTCTGTCTTTAAATTACTAATCTGTGATGTCATTTAGACTTCTATACGTATTTATTAAGCACATTTAAGCCTTATCTTTTACAAATTCAGTTACTATAATCAATTCAACTTCACATAAAATATAAAAAACGGCGTGTTATCATAAAAAATACCAAGTACTAGTAAATGCATTGTAATCATTTTCTGTTGTTATTATTTCAATTACGCAACACGAAGAAGGATTGTTGTGATTACTCAAGATGATTAAGCGTTTATCATTGTTGAGCGTAGTATTACACGGTTCGTTCCGTATACACGGGTATACAATTTCACGTACTTTCTCAAGCTTGGAGAAAAAACATAGTGCCTCGGGCGGTTATACTATAGTGTGTTCATACGAGCAGTTCCCGGTACGTTTATCTCTCAATCTTGTGCAGCCGGGGGCAGGAGTGCAACTCGACTGGTCGGACCAGCTTGCCCCCCTTCCCCCCAGTTCCCACTAGAAACCGGTATTCCTAGTTCGGTCCTAAGCCTTTGGGGCCAGACTCGCTAACTAGATTATAACGTCGATACAGCTACTAACTGGTTATAATTATTATGACTTTATTACCTTATTTTACCTTTTTGAGTGGGATTTCATAAGCGATATTCAAATTAACAATTTCCTTTTTGAATAATTTTCCCTTAGTGGTATCCGGTTATTGAATCCGAATAAATACTTGTTCCATTTCTCGTTATGCGGATTGAAAACGTTTAAAAATATCATATTCGATAATGTTTAATTCATGGTATTTATTCCATGCGGAGTAGGAAGGTTTGCTGATTATCCAAACAGGAAGCTCTAATGGTTAACTTGAAACGTGAGCATAATTAATTAAACATACCAGTTATGTGGCATTACGTAATAATAATTTGAGATAAGTAAGTGTAACGAATAAGTACAAATAAGGATAAAATAATTAATATAAAAGACAAAGTTTGTATCAGAGAGTAAAGCAATAACAATATTATTAATAACACTGCAGTAAGTGCCGGAAATAAGGTAAAAAGACAATACAAATAAAATGGCAAGGAAAGCTATAAACGGATTACACATACGAGCAAAGTTACACACACAACAGAAAGTTGGATCCATCCCAAACCTATTTTATTAATGTCTTGTGCAGTAGCAATAAGTAAAAGGGAATATGTAATTAATCTACGAGAACGTACAGAAAGTGGGTCAACACAATAAAGAACAGATTAATTTTATAACTACCTTTGAAAGTTACACCGCTTCATCGAATTTTAATGGTCTCGAATGGAATTTCGTAGCGAAGCTTCTGGCGTACTCGAGTCTGGGTTTTATTCGATGGACCAAATAGTAGCTCATTTTAATGAAGTAGATTACAATGTTGTTTTGCTTGTTAAATGTACTCCTAGGCGTATTGTTGATGTTTATCAGACCAAAACCAAAACAAATTAAGATGTAACAAATACATAATGAATAATAAATCAAAGTTACGACGAGGTTAATATAAGCAAGCAACGGGTATTTTATAACTCGTATCGTTTTATGACGTCAATATAATAAGTGTATGTGGTTTACATACATAATGGCAAGACTCCAATGCGGTTAGAGATAGCCGAACATAAATAAGAGGGGAATGTCGCCGTGACAGCCAGTCGGAACTTATGCCTTTGTTACTTCCATCTCGATTGCTCTCCGCAGTTCGTCAACTCAGTATAACAACATTCTGTTCCATTTTTTGTGGCCGAACAATTGAATTGGTTGGGAATTTTCGCATCTAGCTATTTATTGTTACATTGTCACAATCACAACGCTTGATAAAATAGGGTATCAAAATGTAATATTCTCTCAAAGGAAACATTGTTGTTTTATATCGGAAAATAGCTCGGCAATTTCGTGGAATCGCTCACGTTTCTATTAAATCCGCTAACGTAAGATAAAGCTAGCTGTATGTATGTAGGAAGGCTCGGCCCGGTGCCCGCAGTCCGGGCTCCGGCGTTGTCAGGTGGGATTTATTCACGTATAGCCTTAACATGCGGAGTGGGCGTACGTGGGATGTAGACGGGCCGTGGTATTCGTGTACCGCCTTTATGTCGTTGCGTCTAGCGAACTATTCAACTCCCTATTTGGTCTTTATTGCTCTTTACAGTCATATTTTATTTCGTAAAAGCAGAATAACAAAAGCTTAAATTATGCCAGCACCTGCGCCGTATTATGACTACAACTTTAGTTTCTATTGTTGTTTCAGATTCAGAGAAAGTAACGTGCATGACCTTTGTGAATTCTCCGATTATTGTGGAAGTAATGCAATAGAAAATATTCCGATCGAAAAGTGAATGTTTATAAATAGTCTCCTCCGCAGTGGTCGCGTTATCATGCCGAACAAAGGAACAATAACGACCAACAAAGAAGTTAGAAAAGAACAAAAGCAAACATCGGGACCAAGTCAAACGAGCTGTTTCCTTCTAAGGCGATGTAATAACAATAACAATATGGCGCACATTGTGCGTGCGTGCGTCGATTAGTGATGCGCAACACTCTCGAACTGATCTAATTCCGGGCTCCGGGACTACACTCCACTCTCGCGAGCGGTTTCAGAAAGTGTCGTAAACATCTCTTCGGAATTAACGGTCTGTTAAACCGTCTAATATAGTGAACCGAGATGTGAAGGTGGGAGAGAGATAGTCCTTTTATCGGGGTGTGGCTATCTCTACTTTGTATGCATTGCGCCTACATAGTTGCATGCGAGCGTAATATAGTATGCATGCTATACGTACATGTATGTACGAGCCGGTCGTGCTCAAACCATTATATGCTAATTAGCTTTCCGATGCATGTTCACTGTTGCAGATTAGGCTCTGGCCTGTTCGTACATAATATTTTGCACAAAAGAAATGCCAAATCGAATTAGGTTAAAGGTGAGTTACAGGTGGACAGCTGCCCCGACAATAACTGTCATCCATTTTCATATGGATTTATTATTCATTCACATTTAAAACAGGAAGCAGAAGATAAAGCGGCAATGCAAATAAATAACATAAAGTTCTTTGAAGTAATATTTACTGTGTATAAATTACATAAGATACTGTGATATGATAATAGCGTGTAATACTCAATGACCTAACAACGAAATGAAGTGTTATTGCTGTTATAAATAAATAGGTATAATAAATCGTACAAGTAAGCCGGCAACTAATAGGCGATGGTAAACAATGAGTCATGACAAGTACCGGTGGCTCAGAGGGCGCGGGGGGGGGTCGTGTCACGGTCCACAATGGCCACAGCACCAAAATCACTTCACGACGTCACGTTGCACATTCGAAATTCGAAAAAACATGTGACGCTAGTGCGGTGAAAGGTAAGATGCGTTCAGTAAACCGTTCCGAGTAACGAGTAACTGAGCGTAGTGATGCCGACGCGGGAGAATGGCGCAAACTGGCTGGCCGGGAAGGAGGGGCCCCCCGCGACCACCCCGCCTCCCCCTTCCTGCGCCCGGAGCGGGCCTGGCTGCCTGGCCAACAGACACAAGCTTGCATAATTAATTATACTTCACACACATTGCGCCTTCCGCTAAAGCAAGGTCATCTTTTTACTGATGTAGATTTGCGATACGCTTATCTCTGTGGCAACTGACGGTTCGTATCGACAGGTGATAAACAAGATTTATCTGTTGAGTAATGTTGTATAATGTTAACTGGTTGTGGCTTATCTAACTCACGTGCAACTAAAAGCATTTTATCTTTAATCGCTAGGAAAGTGGAAGTGATAAGTAGAAAGCTTAGTGTTGGTAATATAACTGGGATGAATAAATATTTATGAGAGAATAAATTAAGATTTTTCAAAATTCTCGGGCTCCCAATAGAACCGGATTGTTTGGATTAATATTAGGCACGATCATTTCAAGATTGATGAGACTTGTTCCAGTAAACTGATTTAAAAGTTTTGGTGAATCATTTTTCAATAGAATCAACACACATCACTCAACGCCTACAAGAACATCTATAATCAAAAGAATTTCAACAACGAATTCTAATTCAAATTCTCGTTTGAGCAAGGAATGAAGGAACTCTGTCATTCAGGTCAAAATGAATATTAACCTTCAAACAAAACAAGAACAAAGTAGTGAGTGGCACGTTATACAGAACCTTTTGACGGGCGGGTAGGGTGGGGCGAGGGTGTTCGGTTACCCGGGACTGCCAGACGAATCCCGGGCGTCCCGCACTTGTCGCGATCGATATCCGTATCCGCTGCACGCCGCGGGGACTCGTATTAAAACTAACTTCACCGATGGAGCTGGAAAGTCGGCCGATGTTGTTACAAACTTTACCGATTACAGTTCCACGAGATACTCTCCCTCTTGTTATTCTGAATGAATCAACACCTCGTTACTGGATAGTAACAATATTGACGCTCTCCCAGTTTCGCCCCAATGTTCAAGTTTCTCTCAGAAGCTAGCTAACGAAAAAGTTAGACGTTACATAAATTAGATACATTAAATCAAGCTCTTGCTGGCTCGAAAGTTTTACTTGATTCTATTTTCGTATAAACACAAAAGGTTAACGAAGCCTTACACGTTGATGATATTATTTAAGGTAGAAACAGGGAAGATGGTAATAAAAATATCATTACCAAAGATTTTTTCAGCATTAAATATTCTATGATTTTATTTAACGCACAGTCTCACAAGCATGAAAGAGAGGTTACTCACCTATCAGAAGGATCCACCAGTATGAGATTACGTTTTGGCAAAGCATCAAATGAATCTGAATGAGATATAAAGAGAAAGAGCTTACTGAACAACCGACAGACAGATTGGCTAGAACTTCTGACGTCTGGGAAAATCAACAAGAATAAACTAAGAATAAAAGTCGCGTAAAGTCATCATTACACAACTCTGAAGTTCTGAGAGAAAACATTTAGTTATGTGTACTAATATAAATGTCATTTGCAGCCAATCCTATTAAACTTCTTAATACAGACATAATTATAATGTAATTTATGAAATGTAATATCACTATCGAAATAATATACGTAGAACAGTTGTTATATTAAATGAATTAAGCAACGATAATTGATTCTGAGAACCAAGACTACTGATAATTTAATTATTTCTGAGATGAAATCTGTTACAGACAGCAACGATATGAATATTATTTTAGATACTTGTTACCAGACTAAACATAACGTTTCTCACTGAGATAACATGTAGAAATTAATGGAAATCAGTAATTTAACTTGAACAAGGATGTTATTTGTTGGCGCAATATCATAACTTTGCAAGAGGTACTTGCAAAGAGATATTTGCAAACGGGGCTTTATGAAACGCTGACTTTATAATATTTACTGCAATTATCATGTGGAGATGGAAGGAACACGTTTCCAAGATAGCGTGCAAAGATTGTCTTTGTGAATTATATCAAGAACATGAATCATGCTTAGTTACTGCTACGACTCCCAGGTTAACTACGTTTGTTTTTACTGACAACAAAACTTCTGGCGAGGAGCCAAAAACAAAAAAGATGACCAACGCTGAGCATCGAGATTGTTCAATATGCCCTTGATCTGTCAGCCGAATTGATTCACGAACAAACGAGTTTTAGAGCAGCCATTAAACACAATGAAGCGAAATGGGCCACGCTCGGCCACGTTCAACCACGTTCACGTTCTACGAACGTCTCCAAAACGAATATGACGATAACGGAATAAATTGCAAATGTGGACCATTAATCCTTGTTACAATGTCACCAGGGTCGCAGAGGGGAGCTTTATTTATTCGACATCTACAGTATTTACATACAAAAACTTCCATTCAAGTGTTTTTAGACTTTTTATGGGAAACAAACACAAAGGAATCGTGATAGACGTACCCCATTTTGATGTTTGTGAAATGTTTAAGTTATTTTTTACTAGTTTCCTATGAGAAATACATCGAGTCCATACTACGTACAAGCTGGAGATATATTTTTTGTTACTACTGTCGTCTCTATATATGGCATCATATAAAAAATATATTGGGTACCTTGGACATGTATCATCAATAATATCTGATCGTAGAATATATTGTAAACATGTTCCGTTTACGAAAGATTAAATAAGAAGGTTTTGTTATTGTTCACGGACACAATATACATAAAAATTGCTTGTAGAAACTTCTCCGTCTACTTAGTAAATAAATTTTACATTTAAGCCAACATTCGCAATTCCTTTGAAGCAATTTCGGAGAATTTACAAGTACAGCTGAACAAGACCACTCTGCAGACGTTTCAAAGCTTTCTGCTTTAATTAATGTCATAGGGAAAAATGGCAAAAAAATGAATTCCACAAAAATGAAATGAATCTTTGATTCAATAATGAGCATGAATAATAAATAAGCCAAAAGTTTTTATGCAAAAATGAAAAATCACACCTGTTATAATCGGAGACAATGCATACGTATCAGCAAAAAACAAGTGTAACGTCGAAGCCAATTCCATAGTAATAGGAAAACTTTGAATCGATTCACGAGGCAAGTTTCTCGTCGACAGGAGCGCTCGAGACCAAGGGCCCTACATTTTCTCCAACATGCTCAGATACGGCACAGCGTGCAATTGAATTTGCATGCCCCGCTCTATTTTCAATATATTCCCATTTTGTAAACCTATTTCGTTTTTTTACAACCAATAGAGGCTAAACTACACGGCAGACATTCTCTTTAATACGTTTTATGAATTTATTTCTGAAAATGTTCACTGTGAAAATACAATTGCTATTACTTACTTAGGGCCAACGATAGCGAATTTTCTGGATTATCTGGGGTATTTCGCTTAGGAAACAAATATTTGAATGTAGATCAAATCTGATAAAGAGCAACAGTTGGAATACTTTCTGCTTATAAATAGTCATTCTAGGTTGATCTATAGCCTAGTTCGCTCCTAAAGTATTTTGTTCTAGATGGAGGGCTTATATACAAAATTATACAGATGTTTATATTTCAACATTAAATATCATTAAATTTTCGTTTCACTTGTGTTCATGTTTATCAACACTCGGTCTCAATTGATAATTTATTTGAATTGACCAGGAGGTGAAGAGTTGTTGTTGGCATGTCTCCAACTCCAAATGGTTTCTCTGAAACGTTCGTGCGAATGCTAAACTTCCTTACGTCTTGAATAAGTGTCTGTATCTATGTTTAACAAAGAATATATTTCTTGTTTAGAGCAACTTTTATTTTTATTGCCTTTAACATTTTTAATCTTAACTTTTTCAGATGTGTTTCCAATATAAACTCCAATTACTAAATTATTTATCATTAAGTATATTCAAGGATTAATCTAATGATGTATAGTACCAATAAAATGTTTACGACAAGTAATTAATATATATTACCTGGGTCTAATTTTAATAAAAGGTCATAATTACTAATGCATCGAATTCGTGGTACTTTACTGCTGTCATAAATATTTTGATATTGATGTCATGGATAATATTTTAGTTTTATTGCCTGAATTAACATAAATTATATTATATAAGTGACAAGAATTCAAACAGTCATTACAGCATTATATATTTAAATTTATAGAAAAATTATATATATTTTTCTATAACTTTCTATTTTCTATTAAAAAAAAACAGTCTGATACGAAAATTAAACTGTCAAACAATTTAATTATCGGATAATCTATCAGCGCGATATCTTTCAATGTTTTTTATTTAAACCCGCTTATAAATCAACTCAAAAAGTAGGTTATCGTAACGAACATTTTAATTTGAATAATAGGCAAAACACATAACAGAACTGAATGTGATGCCTTGAATTTTAACAGCTGCAAAAGTGTCAGATTTATTGCGAAGTCGCGAGCAATACAAAGCACAAACGTTGCCAAAACTATTACGTCAAACAATGTTTTCATTTACTAAATTTTGAAGACGGTAACATCGTGACTAACCGGATTTCCCACACCAAAATCCCAGGTCATTAGCAAATTTTAGAACAGAGTTGTAAATAAACCTTTACGACGCAACCGGCGCCAACTTTCGATTGAAATCTTTATTACAAGTGGGAGCTAGAGCTGGCGTTAGACAAAAAGCAATTCTAGATGTTTCTTGACCGTTCAATTCAGAAAAGTCAATAGAAAAAGAAGCTTAGTAATAGCTGTTTCACGATCACGGCACACCTGCACACCGAGTTGTCGCATGCAATCTAAAAACACTCTAAAAGTGCACTTTTCAAAGTCCCTTTTACTATACTCATGGAACGTGCAGGAACAACTCGAGTTAAGATTACAGTTTAGCATTCCACTCACGTGCGGAAAGAGACGGGGCTATTACAACTTAGCTAGATGGAAAAGTGGAGATGATTTGTTTGAATGTACTTTTTGAATCGATAGTCTAAGAGCATTCATAATGCCCCCGTTCTGATCTACTATCGCTATGCGAAGATTTAGCAAGATGAATTGTTTATGGGCTCCGAGCCGGGAGAATACTCATGTCTCCGAAAAGGGTCACTGAACCAGACAAATTGCTACGAAGAGAATTGCTTCGCTTCCCCTTTGTCAAATCGGAGCGCAATGTTCAGTTTAATACTATTATTTGCAGGATTTACGCCGAGCAGAATTTTCGGGTGAATTAAAATTAGATGTAAGAGGAACAAGAATTTGCACTAATTGAGCATAAATTGCGCCTTTATGAATGTCAAACTATGTTTCGGTACAATATGCAAATGTGGGATTGTTTTGAACACTTTGTTGTCGGTTGGAGTGGATGCGATGTGAATTATTCACGTCACAAACTACAAGAGCTTTCAAATGTCTTTTTCATATTTTTGTACCTCGAAAGTAGTGCACCGCTCACACAGCACAGTCGTGACTAAACAATGTTAGCGTCAGAGCTGAGCGGAATATTCAAGGTTCATTCTAGGTTACGAGATTGATTGACACAGTAAACTGGTGTACTGGACTAATGCGACGTTGTAAGTCCACTATTTTGATGAACGAGGCGCGTGTCGTCAGCACGGAGGTCGGAGGCAAACAGTGCCAGATGAGAATTATGGTCGAGTGTATTGGTGGCATACGAGATGAGCACTATCGGGCATTGCACGGCTGTACGTGACATCCATGTACAATGCACCACTAAATCTCTCTCATTGCCTCCTGGCTTTCAAAAAGAAATATGCTTTACGACGGTGACACGAATTTGGACGACTGTATTACCGTTTTATAAAATACTTTCATTTCCTTTTCGCAATCTAGATTATGTAGGTACTTCGTTTAGCAGAGTAATTTAAGTCTAAATCAGATGTTGCTCTTTCGTAATCTAATCTAGTCGTCTAATGGAGTTCTATCATGTAATTTGAAACTCTTTCATTCAACTATAATTGCAGAGACCTCATTTATGTTCTCTAGAAAAGATTATTCAAATAGAGCTACATATGGGTTCAAAGGGATATGAAAGTAAGCGTGGGTGTTCTAAATAGGACCAGTTTAAAGAGACCCTTTCGACAAGTTTGATATCGCGACCTACATAATAAAGGTAGACGGTAGTTTCGAGGTCCGAGTCCTTCTATGATTGGTTTCTGTGAATAATAACTACACATCCTGGGGCTTGGATGGGTCACTGCGCAGTAACTGGTGGCTTTCTTTGTCTTCGTTTTATGTTAATCTGTATCGTTACTATACTGTTATTATCCGAGGATTCATCTGAACATTTCTTTGTTCTTCCAAACAGATATTTTCTTTTACTATTTACCTTGTACAAAAAAAAACAAAGGAAAGTTTACTTCTCGAATAGAGTTGAAAGGAAATAGTTGCACTAGGCCACGTGGAAGATGTAGAGATTTATAGACATCTAGTAGGCAGTTCAAGAACTTATCAAGAAAAGCGACTCTTCGCATCACGGTAAGTACCCACAAGAAAATCTATGTAAATATTAAGAAAAAGATAACACAAAAATAGACAGTCAATTAGCAAAACTTTTTATCTTAGCACAAAAACGCAAGAACTCTCTTGGAATAACGAAATTATTCCAGTCGATAAGGTTTTCACAAGATTATCTGAAGGTGAACCATATAATTAGTCATTCTCATTCAGAACTCATTTCATCTGAGAGTAAAAGACACGTCCTTCACGAATGTCAGGACCTTGGGGCGTCCGATCCTTGAAACCTTGAAAGCTGTCTTGAACAAGATCAACAATTTAATAAAAATGAAGTTCTCCGTAACTTTAGAACTTTAACGTTTATGACTTTAACAAGGTCTTGAATTAACATTCACGTGGGAGTATAATAATTGGTAAATTGGTTGGGATAACAAAAAGGCACACAAAGAACCTTTAGACAGTGTATGGCACACGGTCTAAAGGACATCATGATTTATTGCCAAGGATTCGTTAGGTGTTAAAAGTTTATGCCACGATGCTCCTATAACCGTGTATGTAGTATTTCTTAATAAATATTGAGTGACACGATCCAGTAGATACCTAATTGATAACATTCAGATCTAAAACCTCTATAAGACCACAAAAAGAGATAAACACAACACCGGTTGTTTCTCAACTGCCAGTATAAGTTACGTCTGCCTCATTACATTAGCGAATGTCCTTTGAATATAGTTTGTAAATACATGTACTCAGAAACCGAATTAGTTTGGACATATTTATGGACTTGGAGCTAATTATTCTACACTTGTAACGGCAAAGGAGCTAAATTTGAACCTCCCGAGAAGTTTTAAAGCCGAGCCAACACGTATTTCAATATTCAAAAGGAATATTCAGCTTGTGTCCTTCACCATCCTTCGATTAACATTAAAACGATACCGAAGCCAAACTTCTTGGTACAAGTTTCTATTCCAATATTCAAATGAGTTCAGTGGTGCAGAAACTCCATCGTTTAGAGTTGAAGCTACGGAACTTGAGCAGCTGAAACATTGTTCAGAAAACATTCTGCGGTTGACTACAAGTCTACAATACTGTGATGTCATAAATGTTTAGTGGATTTGACTGGAACAATGGCATAAGGCTGGAGACGAATATCGATTTGTTGTTCGGTATATTGCTGAGTATATTGAGCTACTATTTCTCGATTATATCGGTTTAAATTCTACACTTGTTCAAAACAAATCATTCGCTTCACAATTAACATTATTCAAGGTGTATTCTGCTTCAATTTCAGCTGTCTTTATCAATAGCGTGAATATCAGTTTAATTTTACGATTCGTTTCCAATTAATTCCAAACGGGTAGCATCTACCAAGATCGTAACTACACCTACCAGTTAGTCATTTATACCATATTTAGCTGAACCGGTGTGAGTTCAGGATAATGGCGGCGACTGCGTCACCAGGCGCCTGGGACTTGTCGCGACACGTACACCAAAATAGCCGACGGATAGACAGACAAACGCTACTTGAATATGTATAGATAAATGATTTGCATCATTTGCATGCTGCGGACATTTTGAAGTAGGCTCGGCTCATTCTTGTTCACTTTTGAGAAATTAACTGTAGTTACAACCGTTTACGTAGGAAACTACTATGCTACTTTTAATGGAATGTGAATTTTAAGCAAATCTTATTTCTATTATAAATGCGAAAGTTTGTGAGGATGGATGGATATTTGTTACTCCTTTACGCAATAACTGTTGTTCAAACGGATTTGGATGAAATTTGGCATACAGATAGTTTATAACCTGGATTACCACAAAGGATCTGAATCCGGGTAGAACGATCCCGTAAGAATATTTCCGAACTACACGCGGGCGAAGCCGCGGGTATAAACTAGTTTTTAGATAAAGCAATTCTTGGAACAATAAATATTTTACATAAACGTCTTCTATTTATTTTCAGAACGCTCCAAAATCTGAGAGAATTCAATTAGAAGGAACAGGACGAGCAAGTAACGCGGGCACATGTTACGTAACTACCTAATACAGTTAGCTTCGAGAAACATCGTCTCGTTGAAACTGGATAATTTCCCTTTATACCGTCGGAGCTCGGATCTCTTACTTAATTAAATATTCAAGACAGATTATTAGCTAGTCAACTTACTTGGAGGTTGGAGCGAGATCGTCTCGGCATTACGCCCACCACTTCTCCCTTCATGATCGATTCGATTACTGAAAAGAATAAGGTAAAGTCAATATTTGGATTTGTGAGGGATAACCGTAAAACACGAGGAGAATTAAGTTCTATATCAATGTATCTGCTAAGGATAGGATTGTATCTAGACAGAAAAGCCAGGAATATTCTTCTTCTTTGGTCTGTTGTATCTTTTCTCTTCATCTATCGTTTTTTTTTCTTTTTCTTAGCCTGTCAAGCGTCCCACTGCTGGGCAAAGATCTCCCCTTTGTCCTTCCAAACCTCTCTATCTTGTGCTATCTTTGGCCATGTTCGCCCCGCAAAGATCAGATCATCTAACCTTTATCATACTGAAATTTATAACGTTTATACGTTAGACGAAGAGAGATTCATCGTTGGAAGTTGATAAAGACAGCATTGTCTTCCTAGTTTAGTACCTAGTTCCGCTATGTCGCATGTAACTTGTAAGCGTACATTCTTTCTTCAGCATAATGCAACTTCAATTACTAAGGTTTCAATCCAATTATGCACGTAAAAGTATTTACAACACCATCCTATGTTCTCATTGCAATATGGCCGTTAGCACACACGGTTGCACAATATTATAATGCACTATTATTAGTCTGTCAGCTGCTATCTAAACAAAGCATCGATTTATAAAAGATATCTTCGTATTCCTAGTTCTACATAACCCCGAGCTACGTTCATTGTTTGATGAAACTTGTACGTGTACTTAATAATTTCTCAGACAGTTAGAACAAAGAGAATCTTAACTAATGAACTTTCTATTTGTAGGTACAAAAGCAAATATTTTTTTAGATAGTCTTTCAATTTGTACAAAGGTTAAGTGCCACAGATAGGAGTGTTTACGTCCCGTAATCGGGTCAGTAGTTTAGATAAACATTTATAAATGTCGACCTTACCTACAATAAGCTAAGCGTTATCTATTTAAAAATACATTAAGTATAAATCATAACTGTGCGTGGTGAAACCGGCCATTGTTCCACAGATGGCCGAAGATTGTTCAGTGCAGCGTGTAGGTTATGTAACCAGACCCCATTGTTTCCATGTACCCACATAAATGTTATCGTAATCAATCATGACGATCCTTTTAATCGTTAACCAGAATAATGGTGCGTAATGTGACAAAGCGATACGGTTTCGCATTGTTTGGACTCCATTGGCTGATTGCTTTTTGTTCCAATTGTGCATGTTGTATGTAAGGGGTATTGTTGACGTATTTAAGTACCTCCATCGCCAAGGAGTCTCATCTGCACCAGCGACGGATCTTCGCTGTGCTCCTCCAAAACTGTATCATCTGTCACAGTCAGCTCCTGGGAACAAAATAACAAATAAAAACTTTATTACTCTGTTTTTTCTGTGAAGCTACTACCTAACCGGATTCATAGAAATCGCCTTGTTTATAGAACCAGCTATGGTAATACGATCACCTATGATGATCTGATACCGTTATTATAACACCTCTCGTCTCTGCCTTGGTCGCGGAAGTTTATCTCGTTAGTTACTACTAGCGCCATCTAGTTTCAAACATAGTCATAGTAGTTATTCTCAGTAATAGGCGATAACTCTATAGTTGTATATTTATAAGAATCCATCTCAAATTATAAATGAGTTTGAAGGAAGCCAAAAAGGCGGACTCATAAATATTTTGTTGAACTCTTTCATCGACGCTATTAATAAATTTCCATTCCATCATACAAACAAGAATGCTCATAGTATTAAGAATAACCAATTTCTTTGGAAGCAAAACACGAAGTTTGGCAGGTGTTTTATATTCGTAAGCAAACAAGATTCCCTAAATTCCCATCTAAACTTTCTCACGCCCGAGCGCTGTTCGGTTAAGTTCGGTAGAATATGGCGTAAACAAATACGTCTCTGTTTTATGTTCATCGTCGAGTGGGTACAGGTGTTTGAGCGAACATAACCTTGAACGTACCTATTAACTCTCCGCCTACCGTGAGCTTAATCTGAATCGAAAATGTATTCACAAAAACAGCGCCTGGATCATTCTTTGAATCCTATTATTACGCACGGATGATCGTGTTGTATAGGAAAATGCGGACATCCTTTGTCGAATAATAATCGTCGGAATAGTGACAATGACACGCATAGTTAATCGAATACATCAATGATACAATGCGAATATTATAGTAGAGCAAACGTTTGCCAAACATATCAATAAAATAAACAAAGAGAGTTGTCGATAAACATGTCGACAGACAAAGTTGGACGCAAACTTGCGAGAAACAAAGAAGAAACTTTAAGAAAGTTACTTGAGAAACATGCAAAGGGGGCGAACGAGGAGGTTACTCAAAACTTCGACGTTTCGGACTCCAGTAATACGAAGCTCGCGAAGAACGAACGAAGTTTTCCACTCGCTAATTCGCAGTATAAATTTGTTTAACGTCTCAACTTTTTAACTGTAATTACTTAGCAAAGTTCGGGATAGATTGAAGTACTCCGAAACTCTGACAGTCTGTGAGGAGTTTGATGAGTTATTGTCATAATTGTAGTTGGCAGTTCGCAATCACCCGAACAAGGACGACTAGAAGTCGAGGTTTATGTGTCTTCTTAACTTTGTGCAGGCCTATATACTTACAGAAATACTCCCCCAGTTCAAGTACCCAAGTCTTGAGCTCATTTTCCAGATAGTGAAGCTGAAGTCATTGTAAAGTCTTCACAATGTGGTAATAGGATTTTTAGTTCAATATAGCTGCTGGAATAGATTATTTGATCCACCATGGGGATATGTTGATATTTCTCACCTCTACAATAATGCTGGAACTGTTTTGTTAATTAAAGAGAAGGCAAAGTAAACTATACAATGAAATCCATCTAAAAGTGGAATGGGGTTATTCCACCTTTAGATTCTCAGTGTATATTTTTCAGAGAACAATGCAAGTTCTTACGCCAGAATAACATTGTAGACCTCCAAAACGTGGCAAAAGAAACACTGACTAGTGACTATCTTTAAATTGAAAAACAAAAACAATTCCTATTCATGTAACATTAAACAGTAGCAACAAAACATTTAACAAGCAATCCAAACAGAAAGATTTCGTTTGGATACGTAGGTACAATACAACTTCGACATCGCCATCTCAAAGGAGAGGAGATGAAAGAAAAACAATAAAGTGTTTCAATAACGCAAAACAACAAAGTTTGTTTAGAGAACTTAGCGAAGGGGTGAATGGGGTGGAACGGGGCGCCAACAATCCTCCCACACACCACAGTATTATCGATACAGCTTTATACAATAACAGATTCCACAAATATATAACAGATTAATCTTGATTAATTTGATTGAGTCTATAAGCTGATTTCACGCTACCCAGAAACGAAATTACTATAATAGGTACCAAGTATTGCCAGGCAACGAACCGAAGGCAGTATGGAAGTAATTAAAGGAAATGATTGTACAATAATAAATTAATAAGCATTAAGACGGAACACCGGCACACGGTTACAACTTCCTCTCATAAATAAATGACCGACCAATGGTCGTTATAAATATGTATCGCGTAATGAGGAGGAGGTAGCGGTTCTTCTTGTAAAAAATGTCGGATAGAAAATATTAACATGATCATAGTAGATAACATCATTGATGATTGTAAATCGAGATGTTTTACAACGAAAAATGATTTTGCTAATGTGTTAAACATTTCACAAGGCGTAAGCATAATTTTTTCATAAGTATAGTTTCCGTTTGATCGTAATACCAATAAGTTGTTTATACGATACCTTGTTTACATTCTTTGCTAACGTACATTACATAAGTACGTTTGTAAAGACGTACATATATCATGCTAAGTACACGATACCCGAGTATACATGAGAAACTAATATTAAGTAGGTAACAAGTTAAGCTGTTGTTAGATCCCGGTTAATATCGTGAGCGGGCCTTGATCCGTAAACAATGAACGGTTGGCGTTTCAAGTACTATACGGGCATGGAATTTGAAATTATGGTTATTAATATTCAACTAGACTACACCCAGCTCGCATAGATTAAACTTGAAGCAAACACGCGTTAATTCTGGATCCCTAGGAGAATACGCTCCGAAGTAAAAGAGCTTGTTATTTTCAAGCACATACATGTATTCCTCTCTGCAAAGTTTCATCGTCTTGACTCTCATGAGACTAACTCGTAATAAACGTACAAGGTTTTCCAGTTATGTTAGCTAGTATCGCTATCAAAGACCACACTGTTGTAGGACAAATTGTGGTATTAAAGACAATTTAATGGCCTGCAATTAATTGAACGGCACTTAGTCCTACGCGCGACACATCGATCACAGAATTCAATTAAATCTCCATCAGCGTTACCTCACACGGACGCTGTCGACATAAATTGACTCGCTGTTTTACTAACTTCTTATACATCTACATGGTCGACGTTGGCAGTTACTCGTGCATATAACACGTCCATAGCTGCATTCGAATTAACGAGTTCCATCAAAGTACTTGGTTAACCATCAATAAATACTGAACAGGTTCTACAATTCAAGCAGGCGCCGGCGACCAATACAGACACAGCTTTATAATTGGAAGCATGTGGAAAGTTCAGGATTCCATGTACACTTTTATGGAGCGACACAGCGTTCTGCAGAACAGGTTTCCATATGTTGATCGAGTAACGAACACGCTGTTCAAGTTGTTTCGTTGCTTATGAGCGCCCTTATAAATTGAACATCGTTGTCGGATGCCATCGCGTTCAATAAACCAAACTGGTTCTCTTCTGAACTTCCCGCTTTGGAATTATCTTGTAGAATTTCTTGTACAGTTAGTTGTTCATGTTATAATGCTCACCTGCACTCAATTGTTTAAGATATTCCTTCGAGATCCTATTGTTAGAGGCAACGAAGGAACGATCTGGCTGATAACAATTCACGAACGTATAATCGTAATGGCTTTTGTTGTATCCTGTTCGAAAACAGATGACATAAAATCCTTTTATCCAACAACAAGATTGTATCATTCGAATGTGAACATTGTGAACCAGGTAATAGACATTTCTTTAGGTAGATTTTTATGACAGACATCGACCGTCAATCACGTTTCTTTATTTGAACTTGGAATTGGTTTCGTTTTATAATTGGAACATAAAGAAAACGGTAGACGAATCTTGAAGTCAATTTCCCTTCCAAGAAGTATAACAGTCTGATTCTAGGAGAATCCAGTTTACTTTATTACTGAGAACCAACCATCATATTTTAAGGAAACTTACCACGTTAACAGTGTAAATGCACTTAAACGCTTTTTACTACAGCGTTTTAGGAGTATTACTTTTTCTTACCCAAACATTTCTATAATCTAGTTTTCTGTGAAATGTGAGCGGAGCTATATTCAAACTCTTATATGCAGGTTCTCTAAGAACTTGGCTCACGTTGTCTTGTTACATTAAACTATCTAATCTTGATTAATATAACTGCTTAGTTAGAGCGTATCGGAAACAGTTGCATCCATTATTTACCCTATTCCTTACTATTTTGGGATTGGCTATTATCAGTCTGACCGGATCGTAAAATATTGAGTACTTTGCAGAAATCGAATGTTTGTCCTTCATTGGACCCTAGTATCGATGAATCGATTAAATAGATCGATTGAAATGGATTTAATGGACTCAATCAATTAGCCTATCATAATATCATAAAACTACTCAGAATAAGCGATTATAGATAAAACCAATAATGGCCATTTGGTAATCACTGTTAGATGGGTTCCATAGTTAAGCCATTAGATGCGAGTGGCTTTGAAATATTCATCATAATATCAGCCAATTAACATAATTATGCCATGGACATAGACTGTCAAACCAAAGATGCTCGATGACGACAGATTCTGTAATGCCCGCATCCAGCCAGTAACGGGCAGGCTCGCTTACCACCAAGCCGGGAAGGAGCGGAGAGAAGACATGCAGGAATCCACCGATCACATAGGTTGAAACTTGAAATCCACATACATCTCTCATCTCTCCTGTGATTTATCTAATCTAGCACGTCTCCTCTCCGCGCCGCTTATCTCCGCGTTGGTGGAAACCAGGCCTATTACTTTTTTTTTTGGATGGGATATAATCAAATGAAGGTCATTTGATGATCGTCCGCTCTGGGCGGAGCGGAAGGGAGTGTCAGACTTGTACTGACTTAAGCTCATCTATGTTCCTTCTTTGCCCTTTGTGTTCCAGGGCGGCGGTATCTCTTTCGAACAGTCCCGCAGTCCCGGCAGGTATCGACCCTTCCTGTTTGCTGCCAACTCTTTGAGGCACGCGTGGAACAGGAGCGCGCGTGGAAACCAAGCCTCGCACTGGCTCTGAACGCAGGCAACTTAAGATTTGTCATTGTGGCTATTCTTTCGCCCTTATCGTTATCTGGAACACTATAGAAGATTAAAGGATTTTGAAAGCACTCACCCCAGTATGCTCGTTGACTCCAACGATGACGGCAGTGTACCATTGCGTGGCACCTGCAGACCGATACACCTGGGCGCGGCAGCCCCCGAGCACCGAAGGAGTGGTGGTCAGGATCCGCTGCCCATCCTGAATGGTCTTCCATTCTGCAGCTTCGGAGGACAACGAGGAGAGTATTGTGGCATCTAGGCCAGCGTCTGCTCCAGCTTGGCGGGCGTCCCAGTCCTGGAAATGAAGAATCAGGTTAGTTTTTGCAGGTTTAATATTTTTTTGTGAGCTAGATGTTGGGAAGAACATAATTGTTAGGTGTGCAATGTATACAGTCTCAAGCAAGGGCGGAGTCTCTCGAGACAGGTCAACTTATAGAAACCCGGTTTCGCAGGTATCCGTACCCAGGGATTATCTATTACCTAGTCATTTCTGTTTCAGTAAAGTCCCTTGAGGAAGTTCTGTTCCATCAAAAAGTGCCTTGTTTTAAATGTTTTGTAAGTTTCAGAGCACCTTCTAAAGTTAATAATTGGCTGTGACGAATTTCTAGAGAAACCAATTCGCCTCTTTAGTCCCTGAACTTTTTATTTATCTTGTGACATACAACACAAAAACCTCAAGATTTATTTGTAAGCAATTCGAAGAATGTTGTTATTTTCCACAAGATGAAAAGATTCTACATTATTAGCGAGAATTATTGTGTCGCGTTCCTATTATTTCTTGGATAACCTTTTGTTACAATACAACCGTTTCACGACAAAACCAATTGGATTCGTATTAGGAAAAAGGAGTTTCTTTGTTATTTTACTTACATTACATAAAGGTTCCTTAGATAATACAAATAAATATAGCTTCGCTAGTTCACCATTCGCAAAACCAATTTCATTATACAGTAGGTTTCTAAATGCTTATGTAACAAAATAAAAACTTACGTCTGTTATGTTAATATCAAGAAACTAGAAATGTTAATCAAGCCAAACAGTAATAATTTCCAGTTGAGCTGCTACAGTTTCAACATAATTTAACGCCTATTTAAGTATAATGTTTATGTATCTAGTGTATGTGCCAACTCGTTTAATTAGCTTCATACATGCTGGTAGCGCATACCTAGCGGCAACCAGAACATAAATCTGTATTTATATATTAATTAATGCAGAACATCGATAGTTGCCTTTACGACCTCGTATCACATGTAAACACTATGCCCCACATTAAGGTACACCTCCACAAATCAACATTAGTATAGTTGCCCACATACATCGTGTTAAGTGCAGCAATAATTCACCGTACACACACAATCTACATACACACACACACGGAGTACCTGTTTGTACGGCAGAGTTGAACGTGCACACGGTTGCACTAGTATTTATGTCAATGTTACAACACACACATTGACATCAAACGCACACCTGTTTCAGTGTATTGCATACAAGCCAGTGCCCGGCGACAGACGTATCCGGTGCGTTGAACCCGCTCCCCTCCCCCCGTCCTCCCCCCAGACTTGCCCCCCTACAAACGGCTATTATATCTACATGTAGAGTTGTAGACCTACTGTATCCGCCTGTTTGCTAACTAACGCTATTGGACCATTCAGGGTCACCGGTTGTGTGGACAGCTTGCTTGAAAGTATTTATGTGGAGCGCAACACAAGAATTTAACACCAAACTCAACAAAGACAATGGAAACACAATTGTGTAATTATAAATGTAAAGGAAACAGGTTTACAGTTAGTATCTTTATAACATAAACTGTTCAAGGTTTCACTGTATGATTGTAAATGTTTGCAAATGTAATTCAGAGAAACAGAAATATTGCTTTGCTTGCCGGTAACCTTATATCGTGGAACGAATGTGAACGCTTTACGGATGAAACGGCGGAATACAATGAAGCCCTTTTCACGGTCAAATCATTTTCCGATATTATGGTCTGGAAACGTACGTAGTAATTGTAAGCGGTAAGTATTTGCTAAGTCACGCACTGATGAGCGTGGCGGAGCGGAGCGGTGACTCAGCACAGCTCAGCGACGGTTACGCAACATTGCCTGCAGCCATTACTGTTTATTTTGCTTGCGGGTCGCTCTATTTGGTGAGATTACGCAGTGATTAATACCAGGCCGTGGCCCCGGGATCATGGAAGGGATTAAGCTGGTTTTGTTTGAGAAAGTGATGAATATTAATATTCTTGGCTCTAAGTCTGCGTGGTCACCTCTGACAAATGAAAGTTTCAAGTTTATTATGGCTATCAATTTTATCGCCATTGTGTTAAGTTTGTGAGTTATCTTTTGTAATTTTACGAGAGGTGTTAAAAATTTGGAGTGTGGGAGTACGCTAACCTAACTCATGCATATTTACAGAGATATAACTTTTTACCCCGTTATACAACGTTGTATAACGACCAAAAAAGTCGTAAATTCTAACCTGTCTGTCGGCTACAACCTACAACCTATTTAGTTATTTCGTTATAAAGAGAGACAACAGTGGAAGTTAACTAGAATAGTAGTTTTTAAAGGTATAAAGTAGTAAACTTAGAAGGTTATGTGACATTAACTTTTTATAATGTTCATCTGCAATGCCTGCAAAACATTTGATAGTGATTTGTGCATCTAACAAAAATCTGAAACGCCGATCACCTACTTCCGAATCTGCTGATACCGCATCCGCGTTTGGCAATCGACTGGATCGATTAGATTGTAATTTTTTATTTAGGCATTTCGATACTAGCATCGTCCGAACTTTGACTTATTAATGAATAAGATAAAATTGTAATCTGCTTCCAAGCACCACTCTAAACATTGCGTTTCACAACATTGTATTCAGCATCTTGAACTTACATCTCAAACGTTTTCCGTATCCTCAAGCTGGTACGGAGCTAGGTAGGTAGGTAGCACTCCACTAGGAAGCCATTACGTCTGGCACACATTTACATCTCCCGCGACTCTCATTCAATTTCCTGCCAGCGTTACTGGCTCCTAGCTTTTGATACCACTGATAACAGGTTTAGATACTACACCTATCTATGGTATTTATTCCTTAGATACTGCCAGTATGGAATATCGCATATACTGGGTATTTATGGACAACGGTACTCTCAACAATTACCTCCAAATCCTTATTAATTTTCCTTCATTATCTAGGATCAAGACAATCTATAAAGATCCTATAACAGTCGTAGGATTGTTACTGCCCATAATTTAGCTTATAACGATCTTACTTAGACTCACTAGAAGTAAACGGATACCTTACATCCGTATATAGAAATTAATCTATAGTACGAAAGCACAGAGCGAACACAAATATGAAAATGAAATATACGTTCATTGTTCGCAGAACAAAAACAGTCGAATTTGCTCACGCAAATAAAAATAGACGCACGAAAAAATTCGCGTGCGTGGAGTTTCGCAAGTGGCTTTATTGCGAACTCTAAAAGTTCCCGGAGCGGTCATAAACGAAAGGTTTTAGTTCCCTAGACAATGCACTCATGCTGTATCGTGTATCCATCAACTGAGATGAAACGTCTGGCGTATCCCCCTCAGCGCCGACGTAAATGCAAACACTTACAACGGGAAACATAAATTGTGCTTTTGTTATACACTACTCTACACAAGAATGTATGAAATTATAATGAACCATTGTATAGCCAAAGACTGTGTCTGAAAAGCTTGACAAATTAATCCTGGGAGTTTCAAAGCGTTGCGAAAATTAAAGAATTAATTTGTTAAGCAATTCTGTAATGAAACGCACAATGGAGCCTAGATTCATTGTTCTGAGCTTTATTTATGTAAACAATGAAGGAGGTACAATTTAAGAAAGCCTTTATTTGAATAAACTACGTTAATAATAATAATTCAAGAATGTATAAGGAACTAATAATAGCACAGAGACAAAGAACAATGAGAATCCGTCAATAATTCGACATCATATTGTCCTTCAATAGAATTAGCAACAAAGAAATGTTTGTTACTTCGGTATTGATGTCCTTCATAAAATATGAACACCATAAAAGTAACATTGTCTCGTGTCTAACACACGCCTATATCAGCCAGAATCCCCCATTCCTCCCTATCGGGTGGGTAGGGGAGGTTGGGGAGTACCGGACAGTTGAGTAAGCTAACTGAAACAAACTTTACTCGTTTAAATTTTGCGGGGAACAGTTTCTGAGTTGGGTTGCGTGCATGTTGCTGACGACAAAGTTAAGAAACTCGCGATAAAGTTTCATTGCCGGTTGGCTAATTGAGTTTTTAATTATAAATACTTTTTTCAAGTTTCTGGTGTTTTAATTATGTATTTTTACGCAATGACGCCCAAATAGCTTGTTGTGAAGTTGCGTAATAAGATACATATTTTAAATTTTTTCACGTTTGCTGCTAATTGATTTTAATAACTATAAACTTATAGAACGACCTCTTAAAACAGCAACAGACCAAAATCAATAAAACATTTCCATTCTCTTGTAACACACGTATTTCTCTTTGATTTCCATAATGTACATACAGTTATTCAGCATGTAGATTACAACAATAAATTCAGAACTATGCTCCCTCCCTCACCCATATCTGACCAATAACAGCCACCCCAGGTAGGGCAATAAGGAGTTACGCAACCTCCATTGTTCTCGACTTGTTTTACTAATAACACAGATAACAACTCCTTTAAACTTACTTTACTTACTTACTTAACTTTTAGAATACCATAGAGACCTAGTATAGTTGGAACTCCTTCCAGAATTTAAACAAAGACAACCAAAAAGTATTAAAACTTTTTCGTAAACGAAATCAATTTGTTTTAATCGTCTTCTAACCCCGCTTTCACTTCCATACGGTTTTAGTTTTATACGATATCGTACGATATCGTAGTAAATTATACATTATTGATGTATAATTTACTACGATAAGGCAGATGTACAAAGTCCTAAATAAACTGAAAATAAAATTCTTTCACGTACTTAATTAGTATAAATTACCATCCGTAGAATAAGCGAAGGCTCTCTTTCTTAAATAAATTTAATTTAATATCGAGTTAAAATGCCAAAGAAAAGAAGAAAAAAAAACGTAACTAAAGATCGGGAGCACGGGCCGCTGACGTTGAAAGGAAATTTAACATTAATGAACATCCCTTTTTGTAATAATATTCTGCTTAGGGCCGCTCAAGCGTTTGTATGTCCTCACAGAATAAATTACTTTCTCAAATCTCGACGTAACGACGTTTTTACTCAAATATAAATTGTTTATGAAAGTATCTTGTCTACTAACTATGAAACATAAACCCAAGATTGTTGAAAAATACCGTCGGTATCATCAACCACCAATGGAATTCGCAGAATTTTCAGTTAGAGCTTAGTATACTAAATTATAAAAGAAAAAACCTACCCATCAACCATTTGACCCGTTGGGAATAATTAAATTGACAGACGACCTTCAATTCTTAATTGAAGACATACAAAACTTGAAGGGTTCCTATGACGTGATGAAATAGCAGAACAAAAAAGTAAATGGCTTTACGGGGTAGCAGCCGATCAATCATAGCGTTTCCACGGGTGCGACGTGGCTGGGGCTAACCGAAAATAGCACGACAGTCGGCAATACCGCCATCCACCTGGCTCCGAATATGTATATAATAAAGGGGAGGCTCGGGCGAAGCGGGCGCGGAAAATCAATAAAGCGGGCGGCGAGCATCAAAACATACCGCGCCCCGCCAGATCACCTCCGCCACCCGACTCTCCCTGCGCCCGTCGCCCGGGGAAACCCTCCCCATGTTTGGCAGACATCGTCCTTGATCTCCCCACTTCGCCGAAGCGCGCAAGTTTGGATAAACACTCGTATCGTCTCTCTGGAAATTGGGTCGCTTATGCGTTTTGCTTTTTACCATCCGCCCCTCTTTCATCTCTTAAACTAATAAGCTTGGCCTTTGATACGTGGTTCTTTCCATAGACGAAATATTGACGATTTTCTTACAGCTATTTTTAGAAGCTTCCATGCGTAATAATATACATAACATAGGTTGTATGTTACTTCAATTTATCACGGGTTCTCTACACAATGCGAAGCGATGAAATAACAAGACGTTTACCTTCATTCGTATAAAGGAAAACGTCTACGAAGACAAACCACTTCATTTACAGAAAATTATCCAATAAATATGTTGTTGATTTTTCGTAACAAGCTCTTATTTAACATAATACAAAACATCATGCCTGTAAGCCCCGAAGGGTTAGGCAGATATTTACCTAATAGTAAACCCATATTTCGCTAATTATGTTTAAATCCCATGTATTAATATTTTATTTTACTAAGTTACTTACGGTATCGTTTCGAGTAAAACTACGTTGTTTTTCTTGGAAAATTAAGCCTCAAATGTCAAGGACTATGGATGGAGTAATAAGTTTTGGAGATAAAATGTTTGAGTAGCTTTAAAAGAAAAGTAAAAAGCTTACATCACTTTATTATTATGAGATGATAATATGTTTACCGTTAAAGTAATTTTATGTAATCGCCGAATAAAATATAAAGTGTGGTGTGGTCCAATTGGTTACACCTCACCCTATAACAGAAGAAACTAGAAAGTAATATTTATTTCCCTACTGAATGACTGCTTTTTAGTAACGTCCATAATGATGGAAAAATGAGAGGTTATTGTTAACTTACTACATCAAATTGAAACCTTACATGAAAAGTAATCGTCCAATAGTATAAAAAACTATCAAGTAAAACGAACAGGACTTGATCAGTTCGTAATAAGTTTTCATTAATAAAAGTTAACTTAGTCATCATTAATTTTAAACACCACCGAAAACCTACGGGTATGAACCCATACTGCACTTATTATTTTTGTACTTCATACTTTCACTTATTCTGACGGTACCGGATTTCTGAAAACTAAAAGAAATATTCCACAACATTATTATAACGTACTTAAACACTAGCGATATATTTTTATTACAACCATCTCTTGAAAAAGCCGGAAGCAGTTAACACACTTGGCACAACGTAGCGCCATCTATTGGCAGCTTAATGTAAGCACTCAAGTTGGAAAGTTGTAATTTCTGAATATTGTCCCTGTTTCCGTGTGTAAAATATTGTAGTATTAATGCATGAATATTAATTAGTGAGTTTGTTTGTTTTATGTTGAATATATTTAATCAGCTGTGCAAAGCATTACGGTTTATTATTATTACAGCCTGCCTTGTCCTATTGTGTTGTTGAATACGTACTGCATAATTATACCAAAGCATTATGGAATATAAGGATCACAGGTCAATTTTAGAACTACATTAGAAGAGTAATATATCTGTACCTTATCTCTTCCTTTAGTTTGGTTTATTACTCTTTTTGTTTATTTTATTCTTATAATTTTACACCCTAGGGTATGTTGTGGAAATGTTTTATTCATTTATTTACAACTTTTTTATGTTACTCACTTACAAAAATTAAAAAAAAAAAACATTCTGTTCTCTAAGCTGACCTCAAAAACAAATATGCTGCATGTAAACATACCGACATCAGTTATGTCACCTTAAGATTCTGATATTTTATAAGTCATTGATAGATTCTACATATTTATATGGGCATGGTCATAATGGTGATTACATAAATGACACGCAGTTGACTGGCGATAGCGTCACGCAATACAGTGATTCAACTTGACCTACAGAACCTACTTAATAACAAGTAAGTTGTCAATTGTTATGTGTGTCTGCATTGGATTATTTATAAACACTAAAATAAAATAATCAATACACCTACATTTACAAATTAATAAAATTGAAGTGTCTGTTTGTAATTTCCAAATAACAGCTATTTACTGAATGCATAATTTCAAGTTCAGTCGTTTCCATATTTCCCGGCAATTTTGAATTTGGAACTGTTCTATATTCGAATGTGAATCTCAAAACAGTTGAAAGTATTAGGATTAATGCTATTGTTTAGTCACAGCGTCGATTTGAATCTGTCAGGTTACGTACGAAAATGAATCTTTCTAAGGAAAATGTTCGTGCAATAATTTTCTACAACTTTAGAAGAGGCCTGACACGGCTTCAGTGTTTTGAAGAGCTAACATCTGTGTTCAGTGATGAAGCCCCATGTCTGCGGACTGTCGAATGCTGGTATTTAGAATTCCAGCGTGTACATACTAGTGTTAGTGACAAATCTCGCGAAGGACGCCCAAAATCCGCCTTCACTGAAGATAACATCATTGCTGTGAGACAACTAATTCTCGAAGATCGTCATGTGACGTATCGAGAGATAGAGGCTCTATTAGGCATCTCAGGGACAACCACTCAGAAGATCTTGCATGAAGCGCTTGGTGTGAGAAAGTTAGTTTGCCGTTGGATACCGCATCTGCTTTCCGACGATCACAAGGCGGCCTGCGTCAGATGGTGTAAGAAAACTCTACAAAGGTTCAACCGAGGAGAGTCAAATCAGGTCTACGACATCATCAGTGGTGACGAATCTTGAATCTATGCCTATGATCCTGATTCTAAACAACAATCTACAATCTGGGTCTTTCAAGACGAGCCAAAGCCGACTAAAGTTGTTCGTTTTCGAAGCACTTGAAAGAAGTTGGTGGCCACGTTCGTTGGAAAAACCGGCCATGTTGCGATTTTTGCACTTGAAGATCGTAGAACGGTTAACGCAGAGTGGTATACCACAGTTTGTTTACCACAAGTCATCGCCGAACTTCGAAAATCTAACTCAAAGCGACGCATCATCCTGCACCACGACAACGCAAGCTCACACAGCGCTCGTCAAACGATTGAGTATTTGAAGCAGGAAAAAGTTTAAATTCTTGACCATCCTCCATACAGTCCTGACCTAAGCCCTAACGATTTCTTTACATTTCCTAAAATTAAGAAAAGTCTTCGTGGGCAAAGGTTTCAGTCCGGTGAAGAAGCCGTCGACGCTTTCAAGTCAGCCATTTTGAACACTCCCACTTTAGAGTGGAATAAATGTTATAATAACTGGTTTGAGCGAATGGAAAAGTGTATTAAGCTACGTGGTGAATAGGTACTTTAAAAAACAATAAAAAGTACTATAAGGTTCTAGTTGTGTTTTTTTCTTCAAACGACAAAACTTAAAAGGCATGCCTCGTACCTACGTTATAGCGACTTATAAACAAAAACTCATTTTTTCAATTTTTGTTTATCTCTTTGTCGGCTAATCTCAGATACGGCTGGACCGATTTGGACGGGTCTTTTACTGCCAGGTAGCTAATATTATAACGAGTAATTTAAACTACTTTTATTATAAAAAAAAACATTGGGGATCCTTGTAAAAAAATAACCGATTCCGATTCAAAAAGAGAAGTAATATTTAAAAAAAGGAAATAATTCGTTATTTTTTAAATAATAATGATTAAGCAGTTTATAGCATGGATACATAAATACACACACAATTACACATATTCACACCTCTCTCCCATGGCAGAAACTACAAAAGAACACCTACGATCCTTATATACTGCATTCACATTACCATAACGTTCATATTCATACATATTACATATTATCATAACGAAACATAAATTATGCAAGTATATACTATGCAAAGGACGTTAGAAAGCTCCAATTGATTGAAATTAAAATAAAAACTAAAAGTTTTCAGCAACTTTACCTCTATCTGTTAATCACATGTACAAAACATCAGATAGGCCAGCAACATTATATCCATAACGACAACGTAATAATTTATAAGCATAATGTCGACAAGACTCATTACTTTCAAGTTTCAACCCACGCAATTAAGTATTTATAGTAGTCGATCTGAGGCCTTAGTAGTACTTAATGTACGTGAGGAAATGCGCCCGCAGCCCCGCATATATTCAATAATGTATTCGGAATGCCTGCACCGTCGTTGGAACAATGACCCGTAGCGCCACCTGTCCTGTTAGACTCGAACTACCGGTGGTACGTGGTTTGTGTGCAGTGCAAAACGTTTGTCATGAATTGATTAATTATTTTATTAGCTCTGTCCATTATTACAATTCAAAAGTCTGTTGACTTATTAAGTTTCTGTTTTAATGAAATAAAATTGTCTGTCTATGGGTTGAGTGTGTCTTTATTTCGATTTGATCTTAACCCCTGTTCACTCAAGGAATTTACAGTTGTACTGATCTGTAAGATAAGTTAGGTCACTAATTGTACAAACCCTATGAAAAGGTAATAAGGTGCAAACGCGGGTGAAGCCGTGGACAAAAGCTAGTATTAAATAATTCTAGCTTCTCCCCTGATACTATCAAGTGAGTCATATTGTGGACTATTACAGTAAATTTCACTGTGAACCCTAACGACTTCGTAATTTTCATATCATTAAACTAGCCTGCTTGGAAAGGGGTCAATACAAAGGTTATTGTTCAGAGGTAAGTATTTATGATGAGTTATTTTTCTGTTTACATAACATGACTTCGGGCTGCTTCTGACGGAAATACCCATTAACGCTTCACGACCTGGGTAAAAAACCCTAGAGTGGAGTTGAGTTGTTTTATTTATTTTACAGAGTAAAACAGGGTGAATCTGAATAGGAAGGGACTCGGGGGTGAATAGAGACAAAACTTTGAATGGGATTTTTACGTTACGTTATTTATTTATTATTATTATTCTTATTTAACATAACATCACGCCTGTAATCCCCGAAGGGTTAAGCAGAGTTCCACTTAATAGTACACCCACATTTCGCCAATGTTTAAGTCCCTTGAATTTTGGGGCCGAGCCTATTTCTATCAACCGGGCACAAATACAGAATCCAAGGCTGCTACTGAGAAGGTCCTGATGGAAAAACCCAATAACACTGTCCGACCCGGGAATCGAATGCTCAGCAGTCGCGCTTGGAAGACCAACGAGGCAGCCTATTCGATTTAGTAGATTCTTATTTTTTTTTTTATTAATTAGTCATTAAAATCAAGAATTTCGATAACTTTCTATTAATCATTCAACGTTGAAAAGTTTTTTTTTTAATTTTGTCTATTCATCCTCGCGTCCCGATTCACCCCGTCCTAAGTACAAAGTATTAAAGGCATGGTCTCTTACCTGATAATGGAGCAGGTTGGTGTAATCCATGAAGTCCAACTGTTTGTCATGGAGGAATTCCACCGGCTGTGCGTCGGCCTGGAGCGTTAGGTCAGCTGCCAGAGGCATGAACGTCTAGGAAACAGAGGCATTATTAGATATAGGCATACTTATGTGTAGGTAAAGGTATTATCCGAACCAGATCCGTAGGGAAAAAATAGGAAATACCGACAACATAAGGGATGAGGTTTGTGCCCCGCGGAGGCCCTTAAATTTAAAAAAAAAAAGGAAAAAAATAATAATATTTTCATGTGTTCTTTTTGATAGCGCATGGAGCCATTATAGAAAAGTCCTTGTTAGAAATTCACAACACTATGATACCTAGTACCTAATTAAGATAATTTAACACAATTTTGAAATAGTTTTCCCCGAATCATTTCCTAAACTCGATTATAGAAGAATTTCTCAATTCTTAACATCTTTGAAAGTCTTAACAGTCTATTGGTCATAAATTGATTTTAAACAGAAATAATCTGGTCTGATTTTATGTATCTAATTCATTAATTCGGCTTCGGCTTTTAATTGCCTATCAAACTGGCCTCCAAGCAAACTCACTTTGTAAATCACGTATTAAAAGCATACTCTACTCGCTACTAGATGGCGCTGTCCATAAAAGAGACGAAGGTAAATTGGGACCGCGCTACTAATTGCTATCCTTAATGTTTTATCAACTTACCTATTATTTATTAAAATTACCTAGTAGAGCAGTGATGTAAATGACACTTAGATTAATGATTTATTAACAAGGCCTGAATATTCTTTCATTAATTATATTGGGAAAATACAAATTATAATAGACATCTATTGAAGCTTCCAGTAATCAATAAATACTTGACGTTGGAGTTTGGAGTACACTGGATACAAAACTGCGGATATAATAATTGCCTATATATTGCAAATTTATAAATACCTTGAAGCGATATTATGTAATATTTAAATGATTATAAAAAACACTACAAGCTACAGTGACACATGGTAGATATTTTCTCGTTTCACTGAGCAATTGTAAGGTAGACTGGTAGAAAATGGCTCAGGTATTAAATCCAACTTTGTACAGTTTTTACTTGTGCATACAGTTTTAGTAAATAAATAAATAAATTGGCCTGTAACAGAATCAGCTGCATGAATACTGAAAAGGTTTTGAACTGCAGATGGCAGATTGTAATACAACCAGAACGGAGTTCCTACAGTCTACAAAAAGCAAGAACAGCAGCACCTGTACGCCCACACCTAGCACTACTATCACCATTAATCGGTCATTGTCACTATATCTTATCTACCAATTTAAATAATTATACGCTATAGTCTATGATAGCACCATGTGAGCGCATTAGAAACAAACAAATCAGCTATGCTAAGGTCGAGGGAAGCTTGGAAAACGCTGGCTTGACGACGTGGAGACGTTTTTTGGATATAGGCCGTAGAAAACCGCACTGAAGAAAGAGCTGAAGAAGGTTATGAGGGAGACCTTTGCCCAGCAGTAGGCCAAAAAACATAAAAACGGGACAAAAAAAAACTAGGGTCACTTTAGCACAAAACAACGTCATCGCCTCTGCCAAATAGTGCGATGATGTAGGCTAACAGTATAGATAACATGTCAAGGTCTTGGTGTTGTTAAAATATTTGTGTCGCTACGAGTACGGTTTTCAGTACGAATCAAAACGTTCTGTGACCTCAGACGTGCACAAAACGTGACCGAAATACGTAAAGAGGGGTGCGTGCGTGCGTGCGTGTGAATCTGACACAAATGGAGGTCGTAGAGGGCACGTGTGTGCGGAGCTACTTTTCGACGTAACCTTATAAACATCTGAAACATTCCCTCGTATATTGAGTTATTTTTTATGTCAGACGAGAGTAGTCTATATATAGTATAGGTAATAAGAAACTAACGTAATTCCATTTGGAATTGTTGGCAAAGATTCTGGCATAGTACCTATATTATATTCTAGGCATATGCCCTTTGTGTTTTTATTTTGGTATGAGGAGAGGGCTGGCAGTGAATTAATCTGTACTCAAATGATTAGTGTTATTTATTCCTCTGAAATATCTATAAGTTTCTTTGTTTCTAGTTCAAGTCTTGCAAGGATCAATTCGACCGTTACAATTTTGTTATTTTATTATAATACGTTATTTTCTACAATTGTCAATACACACATAATAGATAAAATACAACTACTACAAGCAATATGACTATTTTTGACTAAATTTGTGAATAGTAGTAAGTTTGTACTAGTAGCGCCATCTACTGCAGATTGATTGAACTAAAAATATTTACCAAAGCCGGCCATTTCACTTCTTTTCCTTCGTGTGTTTTGGGAGCCCATACAAGAGTTCTTTCCACTAAAAAAACACGAAACGTCCGTCGTGAATAAACTGCCACCCACTCACGACGTTGCCAGTCTACACCGTCATATTCCACTAGCACCTGTAACAAAGAAAATTAGTATTAAATACCGAAATCTACCTAACAAAATCAGGAATACATTCATTCCTCGTAAAAGAGCTTTAAATAAGATTTTTTATGGTATTTTGCCATAAAAATTTCAGCATCAATGATTTCCTGAACATGCTACTAGTAGCGCCACCTTGTATCGAGTAGCGACATTACAACGAGCGTTATAAAACAGGTTGTCTAAAGTGGTAAGTTAATCACATTCTGCTACTAGATGGCAGCACGGGTACTCAACCGTCCAATGCTGCAGTTCGACCCCACCCAAGTACAGCGTGGGAAAGAGACTTGCATTTTGAAAGAGACGACAATAATAACAAATCAACTTTCTATCCTATATAACTATCTCATAACGTAGTATTACTGTCAAAGTTGCTCCGATACAAACACACTTTGAATAAAGTTGCCGCGAAGTATAGAATATGATATAGAATGCGTATTTACTCCTACGTGCGTCTATACGTATACTTACTAAATGCTTGTTTATCGTAGCTAACACAGACGTCTGAATAATTTATCTTGGCAACTAGTAAGATCGCTGATAGAGAGACATAGGTAGGTAGATCCCTGTACTTCGCAAAATCTATGCAAATTAGTAGCAAGATGGTAAGTCAAGATAAACTACCTAGATAAAGGTAGGTAGAAATTAGTTTTATGTGGAGGCTGATATATCGACAGAAATAAAGAAAGGACAATGACCAAAGTTGGTACCAAAAAGTCTCGCGCCTCAAAACCAAAATATTATAGTAATTAGTTTCATATTTTTTTACGGCATTACGCGTCGGGGATTTGATTTTTGAACTAGAAATATACTTTTCGAGTTTAAAAGTACGAATATTGTTTTACTCCCTTTATATGACGTTCCGTTTCAACTGAATATAAATGACGTTCCGTTTCAATTGAACAAACCCTTGTCTGTCGAGCGGACTCTAAAATTAATTACAATTAAGTAAGATCAGTACACCAAATCGATTTAGTTTGGTTTATTGCTATTTGCAACAAAATAGTTAAATAGATTTTCTCAGCCTAAAGATTTTGATTTATCGATTACATCCCTAAATCCCGACTAGTTTATAGCACTTACTATACTCTATGGTTTATAGTTATCTTATCTGTGGCATCTGACATTTGTACTGTACTGACTGACTATTGGCTATGTAAAGGTCTAAAATAAAATCGAGTTTCAGTCAAGCATACTGTGGATGTTACTTTAACTCGTAATTCTTACTAATATTAGTGTATTACGCTGTTTTTAGAGCAATAATGTAATGTATGTGTGTTAAAATACGTCGTTGGTAGCGTCGAAAAAATAGACCTACTTTTTAGGTTAGTTTCGATTTTATAAAATAACTCTGAAACGCGGGTTTTTTTTTCAAAAATATTTTTTGTAGGAGTTAATACGATCAGTGTAGTCTATAAAAAACAAGGTTTGATTTTGATGCAGCATGGTACGGGATTCCATACTTCCATGAGCATTCTCTTTTATAAACAAATAATCAGTAAGGACTAGAAATTCATTCATATTTTTATAATGGTTTATGGCTTATCCATACAAGAAGTCCCGATTCATCCAGTCAGCCAGTCATCAGTGGCATTTACAATGAAAAAATTCAGCCTGTAACGTGAGTAGGATATTCCTTTCATGAGGAAAGGAGGAATAACCACACAAGGTGTTGGTAGGATTTAAACATAATTAGTTATGTATTTTGTCCTAATATGGCAAATCCATTGAATTGGTGAAAGCCGTCTCATACCTTATCCTGTCATATTCTATTTCAGTGAAATCGCTTGGTACAGTCAGCATCAAAAGTCGATGACCACATTCAGATTTTCAAAATCACTGTACATTATATCACCCATAAATCGCTCAACAAGAAGGGCGCCAGTATTGAATGAACATCATTAAAGTTCAAAATTAACTGAACACCATTTTGTTCGTGGGTTCGATTCCCACACAGGACAAATCTTTGTGCGATGAGTACGATTATTTGTTCTGTATCTGGGTGTGTATTTATCTATAATATGTATGTATTTAGAAATATATAAGTACGTTTATCAGTTGTCTGGTTGCCATAGTACAGGCTCTGCCTAGTTTGGGATCAGATGGCGGTGTGTTCGTTGTCCCAAGATATTATTATTATTATAGTTATAAATCCAATCTTGTCCTATCCAAACAAAATCATGTCAAAAAAAAATGGATGTAAATTTCGAATGTAACTTTCCAAAATAATTTTGTTTTTGTGTCATAGTATCAACGAGAAATATTAGAAGTGGGTGCATAAGCATATTCCGCTTAAAAATTATTCCATCGACGTCATCTAAGCTTTCTGTATTATGATTGATTAGTCACCTTATTTGTATAGCTATAAGACTCACTATCAAACATCACGCAGATTCTGTTTGAATTTATACCATCGACGTAATTAATGATTTTTTTTTAGTTCGATTGAATTATAACCTTATTCGTAAAGCAATAAGACTCATTTTCAAAAATCACGCAGATTCTGTTCAAATTCATACCGTCGACTTAGTTTATGATTTTTATAGTTACGATTGAATTAGAACCTAATCTGTATACATATGACTCATTTTCAAAATTCACACAAATTCCGTTTTATTTCAATTCTTTGGGAAACATAGTTGTGGGTATTTGAAAAACTGTTTACCCTTTAATGTAAAAAAAATATTTCTGTATCGGATGTAGACCATTGCGGTTGCAATTATTTATCATCTACATCACATCATCACACGAATGTTTGTTCTAAGTAGGGGTGGGGTGGGTATGTAATGGGTAGTCAGCTTAACCTAAAGATCGACCATTTAATTTCATTTTGTTGATAATAAATAAAACGGTGGCGATTTACATGTGCATGTGTCTACTTAATTTACCAAACACATATACCTACCGAAAAAAATACACACACATATTAAACTCAAAACACATTTCATTTTATTCAGGGACTTTAGAGATGAACGATGGTATGCTATTTTTGTCAAAAATTTGTTCAGAGACTTTACAGACGAAGAATGTTATGTTTTTTTTACTATAACTTTGTATAGCGACTTTTGAAAAGTGATGGTCACCTACTTATGCCCTTTTATTATAATCATTCATTTCTGGCGCTTATGAATGTTCAGCGATTCAGGTATAATACGGTGTACAGCGATTTTAAAAATCTAAATGTGGTCATCAACTTTTGATGCTGACTGTACGTCCACTAATCAGCCCTGTTTTCAATTATTTAAGAGGAGAAAATGATTGCTGTATCTAAGGAGTTTTAAGTATATTGATTCATTTAATATACAAAAGGATTGTGAGTCGAACTGCAACTGCTGTAAAGATGCAAGCAATATTCCAGGTGTTTTCTAGAAAATCGCTTTTGAATTTTGCTAACCCTGTTTATTTATTCAAGGCTAAGTATAAAAAATAGGTCTTCCTAAGTACTAAAAACACTTATTATACAATCACGAATTTAAAGCTTCACAAGAAGTTTTAATATCAGAATCGTGTGTAACATTGTGAATTTGTGAGACTTTATCCATTTTGTCTATGCAAATCAATAAAATTGAAGTGTCTGATTGTAATTTCAAAATAACAGCGTTTTACTGAATGCATATGAAAGGTACAAAAAAACTTTTATTTTGTCCGTCTGTTCGTTCCGACTAATCTCCGAAATGGCTGAACCGATTGTGACGGGACTTTATAAGGTGTAACATAGGCTAATTTTATTTTCGAAGGAGATCTAGTTTCGAGATCCTTGAAATTGGTAGTAAAATCCGATTCAAAATAATAGGGAAGTAATATTTTTATAATAATTTCACGCGGACGATGCACGATGGTCGCGGGCAACAGCTAGTCTATTAAGTCTACCATAATAATCATCATTTATCTCAGACGTTACGGTAACAGAACTGCCTAGGGCGACCCTCGGGCAAATAACACCACGTTACGTTACGTTTTCAATGTCACCGGATACACCTACTGGCACTGTTTAACTGAACATACGTTTATCTTTATAGTTATGTTGTTCTTTCACGATTTCTTAGACTCCTAAGGGCTTTTTTGCACATTTCTTTAATCTTGAGAGTAACCATGGAACTTCTCCATAGGAAACGACCATCCCGAAGAGTGCTCTTATCTTTTGACATATCATAAGTGAATAAGTGAGTGTGATGGACATGGAGTGCTCCTTTATGGAGCATTGGAAAAAACTCCATGTACGAGTAGTGCGGTCCTGATCCAATGTTTCCATTGTTTTGTATCTATTTGTTGTCATTGTTTGTTTGTAATAAGTACCCATCATATGTGTAACAAAATAATTTGATCTTACTTCAGCTCAGTGTGGGAAACAGATGGAGCTATCCTACTTCCTGCATAGCTCTATCTCGCATTAATAATAATACCAGCCTATTACTGTCCCACTGCTGGGCAAATGTCTCTTCTCAAAGCACGAGCATTGATCACCACGCTTGCTCAAGACGGGTTGGCGATTTCAGACTTATATTAGTTTTAAATCCTGGTTTCTTCATGCTGTTTTCCTATACCGGTGTCCAAAATAAACTTAGAACACACTGAACAAGCTTAACATACCTAAATGTACTACTTTATGATGTTGCGGTTGTCATCTTGTCCTAAACTCCTAGAACTAGTTTATTAAGTAGTGGAACTACTTGAAGATATGCAATTAAAGATGAAGAGCAAATAATAACAGTTGTTCATCTAAGATCTGTTTAGTTACGGCTTGTCAATGTCCTTCATTTGACTGTTGTTGAATCTGACAATGAGCCGACCAAACTCTTTGTACAAAAATGTTCTTTTCGGGTTCAAATAATCAAATCAAAACACTCAATATGTAAGAGGCATCCACACATGAGTCACGTTTTCAGATCCATTTGCTTACATTTCCATCAGATATTTTTAACTACTACATTCATAGAATAGAATAGAATTTTATTTTGCAAACATGGGTAATACACAATAGTTGTTTTCAAATATCAAAGGTCAGCCATTCATTTACTACAAAAGCTCTGTTTGTATGGTCAGTCAATGATAGTACCTACAATTTTACGACTGTCCGCCACTAGGTCCCAGACGACCAATTAACTCCTTGACTACTATAATGAATATCGCATTGGCATTTTTATTTCCCCGTGTCAGCTTAATTACCATAAAAAGCATTAATATACAAACAAGGCACACGACACGACTCACTGGCATGTCATGGCGTGCCAGTGCCACTCTTGCCAGTACTCGTCCTAGTTTCAATCGAAGCCCTACTGTCAAAGCGACCTTGTCACAATATATGAGTCTTTCTATAAGTACCTACATTTATATAAATAATATACCTAGACATACGTCCACTCGTACCTTATATATTTAAGGTGAATGCTCCAACCAACCCGCGAAATTCAAATTTTCTTACGTTTTTTGCAATTTGCAGGCCAGTGCTAGGTTGTATGTTGATTAAAATATTATTCGCGGCTGTAAGACACATGTAGTTACAGAATTATAATCATCAAAATCATCAATACAGCGCTCTAAGTTCATAAAGCTGTACGAATGACTTTTTCTGTTTTTTTTTGTTCCTACGCCTTTATGAACTTGGAGGGTTGTATTGGTGATTTTGATGATTATAATTCTGTAACTACATATGTCTTACAGCCGCGAATAATATTTTAAACAACATACAACCTAGCACTGGCCTGCAAATTGCAAAAAACGGAAGAAAATTTGAATTTCGCGGGTTGGTTGGAGCATTCACCTTAAGTACAGAATGTTTGTGTACAAAAACATTTATAATGGATGCAAAGTGAAACTCAGATTACATTTTGGCAGACGACCAAGGAAAGTGCCATGAAAGAGATTACTTTGTAAATAGGTGGAAAGGAAATTAAATGGTAATGTAAAATTTTGCAACAACATGTAGGTAGGTACACATAGGTAATTATCTATAATACACTCGAGAGCAATGAATCCGGGTCACTTAAAGAATGTTAAAAATCTCGGAAACTAAAAATGATAGGTTAATGCAATAAATTGTATTTAATAGACAATGTAATACTCCTTAAATGAAAGTAAAAAAAATATGAGTCGCCATACATTTTATTAACACAAAATTACATAAAGAAAAAAACTGCTGATCTCTCCTTAAAACAAAAATAGGAAACATGAAATTATTGAACTTTATTACGATTTTCTTGAATTTTAATACTTCGTATTGCCTCCTCGTGCTTCCATTACTGCGTTTACGCGGTTTGGCATGCTGTACACCAAGTTCCTTATACGATTTTGGGGAATATTCTCCCATTCCTCTGTGAGAGCAATTTTGAGCTCACGAAGCGTGATTGGGGGAGGGTTTCGTTGTTTTACGCATCTGCCTAGCTCGTCCCAAGCATGCTCGATCGGGTTGATATCCGGGCTGCGCGCTGGCCACTCCATACGAGTAATGTTCATCTCTTGAAGGTAGTCATTCACAATCCTACCTGTATGAGGTCGGGCATTGTCATGCATAAATATAGCATCCTCACCTAAATTGACCATAAATGGACCAACGTGATCATTGAGGATTTCTTCCACATATCTTACGCTAGTTAAAGAGCCGTTTTCTATGATCACCAGCTCTGTGCGACTTTCAGAAGAAATTCCGGCCCACACAAGTACAGACCCACCACCGTAGGCTACTTTTTCTTCGATGCATGCTTGCTTGAATCTTTCCCCTGGTCTTCGATACACTCTGTGTCTTCCATCGTGCTTGTAGAGCATAAATTTTGATTCGTCGGAGAACATAACTTTTGACCAATCTTCAATACTCCAATTTACGTGGCTCTGGGCATATCTTAGTCTTGAAATACGATGCCCACGCTCCAGTTTAGGGCCGTTTGCAGGTCTAAGGGGTTTTAAGTTAGATTCAGCAAGCCGACGTCTTACTGTCCATGCACTTGAGTTACTTCCTCCGAGGCGTCGAAACTGATTTGTGAGTTCAGTTCCTGTGAGAAAGCGATTTCGAAGCATGGTGTTCACCAAGTATCGGTCTTCTCGTGCTGTGGTACACCTGGTTCTGCCCGTTCCTGGTCTGCATAGGTTAGAACCAGTTTCTTCGTAACGTCGGAGAACTCTTTGTACTGTTGACAGCGACACATCGACAGTCCTGGCTGTATCGCGCTGACTCCGGCCGGTTTCCAGCATTGTAAGTATTCTGGTGCATTCTTCAGGCGTAAGCGACATAATTTCAGCTTGAATAATGAATATAGAGCACTATCAACATGGTTTATGTACCCACATAAATGACAGATTACAAACAAAAGCAAAACCAAATGCTATAATTTCGTAGTTCCATCTTCGAAAGTGGCCCTTTTTCAAATTTGATTTTTTTATGATATAACTTTACAATAACTAAGAAGTTTTAATACCTTCATTTAAGGAATATTACATTGTCTATTAAATACAATTTATTGCATTAACCTAGCATTTTTAGTTTCCGAGATTTTTAGGATTCTTTAAGTGACCCGGATTCATTGCTCTCGAGTGTATAAAAATGAATCGCAAAATGTGTTGGTAAGCGCATAACTCAACAACGCCTGGACCAATTTGGCCAATTCTTATTTTTAAATGTTCGTTGAGGTTCAAGGATGGTTTTTGCAGCCACGGCGCCCTCACCTTCCGCCTGACGCAGGTCCTCACCGGACACGGTTGTTTCGGGAGGTACCTGTACCGAATCGGGCGGGAGGAAACGCCCGGGTGCTACTATTGCGAGGATCGACCGGAGGACACGGTGGAGCACACCGTCGAGGTCTGCTCCGCTTGGGAGGAGCACCGCCGTGTCCTCGTAGCGGCGATTGGCGGCGGCGACCTCTCGCGTCCGGCCCTGGTTCAAGCCATGGTCCGGGGCGAGAGGGAATGGGAAGCCGTCGCCTCCTTCTGCGAAGCAGTCATGCTAGCGAAGGAGGCGGCGGAACGTGAGAGGGAGAGAACCTCCTCACGTCCCAGCCGCCGCGGGAGAAGCACCGGGCGTCGGGGGCCACGCCGTGATGGCTCTCGGCCACCGTAGGCGCGGGCCTGTGGACGGCGAGTAATGGGCTAGCTCGCCGTCCGTCCGTCGTATGACGACGGGCAGGCCGTGTCGACGGCGCGTTCGTGTTCCACGCGCGCCTCAAAGAGATGTCAGCAAACGGGAGGGGCCCGCAAGGGCCGGTGCCTGCCAGGGCTGCGGGACTGTTCGAAAGAGATACCGCGGCCCTGGAACATAAAGGGCCAATGAAGGAACATGGGTGTTTTTTAGTCAGTAAGAGTCTGACACTCCCTTCCGCTCTGCCCAGAGCGGGAGGAGTCATTTGATGATTTCTCACCCTCCAAAAAAAAAAAAAAAAAAGGATGGTTTTTGCAGCGAGAAAAAATTAAAAAATTGCCGGATAAGTCTAAAAACAACACTAGGATACTTTTTTTTTTGGTAGGATTAGGGTAGGAGTAGGTTAAGAGTGGGGTAGGGGTAGTGTAGGAGTAGGGTAGGAGTAGGGTAGGAGTAGAGTAGGAGTAGTGCAGGAGTAGGTTAGGAGTAGGGTAGGAGTAGAGTAGGAGTAGGGTAGGAGTAGGGTAGGAGTAGGGTAGGAGTAGTGTGGGAGTAGGGTAGGAGTAGGGTAGGAGTAGTGTAGGAGTAGGGTAGGAGTAGTGTAGGAGTAGGGTAGGAGTAGGTTAGGAGTAGGGTAGGAGTAGGGTAGGAGGAGTAGTGTAGGAGTAGGGTAGGAGTAGTGTAGGAGTAGGGTAGGAGTAGGGTAGGAGTAGGGTAGGAGTAGGATAAGAGTAGTGTAGGAGTAAGTTAGGAGTAGGGTAGGAGTAGGGTAGGAGTAGGATAAGAGTAGTGTAGGAGTAAGTTAGGAGTAGGGTAGGGTAAGGGGTAGGACACCACGCGAACGACTTAGCGCTGGGCAGCTAGTCTATACTTATAATAAATCTGTAGAGAGGTCAATTCTGTACATGAAATATATTTACAAAATAACTATCGGGGGGTGATTAGTGATCGATACTGATGCCAAAAATGCAATCAGTAAAATTTTTGTCTGTCTGTCTGTCTGTCTGTATGTTATTTATAGAAAAAAAAACTACTCGACGGATTTTAACGAAACTTGGTACAATTATTCTACATACTCCTGAGCAGGTAATAGTATACTTTTCATCCCGCTACCATTAATAGGAGCAGAGCAGTGAAAGGAAATGTTGGGAAAACGGGAGAAGTTACTTGGTTTTTTTAGCTTCCGTCGCGTGTGCAGCCTTAATGGTTAAAGCTACATAGAAATCATTTATAACGGAAATATTCCACATAAAATTATATAAAAAATATCCCAAGACAGCATATGTCTATCTTTTATAGTTGACTCACAATAACACGTGTAACTCCCGATAGCTTAGCAGTTCGGAGATTTGTTATTATTATATTTGTTTACTCTTACGTTTATAATATTCTCACTCAACCCCAATTAAAAAAAAAAACATCAGTTATTCTTCGAACTCCTGGGCAGGTTATAGTATACTTTTCATCACACTACAATGAATATGAGCAGAGCAGTGTAAGGAAATGTTGGGAAAACGGGAGAAATTACTTGATTTTTTAAGCTTCCGTCGCGTGTGCAGCCTTAATGGTTAAAGCTACATAGAAATCATGTATAACGGAAATATTCAACATAAAATTATATAAAAAATATCCCAAGACAGCATATATCTATCTTTTATAGTTGACTCACAATAACACGTGTAACTCCCGATAGCTTAGCAGTTCAGAGATTTGTTATTATATTTGTTTACTATTACGTATAATATAATACCAATAACACTCACCATCATCCTTATTTTTTTAATGAATATTAGTACCTATTTAATAAAAAAAGAATCATAGAAATCGGTACAAAAACACCAAACTTATACATGAAATACCTACGCTAACAAGCCATCGCGCGTGAATAGAGAAGCAAGCTGTAAGGATCATTTTTGCGTAACGGTTGCCGCGCTCGACACGGCTCGCGGCGGCAGAGTATAAAAGGGGCGGGAGGCGAGTGTCTGCTCATTTAATTTATATCCTTAGTTTGTAAGCCCTGGCTGGGGGCCTTAAAGTAATTTTTGGCCACCACAGGATTGTCCGGTTAAGCAGCTTCAACCTTAGCGAGTTGTTGCGCTGCGAGAGGCCATACCAAAAAAAAAAAAAAAAAAAAGCGCAAGCTTCATTCAATATTTGGCTGTTGATGCGTTCAGAGTGTTGGACTTTATTGACAGACAATAATTGTTATTTTATAAACCGTGCTTATCAGCGCGACTTTTAGTCTTTAAATAGTTTATTTTAATTTCTTTTGTTGTTATTTTATGAATTAGGTTTAGTTTTGTTTAAATTGTAAACTATTAATAGTTGCTATTTTTTTTTAAGTGAAGTAGTAGTAGGTAGAATAGAAGTAGAAGTAGTACTCATAGACTTTTAGATAAGTACTGATAGGTTAGTTTTGGGTCATTCATGTTTATTTTTTTTGTATTGAGTAGGTAAAAGCGTAGGTACTTTTTCAAAACTATGAGGGAGGACATCTGCTAATTTTTTTTCGAAAAACGACGGAAACGCGGACGAAGTCGCGGGCAAAAGCTAGTATTGAATAAAAATAGATGTTTTACAGGAAATTTTACACACATAAGTTCCTACCTAAAATAAACAGTTCCCAACACATTAAAGCTCATTTTACAAAGATGTCCAGCTATTTATAGGATAATAAGCTTGACAGAAAATGGACTATGAAAGGAAGATTTATTGGTAAGTAGGTACCTACTTTAGTGCAGTTGCTATTGCCCAGATAACATATGCCAGCTACTTTGAACGACACCTACGAAAATGGAGGAGTGCACTATTCGTGGCTGGAAACCACACGGCAACTAACACAACAAATCCAGAAATATCACCAGAGAACTGAGTCATAACTTGAATATAAACACTGGCAAGAAGCAATCACTCAGAGAAACTCAAAAGAGACAAGCACAGGATAAATCATTATCTGGCTGACACCATAATACAGATAAATACATATACATATATATACAATCTTACAGGAAACTCTTCGACTGGGCCACAAGGACCTTTCACATTAGGCGTATGCCTTAACCGGACACATTTCACAAATGGGCTAAACCGTGCACCATAATACATAGGGGCCAACTACTCGACTGACCGTCGAGACACGAGATACAGACTCAGCTGGACTTCAATTATCCACAAATATGTTATTACAACAAGACACTAAATAATAAATAAAAAATAAAATAAATAATGGGGTCATTGAATTCAATTAATTTTCAAATGACACCAAACCGTCAGAGGTCTCATAATCTCATTACAAGTCTTGATAACAATTTAAAATGTCACCTTTACACAAATAATGCAAATGAATTCGGTGTTTAGGTACTACACCCGCGAAACTGGTTTGATTCCGAAATAGCACTACAGTGCTTACGAATACCGATCACGTAAGCCAATGTGTAAACAAACACTGTAGACACTGCACTGCATTCAATGCATTGGAAACCACGCTCTAATTTGTATTCACCATCGATATCTTGAGTACTATCGTATCGCAAAAAAAGATTGTTATGTTATGCCGCGTAATATAACCTCATTTCGTTTCTAAGAAATAAGCTGTGAATCTCGAATCAAACAGTCATCCAAAACAAGCCACATGGATTCCATTATATTTGCTATCTAAATGCCAGTTTGTTTCCCCTGATTGTGATTTTATTGCCAGCTCGCTATTCGTGGCTCAGAACGTCGGAAAGTTGAGAAAAAATGGTTTAGTTTCAGAAAGAGATCCTTTCTAGCAAGACTAGAAACAAACGACTGTCTCTGGTTAGTTTATCTTATCATGTGTTAGTTGAAGTTTATCTAGGGTCGTACTCTCGTAGCATCGCAGACAAGGCGTAAACCTAGAAATCGACTGCACAGTACACGTTTAATATTATTAAATTAGCCGGAAATCGTGAGTTATGAGACATTTCCCTTTGTTCATAAATTACTGACAGAAATTATGTGAGAATTTTAACGAGGTGGTATAAAGCAGATATAGACGCGGTTTCGAAACACTTGTAGTGAAGAGTTTCACCGTCTGTTCTTCAAACCGAGCCGTTTGAAGTCAAACTCGGTCACGTATAATTCAAACATTTGACAGGGAACTTAGGTATACCTACAATTTTCAAACGCCAAGCTCCATTTTACAAAGCAAAATATGTAAAACACGATAAATTACTCACAAGACTTTTTCAGCAATGTTTACGAATGAATGAATAAGTTATGTACCTATGCCTAATTATACTCAAGACTCCTAATAAAATAATGAATAAAATAGTTTTTGTTTTGGCATATTTTTGTTTTTAAATTAACTTGAGATAAAATCTCGTTAGATACTTTGACTTAACAATAAGCCAAGGCCAGACGCGGTAGTTTATTAACATAACTTTATAAAGAAAAACAAAAGCAAGAAATCTGAAGAAAACAAAACTTATTGAAGTCTAAGTAAATATTTTCACTTTTCATTGAAATGTTTTCGGCAACGGAGTGGATCTGTCCTAAATCAATGTTATTGTTAGGTAATTTATTTATTTATTCTTCAATCATCTCTTGGCTAAGCGCTGGAAACGACTCTCCCATTATTATTAGAAACACCAAGTACCTACCTACGTCAAGGTTGCGAAACTAGGCCAAACGCGAGATTATACCAACACTGGCAACACTGACTGTGTCTATCTACTCGAATGCAACGTTTGAAAATGAACTATTGATAAACGTCGATTCGCTGGAGGGCCGAATATAGGGCACGTAATAAGAGCAGGCCGCACTTACACTTTCAATATCGAATATCGACGCCATCGCCAGTGACAGACTCGACCGACGAATATTGACAAAGTTTGATATCTGTATGAAAATAATACAAACATCCGAAGTTGGTAACAAATTCTGTAGCAGTATTTACTTATAGCAATTCTTTAACGCCTTCATAATTTTAATAAAATAAAGCAAAACAACTCTTATCTTAACAACAGATCACTAGTTCGTAAGATAATTTAAAAAAAAAATGTTCGCCACTAGAACTTCATCTACTCAACACAAGACCACCTTTAATTCTATTTTCAAATTCACCAAACCAGATGTTTCTTTTGTCTCAGCGAGCTTCAACGAAAAAAAAAAAAGCAGTTTCCCGCCAAAAGAATCGATCATACATAATTAGGTTGTATATGGCTCCGACGCTGCAAGACGAGGCTGCCGGCTCGAGGCGCAGCCCCCGTAAGGCCGGGTTCAGTGGGTCAATGAACGCTGTGCAGACGCGAGCGCGCGGTCCGGACCTGTCGTGCGATCCGTTGCAAAACATTGTCGCCGCCCGACCTTGGTTTGTGCCACGAGCGTGTCTCAGTGAAACTTAACAAAAGATTACTAATGGCGAAGGCGCGAGAATGCTGTTCAAAAAATTGAGGCGAGCTGGGATTTTTTTTTAGACTGTTCAACTTGGGATTGATTCTTTAAACCTGAAGATGAATTTAAAAATATCCCAAAAACAACAATGAGGTAATTTTAGCAATAGAACGAAATAAATAAAATTAATTGCAAGTTTTATTTGCAGTTTAAAAAAAACTCCCGACTTAACCTATAAAAACTAAAAACTTCCAAAGAATTAACAAATTACAGTTGAATCGGGGTCAAGTTAAAATATTCAGACCAACAGCACTTCGTGTCAGACAGTTTAATATTATAGTTTGTTATAAACGGGCATCTCGCAATAAAACAGTAAATAATTGCGTCCATATCGATAGTGTGATAGACGAGTAGGTATGCATTATCATTGCAGAGGTCTTCGACATCCTATCGAACCTAATGAATGACACTTGACGGACAAATTCTGCCGCTCTGATAATAATTTGCTACATAAGTAAATGTACCTAGCTTCAGATGCATCCTCAGGATGTTTGAAGCTTCACTACGTGTACCAATATTCCCATAAAGTCAACGTCACATTTCTGTAACTTGTTTTGAGTTATTTTTCGCACTGATTTGTTTATTGCACTTGTTTAACGCTGCACTCAGACAATAAAGAATATTAAATTATTTCGCACATAGTTACTTAGTTTACGTTTATTACAGTTTTATTTATTTTTTACGCCAGATTCCCGGTAAAGATTAAGAGTTCAAAGACTGCTATGTATCAAGAATCAAGAAATATCGTCTATCATCTTGAAATGTTTAACACTAAACTATGTAGAATACCTACACATTCCACAGTTCGACCAGATTCGCAGGTACGTTGTCTGGCGTTCAAAAATACTAAAACTATTTCTGCTACATTTATTTGGAATAGAAAATTCGATGTAAACAAAAACACGTACGCAGTCAAACTATAATCAATCTTTCATTCATCTGCTACATTAACATTACTCCCTTGATTTTAAAAGAAAGTTATTTTAGACGTATGCAAAGGCTACTCCATTAAGATTGAAAATAACAATGAATATTATCGAGGCTATTCCTTATGTACATACATACATCTTGCTAAATCAACGTCCCAGGAAATTTGTTGCGAGTCCATTGATTGCGAAAGAAAATCTTATTTTAGACAAAATGGATATTGTGATGACGGATTGGCAGATGGGAAAGAATGAACTAGTTCTGTGGGGATGTCATACCGAAGTTAAGGAGTTTATTGAACCCAATACAAATGTAAGTTAACTGAGAGAACTGACTGGACCACTTGTTGTTTAGAACCCCACTACCCTTACGGGATATAAGGGTAGTGAGGATTTAGACCTATTATAGTGCGTTTACCAAGAAATTCTTTGGAAAGGCTCATGCTCATTATAGATAATAAGCCGGATAGAAGGGTGATACGCTGAAAGCAGAGCACCGTAACGCTGATCAGACGCACGCTATACGGAAGACTGGCGGAGCCCGGAGGCAGCATAAACTAAAATGCTTCATAAATGTTGGTAGTGAACCTCCCTCAACATTAAAGGAAAGACAAAGTAGAAAAATAACAATAAAAAAATTCAAAGATTTATATCAGTGAGGCGGGGTTGCGGCAGGCCACGAAGGAGATGACGGGACGAACTAGACAGGTTCCGTCAGAACTGGAAGGAGGGAGGCCTTTGCCCATTGCTGGGACAAAGCAGGCTAGTAAAAAAAAGGTTTTATTTGTAGAGCAAAAGGAAAAGTCCAATTACTAACAGGGTACTTATTGGAAGATGCACAAAATATGACTCATATACGATTACGTTAAATTGCAAACTACGATGTAATTTCTTTGCACTGTATAATTGAAGTTTTATCTGAAAGTTGCTGTTTGAATATTAGTCTTGGTTTCTATTGTGCTTAGAGAATAAATAAGACAAGGTACATGCACATATAACTCAATGCGTGTACGGAAGTATAAACCGTAGCATACTGAACATGACTGGAATGATAAATGGCGTGCAGCGGAAAATTATGCAATCTTGAATTAGAAACACATAAATGTCAGGAAAATATGCATGAGATCAGACCATCTATTCTGTCAGCAGAGAGCAGCTGTCGACAATTTTAAACAAGTATTGTCAGCGAAGAAGGAAAAGTGCCGTGGAAGCTAGATCAGGCTGGCTATGGTCAAGGATTGAGTTAATATAATGTAATTGAAGATGCCAAAATCTATCACTGGACCGCTAGAGGCTGACTTGATAATACTTTAGAGAATAATACACAATGCGATTATAATCTAGGAGGTAAAACAGATCTGGAGAACTTGGATACCTCGTCTCTTCAACACTCTGAAGTCTAACTCACCGTTCATTTGCACCGCGCTATTCTAGTCGATGTGAAAACCTTCGGTACACTATAATTACGGTACATTCTATGGTACATGTGTAGTGATATTAATGCGTATCCAAGACCGGTCGTTAATAACAGGCGTAGACCGTGTTGATAGCTCAAACGTCTCGGCTCGTGTGAAAACTTAGCGCCATCTATCATCAGGCGTACCAACCGCACGACCCTAATTTGTAGATACACTCAAAGTAACATTGGTTTGAAGGTTGGGCGGTTCGGTGACGTATGGGATGTCATCTACTTTATCGAAGGGTTTTCTCTCTACCCATTGTCAGATTGTCTGACGGGTTCAAGAACTTTGAGCAAGTGCTCAATCAGTCCCTTCTCTTTTTGGCAATTCGAGTTTCTTTCTCATTAGTAGTGTTTCTTTTGCAATTGTTTTTCGATTAATATTCCTGTATCCAGTTAATATTTAGTGTCCATCGGGCTGCTGCTGATTGGATCGTCATCTGCCTAGCCTTTTCCCAACTATGTTGAGGTCAGCTTCTAGTCTAGTCGGATGCAGTATTTTACATGGAGCGGCTGCCTATCTGACCTCTACAACCCAGTTAGTACTGGGAATACGATACCCGTTGGTAAGAATGGTTGTCACACTTTTGGGCCACTGACTACCTGTAACGACTGCCAAAGATCTACAAATGACAGTCGGGACTAAGGACTAAACGAGCTTACCGAGGCACGGAGGAAACTCGGTATGTTATAGGTGGTCACCTGAAGATTGATCCGAGCGAATGTTATTATTTAGCCACGAGCTACTCGGGCTGGTGCTGATTAAGGCTTCACCAGAGATGTGCGAGGTAGCTGGGCGGTGCGAGGATGTATAGCCAGGCTGTGGAACGGTGCGAGCGTTTCCACAATTCCACCAGAGAAGTGCTAGGCCGCTGACCGTTGCGAGGATGTGTAGCGGGCTCGTTTCAGATGCGAGCGGTAACCAAACCATTTTTTCGCTCGCGTCCGTCCCTAGCACACATCCCTCGCAATACATCCCTTGCACACATCCCTCGCACACATCTTCTCTTGTTTTATATAGTACAAAAACTTCGCTCCGCTGAGCCGTTTCCGCTAGAGCTGCGCTGAGCGAGGCTAGGTAAATGAAATTAGTCTATTGGTTCTTTACTTAAGAAACACATCCCTCGCTACGCATCCTCGCACATCTCTGGTGGAAACGTAGCCTAAGACGTGACTATATGGAGACCTTCTGAAAATGTGTTTTCCTATACAGTATTCATATGTTTAGTTAGAAGTGTCTATAAATTAAAGTGTGTACTAGCTCTACTTTAATCTTTGAGTAAATTGCTATCCTTATCCGAGAGCGAACTAAAGTATTTATTTATCTTTGCGGGATATAAATCAGTGCCTGAAGGTACTTCACACGGCGTATAATGCCTTAGTATCTAATAATTCTTACATATGTAGGTATTGTAGGTAGATAAAGGTTCCTAGATACAGGTAGGTACGATACATCCCTCGGGTTCCTTTCAAAGTTTAATAAATTGAGATCTCTCCTATCCTTTGGTGATAATATTTCTTTATCAGGCTTTATCTCTTGAAGCTTTGAACACTCGGGTTTTCAATATAATTTTCCTGATCAATGTTTTTAAAATGTAATTTTTTGAATACGCTGAACATAGAAAGTAGTTACTACCTCAAAAACTAATAGGTTGTACTAATATACGATTTGTAAAATCAATAACATCCCTAATACATCGTATGGAGAACGTTAAAGATGAAGGAATCAAATTAATTGCTATCTAGACATCCCAACTGCTACATAGTAATTTAATTAATTACTTACATCAAAATGTCACGCAAATATTGATCGACACAGTTACTGAATAAGGCAAGCAAAAAGGGAGACAAGGAATGAAGCAGTTCTGGCCTCCAAAAAGCCACTAGGAAACAGGAACAAAATAAAATCTTGGAATTTTCCTATGATAAGATGAAGGGAAATGATGGTGCTCAAAGAGATTAGATTGCTAAACAATGGTTTCGAAACATCCATAATATAAGAAGTTGGGAAAAGAAGAGCAGCCTGAACAGCTTCACCAAAACAACAAAAAGCACAGCTGACTAACTTTAAGACTAACGATTCAAAAGGCCTGGCTTTACGATTTATGAGAAGAAGAAGTCTCTAGAATTTCGAACAAAGATTCAGACACCAATATAGATCCCAGTACCATTCAGGGACAGCGCAAAACAAAAGAAAGACATATTACATTCCATTTTCAAATAATCGTAACAACCAACGAAATATGACACGAATCCACGCCAGCCGGTTCCAATCTCAAAACTAACATAGCGTGAGAATATCAGATAAGAATTTAACTTACATCACCAAACGACATGATAACAATGACCTTGAAGTTGATATTTAACTATACCGTGAAGTATTTATTTAATTATACGCGTTTAGAGAAAAAAAAAACTAGTGTGAGCCTCCAATTTATCTTCTTCCCGGCCTTACATACATACTCGTATAATCGGACTTCCAACTAAAAGTTGTATCGTCTATTCGGGATTATACCTAATTGTCTGTGTTTTCTTTCATGAAGCATCGGCCATGTAACCTCCGCATCTCATTGAACTGGGTGTTATTAGTTTACCATGATTCATACTCATAATGAAGGTGAACTGGTGAAACTGGTCTGTATCATCTGTATGGTTACCTAGACTTGCGAAAGTCAGGTCACCTTATCTGTTGTAGGGTCGTTCATCTAACTGTGACCACCATCTTGGACAGCCGGCAGCTGAACAGCGTCTTAAGCGCTCAGAAAAACCAGTTGTATATCTACTATTCCTATCCCAAAACTTTATGATTATGGCAATTTTCTCTTACGACCAGTTGTAGAAGTGCCATAGGGAAGCAATTTTAGGAAAAGAACTTTACTGTAGTAAGTGGTTAGCGTATGACCAGCACACAATTTCGTAACGCACTCAGTCATAGTCCTAAGGAATTTGAAGGAATATCTTATACTATTGTTTCATAAATTTGAAAAATCTATCTGCTTGACAACGTAAACACCGCAATGAATGTTTTTGAACTGCGATGATATTACGCAAAATTATCCCGCAGTTTTAGATGCAGATTTAGATTCCTCTATGCTCACTATAGACAGACTCTGAATCTGTCTGTCACTGTCGCAGCTAGCCGCTTGACAACCGAGACCGTGCCTGTTTAAATATTCACCTTCATTAATCTTTGAATGAAGGGCAATGTCCTCTAGACAAATTAATCCATTGAAAGCCAGCTCCGATAGAGCAGTAGGTACTTGGTACAAAAATTAAAATTGAAGTTGACAAATGGGTTCACAAGAACTTGAAAATACGCTTTTTAAGTAATGCGGGGGTAAAATAGATGGACCTTACTGTACTTTGTAGAATTGAAAGCTTAATAATGTAGTGCCAGGTCTGAGTAGTAGTAGGTACTTGGTGTAAGATTTTCTATATTGATGAAGTGTTCTTTTTCCCAAAAAAAGTGGTTTAATTAATGAGATTTATTGGCTGGGAACCGCTAGGCTGACGAATTTATATTTATTTAAATTTTTGGGTCTCGCCTGCGGAAATATAATTTCTTATTTCAGAATGCTCAAGAAGAGTAGTTTTGGCGAATTCATCATACTTAGACACAACTTCACATCAGAATTTGCAGATACTACGAAAATTTTACATTAGATAAAGAAAAGCAACGAACTCAGTTTCCCTAAAGGCGGAAGAAAATAACGTTAACGGTAGTTAAGTATCACCTCCTACTTCACGAGTATTTCGCTCTTATCGCTGCATTATGCAACATTGCTAGACGCTAATCTAAAATGCAAATATGCATACTCTTCGGCTTTCTTACTTTCAATAGGTACAGAAACACGAATCATTTTGCCTGCGTACATTGTATCAAGTATGTAAATTGTTTTTTTTTTTTAACTCAATACTCTTCTTCCTACACGGAATGTTAAACGTTGTCATTCGTGAAGAATTTATGAGCAAGGCAGTAAATGAAATCAAAAGAAATCGGTTTGCATGAGTTAGCTTTCATGTTATACAAATAAAATCGTCGATTCTTTGTAATGACCTTGGTGGCACTGACCGACCTCGGTGCGATACATATTCAATGAGACTATTCCGCAGTAAAATTCTCAGTGGAACACATCAAAACAAACAACTTTGTTCAATGATTTGCTATGTAGACCGCTCCGTATTTGGATGCACTGAAATTTAGGTTAGGTACCCCGTGGCACTAGTGTTGTCAAACAAGACCTTTTCGCTCTCGGCCTATTTCGCTGAATGGAGAGGGCTGAAAGAATTTTTACGAGAAAATAATCTCAGCTCCGCTGGATGTTTACGAGAGCAATTCCAAGAGTCCAAAGGAAATTGCTGTCTCGCCAATAGTCGGTCATTGATGATTAAGTCAGGGTTTCTTTTATGAAGACAGCTGAATTAATTCATCATGAACATGTGACGTAAATACAGTATTTTTTTTTGTAAAATTCCCGACATTCACAACATTCGCTCGAACACTTTTATTGGTAATTTTCTCCCGAACAGAGATGAGACACACGCCGTAACAGTATCATGAAATATTTACGAGTATTTTCCCAACGATTTTCCTTGAAGGGAGAAGGGGCATCGGCAGTAAAGCCAGATTCCATTTATAAGTGCGTTGGCTTCTGATGTTGCTCATAAAGCGTCCCTGATAAAGCCTCCGGTCCTGAGGGATAAGGGGGCAGACGGGGTGAAGTGGGGTGAAACACGTACAGAGCGAAGTTTCGAAATGTGTCTATGTTGTAAAGAAGTTGTCATATTTGGAGAGGACTGAGTATCGGAGGAAGAAAGTTATCTTGAAGGATTGCTTGGAATAAAGCTAGAATATTCCATGATTTATGATGAGATACGAGGCGTTTGATAATTTAGGCGAAATTCTTTTTTTTAATTGTTTTTTTGACACCAGGCGTAAACTTGTCGACTTAAGGCTTTAATAAACATAAATAAACGTCCAACTTTACGCGCCTCTAAACATTATTTTTCCTTTTCGCGTCATATATCACACGGTGAAGCTATCTACTGTTTTCTGCCATTCCCCCAGCGAGTATCCTGTTACCCCCAGCCCCCAGGCCGACCGTTAGCTCTTCCGAGTTCCGAGGGAACTTCCTTACTGCGCACCATTCCCCCTTCTCCCGCTTAATGCTGATGGTAATCTACATGTGCTTGGAATATCGTGTTGACATTTTCTGGCGTTGTTGTTCCCACGGACATTAAAATACTGTTTCTGAGAAGAAATGTACAGTTCTTAAAGTGGTTGAGTGTAAAAAGACTAAAGTCACGAAGTAACTAGATTCGCATGGAAATAAGTAAATACTTTCAATAAATGTTCTTTATACTGTACCAGTAAGTAGGAAACAGGTTTTACTGGAATTTCTAGTAAATGAGAAAGCTAACTTCGGAATGACTAAATATGATCTATGAGTAAGGAAGATGATGAATGCGGAAGTTGGAATGTCTCTAGAGAATGTTGGCATACGTCGAGTATAATGCATAACGGAGCACAGTATCTATGACGCAAACAATTTAGAGTGATAGAATATCGAGGCTCAATTCAGATGGACCCAATTTGTAAAATTGCGATTCGCTAACGTTAGGCTGGCCCCTATTACGTGAGACTTATTTATAAAGTTGGGTAAATGTGCATGTATCCATGTACCTACACTTCTCGCAAAGTTTTTGTTTGTGTATGTGAGTTTAAATGTTTTTAAATACGAGTACATCCACGAATATCCACGATACAGGAGAAATTCCTAGAGGCAAAGTAAAAAAAAAAAACTTGCAGAGTTGCAAAAACCGATGTGACTATATTATTAGATAATTTAAATTATTTTCCATCCAATGAATCCTACAATTGTTTAATGGCCAATACGTCCAACACAACTCCTTCAACTTTACTTACGCAGTTCGCTCATAATTATTTTTATAATTAATATTCTCAGCAAGCCGTCCAAACGCCAGCGGAACAGGGAACAGCTGAGTGTGTGTGCCTGCCCATGCGCGTGCGATGCATTCCTAGCGGTCAACGCACGCGCGCGCACTCACTGCGCATATACAACATATCACCAGTTATTACTCCTTTTAGAACCATTTTTGACCACTTTACACCTGTGTGGTCGAAGATGGTCCCTTGGTTAGAAGTTGTGTTTTTGAAAATTCTAAAGTTATTAATACTGGGAAATACAGACTCAGGTGCTTACCTGAGTGTTCTGTTTCCTTCTTACTGCTGTAGCAGCATTTCATAATAAATGTGCCTATTACCAATCATAATGTACAAATTGGTGGAATATTCTGCCATATAGTGATAGTGCATTTCACGACAAACAACCCATTATATTCTCAAAGTTACTTTAATCTTATCAACACATAATAATGCCCTCGTAAGTTTTGAAACACTGCATTAAAACCGGTCGTACCCTACCGATCACGTAATACCATGGTCTTACATCGAATGAAAATACCTCGACGGCAAACAGCCGTCTAAAATCATTATGATCTCTGCTTTATACATGTAACTTTCATAAGCTCGTACCTGCTTATAAATTCAGTTGTTGGATTTGAAATTCAGAGAGAATTTCGGAGGAGTTTGCTTGTGGAATCGTGTACATACAATCTACATAGTTGCTGATACTAGTCTAACTTCTTACGATGCTTCGCAACAAAAGCAGAACTACATTAAACAACAGGGTAACTAAAGTAGTTCCAACTAGTTTCAAGTAAGTAGATACGAAGTAACTCTAAGTATAAATAACATTTCTTAACCAACCAGATCTAAAAACAAACTTTCTACAAAAAATAACAGACGGACACCATGAAATGTACGTTCCGAAAACATTTAAGTTATATCTATAGATCAACCGTACAATTTCACCAGACACACAAGCAAGTACGGAGTTATTTCGCGGTAAATTAAGCGGTCTACCGACTATTAAAAAACAAGCAGTCGTTCGTGGCACCGCCCGTAGATTGGCGAGACGGGACCAGCATAGCAATTACAAAGATTGAGACACAAAAAGTCCCGTTCCTTTGGAAAAGGCGTTAATTTTTCATTCGCGGTGAATTAGACGTGGAACGGGTTGAAGTTTCGACGGCTGCTGGCGACGATCGATGGAAACGAGTTATGGGACTTTCAGTTGTATGGTCTTGTAAAGATTTTAGCTGTATTTTATACGGTATTGGAAAAAAAATATTGGCTAGAACAGCACATAACATAAGAAAGAATTAGAGGATACCTAGATTTACATCAACAGAAGAACATAAGTAACATTTAAATACGATCAGCAAAAGACAGCCAATTCGTCGTAGCAAAACCTTTCATAGGAAAATGTAAATTCAGCTCACACCACAACATTGAGATCAATTTACCGCTCTGTCTGGGAAATACGCAAAAATATGCATTAAATATGTATTTCTGAATTTACATATTTAGCAATCTGTTTACCATTGCTATTTCGACTGCCACGCCTCGTTATTTTCTCATGCAACCTTGAGTGGTGGCAGTGGTACTGGTAACAAGCCCCCTATTAAAATAACTTATTTCAAAAACAAACGGAGAGAATATTTAGTACACTTCGGTGCTGAAGAGGAAGAAGTGAATTGTGAAATAGAGCTCACTAACAAAATTAGTGATATTAGTAGTCTAGAAAGCAATGCACTCAAAAATAGCGTGGAAAAATCTAAACGTATTCTGAGTTTACTTTACGCCTCATATACAAACAGTTTTTCTTCAACTCTCAGTTTCTTTCATAAAGCGTACTACAATACAGTGCTTCTATTTATAATTAAACTGTTTAACCTTAGATCTTTACAGGTATTATTTGCAGGAGTTACGTCAAGAAGCCGCGCATTGTGAATGAATACATCAACAACTGTAAGCATTAAAAATGATCGGAATACGCAACCGCTTTCCTTGAACGTACAAACTTATGAATTATACAGAATGCATTCCGCTAGTTTACTATACAACGTATATTTGCAATTCAATTTGCTAGTAAAACGACATCAAGTAGTTACAATCAGTCTTTTATGCGTACTCAATTTGGAACGAATTGAGAATTTAGAGATAAGGAAATAATGTGTTTAGCATTACACACACGATCACTCAACACGTTTGGTTGGTTTCTGTATTTGGTCCAACTTATGACTGCTGAGATGACGAGTAATTGAGGAGAATGGAAGAAGAAGACATGCTGCGCTGACTCCAAATAAATTGGGATAAGGGCAAGAGAATCATGATAACGATTTGGTCCACCTTAATAGGAAAAATATTCAAGACCAAGGAAGTTGGTAGCTAATACAGAGGCGTAAAATTAAAACTAGCATCTCTTATAACCTGAACTTGATAAACTAACTCTAAATAGAAATCTTATTCATGCGCTAACAATATTCAAGCATTTGAATTGACGCCAAGTACCTCAGAAACCACTGCAAGCATGCAATTGCAATATTTCATTCAATTGCAAGCTTACCCAACGTCCACCGCATTATCTTCAATAAATAAAGTATAGACTATCAAATGGACTGCGTTATGTAAGAACCGATTAAGCGCCATTTAATGAATCCTGAGAAAATGAGCTTCAAAAATTTCAAACTTAAAATGGTCGCTGTGCATACATTTAATATGTCAAGAGTATAATTTTTATTCTGAACATATAAAATATGTATAAGTTCACATTAGTTAAAAAAATATAAGGCTAAACTATACAGTTTTGTAGTTATAGCCATTTTTCCGCTTAATTTGTTTTGTGTTTTAAGCCATATTCAGACCATTTTATTTATCAATAACGTACTATACGGCATTATTGTCGTTTGATACTTTATTGCGATTTTTTTCGGGTGTAATAAATTGGAACATAAGATTAAATCCAGTTATTTTAGTAAAATTTACTATAACAAAACAAATGTTGTAACACTTCTACATCTTACTAATACTTTTATTCCTTTTTTTTCTTTTATTAATTACCTATACACTGTACCATATTATTTTTTATTCTTCATCTTCTACTTCAAAATCAATGGATCCATCAAAACCTTCAACATCATCTTCTAAATTACGAGATCCAGTTAAATGTTCGTAATATTTTCTCGCATCTGATGGTATGAGATGAAGGAGGGATTTTATATCATCTAGCTTCGGTTGAGAAATAGGTTTTCCTTGTGGCCAAAGTTGCTCATAATGCCTTGATAATGTCAATGGGTTATTTATTGCCCCTCTTTTTGGTCTTTTATTAAGATCTACTTCATGGGTTTGACCGCCATGACAGGTTGAAAGAAATATCCGACCAGGTCTATCCTTAAAAATGTTTATTTCTTTAGTTTTCAACTAGCTTATAGGATTTCCTTCTATATTTTTTTTCTATTCACTATTGTCTTCAGCATTTTAGAAACTCCGACAAAGTCTAAACTTTCCATTTTTTGGGAATGAGGCTCTTAGCCTCGGCATAGTCCTTGAGACGCTTATAAATAAGCCTCTCGTAGATTTTGCCGAGTGCGCTAAGGAGACTGATCGGCCGGTAGCTCGAAGGCTCGGCTTTAGGTTTACCCGGTTTGGGGATACCTATGACAGTGGCCTCTTTCCACACTTGTGGGAAGATGTTATTGCTTAAGGCGCCATTGAAGATGGCTGCCAGCTAGACAATGAGTTGACCAGGGAGTATCTTAAACACCCTATTGGTGAAGCCATCGGCGCTAGGGGCTTTCCTAGACTGAAGCTTGTCAATAATATCCTTCACTTCCTCAGGGGAGACTGGAGGAAGGGGATCGTCGGGGTCTTCTAATGGGGGAATCAGGCTCTACGTTCCACTTCGGCGTCCACCTCGGTGAGGTGGCGCGCGTCTACTGGTTGAGAGCTGGGGGTACACTGAGCTTTCAGGCTGTCGGCTATAGGCACTCAGCCTTTTCTGAGTCGTCAAACGCGACGCTCTTGTCAGGACGGGTGAGGGGGGGTGGCAGCGTGGCCTCCTCTTTGGCACGCATCTTTCTTTGCAATTGCCAGAAAGCTAGGTGGGTGGGCTCGAGCTCGCTTAGCGTCTTGTCCCATTGATTAGAACGATGCTCACTAGTGCGCTTCTTGACAGCACGCTGCAAGTTGCGCATGTGGGCTTTGTTCGCGTCGCAGGGAAAGCTGCTATAGGCACGTATGGCCGCGTTCTTCTCGCTTATCAGAGCACGGACGTCATTGGGTAGTATCCAGCGACGATCACTCGTCTCTGGGACTTCCCGTGAACAATCCTTCAGTACGGATTGTACGTGCTCTGTAAACAAGTCGATGGCGGCCGTAGTGTCTGCGACTGAGACAACATGGTCGGGGATACCGTCCAGTAGTGGTGACATGTCAGAGTTCAGCTTATCGCCTACTTTCTTCCAGTCAGCGATCACTACCGTGGAAGGGGGTTGGCTCGGGTCAGAGATGCCCGAGCGTGGTATGAGGTGCATGAGCACTGGACGGTGGTCACTGGTCAGAATCAAGCTCGTGTAGCGTCTCAATCAGATGCAACCTGAGGTTTATATTCTTGAGCAGCGCTATATCGAGCACGTCAGAACGATCATTGGGGTAAACAAAACATCCTTCCGTTATTATGTTAGATGCGTAATGAGACCACCCGCTGCCGCCCCACCCCGTCCCGTACGCAAAAACCCGCGAAAATAGAATGCAATAATAACAAATGAAAGGCCAGAAGCTGGCGCTTCATTCATGAACGGATGAAAGATTGCGCGTGTGGTGATACGCATTAACGAATTAAATACCATTTTAGGTGGTTAATTCGATGCTGCGGTTTAAAAACGGTTAAATCAAAAGGCAAAACTGAATTATCTTCATCGTGGACGTGTTTAATTCGTTTATGCAATTTGAAAACTGTTTGTAACTGTAACTTTGACGCATAATTCTTTAATACAAAACGAATGTGTGCACAAATTCTAGCAAAGTTCGAAATGTCGCTTGATTCAACCCCTTATTATAAGGCCGTGAGAGTGATTTTTGAACACAAAAATAGCTGAATACATAGTTTATCATACTTATAGTCGATCTGCATTCATAACTCTTTTTTTTCGATTTCGTCGCTTAATTCGTTATTACATAACGCAGTCCAAATGCATGTCACGTTTTCAATGAAATAAAATTAGTTGTTACGAAATGCCATTGTTGCGACACTACGCTATAGCTCTGGCCTCAAATTTTGAGACGTGAGCTGACTTTTTACTACAAACCAGTAGTGATTCTACTATAAAATTTAATAGAGTACTAACTATTCTTCTTCGCATACTAATTTATTCATAGAAGTTGAATGTAACATTCATGTTTGTCCTATGACGTGATCGAGATCTTAACCAGACCAATTTAAATATTCAAAAGGATTTCTCCAGTCCTCTTCAACAGCTACTAGTCCTATGCCAATAAAACCCTTTTTAACTCTTGACTACCTTAGAACAATAATTTCCCCTGGTTATTTACTATCGTTAAAAGTATTTCAAATATCGTGAAAGAACGACTTAGCACACGTGTTACACCGATTGGAGCTACCCACTTTACAATCATAACAAACATCTTTCCAATTTAAATCTCCTTTACCAACCCTTCATTTTCTATCATCATCGCACAAAGGCGTAAAATGAAATGGAAATCCTGTAGATAATTAATATTTGCTAGTATTGCAATCAGCACCACTGTTCGTATTGGTGTCATATTATATTAATTTTAGACGGACGGCCCATGAAATTGTGCTCAGAGCGAATTGATTAAACTCGCGATGTTTGTAAGCACTTACTGCACTTACGCAGTATTATACATTATAGCTACTTATAGTATTTATTATTGAAGACGTCTTAAGTCACGACTTCGATATGCAAGTTTAACAAACTTAATACTTTAGACTTGTCAAATCACACGAAACCACAGTATGAGACAAACAAACCCTAACTTCAAATTAATTAATTTCAGTAAGATGGGAGATGGACGGAGGTTTCTTAACGACAAGAACTGAAATGTTGCGCGAAGTTAATTTTAATATAGAAGCAGTTATTAAATTTTGATTAAAACTCCCAGCAATCTAATACATAATACTCCACATTGGTGACTAACCTAACACAGACGATCAATACGAAAAAAAAACACGTCGATGCCATGAATCATCTTTTTTTGTATTCGAAAAGCGCACACCCGCAATATCATTAGGCAAATCCCCTGAAAGCCGAATGGCATTAAAATGAAATTTAAAGTCAATACAATTTCAAATAGCGACGTAGGAAAGCAGTAACTAACCAGCCCTCATCTCTCCCCTAGGGTTCGTCCCAATTTCGTCCCTTCACACTGTGACCCAGTTCTGAAAGCCGCTCATTTGCCACCGTAGGTTTAAAATGGGGTTGCATGTAATCGTTCTTTGCCCTCATACTCGGAGGGTTTTAGTACTCAGCTGGAAATGTCCCTTCTCTTTCACACGAATTGATCTTTCAGTAATGGAGGAGAGAGCATTGTTGATCTACAAACAAGTTTTTGTCGACGATGATTTTCCTTAGAATGTTAATATAAGGTTGGAAATTGGCTGGTTACTGAATGTAACCATTACAGCGAAACTACTTCGAAACAACGAAGAAAAAATTAGTCAGCATCATGAAAACTGAACTTTCGTTTTGGCTAAAATATGTCGTGTCTGTCTAGGGGTCTTTGACGTACTAACAAAGCAATACGAGTTAGCAATTTTAAATAAGATGAATAGAAAATGGTTCTTCAGTTAGTTTCGTGTTCATGTAAAAAGATTTTCGTCTGGCATATGGTATTTGGTATCTACAGTAGAAAGAGCACTATTAAAATTGTACATATTGAAACCAGTGTATTAAATATGAATATCTCAGTATATTATCTTGTACTTACCTACTCGTAGCCTAAGTAAGTTATTGACACTATTATTGGCGCCAAGTTATTAAATACAAGTAAAATTGCATCAGAAAATCCACAAATACATGCAATGATATGAAAATACTTCTTAGCGAGCTGCTCAAACGGCATTTCGTTTGGTACATGTTACTCCGGCCGTTGTTTACCTCGACACGACAGGCAAACGGCGGCATGGAATTCACTTGCGTCACTTTTTACACTTTATCTTTAGTATTTAACAACAAATCATATGAAAGTGTCAAACTAAAAACAAGGTCCACTTCTCGGCAGGTGAACGACCGAAGAATGTTGCAAGAGTGCCACAAGGTTGCTGCCTCGGACCAGTATGAGAATTTAACATCATGAAAATTACGATAATTACTGTTTCGTAAAAATATCGCAGTGATGTGATTTAGATGTGAAAGCTAATTTTAACTGAGTGCTAGAATTGTGTGAGATAAAAGTATTTGATGTTCTTTTTAAAAGATAATAGTGATAAATTGGTATTGACACTTGGGTTTGCATTGATTTTGATAAAAGATTATACACAGGGCACTTATTTGCAACATATCGGTGTCAGATTAGACGCTTCTGTAAAATATTTAAAGACCACCACAAAAAAGTTAAACATTGAAAATACTCTTTTTAATAAGAACTTTATTTTTTCAAAAGATTAAACGATAAAGAAAGCACTTACAATCTTTACTTTTAATTCGAAAGATTACAACAACAACCAAAAACAATTGTTTCTAAATACCTACTCACCTTTACATGAAGTCCAAAAAAATATTGCTGTTAAGTTTTTTCGAGAAGAATAAAATTGTTCCTACCCAGTGTTAAAAAAAAAAGAACTCAATAAATCTAAACTAAGTCGAGTCAATTCAAAAGAAGTAAAAATACACTGAACGTAAGTAGAGACTATCTTGTTAATAAAATCGAATAGGTAGAAGAAACAATAGATGCTTACATATAAAGAAAGCTAAACACCGAAAAGGTTTACGAGAGATTTTTCCAAGAACTCAGTTAAGTTTCGAAGACTCGAAGTACAGTAACTAGTGGTTGCGTAACCAGTAAATGCAGTCAACCAAAATGGCGTGGTTGCTTATTGCGTTGTACAAACAAAGATTGATCTCACGACCGCGTCAAAGGAAACTAATTACTGAACAAATATTATAAAATCTACGTCTACTAAACCACACAATTAGTGTTAAAAGAAGATGTAGTTTTAAATTTGGATAAGACAACGGAAATGATGGACACCTTTGGAAGAAAGAAAATGATGGATGGAATCACTACTATACTGAGATCAACTTCGAGCAAAGCAGATACAAACTGCAAGTTACTACTGGATAAAGTTTTAAGAACCTTGACTTCACGTTCTAGCCTTCAACAATATTATGTAGAGACAGGTCATGATTCACGAGAATAAGATTTAAACAAGTAAGAACTTATGGAAACTTACATAGCGTTTAATAAAGTCACCGTCACAACGAATGAAAATACTTCAACTAATGCTGTTGGTTGTGGAGGACTCGGAACGGTGGGAAAGTAAGACTATAATTAAAGTGAGTTAGTCCGGAAAATTGATTTTGCTTGAATCAACGACGAAACGTAGTACACTTGCGTTCACTGTGCACTTTCGTTTTCATTCACAGAGGTGTAATGTCGGACGATAGAAATTGCTTTTGTACTTGTTTCACGTGAAACCTTAATTTAGCAAATATCTGGACCATTTAGATACTTATTAGAAGTATGCCTCATAGTACAGAACATTACTACTTTATATTATGATTCTCCTTCATCACAAGAATCGATTCATATACATATAAATCTTAATGTCAGCATCGCATGTTTTTTTCCACAGCCGTAAATTGTAAGCTGGCATCTACAACATCGCCTTCGTCGTTAAGAATTTTCCTCGTCTCCAATGTGTGAAACCCTTGACCTACTTGTGTATGATTTTTACTCGAAGAAACTTGGATATCATCAATGTTAATGTCTTCTGATTCAAATGGATTACGGTGATTATGTAATTCAACTCAGTTTTGTACATACGCGTCTAGTAGCGAAGGGTCAATTTTTGTAAGAGGTAAGCCGGAGTCAGGGGCGTGCCGTCCATACAGGCAAATAGGCTTAGCCTACCTTAGCCAAATTCATTTATTACAACAAATCAACAATCATGTACTTAATAAAAAATACAAAATATAAAAAGAAAGTTAAAACTCCTGTTATAACACTTATAGCAACTTGTCGCGCCCGTGTGACGTCACACGGGCACACGCTACTACTCCTTAGGCCACCAAACGAACTGCCTTCATTTCTCATCGACTCATTGATGAATTTACGCACACTGGTGCATATTTTCGTGTGTATGAACGGCACACATGTATAGATTATGGGCGGGAACTCCGCCGTAAGGAGACCGCCAGCGCAGTTCTGATTGGCTGGCCTTGAAGGCCAGCCAATCAGAAGTGCCAGTCAAGATGAATGAAATGCAGTGCAGGGTTACCAATTTGTGGAGATTTCCCCGGATCGCGGGGAATTCGAGAAACAGACTACACACTGAAACGATCGTTTCCATAATGACTTGCTACTTTAAAAAAACAGGGTGGTATTGTCGAATATAAACCTTCCAAAAAAATATAAATTATAAGGAATAGCAAAAGCCCTATTAAAATAGTAAAAAATACATGAATTTTATTTTTTCCCAAAATTTTGTGAAATTTCGCTTTGATTTTTGGGAAGTTAGGAAAATAACTGTGGCAATCCGGCAAAATGATGCAATTATTATTTGGTTTCTTAAGAAGCCATATTTGTGTATCCGCGATCTTGAATGTTTTGCTTTTTTTAACGTACTCAATTAAAAGTAATTTGTTGTTTATTGTTTGTTTATCTACTTAAAAATGGTGTTCTGTTGTGAAGTTTGCGCTGATAATGTGTGTTTGTTAGAAGTTCAAAGTAGTAAGTTTTCGCATTATCGTTTAATTAAGATTCAACTTGATTTGATTTTGATGATTTTAAGTTATTTATAAAGATACGAGACGAGTTTGAGTGACTGTGACTGAGTTTGAATCTTCAGAAAATCGTGATTTGAACCTTGAATAATGTGGTGAGTTCTTGTATTTATAACTTTTATAACACGCGTTTTCGGCAATAATCTCGTGAATGTACTTACATCCTTAGCTTCTACAAGTTGTGTGTTCATAATAAACTGATTTCGTTTGTGCTATAAAACTATTGTTTCTTTCACTGGATAGCCTACACCCCCACCATACTGTTGTTTTTACAGGCCTTCTTTTCAATTTTTTTTTTTAAATATTATAAATCAATAAATGTGACTACTTTAGGGTCATCATCATAAGTAGAGCGACGTTGTGATGTTGCGCGAAGTTTTTTTTTTGGGTATCCGTATGCGTGGCCTACCTTCCGTGGAGAACCACTGCACGCCACTGGCCGGAGTACATATCTTTAATGCGATTATATTCTTTGTCTATAGAATACTGACTGTGCCATTTTTCAAAGGGAAGCCGGTAGGAATCGTGTTGTATGGAACCTTCGCCACTGCGTCCTAAATTCCTAATCGATAAAAATATTTGGATGATTGAATTTTTCCTCGTTACCGACATAATTATGTCGCCATCGCTACGGCTCAGTCCATAGCTCATTAACTCATTAGACACAATTTATAGTAGGTAAATAACAGGTTAATAAAACCTGTTATAAAAAAAATACACCTACTTATTGTAAAGCTACGGTTACACGACTAAAACACAAATGGCTTCAGAAGCGTTTACTGATCACTGTGATCACAGTTGAACAAATTCCTTTGGCAGAGTAGCGTCCGCAAATGGGCGTGGGGCTACTTATGTTACAGACGTTGATGCATTTACAAAACGTTTTACTACAGCTTTTTCTCTTCTTTCTGAATATGTCAAAAATGAACAAGATTGCGGCTAGACCGCTAATGGACATTGCGATTAAAATCTAATAAAACAGACGTTATCTGACATTCTTGCATTGTAACTATTGCTTAATATTATGCAAAATACTTCATCAGTCTCGGCCATTAGGCCCGATGTGACATTGATATATTTTGCTTACTTATATCATAAACAAATAATACTGGCTATTCAGGTCGCACCTACTTAACATCTTTAATATACGCTGTAACGGCCAAAAGAAACACGTTTAATTTAACTGTTTTGGAAATAACAATATATTAGTTTTGCGATCGGACATTACAGATTAGATTAAAAATTATGTAAAAGGTCTTTGCTTTTAGGATCATCGTACCCACATAAACACCCAGAACCGGGTGGCCGGGTCTTTCAAAGGATGATGACCTTAGAGATCGATATTAGTAAAAATAGTATTACTAATTTAATTTGAATTATATTTGGATACTTAATTACCAATACTGGGTCTTAATTGGAAAATTATGGCAGCTGTTTTCTGTATGATCATAGCATACTAAAATAAAAGTTTCCAGAGACGCAATTACAAGAATTGTCAAAGTCCAAGGTCCGTTTATAATTCCAAATGTCAAGAAAATATATATAAAAAAAAACACGATTAAAGGAAAATATGCGTAAAATTAGTTTTATGTCAAAACCACCGAAGCTCACTTTTCGGACGCCATTATTATAGTCGTACTGAATATACGAAATTAAGTTCCGCCGAATTCAGGCTCGTATAAAATTTTCTTGAACGCTTCCAATGATTATAATACCGTCCAACTAAATTCTCTGAGATAATTTTATTGGTTCTCTGTAATCGAGTTACTTATTTAAGTAATTGGTGTTGTGAAAGTGGCCAGTGTTTACCGGCAGGGCAAAGAACGGAGTACCCCACGACACGACTTGGAGACCGGTTTAGTGGACTGACCCCAGCTGTCAAGCAAGATTGTGTCCTATTGCACAACTAAAGCCCGATTTATCGGCCCCGGATCAAGATTGCAGGATTTGCAGGTAAATAACGATTATCTAGTTATCCATTGATTCTAGCTTAGATTAAGTGTAGGTGTTTGACGAGCACTTAGTTTAAATAGTGATATAAATTCATTTAAAAGCTCTTTGTTCAGTTATTTGTGAACAAAGCAATTAAAGTTCGCGAGTACATTCGGAAGAAGCTGGCAGTTTCGTCACAACGGTAATCTTTTCCCCATTGTTTGTCTTTTTATTTTAGTGTATCCATTTAAATGTCTATTTAAATTAATATATTTTTTAATATATATTTATAGTATTTTAAATATATTTATAGTATTTTATATGTCCTTGTAGTTTATAGTAGTATAAATAAAATTATTTTCAGTATACACCTACCACTGCTTGTCTCTGCATCACCCAAAGGTTGACTGGTAGAAAATGCCTATGGCATTAAGTCCGCCTCTGTACTCTGTGCTTGAAGTGTTAAATAAATAAATAAATAAATAAAGCAATATATTTATACATAATGTTAAACATAAACTGTCACTTACTGGTACGACGGGATATCTGAAAACCGTAAACCGTGAAAGCTTAAAACAGTGTTTGAAGTATATATATACAGTTTTCCACATCTTAAATGCAATTACCCATTTAAGGAATTACATTTAAACAATCCGAAGGATTTGATGGAAGAAAACAGCGAAAGAAAATTGTGAAAAAAGTGATTGGGAACAGAAAGAAGAAATCAAACTGCTAAATCCAAGTATTAGTCGTAAATCGTAATAAGATATGACACACACAACATCCATTTTCAACATTATTGATACTTGAGCCTCTAAGCAGATTGGTCCTTAAAAGGTTTAAAAAAACCGGTCAAGTGCGAGTAGGACTCGCGCACGATCGGTTCCGTACCATCTATAAAAACGGCAAAAAAAATGATATCTGTTGTATGATGGTTGTATGGGAGCACTTAAATATTTTTTTATTCTGTATTTGTTGTTATAGCGGCAACAGAAATACATCATCTGTGAAAATTCAACTGTCTAACTATCACGGTTCATGAGATACAGCCTGGTGACAGACGGACAGACAGACAGCGGAGTCTTAGTAATAGGGTCCCGTTTTACCCTTTGGGTACGGAACCATAAAAAAAGATATAAAGAAGATAATGCTTCGTCTTGGAAATGCATAATGATGTACAAATCGGTAATGTATTCAGATATCCAATATCAAAGTACAACGCAACACAAGTTGATCTGACTTGATTGACATTCGTACCTAGTAGGTACTTAGCACGTATCACGTTATTTATAGAAGCTGGCGTGATAAAACCTCAGTAGTAGTTATCAGAGACAAACAATAAAGACAAAAACAACACACAGTTGCATAGTTAGGTGCACATTATCTTAATTGCATTGTCGTAACAAATATGATAATTTTAGTAAGTAATAGCAGAACAGTCTATTGTTCAAGATAATGTACAAGGAGGCTAAGTAAATTTTCTTTTCATTGCTTAATGTACCAGAAAATGGTGCGCTTAAGTCTTCAACGCTTTTCTTGTGCGCCTAATACAGTAGCAAGACAGCGAGTTATTTCTTCGAAATGTTATAAGCTTTAGTTTTACAAAGGTTGCCTGTGGTTAACGTCTTTAATGTCTGATGTCATCAGTCACCGCTGTGTAGGAAGAGGCTACTTAGACTACTTGATACTCGATCATCATATCAATCGCATACATATTCAATGCTGAATGACACTGAACTGTCTGTCACACAATCTCTAGTACTTAGATCACTATGGTCTTCAACGTCTTCATAGACATTTCTACGTAGAAACTGGGTGGGATATTCTATCCTGGGAAATGCAGGTCAGCTTGCAACGTTATTAATCTCAATGTCAACCATTGAACAATCGATAACAATTGTATTATTGTTTACGAAAGTAAGGAAAATAGTGCATGAGACGATCTGTGATTGTTACCATCAGAAAACCTAAATAAAGCTTTGTTTCCTGCGACTTGTTTACAATTTTAAACAATTTTCATTGTTTACGTTCACTTTGGCCTCAATGATGCGACTGTGAATCACAATGGAGCTTAACCTTCTTCCATAAAGTTACAGCCATTACAAAACCATTATATCATCAGTCCAAACACGATTCATGAGATCGATATACATAATAAGTTTATAGCAGATCATCGCATTCCTACAGAGACTTTCGTACTTACAGTTAAGTACCTAGCTTGTTCAGTTACTTTAATTAGGCCAGGGGTTTCATTAGAACCGTGCTGGACCGTAGCGTAATTACGATCGTCAGCTACAGGCGGTGTCGGCCCTCCGTTGGTCCTAACACTCCGAACGCCCTCAACATCACAGAGAACAGAGTCCTAATTGCGAGTTATTTTTAAATATTATTCTGGGACACGTAACTAAGCGTAAATGTTTACCGACGAACAGGGTTGTCCTTAATAGACTGCTACGACCTTCATATAGGATAAATGCTTGATGGTAGACAACAAACGATCCTGAGAAAATAATGCCATTATTGTTACGCTTGGTAGTCGACTAGATGACCGGACTACGATCTTATATGAAGCTTTTGTTTCTCATTCGAAAGGCTTTTTCACTAAGACCTGTTTGCAGCAACCACAAGAAAAATGCTGCAACAAGAATCATGTGATTTATTCCAGCTGACTGACTGAGCAATCATGTTGTGGTTTAGAAAAAATCGCATAAATATGATCGTATCTAATTATTTTAAAGTGCACGATTGCGATCAATCATAATATTAGTGATTCATATCGATAATCATAACAAATAAGTAGAGGTAAATGCTTGTCTTTCAGTATCATATTGCAGTCATTTTTATGGGCTCTAAGAGTCGTAAATCGCATAAATCAGAACGGGACAATTCCAACATCTATCTCACCAGTCCCACCACTAGTGCGCAGACGTTGACGTTGCAAAATCATCAGCAGAAACCTTTTAAATGAGCCTTCAGACTGAACCGCTCACAAACGAAGGCCGACGGTCATGGCTGGTCATGGTACTACATAACAAAGTAATACAAGATCGATCGAAAAAGATAATAAGGCAGAAAATCTCGTTTGTATAGATAATGAAGACCCAGTACAAATTCATGAAACAGAAACGCAGTAAATCAATCATAGATAAAAGATTATTGGTGCAAAAGTGAAGCAACCACTTTCGGCAAATTCTATTCGGTAGTTACACTAAAATGCGGACATTAGAGTTGTCGTTATAATCCGAAATCGATGCCGAAATACTTTCGTCGGTGTTGTAACAGGTTATTTCAACGGGGCCATCGTTGTTGGTATAAATAACAGTTAATTTCTCGTGTCACGCTCCGTTAGATCGCGTCGCGTGCCCACCGAAGCTTCCTGGTTTGCCTCGACAGATTCCATTGCATTTAACTATAGTTTGTGACTTTGGCTTTCGACTGATTCGTGATTTCTTGACCACTCACGAAGTGTATTTTTTTATGTTCATCAATTTTGAGTTCATGCCAGTCTTGCAATAATTCTTGCATCAAGCACTTCATGTTAAAGAAGTAAAAACAGTCATTAGCATTTTATTGCATATTTTAAAAACAGCATCTCATTACAGAGTCCCATCAACATGGATCGCCCAATACGCATTAGCAACATGATTACATATTCCATTGGAAGACGGCACATCATCAACAAATATACATAGAATCATTATTACACTTGGTTCATTGAACGTAATTGAAATCATTACATTACAGATCATTACTTTACTATGTAAGAGTGGTTGCTATGAATGCAGGGCAAGTATCACACGGACGGAAGAACCATGGTGCGTGACCGCCGGCTATGTGTCCTCGGCTTTGTTCTGCAGAATATAGAATAACGGTACCGATCGTTGCTATGGGACTCGGGAGGTCCTTTTTTATTAAAGGTTTGTAACTCGGACTTTCCGAAAAGGTTTTGGTTTCATGAAAATTGGCGAACTCTGATTTGTTCTTGTATAAAATTCATTGAATATGTTTTTAAATTCTACATCAGGACCACCAGTCAATGACTTCGTGTGAAAATAAATTCTTAATATACTGCAGTCAATTTGTTCCAGTGTTCCAATGAGTACAGTGGATAAAATTTTATTGTTCTTATGATAATTCTAGGCTAAAAATCATTTGAATATTTTAAAATTCACAATAGAATCGTCATTTCATCTCTCATAGTTTCCTGTATATTTTATACGACAGGAATATTCTTTTCGTTATCATAATTGCAATATTGTCGGTTTCCGCGGTTGTCATGAAACATTTATTTTGAGAATCAGTTTGGATTTATAAAAGAGAAGATGCCTTGAGAATTCAGGTCGTGCAGTTTGGGCCGCAAGCTATTTCCAATCTTCCCGTGCAGTGGATTCCAACTGCGAGAGACTGTATGTGTTAAGATATATCTATCTCATTTGCACCTTTCATTCCTTTACATATGTATTGTAGACTAGCTACTTCTAGAATATTGCGACCTCGTAAACATGTTTTCTTTGCTTCAAGCTGTAATTTACCAAAACCTTAATGAAAAGCTTGACCTTTAAACTAAGGTATTCTGAATTATACGGTATACCATCTGAAAATAGATCACATTTGACAAAGTACTTCTATTTACACAGAGGGTAAGAAATCTACATTCAAGAATTCAAAGCAAATACAGACTATCCTACACGTTCCATTAATGATTAAAACAAAACAGTAACCAACCTTGGTTTCTAGATCCAATTCTACATTATCACCTGAACGGTTCAAACAAGAAAATAACAATTGAACTACGTATTTAAAGAAAACAACGGCTCGCTCAGAGAACAATAACATTTTATTCAGCAACAAAGAAATTGACTAGTATGAAGTATTTATTATGTGTCTTTGTTCATTGCGAGTTGCATCGACTGATCGACCATTGCTTACTTAAACAAACAGGAAATACTTATTTTACAGTAACAACTAGAAAATGTGATTAGTATCGACATCTCTAACGATTATGACCTAAATTACGAAAGTCTTGTTCATCTCTCATCAATGTGTTGGTGGGTTGTAAAAAACTGTAGAAAAAGAATTGTTTGACGCGAATGTATCCAGAAAAGTTACCCTTATTGATTGAAATTTCATAAAAACCTATTATTTTTATCAAACAGCACCTAGGTTATTAACATGAGAGCTTAGAAGTGTTAAGTTCTAATTATATAAAGTGATCAATTGAGAAAAGTCTCCGTATAACCAATTCAATCATTTATCGACATCAACATAGATAGACAGAGTAAACACAAATAGACGAATTTTATAAGTATTATTTTTGTCGATGGCACTGAGAATCGGGGGCCTCGCAGGTTGTTCGTCGCGAAGGGCTTTGCGAGGTTACAATAGCTGAACCTTATTTGGACGGTAAACATCGAACAAAAACTAGGCACTATTAACTACTTCAAGTTTTACAAACAGAAGATAGGTTTATTATTTCTACATTATTTGGTTTTGTTAGTGAAATGCTGAGTACAATTTTATTCAGGTAGTTAAGGGCCCTTTTAAATGCTGACCACGTCCATACTTATTACTTCCTGCCAACAGTGCCCACCATCGTTGTCATCAAGCTTTCTCTGCAGCAAGTTCATTCGTTCAGCACTCAAAACGTTTACCTCCTTTCCCCACAGATTCAAACTCTGGACTTCTTTCAACCACTTTATCTTTAGAGGGCAAACGTGAAGTGTAGTAGACAACTACCTAACTAGTTTGCCAGCTGCCTCTACTTTGTCAAGCCCACTCAAACTGGTATCAGGGCAGATGGAAAGCGACTCACGCGTGAATACGAGTGATTTCACCTTTATCTAGCCAGTGGGCAGTTGTTTCAAAATATTTAGAAAGTTTTAGTCAATTATTTCCAAATTGATAAACACAAGAGATGATTCAGTCAACAATCAAGTCATTCACCAGCTCTCAAGCGTAGTTGATCCAGAAGTTACTCTGAAACAACTGTAATTGGCGACTGTGTAAGTCCAAGACTGTAAAACCTGTACTCAAGACATTTTGTACACACAAGCTGTTGGTAAACCTTTATTAATAAATAAATAAATGAAACGATGTAGGTACCTTGTACAAACAAAGTTTTACTACGCTATAGGAAGAGCACAGCCTTCCTCATTATGAATAAAGGTAAAATATAATTATCTCATCTGTGGAGAAGCATTAAACTCGCGCCAACGAGCACAACAGTGCCAGCTATATCTACCAACAAAAATTTCAAGAGACAAACTCGCTTTCCCCGCTAGCCGCGGCCCCGGTCGCTCGCTTGATAAGTGGCCTAAGGGCTCCCCCCTCACTTCTGTGACCTACTTCCCGGCCTCGCCCTCGCGATCTTTGTGCTGCCACTTGCACAACTCGTTTGATATCAGCTGGATGATAATGTTGATTGGATCATAGGCACCACCTCTGTTCTGAATTCGGATCGCATTGCGAAACTCTCTCAGCGAGTTTGTTGAACTTGTACTCTTCGTCCCGTACATATTGGTTGTTATAACGATTTAGATGACTTGTTATACTTGACTCTATTGCTTTTACAACTTTCTTTATGTCAACGACCGGTAGTAAGGTACATGGGCTCCAAATAACTTTCACAGTTACTTTTTGTTTTATGACGATCGTTGATATTCTTACTCCTTTGTTTTCATTGGTTATTTGTAAGACATACCTGTCATGTTTTGTAAACATTACAGTGTACGCAACCGCCAATTTCGTTTGCAGTTGCAAGTTTTGTTTGTAGAATGTTCTGGTAAACGTCAGGCTATTTCCCAGTTCCAAGCGTTGCGAAGGTCGACCTCTAATGGATATTTTACAGCTGAACTTTTTACCATCTTCCGCTTCCATGATTGTGTTTTGATTACAAAACAATTAACACTTCGATATGACTGTTGTCTTTACAATAATAATATAGCCTTATCCACACTTTGGTAAACAACTTAAAACAAGTATGGAAAGATGTCGAAGATGACTGTACAAAAACTAAAGTTGCCACCACAATATCATCCGAGGTAAATCATTAGGTCACAGAAAATTATTGCTTGAACACTTATGTTTGATCGAAGCTTGAACATAACCAGATTTAACTCCAATCATAAAATATTTGTGTAGTACAGTAGACACTGAAGTCCCAACAATTCAATATTTATGAACAATAGCTAAACAATGACCATTATAAAAATGACGGTGCGTCAAATCGCTAATGAACCTGAGTTAGATCAATAAAACATTTGTGAAGGCCAACTGAATCCTGACTCAGCCATGTCAACCGTCAATTTCTAGGAGCACGCAAGAATAGCTACTACGGGTGATATTTCAGGGACGTAGCCAAAGTATGCCGTAGAAGATCAGGTTTCACGACACCAATTTTCCGCAATATGTCACCTGAAGTTATAAATGATTTCGTCACCTGGAAACTGGAAATAAATCAAAATTATTCTGAATTCTTCTTTGGACAACTTCCAAAAGATTGTAGCAACGGACTAAGATGTCTTGCCCTTCTTCAGATGGCCTTGACAATAAAATTTTAACTCAACATAACATTACGTAGTAGGTAGGTATATGTCCAATAAAACTGTCACCGCAAAAACTGATAAATTACATATCTTTTGTTCACGCTTTTAACTAAGAAATCCAAGGCCCAGGAAATACTTATAACCGGGGTCTAAAATGGCCGCTTTTGTTGCAGAATCATAATAGGATAATAATATGAATTACGTTTAAATTCGTAAAATGGTCACAAGGTGACAATTCATAATAGTAGGTACGTCTATGACCATTTTTATAATTTAAACGTATTTCATATTATTATCCTATTATGATTCTGCTAAAGCGGCCATTTTAGACCCCCAGTTCCAAACTTCTTCGTGATTATAAAAAGGCAGACTTTTATCAGCAGTCAGTACTGTCGCGTCGTCCTCGTCAAGTGGGACAAAACTAAAGTCTTATTTAAAGATAAATGTTTTTGTGACAAACCAAACAAGCCCAGATAATACTTACACGAACAAAAACTTTTAACTTTTATAATGAGCAGATTACGATGAATTCAGCACAAAGTCATTGCTGAGTAGTGGGAGTAGACCATAGAACGTACACATTACACAATCATTCTACAATAGTAGCAGTTGCCTAGGTGATGGTGACGTAATACATAGTTAACTAGAAATAAAATAGAATTGATTGACAAACCGGTCTCCCTCTGGCCACAGTTCAATTAACAACAAATGACCTATTAATATTGACATCTGGTTCGGCGCAATTGACTTGACATCACTTCGGTAATGAACATAATATTGGTTTAGATTCCCACTAGGTTGACTCGGCAATTTTTCTTTGGTTCCAAAAGTTCTAAGATAAGAGTATTTCAGATTGACTCAGACAGTTGCGTTCGAAATAAAGATATTTTAAAGATAATCATAAAACAAATACTTCACGTCAGTCACTCAGAATAAGAGCAAATTGTCTCAGAAATACTATCCAGAATATCAAGCCAGAATGAAGTATAGTGCGCATGAAAAACAATGTGTAGGTACCTACATACAATTTTATCGAAACCGGTGTGACCTATAAGAATGTCAGTACGTGTATATTTAAACTCGTTTGATCGGGTTTAAAACAAGTATGTTTAAACAGGATTATTTGTCCATGAAAGGAACCTACCTACATATTACTCATCACCAGAAAAAAACATTCCAGTATTTACTAAATTAAAATCTTGAGACGCACTTTAGGGATCCGGCTACAGCATTTTTGGCAAATATTGTTCTTCAAGTAAGAATTAATGTTAAATACGTTTGACGAATCTACATCTACACAGTAACGCCCTTTAAATATATTCTTTTCATCTCCCATATCAAAGGGTTATTTATTCCCAGCGAATTTAGGACACCAGTTTTTTTTAAGCTCATAAAAAATATTGCGTTTGGAAGATTTGGGTAAAAACACTTACTTTAGTATGTAAATGCTTGTTTTGTTTGAGTTAAAGCGTAAACATTCACTCATATAAAATTTAAACTTGCTTAACCCAATCGATAACAATTTTTCTACATTTTCTGGGAACAGCATTCTAGAGTTCAAAACTAGCTAGTTGAGGTCTGAAGTATTTAGCTAAGCATTGTTATACATAACTTGCTAATTAGTAGAACAGGAAACCAGCGACATAGATCACTTTGACTGACATGCATGACGGACATATCGACTAGACTACTGCGTGTGTGGTGGCAAAGCATTGCTTTAAAACCATTTGAAACTACTACTACTGTTTTCGTGTATAATTTTGCTATCCAAAAACAAAAGACACCTGCTTTCGCAGCCAGTGTTCAAAACGCGTAGGTAATCTAAACAAATTATCTTTCATGTGGCATGTAGCTGTGTGAAGTTGGTCTGGCGTCTCTCACTCGGCGGGAGAGCAGGCGAATAGCGATGCAGTGGTATAAAGATATGTCGTCTATTTATAACAGACGAGTAATGCAGGCGTGCGGACGCATCACAGAGCAACTTGGCTTTTGTCGTGTCTCTTGATTTTGAATGTTTTGTGATAATAAACCTGATGTTTATGCGACGGTCGGGACACACAGATACTACAGAAATATGCCAGTCATCGTATCTTTGCGTGCTATCTCTTCAAAACTCAAGTCATTGTCCGTTGCAATACGCCTGATAAGAGTAATTCGATTCGATAACTGGAGTATTGTTAGAATTAACTTTACTAATGAGATCATACAGTTAATTATCTGTTCTCGTTATGTAGTGTGTGAAGTTGCCAATTTCAATAACTGATTGATTACGCAACGTGTGAGCAAGGTATTTATAGGTGTGTTATAATTAGAGCGGCTACTTCACGCGCAAGCTGCTTTTTGGGTAAATAATATGGTAAAACAAAAGTATGTTAAAAATAAGGTTCTTGGATATTGATGAACGATAGAATAGGTCTTTGAATTTTACTATAAGGTTGGTCACTACAAAGAAAATATTTGAGACATTATCTGAATCTACAGGAGCCTTCCTGGCCTGACTTTTCACACTTAGTCTTAGTCATTCTCCTGATAAATCAGACTTCCAAAATCGTCCTTCCATCTATGCTTAGTTTTCTCATTTTCCAAAAGAACCAGCTACATCCCTTACATGTTTTATCTCATACTCACCCCTTGCCTTTATTTCCCTAGCTCTAGCAAGTCGCGAGTGTTTTAGGCCTACTAGGGTATCTAGTGAGTGTGTACATATTTCCAAGGCTCAGGATGTTGAACTAAATTTAAGTGCTTTGCAAACTTTTTGTAGGCAGTTTTATCAGAAGTTGGTTTAAAAACAAACGCAAGACTTAACTGCGTATAGTTCCTTCTGCTACCAGGGGGTCTAAAATGGCCGCTTTAGCAGAATCATAATAGGATAATAATATGAATTACGTTTATATTCTTAAAATGGTTATAGATTATGAATTGTCACCTTGTGTCATTTTACGAATTTATACGTAATTCATATTATTATTCTAATATGATTCTGCTAAAGCGGCCATTTTAGACCCCCAGTTCTTATTACGTTTTCAATTCAAGATACTATTATTATACTTCGTATACTTGTTCTAGTAATATTAAGATTTGTTTTTGCTAAAGCCATCATAATTTACGTCAACCTCGTTATTTTTTACGATAATGCCGCCTCAACCAAAGTTGAAACTTTTGCAATAAGTATACTCCAATTCTTGGCTTAGCAAATATTTGGGTATTCGTATTAGAGAAGTAGTAAAACCAGGAAGTGAAACTTTAATGTATTAGGAATATGAATGACGCAAGTAATTAAGATGTTGTATTCATTAACTATTTGATTACTTATTAACAAAACCCCTGTATCATTTATTCAAATTTAGCTTACGATCAGAACTTTTTGAAACGTTCAAAAAGTGCTAATCTTAAGACTAACCAGACGCACGATTGTCTATTATGAAAAAATATCTCTCGCGAACATCTTCGTTATTATAAAATTAGGATTTAACTAATATTACGAGTTATTCCTCTCCTGCCCAAAATAGATGAAACATAAAACTGTAGTAAAGCTGGCCGTATTAGGTCAAGATCCAAGAATCCAGTTTCACAAGAGGTGTAGTGTGAAGAAAACACTGTTCATGTACTGTACTAAGTTTAATAAAGTGGATTGAAGAGGGATCAGTTGCTTCATTTTCTCTTATCGTTATGTTACTTTTGTATTCGGGTTTTCCATATGTAACGAGACAATACTAACACAATCCCTTTTAATATTCACGAAGAAAGGATCTGGCTAAGTATTCGGAGGAGAAACATGGGACAAATCAATTGGAATAATTTATTTCCAAATTGGAATTCCTCCGTTCAAGTAAAATCCGAGACCCGTAAAACCTTTCCATGTCTAATAATTTTTTTTTCTTCATCCAAAAACTGATTGGGCCGAGTCGACACAGCCAGCGGTGCGTACAGACGGTGCATCGAACGCGGTGAGAGCGGGGTCGTTGAACCTCGCGCCATGTGCATTTAGATTTGTACAATTTTGTACCTAATTGCAATTTTAGTGCTGTATGACTAATAATGCTAATATCAGTTGATCAGTGTTTCTAGTACAATAGACACTAAAAATGTGTCATTTGAAATGCGTTCTAATATTGCGTATGTTTTATTATGTCCGCTGTTAATTTTTTCACATGAAACTAAAATAAAATTAATTATTTCTTCTTTATCAGTACCTACTTGCTCAAAAGTTTATGAGGTATGTAACAACTTTATTTATGATAATTTTATTGATTAACTATTATTTGTAAACTCTTTCTAATCTTTTTGCTAGCTATCTACCTCATTAAAGTTAATTAGGAAAAGGCAGCATGCTATGCTCATTCTTAATCTTAAAATTAGATCATTTCCTTTCATTTTGATTACGAGGGTGAGTAAGAGCGACTTATGTTCTTAGTTCATAGACAATCATAGAAAACAACGCTTTTGTTTCAATATTGTTTAGGTAAAAGGTTTTTATGTTGTAACTAAATTCTATTTTTAGCAGAAATAGAAGCTGGCTTCCTTACTGATTGAATATAAGTACAGCCATATTTTTACTCTGGGTAAAAATGTAGACTTTAAAACTTATAGATTCACACAGCATTTAAGATATTACAAGAATACCTAGCAAGAATGTTATCTTAACAAAAAAATATTTTGTGGTGTAAGTATAGTTATTTGGCTATTTACTATGCTCTATGCTATAGGTCAGTAATGCAATAATTACGTGAGCAGTTATATACAAATATGCTCTGGTTCTTAACGGACTTCAAAAAGGAGGAGGTTCTCAATTCGATTGGTATTTTTTTTATGTACCTATGTACACATTGTACACCGATTACGCTGAGATTTATGATCTGATTTACGTGAATCATGATGCGGAATAGTTGCCATTTGGTCCCATAAAAATTTAACGTAGTTTGGCCAAGTAGTTTTCATTTTATGAACATTTTTTTTTATTTATGAAAATTTTTGTTTTATTTCACCGATTTCTCCGCCAATTGACCCATTTTCAAAATTCTTTTTTTATTCGAAAGCTTATAGGTACTCCTGAGATGGTCCCATTGTCACCAAGTCGGAATCTGGCGATGAGGATCTCAAGGAAATCGACGGCAACCCTGAAATTTTATATGGGCACACACAATGTTTTTCATATTATGTAGGTACTTTCTAAAGCAATTCAGATATTTGTGCCTGGTAATCATCATCTCATGTTGCTAAGCTGATGATGGAAGGTATAAGTAAGGTATATATAAGGTATCTGATGCTGATCTTCGGAGATATACCATGGAACTCTTCAATAATAGACAGCAAATCTGTCGAGATTTCTGCGATCGCTTGGATGTTTATTGTTTACACAATATAAATATAAATATAAATAAATATCCCTGGACATTTCACACAGCACCATCTAGTCCCAAGCTAAGCAACCTAATGCTTGTGTTATGGTAACTAGATGGCTGATAAACTACTTATATACATTTTTTTTTTGTAAATACATACATATTATAGATAGAAAAACACCCAGACCCGGAACAACTACTTGTAGGTCATACAAATATTTGTTCCGTACGGGAATCGAACCCGCGACATGCAGCGCAGCAGTCAATCGCTTGACCACTGCGCCAACCGTGTCGTCAATACATAACGCCTGTATGCTTTGAGGGGGTACGCAGATGTGTACAGTACACACATATTTCGACAGTTAGTCATGTTAAGTTACATTTTATTGGGGATAAGCCTATGACCATAAAATGTATTGCCAACAATGTGAAACCGTCCGTCTGTCAAATCAAACTTCTAAGTTAACGTAAAAAAAACGTTATACGGCCGTTTAAACCGCAAAAAAACGGATATTTTGACACTCTCAATGGAACCAAAATTTATAGGGTACTTCCTGTTGACCTAGAATCATGAAATTTGGCTATGTGATGTCATGTAAAGGAAAAAATCTGAAAACCGCAAATATGTAGTTTAAACAAAATACCTACAAGTTTATACCTACGGAACCCTTGGAGCGCAAGTCCGACTCGCAGTTGGCCGGCTTTTGTTTTAGTTTGTGCCTGTGGGTGCTTTTATTTTAATTTACAGGGTCAAGTTACGTAATTTGAAATGGAACAGCCAAATTAAGAAAAAAAGAAATTGTCAATTAATTTTTTCCTAAGAACACGAATGTTGCCAGTATTAACGGCTTTGTTTTACAGTTATTGTTGTCTTCCGTCTTTTGAAAAAAACTTATGGTTATGAATATGATGTTATGAAACAAATAGCACCTTTGTATTGTCGTGTTGTAATTGTACTAATTAAAGTGCATGCTCTAGGTATACGTCGGAAGTATATAATGTAGGCATAATGCAATGAGTATGTGTGAACACGCAACAATGTCGTGCCTCTCAGAATCAGTTTACAGTCACAGTGAAAAGAACTTTCAACTTGTATAGGTACCTACGTACCTATATCTGTCTGTGTCTGTACTTCTTAAGTTCTTATATAGTTAGTTAGTGTGCCGTATATCATTAACTTCCAGAACTAGATCCTCAAGAACGACGCTATCGAATGGTGTAATAAAATAATACAGTGTGCGTGTTTTTTTTTCAAAATCAACGAGTCGATACCGGGCTAGGAATATTGATTTTTCAAAAATCCAATGATGCAAAATCGGGGTCGAGACTCCTTATTTTTGACTATTCCTCATAGTTTCAGATTTGGTCATCCACACCCACTTAAAAAAATCACCTGGCATCTACGTAGGTATGTAGGTACCTACATTATTGTATTAAATTAAGCATAGATCAAACGACAACTACTCTGTATGTGTCTGTATTGTATAGGTACCTACAAAATCTATGTATAATTATGTAGTAGGAAGAAAATTAAGGTAGGCGTACCTACCTGTAGACAGGTACTTATAAGAAAACCTAATTTATCCTGTCCAGGTAGGTAGGTAGGTACTAAAGAAGTTAACCTTCCTAATCATATGGATACCTACCTTATGTTTAACGTAGGTATGTATAAGAACATACTGTAGCTAGCTACAAATATGTATAAAGTACATACTGTAGCAGCTACCTATGTACGTATAAGGGCCGCAATATTCCAGGGTTTACTAGTCCCAGGCCCTTCCCAACTGCCCGTAGCTCGGGAGCCGGAGCCCTTTCTTGCTCCCCCCTCCTCCCCTCGCGCGCTTGTAGGACGAAATGTACCTAGTAGGTACCTATATAGCTAGGCGTATAACACCTACTGCGGTAAGTAACTACTATTTTTTTAGATATTTAGTTTTACACATCAATGCACTTTGTCAGCTCTGAAGGTCATGTAAAAATTATAGAAACAAACAGCAATCACAGTAAAATAATAAATTTTCTTGGCATTGATTCGCGTTTTACGACATTGATAACATCTTCTGAAGTTGGCTATGAAAAGCAATGAGATTATGGAAAGTAGCCAATGAAGTATACCTATACTCAGTAAGTCAACTATAGTAGTTAGGTAGGTACCTACTAACTTACAGCTCGAAAAACCGCGCGTCGGGCCGGCTAGTTTGAACCGCGTTTTTAGTTCCTAGACAAAATTGCGAAATTCGCAAAAAATATGAATGAAACTCCTGATTATTTTCATTAAATATTCCATTAAACACTAGGTTTTACCTGAAGCTCCTTATTCTTGTTATCTTTGAGCGATGCTGCTCTGATAACACCAGCTTTCCATCCCCATTCGGAAACTTTATTCACGTTAATTTTTGTCACACCACTCACAGCGAGAAATCGTTTGCCAACTAAATCTTCACGGTACTTATAAGCCATAACGAACTACACAATCACATTATTCACATTAAAAACTACACAAACGTCAAGAAACTCAGCGTTATACACACTACACGTCACACTCTTGGTCGAGCGAAGGGAAACTACGTGGAAAGCACAAGAAACGTTTCTGCGGAACGTACATGTTACGCGACTAAATTTGAAAGACCACCTCGTTCAACTACGTTACGATTTTAATCCGCACTTTCAGAACTGGCGGTGTTAGGAAGAAACTTGTTATGAACCTGCCAGGGCAAAAAGATCGCACGGTGTAACGAACACAACGTCGATATACCGAGCTCCTTAAATTGTTCGTATTATAGGCTCATTTTACAAGGACGTAGAATTCACGTGCTAGTTCAAAAGAATACCGATAGAGGGAAGATAGTTAAATACTCCATTCGGTAACTTTTGATGAACACAAAGGTTTTCATGAAACAAATAATCAACTAACGATTTAAGGAGGGCTTTTAGTTCTATCTTTTTAGTACAAGCACTACACGAATTTCCCATGTCTGCTTTAAAAACCATAATTGATAATAAAGCTAAGTGTAAACTTCCAAACCGTGTGACGTCTATAAAAAACGTAAGTCGCAAAATAAAAAACTTAAAATAAAGAAATGAAGGTAGGAAGGTACGCTATGCACCTTACCATAGACCTTTATCTATGCACCTTACAAACTCAATATTTAAAAAGTTTATTTTTACAATAAACCTCATAGAGGGCGCTACGAGAAGAATATAGTTTGCAATTTGTTTATAGAATGGAAAGATATCTTTTTTTCTCATAAAAGTTAAACAATAAATCAAGACAAATTGTGCTGATCACTTGTTAATATTCTAATAAAAAATTAAGTAATTCTCCAATTTTGTCTTTTGGACCGCTCTCTTGAAGCCATATTGATTTGTGCGGTCACGTGATCAAAACAACTGTCAATTCAATATCATCATGGCGTATTAGACTTTTCAACGGGCGGTTGTGTTTTGCTATGTTTTGTATTGTGATTATTTGAGTGAATTTTTCATATGTGATTATTAATATGATATCATCGATAATCTCTCGACTGGTCATGTAAGTATATTTTTCACTTTCTCCTTGTCGTAACATTTATCGATGAAAATTATTTTTCTCGACTCCTTTGTTTGAAAAATGAAAAAAATAATATTAATTATAATTTCCGGTTGGTGCTCGCTGCTATACCAATGGGTTTTCATGCTCTTGGTGATTGAATTTATGTATTGCAACATATTAAATACTATTTCCAGATAATCCTGCTCAATTCAGTCGTCATCGAGCATATTGCTTGTATTTTATATTCATTTTATTCTTCTGTTTGCCCTTAAATGCACTAAGGTGAACTGTTGCTAAGTGGTCTCTCGTTTATGTATTTTTTATTACATATAAATGTCTTAGCACTTCTATTGAAGCTCCAGGCTGGAGCACACATCATTTATTTTATTTCCATGCCAGCTGCAATATAGTCTTCAATTTAACTCAACGTACTTAATTATTCTTCGACGAAGTGTTTATTTTTGTAGGTTAATTTGTTGGTGTTTTTTTCACGCCCCAAGATGACCTTGCAACTTGACCCACCCTTTATTATTTTAAATCTAGATCATTGATGTATCTGTACTTGTGTTTTACAATTAAACAACACAAGAATGCTACAAATTCTCTGATTAGTTTAGCACAATAAGTACTTAAATTTTTGTCAAATTCCATTAGATTATAGGTATAAATGTCTCTTAGTTACATTTTTATTGCAAACCCTCTAATGGCTTCTAATCAAGGGTTAAACTTGATTAACTGTAACTTTATATCAAGTGCAAAATAAAAAGCTTACATCATTGTCAAAAATATAAATGGGTGGTTTAAAAAAATCAGCCTGCTTGCATAGTCTTGTAATATCGTTAAAAAAACTGACCAGATATGTGTGATTAAGAAAAGCACTCAAAATGGACCAAAATATTCAACATCAACGATTACTGCAATTTACTGTGTGTTGTAGCAAATAATATCTGATCATTGACAGCGTAACAACATAACTACACTGACTGTCGCTTTGGCTTATATAAGTAAACTAGCGACCCGCCCCGGCTTCGCACGGGTGCAATGCTGATACTAAACGCTACGTCCCGCAATTTTTAAATCTGTAATATCTTCGAAAATATTCGTTTAAATCATATGCTGTAAAGGGCCATATAGATCTATATTAAATCAACAATGTATTTAAGGTATTTAATTGGATAAGGATTAATGCCGTATTGGTTAAAATCGCTTCGGAAATTAGCCATTATTTGGCGTAAAAAGTAAATGACAAAAACATGTTATTGTGGGATATCCATAAGAGATAGACATATACCATCGCGGAGTTTTCTGTAGACCTTTTTAATGTGTACAATATTTAGTACATTATTTTGGTAAATCTCGTAGGGTTCAGCCTGCGTTTGCAATGTAAGCGGAAAAAATGAAATTATTTACGACTTCACAATAGAAATCTTGAAATTATCAGTGGTTCTCTAATATATTAAGCATGTTATTATACATATAAACCTTCCTCTTGAATCACTCTATCTATTAAAAAAAACCGCATCAAAATCCGTTGCGTAGTTTTAAAGATTTAAGCGGTCAAAGGGAAATAGGTACAGAAAAGCGACTTTGTTTTATAATATGTAGTGATGGGTATTCTGGAGTATCTAACGATATTTATTTACATAATACAGGTACAGCTGCAATTACGGGTACTGAATATGTAAACAGGTTATAAAAACACCACACATTGTGTCAGATGCCTAACCAAAATCTAAAAAAAATAGTATGTATAACTTTCTAGATAGAATTATCATAAATTGTTTACTCATATAATTGCAAGTAATATGATTTCTTTCTGTCTTTGAAACCGGCTTCGTACTTGCGGCTGTTAGAAATTAAAATTAATTCACATTAATTAACAAGCCTGTCAGACAGCTTTCATTATTATACTTATTGTGTGTTAGTGACTAACTCAGTTTGTGTTCATGTTAACTAAATGATTGGAAATATTACTTTCTCGGACATGCTTTGTCCTTCTAATGTCCTCTTCTATTCTGTCATAAAGCCCATACACCCAATGGTTATTTTAAACTTTATCTGGGCAACTTTATTTCAATAATAAGTTTACAACATCAAGATGTTTTTTCAATAAGAATTGATAATCGTCAAATATTTTTTTCTTTTATTTCTAAATTGTGTAATTTAATTCTTGTCACTTGTTTAGTACATTATTGTAATTGTTCACCAGTTCAAGCTAGCCTAGAGAATAATTTAATATTGGCAGTGGTCCAAATATCTTGATTTTGGGAGCGCCAGCCGTCCTAAAATTTGGCAACACTTTAGACTTGTGTACGCCTTTTATCATTCTTTTCACCTTCAGATGTAAACTAGCTTTCATGAAGAATAGTTGTATTTTTATCAAGTTCTACAACCAACAAACCCCAGTTTTCTTGTGATATTTTAAGATATTATTAACTCTGATTTGAGTGGCAGTGAAGTACTTTTGTAACTGAATATGTGGTGATTCATGAAACAAAGAAAAGTTGAGCTTCGTTGCGGAATTCGTCACTAGGGTATCCCAGTGCACTGCCGGGTGCTATTTTCGGCTAAGCTCGGGCGTTCGCCTCTGGTGCAGCGAGGAGAAGGTTTAGTCTGTGGCGCTCACGGCTTGCGTCCGCGTCGCTGTTCTATGCAACAAGTGAAGTGCGTTGACACCTAACTGTAGAGTGATTCATTTATCGACATTCGGTCTTCGCGAAGAGTTATTAGTGTCTGTTCCGAGTGCGCTCAATCTGTTCGCGCAGTCAGGAGGTCGTACACCTTGACTGCGCCACGTTATGTGCTTATTAAGAGCGCTTGTCTTGCCTTATTAGGAACAGCCTCGGCTGAATTACGTGTACCTTTACCCAGTTTCGCTGGTGACATATTTTTGTATAATTTTTAAATGTCTTCGCGAACGAAACTTGACATAAGAATAACTATTTATTACGAGGATCATGTAGTTGTGATTTATATTTAACTAACGGTATGTAAGCGCTATATTAACTTAAATGTAAGTTCCTATAAATATAATAATGAGTTGTACCCTGTGTTTATTTTCGAATGCCTGGCGACGTGTTTGAAATCTAATACTGCACACTCACAGTAACACAAGAGAGCACAAAATCCTTCAGCCACAGGATAATGTTCCCTTTCCTATTTAGTAACCTGCCTCAAGTACCGTGAAGTTAATTACGTAAATTAACATCCATATGTACTGGATAGTTGAAGCGTGGTGTGTATAACTGGGTTACTCTCCCAAAATAACTGTGGCATAATTTTGTGGCTAGTGCACAGTGAGTCAATAAAATTGAACCTATTCCTAATATTAATAATCGAACTCCGATTGGATTTGATACTATGATAGTGGTTATTTGTTAGCCCGGTAGCTATCAACTACGGTAGTAATACTTAACACGATTTGACTAAAACATGACAATGTCAGAATTCGTTCGATGCCATTATTTCATTACAGGAAACGTGCTTAATAACCGGCTAACTAGAAAGTTAAAAATACTGTTGTAGTTGTTATGTTGTCCCATCAGATTTGAACCAAAACAAATCAAGGTTTTATACCATTTTTAGATCTGACATTTTTTTTTTTATGTAGAGTACCTATATGTAGATTGTAGACCACGAACTTTAAGTTCTTAAATATTCGGGCGTTTTTGTTTGTGCAAAATCTTTGACTATTCAAAGTTATTCATACAAAATCTTTGTATACCAATAACCGAATTTGGGCTGAGAACTGTTTTCAACAAACGCCGAAGTAATTTAAAATTGTAATGAACTAATGGCACGCTTGACTGATTCTTACAATACACGGGAAGTTTACATATTACTTGGGCCGTTTACACAAACTTGTGTTTAACATAAATAATAATTGATAAGATGCGAATGCATTACAACAAGAGTATTTACATTGTGAGATCGCATTCATGACGTAAGTCGTAAAGCGACGTGAAATGCGCATGAAGATCTGAACGTTCCGTCTGGTTGTCTAAACAACGAGTGCTCCAAATGACGGTTTACGTATTTGTTTATATTGGGAATGGGGAAAAATCTAAAATTAAAAATGAGTTCATTCAGGTCACATTTCCGATGGCGTTTATGACTTACTTCCAGCAAGACATGCAGATTTGCAAACCTATTTACATCAGCATAAGAACACAAATAATAGTATGTATGATTATTGGTCGGAGATGTTGCACTAATTTCCAATTATAGCTCTACAAATTGCTCCAATTATTAACTAGAAAAAATCTGATTCAAAGAACTAAATGGTTTCCGAAGAAACAAAAAAGTACACCCATTATTCAATACGCCTAATCATAAGCCACGCTGGACACGCTCAACTGACTGTTACGTCGACCCTGAAGAACGATGCGCACGATTCGATGCACACACTCCTTATTTAGTCCACCAATGGCCGTACTCGTCCGTATAGAAAGGATCAAGCCGTTTCATTATCGATATAACAGGATGCATTCCAATAAAACGTGATTTGAATATGGAAGCTAGTAACCGGTTTCGATAAGTAACCCATAGGCCTATTCAAAACAACCTGTTCAGTTTTGATTAAAAAAAAAAAACGAAATAGAAAGTTACTCGTAAATTCTGCTTTATGTTTACAGTATTCTGTCAAAATCAATAAGTGTGTACAACAAAGAAGTTCGACGAAGTTTATGATTCATAATAACTCGTTATAAGAATAGATAACCTTTCGAATAAAACCCACAAGGGTATAATTTGCTTTGCGATGCACAACACAATGAAGTAACGAGCATGAATTAGCCTTGCAATCTCGACGTAGGGTTACTAAATGTTGATGTTACTGTAGTTCTTATAATCGATAGTAATAGCATCTCGATTAGTGCACGCTCGTTTGCGGCGGACTGCCAACCATGACGCTGAAATTCATCTGAACAAAGGTTTCTAACATCGCGTGAGATGCTCTGATGCACCACACTGTATTAGAGGTTCTTGACCTATATGCGTGGCGTATATTTTTATAACCGATCATTTTCTTCACGACTTGTTAAACCCGGGGATTTATGAGAGCTGCTACTCGATACTCTTCTTACTGGAAATATTTAAAATTCATACCTTAGACGTTTATTTAAATTTCATTCCGCTATAAAAGGCCTTAACGCATTCACGATAAGGTCGAATGCTTAATAAAGTTATTACACCCACACACGTCGAAGTTTAAAGATTTATTCTACGGTTTCAACATTCAGGAAATCGATAGGTTAAACAATTTTCATAGATGATTGAATTTAACGCATCATTTGTAAGCGTATTGGCTGAATTTGCGTAATCATTTCTAGTAATGCTCCCGAGTTTGATTTTATTCATCCGTAGGCATTTCAGAAACTTCTACCTTAGCATAGAATCGACCAACAAAAACTTGATTTTGATATGGACACGTTGCTGTCATTGCATTAAAGGTGACATACCAAACTTTCTGAACGATGAAAGGGTTAAGGTCACGTCTCACTACATAATTATTGCGCCTCAGTTTCAGAAAATTCTTAGAGCCTGCCCAATTTAAATTTCAAATAGGAACACTTCTAGGTGATTTTGTAGGCCTACCGCGGCAGATAGATAGATGGCCATCGAATTTTTGACGATTAGGCTCTCCTCTTGGCGTATATCCAATATCCATTACGCCCACGAGGTCTAAGTGAAATGAAAACCGAAATATAACCTTTTACACATTTCGTATCACTTCACGTTGGCCTTTTGCTTTCCCTATCCACATAAGGGCATGATCGAAAAGTATTACAGTACACCTGCTTTGGCAACGGCTACCGATTTAGCCTAAATGGGTCGAATTACTCGCCTATTTATTTTAGGACGTTATTAGGGAGTTGTGAAACTTCACCATGTGCGTGCACGTTCGTTTCGCACGCATGATGATCTAGTTTTATCCACATTTAGTGTTCCACTTCGCCTGATACGAAACAGATACATTCCGTGTACATTTCCGATTTTGAAATAATACAAACTTGTAGACAGGGTTGTTACTCGTATTCTTCACATTTCTGAAGTCCTGCTAGAACCGCGGCTTCAAATAAGGTATTTTACGGAAAGCAACAGCTGTTAGCATACCCATAAAAAATAAACAGAAAAATTGAAAGGATAATTTACGAGAACATTTTACATAATGATTTATGATTGATTCCTTATTCGTAACACACAATTTTTATTGTCTCCCTCAGGTGGGTGTAGTTTATGAAGAATGACATCATACAGTTTTCGTATATGGATGATCATTGTTGAACTGAAATTGAGAAACTTATTACGTTTTTGTCAGTACATGAATAAGTATTTGGTAAGATATGCATTAGTCATCAAAAACTTTGTTATCGAATCCCTTCCCCACCAAAATAAAATTGTATTCTGCCATGAAATAGTATGTTTTCTGCTAAGCGATAAGGAAAGTTATCTAATCTAATTCTAAATAGACGCTTAGTGTATTGGAGGTATCACGCTTAGCGGTTTAATTAAGGCGTTCATGATAATTGATAAAGAACAGAAAACAATACAATGACGATAATAAACGAAAACAAGCGTATCATTGTCTGGGATGGTATAAAACACAATACCTACTGATATTGTTCCAGGCTAAACTTAGACATACACAGGTAATCTATCTATCTACGTAGTTATACATCGTGCAACAGCGGCTGCGGTGCAATTGTGTGTATTTTTAAAGTCGTCCAGTTTAAAGGGAATCTTGTTATCTAATTTGTCTAAGCCATGCAACGTTCGGGGTGGCTCATATTAAACTGGCCAAGATTCCTAGCCGTCCTCCATTTATTATTCATCTGGTTCGTCCACTCCTGCATTATTGGCTTCCGTCGTGCTATCTTTAACAGCCTGGATATGGAATGCTCTTGTATAACGTCATGGCTGCGATTCATATTTCGCTCTATCATGAGAAACTGGGTCCACAAGTATTGATTGAAAATAATACCACTAATGCAGACTACCAGTGCCTACTTTCTGTAAGCACTAACTCGTTAAAAAGAGAATGCTCATGGAAGTATGGAATCCCGTACCATGCTGCATCAAAATCAAACCTTGTTTTTTATAGACTACACTGATCGTATTAACTCCTACAAAAATTATTTTTGAAAAAAAAACCCGCGTTTCAGAGTTATTTTATAAAATCGAAACTAACCTAAAAAGTAGGTCTATTTTTTCGACGCTACCAACGACGTATTTTAACACACATACATTACATTATTGCTCTAAAAACAGCGTAATACACTAATATTAGTAAGAATTACGAGTTAAAGTAACATCCACAGTATGCTTGACTGAAACTCGATTTTATTTTAGACCTTTACATTGCCAATAGTCAGTCAGTACAGTACAAATGTCAGATGCCACAGATAAGATAACTATAAACCATAGAGTATAGTAAGTGCTATAAACTAGTCGGGATTTAGGGATGTAATCGATAAATCAAAATCTTTAGGCTGAGAAAATCTATTTTGTTGCAAATAGCAATAAACCAAACTAAATCGATTTGGTGTACTGATCTTACTTAATTGTAATTAATTTTAGAGTCCGCTCGACAGACAAGGGTTTGTTCAATTGAAACGGAACGTCATTTATATTCAGTTGAAACGGAACGTCATATAAAGGGAGTAAAACAATATTCGTACTTTTAAACTCGAAAAGTATATTTCCAGTTCAAAAATCAAATCCCCGACGCGTAATGCCGTAAAAAAATATGAAACTAATTACTATAATATTTTGGTTTTGAGGCACGAGACTTTTTGGTACCAACTTTGGTCATTGTCCTTTCACGCATTCGTGCACTTAATCGGCTAGTGAGCAAGTAGTATACCGCATGATGCAAAATGAAAAAATATTTGAACGATCAAATAAACTGTTGACCAGCGTAGCAAACTTTTTATATCCCATCATGAACTGCTGGTCATATTTATTAAACACTTTATTATCGACCACAGCACATCTAAACCTTGCAAAACACCCACGCGGTTTGTACAGTTTACCAATTACAAGATACTAGTCATTACCAAGTAAAATACAACCAATTGTATTCCCCGACGTAGTTACCTAACCCAACAATTAATTTCCAGTTAGGCGTTTAGAGTCAACAGTCAAATCAAATTGAGAACGTAATTACTACTTGAAGGTCGACTTTGTATACCTTTTGTGACTTTACCTTTCAACCTAAACAGCAGTCCACGCGGCCTTCCAGTGCACCGAGCACGGTTGTATTGATTTACAAGGTAGCTAACAGCTCGCCAATCACGCCGAGACAGATCTTTATTCAATCAGTTTCTGCGATTCATCCAGAGCGTGCGTCTTAAATATTAATGTGCAGTGCACTCGAACAGACACTATAAAGCGATAGATAAACAGTGAATACATATGCGTTGCTAGAAAACAAATGACGTTGATACCGTATCCATGGCGGTGGGTCGCGCGCCCGGTAACCGTGACGACAGCCCTCGCTTGCCGCCGCTGAGCCTCGGACTGTCCAGCGTCCGATTCATTGTCAACAAGCTCGAGGCGGAATACACTCGTGTCACTGCAGCTGACCCATTTGAATCCTGCAAAGTACTCGTCAAATACGACCCGAACGTCGACGAGGGTTACGACGATTACGATGACTCCCCTCTCGGTCAACCGAGAGGACAAGTCTGGAATCGATTCGCAACGAACCTAGGATTGGCCCTCAGTAGATGCATCCCTAGTGTCTCGTTTGGGAACTTTGGCCTGTTCGCCCTAACGACTGGATTCTTCGCACCGAAGATGATCACTTACCTAGTGGTGTATCCGTTTTGCAGATTGGTATTCGGGACCCTCTACCCGGCTTATGCTTCATATAAAGCTGTCCGGACGAAGAACTTAAAGGAATACGTAAGTACAAATTATTCTTTATTTAGTTCTACAATAATAGGCCATTATCTGTGCTCCATATTCTGTGACGCTTGAGCCATTAGACTACAATTGAACGACATTACTGTCTATAAGCTTCAAAAGGCAAGTAATTGTCAAACGACGAATTACCATTTGTGGAGCGACAATTTGGCGTGTTGAAAAAATTGTAATTTACTGTAAATGGTTCAGTAAAGTACAACGACGGCCTTGTGACGGGCACTCGCTCGTATTTGAAACGCTTCGGCTCCCACTGTGTCCTTTACCTTGTTCCCGGCTTCCTATGACTAATTACTAGCAGCCGGTAACAGGTACATATCCCTTGGTATTGTTTTACAAACAATACCTAGAATGTAGACTAGGGTGTCATGATCAAAATGAATATTTGGTTACCGATATGATGTCGAACTGAGAGGATTCGTAGTAGTGATTAACTATTTGTTTTTGCTGCAATATTGTTCACGTTGCTCTAGATTTAGACCTAGTTAACACAGCATTTTCCTCATGTATTTAAGTTTGCGAACAATAAGTTAAATAAACATAATTTCAAGTGAGTAATGATGCGCTATTTATAATTTTGCAATTTCCCAATAACTTTGTGTCCTACTTTTGACCCTTGTATTTGCTACTCACTTTGTTCATCAACCATGACAACCACTTACAATTTTTCATTCATGACTAAAATTACCGTTCTTTGTTTACGAAATATTGCTCAATATAAAAGTCTTACACCTACAAAAAATAATAATATAGGAACTGTGTTTTCCTGATCCGAAATACTTCACTCACTGCCCGATATTGAAAAAATGCCCGTCAGTTTTGCCTTCCATCACCTAGGAAACCAATTTAATTGACTAGGGTTCGCCTGTTCGCCTACGTACGTCTGTCCCACCCTCTTCGCCCCTTTTATACTCATTAAGCTTTGTACCGGTTATAACCATGTTGTATGCATGGATGTACATTCATTTTTAAACGTCCTAGGTATTTTAAACTTAATCAGATGATTGATTAAGTTTGGCTTATGTGCTCCCAAATTATTTGAGGTTCCTACAGAATTTCTTCGTCATTCAACATCTCTATCAGTTCTTATTTCAGTATTTAAATTATTTACCCCATTCGAGCTAAATCATCTTTCACTAGCCATAAAACAAAACCCAATCTGATAATTCCAGGTAAAATGGATGATGTACTGGATAGTGTTCGCTTTATTCACGTGTACGGAGACTTTCACGGACGTGTTCCTGTCATGGTTCCCGTTCTACTACGAGGTGAAGATTGTGCTGGTGCTGTGGCTGCTGTCACCGGCAACCAAGGGCTCCTCGATATTGTACCGGAAGTTCGTGCATCCGGCGCTTTGCAGGAGGGAACAGGTGAGAAAAACTTGATTTATTTTCTTTGTATGATCAAGATATTTTAAGAAAACCAACGAACAGCAGTCTGTTTGCCCAGCGGGTTAATTGCGTAACACACTCGCATTCCCAATGCTCATTCATTTTGTCAATTCAACAACATTCATTGCATCTTTTACGTTGTCGAGCCAGACGAATTTTCCAAACATATGAAGTGAATAGCTTTGTACAAATGTGCAATGTATTACGACTTACTTCAAAATCCTCCGGAATGCGATAGAAAAGTGTGTACGCTATAATTACAGTGCCGATTACTTACTTTTATTGTAATGAAATCCGTATAAAAGAATCGTTAATTGTTAGAATGATGGGATTTTTTATCAGCTTTGCAATCCAAGCTATTATTAGATATTGTGCTGGCTTGGAGCGCGAGATCTATTCCTTCCAGAGTCAAAGGACTCGGACAAATTGCGGATCCGTTGCGGACGTCGGACTGACAGATGCGAATAAGTATTTGTATGGAGGTGACTTTGTCCGGAGCCGCGTCCGTTTTGTCCGTACCCGATTTGACCAAACCGTTACGTTGAAACGGTTTCAGTTTGTGAAGTGTCAGTACGACAGGCACTTGTCATAAGTTTGTACTTTGTTAGAGTAATAGTAAAAACACATCTGCTTGCACGTTACTGGATCTAAATATTGATGCTTACCAAACGCAGTCCACTCGTTAGGGATCGTAAGGTGTATAACGTCCCTATTAATACCGATCTGTCCAGAATACCGTCAAAACATAACCTTATCAGAAAGTCAGACGCAGGGCGAATATTGCATAAAAAGAGAGAGTATATTTGCAGACAAGTGTTATGAATTTTGTCACATTGTGATTTATTACTGCAAAATTCACGACAAACTGTTTTGTCGACCGTGTAGTAGGTTGTGCGGTATTTCCGTAATCGATACTCACTGCATTCGCAGTAGTTACGATGTTGTTAGTACACAAATAGATTTTGTTGCCTATCCGAGTAATTTAATCCTATTGTAGCGTTGACAAATTAACACCCACGTGGTAGCGATAAGATGACTGACATAAGTACGTAGTAGAGATTACATAGCGAGTTTTGTGTTTACTGATACGATGTAACTAAGAAATCATATAAATTCACGCATTTACTCCTAAGCGGAAACTGTAGAACGCCAGCTGCTACGAGCCTTATACATATAGGTATAAGGTACTCCTTTGTTTTCATTCTAATACTGCTATGTTCTATAGTTATTGTCTCAGTTATGTTGGATATTTGAAATGATGAATCGCAATATTCGTATTTTTAGTAAGAGGAAGAAGTACATTATATTCATTGAAGTTTCTTTGCAGCTTATCGTTCAAACTGATTGGCACAAATGTGTTATTAATACGATTTCATTGTCCCAATCAATGTCTTTGTGTTTTTATCATCGGGCTGAAGCTTGCGACGTTACAAGATAAAATTGTAGACTGATAGTTTCCATATTTTAAATTATACGGAAGCACAATAAATACTTTGTTACAATTTTACTAATGAATATGAGTAACTGGTAATTAATTGCGTAGGTACTTAAAATCACGGGCAGTAAGTAAGATGCGTGACTCGTAACATCGTTATAAAACAATTAACATTTTACTTACAATTTTATTGTTTCAATTTTCCAGGAAATAGATGAGTACATAGCGAAGGCTAAAGACCAGGGTTACCACACAGTGCTCAATCTGGGCACCAAAGGCGTCAACTATGCCACAACTGTCATTATGCAGACTGCCATAAAGGTAAGTTTTCAGAACCCTGTAATTTTCATTGTGGCATGCTTAGTTTTATAACTTCGCTCTCATGTAAGATCTGTAGTTAAACGAAACGTTTATATAATTTCGACAGTTCTTAAATGAGCCAGATAAGGGTGTCGGTGAGCTTTAACCCTTAACTAAAACACACAGTTACAAGTGTTAATTTGATGTTTAACTTTGTGTTGTTTTCATTACACTTAAAGTTGTCACAGAGCTAATAGGTTTTCCGAAGCAACAGTGTGGCATGTTTGATTACAGTGTGTATAATGTAAATAAGTTAGCAAAATGTGAATTACACCCACAGTGCTAATTTGCACACAGCTTTACATGTTTTTTTTTGTATTTCCCAAACCGGCCTAATCGCACTTAGCAAGCTAGCCAGCCAGTAGCCACCAGTCATCGGGCATGACCACATCAAGACCATGTAATATCTCAAGTCTCATATCGATTAGATCAAACCACATAGCCGCTTTGTTTAATTTCGTCTTTTTTAATTTTATTAACACGCTTTTTTAATTTCTCCCTTTCCACCCCATCTTTTCCAAATATCCTTTCCATTGCTGCTTCACGCAGAACTTCAATCTGCCGAGTCCTGAGCAAGATAGAGAGGCGCGCGCTAGACAAGCGATCAGAGCGCGTGACGTCACCGACGGCTACCACGATACCTACGAAGACTTGGAGTATCAACGTTCCGACCTGCCTGGTATTGTGGAGATAGTGGAACTGGACCGCGATGATGAGCGACAAGACTATAATATCCTAGGAGACGGCGACTCACACGATCCGGACTACGAGCCCGATGACACATCAGCCCGCAGCCGAGGCAACGTCATTCGTAAACGTAAAGTTGCCAAAGAAAAAGAAAAACGACCTCGAAGCAAGTCCCGAGGTCGCCGGACCAGATCCCAAGCGGCCATAGACAAAGAGAACAACGAAATTATGGTCGACTGAGTAACGAGTACGAATGAAGCTCAACTGTGATGTTTAGATAATTTTAGACAACGATTAGGATGACCCGTTGTTTTTAAAGTATCAATAGTTCACATTTGAACAATTACTTTTATAGTTCGAATAGTATGTTGCGAAATTTCAAATTGACAGCCACCGGTATCGGAAGTGATTTTGGTGTTTTTGTTCAAATTAAATAACAATTCTCAAGCTGGCTAAAATAATTTAGAGATTGAATTATTGTCAGCTATTTCTCATTTCTCATAAGTTTTAAGGTAAGCTTGAGTTCGTTTCCACTGTGTCAGGCCGACAAAATGTCGTCATTTTATCGCGTTGGATTAGTTTAGTGAACTGAGCTTTATAAACTGTTCAGTCACTAGGCCATTAGACATTTTATCGCCACCATATCCGGCATAGCAGGAACTTATTTTGTGGAAAATGACTCATTTTGGCATTCTCGAGAACTGAGCTTTTGGTGGCGAAACAGTCTGTTTAAAATAACATATCATATCCATAGTTGTTTAAAGACGGTAGGTCTGAGCTCTATTACCAAAAGATTTTGAGATCTTATAATAAATGTCTAATATTAAAGATTTTTTTAAACCGTTATTATACTACTAGGAGGCTATGCTGGACAAACGCCCCTTTGCAATGGCTCTCTTTGTAATCCGATACGTTTCTTGTTTGGAACAACTGTTTTCCTATTTTTGTTAAACTTTATTACGATTTCACAGTTTTAATTAATGTAACTCAAACCAAAGCAACAAAAATATTCATTCTAATAGCGATCTTTTAAAATACCTATGTTCTCTATAACATGAATTTTTGTTTTAAATTAATTACATATTCTGATATTTTTTTCACTCTCTCGAAACTACTAAAACATTTGTTTTTCTTTGTACAATCCAAGTTAGGGAAGCTTTCAGGCAATTCTTTGAAATTGTTTTAATATTTTACTATGCTTAATTTTTCACTGTTCCTAAACTGTCCTGCACAATCTCATAGACGAGCCGAGTTATTTAATATTATGTTACATCGCATGACGTCTGTAATTATTTACATAATTAGTTTATAAATACATAGATGTGATACACATAGAGGAGGCAAGAAACAGAATGTAATGGATTAATGTCAAAAGAAAGATAGAAAATTGGATGGCCCACTCAAATTAGCCTAGCCTGTAGTGGGCCACTTAATCTTCCGTCTCTCTCTACTGTCATAACTGTAAGACTTGTCAACTGTACGTATACTACCTCTATACATACCTTATTTGTAAAGAACGCATGTGTTGTGAAACCACCAACGTTGTGTATTGTGTTATTTAGATTTAGTTGTGTGACTGATTTAGTTTTATATTCGATGATTTCTCAATAAATCAATATAGTGTCCTCACTATTGTTTCTTTTTGTGTAAAGCGTTAAATATCATCGCTTTAATAGACATAATGACAGCATGCGCTTTGCCTCACAAAGCTTAACTGAAGCATTACTGCAGATTCCATGTGAGTACTATTTTTATATTTTTAAGCGAAGCCTAATTTGTGACTACTCAATAAGTAAATTACTTCATGAAAGAATAATTATCATATAAGAAAATTTTTTTTTTCAATAGATAGAAAAGCTAGAAACCATCAAGTCATGTTAACATCCACAGACATCTGCTATACGTAGTCCACTATAACCCATTATCGCTTTAGAAAACGAAATAGCAAGAAAATCATTTTCAAGGAAGAATTCTGTTTTTATGACAGGCACACCGAACGACGACGATTATTAAAATATATGAATTCTAATACTTTTTCCCTATTTTATGTTGAGGTCTATTTCCAGTCCTGGCAAACTAAAATGTACTTTATTATATCTCATACTGAGCATAAATAAATATTATTTGAACAAATCCCCAGGGCGGCGGGGGGTTAGTGCAACAACTGCGCAAGAGTTACAGCCTGTCAGACTTGACGGAATGCGAGCCGCGCGAGGAGAGAGGCAGCGATGAAGCCGATGATGTGCTCACCGAGCCTCGGCTTATACGACGAGGTGGTAAGAGGTGAGCATAGCTTGAAAATTATCATTACAAACAAATCATAGCAACGATCAAAGACGGGCACCAAAGATCAGGACCGAGGAGGGTACTGATTTTAGCAGGTGTGACATGCTTCAAGATCGTTTTTCAGAATTCATAAAGCAAAAGGAGTCTTATTCAATATGCCAAGCCTTTTTCGATGATCTTTCCTGGGCACAAACACTGCAAATATAATTTGGAGTATAATTGTCCAAAGTTGGACTGAAGCAAACTGAGGTTGAAGTTGTTCGTAGAAACACCTATCATTGTAACAAGCAGACGAGCTCAAACCTTTGCTCTATGCAGTTTATTAGACAAACTAAGTAATAAATTTATTAACAGTGGATTCTCCACCCGTCGCAGCGCTTCCGAGTCGAACAGTCGTTCGCCGATGTACTTCCCAGAGGTCGATGTTGATGTTAGACCTCGTCCACGGGCTGACGAACCGGATTTCAGGTTGGTATTGGGTTTATGTTTTGTTGTAAATAAGCTGTCGTTTGAACAGTCTTAGTCTCTTATTAATACTTAAAATGTTGTTCAGATTAAATCTTTTCTATAAAAATCTCGTGCCACGGTGTTTATGGTCGCACTCCTACGAAACGGCTCGACTGATTTTTATGAAATTTTTTGTGCGGGACAGTGAAAATAGTGTACATAGTGATTAAGTGCATAGTGCGCGCTGATAGGACAGTACATAGTGATTTAGTGTTACGTACGCGCTGATAGGACAGTACATAGTGATTTAGTGTTACGTACGCGCTGATAAGACAGTATATAGTGATTTAAGTGACATATAGACACTGCCAGGACAGTATATAAGCATGTTGTACAGTGAATTTGATATAGTAAGTCTCTAAATAGATAGTTTCTTAACGTTTGTTTTGTTCACATAGCAGATTTATTGTTAGTAGTAAATAAGTTTATTATGTTATGTTTTTGTTGATTTTATATTTTTGTCTGATAGTTCTTGTTACATAGAAGCTAATAACACATAGTTTTACATAGGTTTATATAGAAAAAGTTAGCGAAAAACGCAAAAATTGTCTCGCGGTTCACTTTAAGGTAAAGTTTTGTAGTACTTAAGGTAATTGCGCAATGTTTTCCCGCCTTTTTGCACTGTTCTGATTGGTTAATCGCTTAACGAAATCTGTATAAAAAAGGGGCCTTTTTTTGCATTCGACACAGTCAACGGCAGGCCACCTTCAAGAATACTCCCCTAAGAAGCAAGAAAAATAAATAAGAAGAAAGAAGCAGTTCCCGAGTTTTATTCTCACCAACCCAGTAACAGTGTTGTGCTCATACTGCACAATTAATGGTCCTTCGAGCGCCGGATTTGTGGGAAGATCTACGGGAAGACTTGAAGAGCTAGGGAAGATTTCTCCACGTGAAGATTTTGAAGATTTTAGCTAGGGAAGATCTATCTACGTGAAGATTTTGAAGATTTTAGCTAGGGAAGATTTATCTACGTGAAGATTTCGAAGATTTTAGCTAGGGAAGATCTACCTACGTGAAGAATTTGAAGATTTTAGCTAGGGAAGATTTATCTACGTGAAGATTTCGAAGATTTTAGCTAGGGAAGATCTATCTACGTGAAGATTTAGTTAGGGAAGATTACTACGTATCATCAGCTGACAGAATGCCCGTCACACGCTCCGAGGGAAGAGGACGCAAGCCACCGGTGGAACAGAAGCCGTCGTCGTCTGAGACTACTAACTCGGCGACCGGTACCAGCGCGGAAGCCAGCACGGAAGAATCTACAGCAACAGGGACGACCGCCACGGAGACATCAGAACAAACAGACACCTCCGCGGCGACTGATCCAACCACCGTGACCTCCGCCACCGACGCAACCACCTCGACTGCCGCAACCTCTGCTTCGGCCGCAACCGCCACCTCCTCGCACCCTGCTACCGCCGCCGCTCCGTCCGTAACCCCCTCTGCTACGACGACACTAACGGCAGGTGCGAGAGCGAAACAGCTGATGAAGCCGCCCGCGACTGTCAACAAAGAAACTCGTCAAGAAACAGAAGCTTCCACAGTAAGGCAAGCTACAAGGAACAATGCCGTTCCACCGAAGACGACGGGAACACAGGATCTCCGCCACCCTAACAAGAAAGGGGCGGGGGGAGGATCAACACACAGCAGAACAAAAGAAATCAAGCTCGCAAAAGCGAAAGAAGATTTACTACGCCTGCAAGTGGAACTAGCAGCAGCGCGACTAGCCGCCTTGGAAAAGGAAGACTCAGAAGAAGAAGAAGATGACGTCTCTCTCTATTCAAAATCTGAAGTTAACGCAAGAGTGGACAACTGGTTGGAACATCAAGTGACTCGTCCGGTGTTAGCGATCACCAACGAACCTCACCACCCCCTAGAAGAACCAACAGTCGGACTCCACATAGAAGAACCAAGGCCAGCGAAGCATGAAGAAATACGTCAGTCATCGGCGGGAGGGCAAACTGACTTAGCCCTCCTAGCCGAAGCCATCACCCGAGCAGTCGGCGCCGCCCAACGACCCAAGTTCATCGAGTTACCATTTTTTAGTGGGTCGCATCAAGAATGGCTACCCTTTCGCGCCGCCTACAGTGAAACAGAAGCAATGTTCAGTCCGGTTGAAAACACGAATCGACTTAGAAGAAACCTGAAGGGGAAGGCCAAAGAAGCGGTTGAAGGCTTACTCATAACCAACGCGCATCCAGCTGAAGTAATGAAGACTTTGGAGTCAAGATTCGGAAGACCAGAGTCAATAGCCATGCTGGAGATGGAAACACTTCGAGGTTTACCCCGCCTTACTGAGTCACCGAGGGACATCTGCATATTCGCCACGAAAATATCCAACGTAGTGGCGACGTTGAAAACCTTGGGTTGTTTCAACTACATGTACAACCCTGAACTCGCGAAGACATTGGTGGACAAGCTGACGCCTACTCTACGATACAGATACTACGACTTCTCAGCCACACAGCCACGTGAAGACCCCTGCCTCATCAAGATAGAAAAATTCTTCAGAAGGGAAGCAGAGTTGTGCGGACCTTACGCACTGCCTGAACAGATGGCAGCACCTACGTCAACCGCACCACAAAGAAGGACGCAGAGGGTCAACAACGTAATTGAGAAGACACAGACATCGAAGTGCATCATATGTGAAAACACAAGTCACACCAACGCAACAGAATGTGAAAAGTTTGAGAAGATGGACGCGAACGCAAGATGGGACATGGCCAAGTCCAAACGCCTCTGCTTCAGATGTCTTCGTTATAGGAACAAGACACACCACTGCAAACCAAGGCCATGTGGTGTCAACAACTGCAAGTACTCTCATAACAAGATGCTGCACTACGAAAAGAAGACAGAGAAGACAGAAGATAAAGAAACAGAAGTAATCAACTCGACTTGGACCGTCAAGAAGCAGTCCTACTTGAAAATTCTACCGGTTCAAGTAAAGGGACCGAAAGGAGCCGTCGACACCTTCGCGTTAATGGACGACGGGTCAACGGTAACAAGCATCGGAGCAACGGGACCTGTCGATCCGCTGAAAATAGAAACCATCAATGATATGAAGACATCAGAATCAGCCTCAAGAAGAGTCACCATCAAATTAAAGGGGCTCAACGATCGTGAAGAACAGATACAAGCACGCACAGTGAAGAACCTGCAAGTTTCGTCTCAACGAGTTCCACAAGAACTAGTGGAAGGGTGTCAACACTTAACTGACATCAGGGGACACCTTACGTACGCGAATGCGAAACCACGAGTGCTCATCGGTCAAGACAACTGGCATCTTCTGCTGACTACGGAAACCAGAAGTGGAGACAAGAACCATCCAGTGGCATCCCTCACGCCACTAGGTTGGGTACTCCATGGCAGCCAGACCCGAACCTTCGGACAGAAGATCGACTTCGTATCACACATAACAGAAGATGCAGAAGAGAACATAGAAAACCTCGTGAAACAATACTTCGAGATGGATGCTCTATGCCTGAATCCCAAAAGACCGAAGACTGATCCAGAGGAACGAGCGCTACGCACCCTAGAGAAGACCACAACAAGAATGGAAGATGGAAGATTCCAGACCGGCCTTCTCTGGCGTAAAGAAGAGGTCAAGTTCCCGAACAACTACGAAAACTCACTGAAGAGGCTCTTCAACATAGAAAAGAAGATCGATCGTGAACCTACACTCAAGAAGAAGTACGTCGAACAGATGGACGCTCTCATCTCTAAAGGGTACGCCGAACCCGCTCCTCAGCAGAAGACAACAGACAAGACTTGGTATCTGCCTCACTTCGCAGTTATCAACCCAATGAAGCCAGACAAGCTTCGAGTGGTACACGACGCGGCCGCCAAGACCAAAGGGGTGGCTCTCAACGACATGCTGCTCAAAGGTCCCGACCTACTACAGTCTCTACCAGGCGTCGTCATGAGGTTCCGACAACACGCAGTCGCCGTCACAGCGGACATCAAGGAGATGTTCATGCAGGTCAAGCTACGAACAGAAGACAGAGATGCACTGCGGTACTTGTGGCGCGGAAATCGACGAGACGACCAACCTCCAGAAGAATACAGGATGACATCATTAATCTTCGGAGCATCGAGTTCACCATCGACAGCAATCTACGTCAAGAACCTGAACGCCAAACAGCACGAAGAAACTCACCCAGAAGCCGCCGCAGCCATCACTCAGAAACATTACGTCGACGACTACTTAGACAGCTTCAGAAGCCTGGAAGACGCCGAGCGTATCACTAAGAGTGTACGGGAAGTACACATGAAAGCCAGCTTCGAGTTAAAGCAATGGAAATCGAACTCGATGTCACTCCTAGAGGCGCTCGGGGAAGCCACTCAGTCGGAAGACATAGAACTCTATAAAACAGAAGAACAAACAGAAAGAGTCCTGGGTGTCATATGGAAGATCAACTCAGACGAGCTTACCTTCAACCTCAACTTAACTAGAATACCTTCAACACTAAAAGAGGGTAAGCAGCCGACGAAGAGAGAAGCCTTAAGAATAGTAATGTCACTCTTCGACCCGCTCGGACTCGCCTCGCCTATCACGATCAGAGCGAAACAACTCCTCCAAGAAGTCTGGCGCAGAGGAACAGCATGGGATGACAAGATCGACGAAGACCTGGCGGAGCAGTGGGAAACATGGATGGCGCACCTAAAGAGCCTTCACAAGGTGGCGATCCCGAGGCAATACTTACACTACAGCGATGCCACCTCCCTGGAACTCCACGTCTTCAGCGACGCCAGCGAGTCTGCCTACTCTGCGGTTCTCTTCTGGAGATCGGTGGCAGCCGACGGCGAGGTCGCTCTGTCCCTCATCATAGCCAAAGCAAAAGTGGCGCCATTGAAGCTGACATCGATTCCCAGACTGGAGCTGCAGGCAGCGGTCATGGGCACCAGACTGGCAGAGACAGTGGTCGAAGAGCACGAGAGGAAGCCCGATCGCAAGGTGTTCTGGACAGACAGCAAGACGGTCCTCACCTGGATAAGGACGGGCTCGAGATCGTACAAACCATACGTAGCTCATCGTCTGGCAGCTATAGAGGAAAGCTCTAAGGTCAATGACTGGCGCTGGGTACCAACAAAAATGAACGTGGCGGACGACGCCACCCGAGACGTGCCAGCAACTTTCGACAAGAATCATCGGTGGTTCAAAGGCCCTGACTTCCTGTACTTGGCGGAACACTCATGGCCAGTAGAAACCACGAGAACACCAACAGAAGAACCTTCTGAGGAAGAGAAGACTCATCACGTAAACGTCAAGAGAAGACTGAAGCTTGCAGAGGGTCTGCCTGATCCAACAAAATTCTCCAACTGGGACAGACTCCGGTACTCAACAGCGCGCGTTCTGCAATTTATCCAACTCTGCAGAGCCACCAAACAAAGAGTCAACTACAGAAGAACGAAGAAGAATAAAGAGGCTGATCCTGCGTGGAAGAAAAACAACACTGCAGCGAAGAAACAGGCACCGACAACGACAAAGAAACCGTCACGAGAAGAGAAGTTATTACCAGTCACAGCAGAGTTGCTCAAGTCAGCAGAAGAACTTCTGATGCGGTCGTCTCAAGAAGAGTCCTTCGCAGAAGAGATAGACAGACTGAACAGCGGGAGGCCTATCTCAAAAGAAAGTCGCCTTCACCAACTCAGTGTCGAGTCCATAAACGGCACGTTACGACTAAGAAGTCGTATTCAAGCAGTCAAAGACGTGAAGGAAGAAGTCAAGAGCCCGCTGGTGATCGACGGTGACCACCCTACAGTCAAACTCTGGGTGCAAAGTATACATCGACAACTCCATCACTCCGGCGTAGAAGCCACAGTGAACGAGTGTAGGCAGCAATATTGGGTACTGAGATTACGCCCAATCACACGCACACTACTACGACGATGCCTGTTCTGCAGAATGAAGACTCAAGTACCACCGTACCCGAGAACCGGGAACCTACCAGCGTGTCGCCTAGCTCATCACAAACGACCCTTTACCTTCACCGGCGTCGACTACTTCGGACCTCTCTCAGTGACCGTCGGACGAACGCGACAGAAGAGATATGTGGCCATCTTCACATGTCTTACCACAAGAGCTATACACCTTGAAGTTGCCGGCTCACTAAGCGCCGACTCCGCGGTGATGGCGGTACGCAGACTGATCGCACGACGCGGCTGCCCGACTGAAATCTGGTCGGACAACGGCACCAACCTAAAAGCCGCCGACAAGGAACTAAGACAAGCGATCGACGCAGCGACCAAGGAAGAGGCGACGAAGAGGACCATTTCGTGGCGCTACATCCCACCTGGAGCCCCATTTATGGGCGGGGCCTGGGAGCGAATGGTTCGCTCAGTAAAAACAGCGCTAACAGCGACGTTACACGAACGTCACCCCACAGAGGAAGTCCTCACGACTCTACTTACAGAGGTAGAGTACACCGTCAACAGTCGTCCGCTGACTCATGTTTCAGTCAGCCAGGAAGATCCAGAAGCCCTGACTCCTAACCACTTCTTGTTGGGAGGACCGGGGCGAGTGCCACAGTTAGGCACATTCACCGAGCAAGACGCCATCTCACGGTCCAGCTGGCGAGCAGCGCAGAGACTAGCAGATGTCTTCTGGCTACGCTGGGTAAAGGAGTATCTCCCTGAGCTCCAACACCGGCGGGAGCCCCACGGACAAGGTCAAGCAGTACAGGTCAACGACCTCGTACAGATCGTCGACCCGAACCTGCCACGCAATGTGTGGATCCGAGGAAGAGTCATCGCTACGTATCCAGGCCCCGACAACATCGTTCGCACGGTGGACGTGCGGACAAAGGGAGGTGTCCTGCGCCGCCCCGTGAGGAAGCTGGTGATCCTGCCCCTGTCTACGGACGTCGAGCCCGCACCGACAGCTGATGCGACGCGGTCGCACGGCGGGAGTGATGTGCGGGACAGTGAAAATAGTGTACATAGTGATTAAGTGCATAGTGCGCGCTGATAGGACAGTACATAGTGATTTAGTGTTACGTACGCGCTGATAGGACAGTACATAGTGATTTAGTGTTACGTACGCGCTGATAAGACAGTATATAGTGATTTAAGTGACATATAGACACTGCCAGGACAGTATATAAGCATGTTGTACAGTGAATTTGATATAGTAAGTCTCTAAATAGATAGTTTCTTAACGTTTGTTTTGTTCACATAGCAGATTTATTGTTAGTAGTAAATAAGTTTATTATGTTATGTTTTTGTTGATTTTATATTTTTGTCTGATAGTTCTTGTTACATAGAAGCTAATAACACATAGTTTTACATAGGTTTATATAGAAAAAGTTAGCGAAAAACGCAAAAATTGTCTCGCGGTTCACTTTAAGGTAAAGTTTTGTAGTACTTAAGGTAATTGCGCAATGTTTTCCCGCCTTTTTGCACTGTTCTGATTGGTTAATCGCTTAACGAAATCTGTATAAAAAAGGGGCCTTTTTTTGCATTCGACACAGTCAACGGCAGGCCACCTTCAAGAATACTCCCCTAAGAAGCAAGAAAAATAAATAAGAAGAAAGAAGCAGTTCCCGAGTTTTATTCTCACCAACCCAGTAACAGTGTTGTGCTCATACTGCACATTTTTATCTATGTATATTTGGTAGGTATGAGAATAGGTCGTAAAGTATATTTCACACCGCTAATTTCACGCTGACGAAGGTTGCGGGGCACAGCTAGTAAATAATAAATTTATTTCTCAAACAACTTGTAATATTTTAACAGAAAATAGTTTGACAGTATTCATTTCTATTAAATGGATGTAGCCACTGCAACCGAACTAGGCAATGCCTGTATTTTGTCACCGTTTTCTCACCGTAAACACTTTGGCTTCTGAGTAAAGCTAGGGGATGAGTGTGTGTGATTGTGATTGCCGAGTTTCTGAGCTTTATAAGAGGTGTGCAGCCGTTCTGTTCGAAACTGTTGATAATTCTTCATCATCATCATTTCAGCCGAAAGACGTCTACTGCTGGACATAGGCCTCCTGTGAAATGATAGTCTGATAGTCCTTGCCACCTGTAAAAAATAGAATGTCTGTCTATTCCCACCCTATGAATTAGCCATAATTAGTAGAAAAGATGCTGAGGTGAGTTGAGAAATCTAAGCTTTTGTAAATGCTGTTGCCCTACACTCGGACAATACAGGCTAAATAAATAGGTGGCAAAGATCTCCATAACATGTCATAACGCCTGTAATCCCCGAAGGGTTAGGCAGATGTGTACCTAATAGTATGCCCACATTTCGCCAGTTATGTTTTAAGTCCCATGCAATAGGGGCCGAGCCTATTGCCATCAACCGAGCACAAGTATAGACTCCGTGGCTGCTACTGAAAAATTCCTGATGGAAAAACCCAATAACACATACAAGATCTACATTATCAGTTAATCACCGTTAAATTTTAATGGAAATACTTAATTTATTGCCCAATGTAACGTTCCAGTCACATAAAATCATCGGAGGACATAAGCTCGGGCTACTCGAGCGCAGACAACAGTGCGTCCCTGACGCGCACGGCTTCCCTCGGCGCCGGCGCCCGCGCGCGCGGTCGCTCCTCGCGCACGACCGTCACTTCCATCAAGCGACCGCAAGCTGCTGAGGTCTGGTAACACTGAATTAAAACTTAAATGACATATGCCCCGTTTCCATAACAAAAATGATCGATACGGCCAAATTAGGGTTGTGCCACATTTAACAGCACGCGCAGTTCCCATGTTTCTATCCTTTCTGTCGCTCAGAACCGTCATTTGCTAGTAAAAAACAGATCGTTCTGAGATATAAATGGCCGGTCAAATGATGCGGTTGCTAGATAAATTAATTAATAATTAATTAATGACCTGTCGATAATTTTTGTTCTAGAAACGGGGATAGTGTGTGAGCTTAGTCACTGGAAAATTTTCTATTTTCAAATCATTTTTTTTGTTTACATTACGATCCAGTGGCTGTACTCATGCGCCGAGGCAAAGATTGCATACCTGTACAGACACTTGACTAAGTACAAAATGAATAATGTCTATGAAAAGCTTTTCGTGTGTGGTTTAATATTTTAAAATCATGTCTCGGTATGGTATGTAATCTGTCAATTAGCCCTAGTTCAAGAGTGTATATTTTAGCAACTGGTGCCGGTTTCAATATGATTTCTTATAATTAATTAAGTGCTAATTTTTACCTAAATTATCGTAACTTTGTTAGTGATTCAGTGAGTATACAGTAATCACTGGCTTTGACACATTGTTGTACTATTTATAATTTTAATATTTTTATGGGAAACAATAAGATCTAAAGATCAGATAAGATCTAAGACTATGTGAATTGGTTATACCTAATTAATATTATGGCTTAATGTTAAGTTACACAAACAAAGGCAGGATGTTTCGTTTTATTTGTAAAATTCATGGTCTAGTAATGATGTTGAAACTGGCATGTATGACCGTATAATGTAAGGTTTTCTCAAAAAAAAAAAATACAGTTTATAACTTGAAGGTGATCGAAGAAAACGCACAAAGTTGTAACTGATTTTAGACAGTCAATTTAAAGTTTTTGTATCAAACAAATCATTTATCATCTTCTGAACTAGGACTAGTAGCTACTATAATTTTAAATATTTTAAATTATTGTTGTAATTATTTCTTTTACACAACAAAATTACTGTTTAATTCTCTGCGAGTATTCGTGAATGGAATAATTACAGCAATATAACTAAATTTATATCACGTTACTGACACTTATTTTATTCTAAAATTGTATTATGGTAGATTCTATGGGGATCCATTTATGTAGGGTGTTCTGCAGACCGAGTGCTTTCACACTATCATAAAATTACTATATTCGAATTGTTAAAAATGTAGATGTGAAGCTTTAAATGTCACGTTAGATAAAATTATGAGCTGTAAAACTACCCTACATAAATGTTTTGGTGTGCCAGGGTATGATTGGTGCTGGGTCTTGCTTGAAGCCAGAACATTATTATAAAATGTGTGAAAATCTATTAAATATTGGCTATTTGACTGAACAAATATATCTTAAAAAGAATGATGTCTTTTCGATGGCTAGGTATGTGTAAAGGCTCAATGTAGAAAATGACATACCTACCTTCTAACGTTATTGCTATTCGGCTTCAAAGTGTTATATTTAGAATGTTTGTGTAAGATACAAATATAAAGAAGAGTATTATGCTAGTACTAGTTAAACAGATTGGCTTATGATGGAAATTCCTTCTAATTCAAATTATTTAGGGTTCTGTTTTATTTTAATGTAAACTTGGTTGAGGTTTTATAGAACATAGATTTTCATAGTGCATGAGTTCAAGATTCTCTCATAATGATTACACCAGTATACCACTGTTATCACTATGTTATGCCAATAAGTCTGTTTATTGCATTTATTAGCTTATATTATTTTTTGTTTGGGTTTTTTTTTATTTTGATATAGACTTAAGAACTTTTTATTTAAAGGAAAGTGAAGTAATCATCGAGGAGCTACAGGACGACGATAGTTTTGAATATTCGAATATGCCCGCTCTTATTAGTCACCCATCCCCCATCTTCTTATCCCACACGCAACCCCCCTTTATATATCAATATGTTGGCGAACAAGTAAAGATCCTCCAAGTCCTAGGTAATTTCCCCTTCAATGCAAGTGTTAATAATCAAACTGATAACAATACAGATCACTGGGACCAAAAAGAAGGCACTTCTGAAGAAATTACATTAATTAGTTCAGTAGATAAAAGTAAAGAAAATACTACAGATGATTCTATAACAATACAAGAAGATAAAAAAATTACAGAAATTGAAATTGTAACCGACATTCCTGTTGCAAGTCAACAAAAAGACAATAATGATGACCAATCTAGTGCAAACAATGATGATATTCCGTTTGAGACTGCCCTGGACGATACAGATAAAGAAATAATTGAGACTGCTACAAAAGAAGCAGTAACTGTAGTGTTAGACGAACGCACTGATACTACAAGCCTTGATACCTCTGTAAACGATAACGACTCTGCCGAAAGCGATGACGAAGCGTCTTTTGGAACTCCAGAAGATTCCCCTAAAAGTAAAAGAAAATCCCCAAAAGGTAAATACGGTAAAGCAAAGGCGCCTCAACCACCGCCTAAAGTCGATTCAGATGAAGTAACAACAGATGGTAATAAAGAAGCCAGTAAACCAGAAACAGATACAAATGTAAAAAGTACGACATCCAAAGAAAGTTTAAATGATATCGTAAATAAATTACCAAACACCAGTATTAAAGAATCTGGATTACCAAAAAGTCTTCAAGTTGTTAATCCAATAGCCGAAAACAAAAAACGGCATAAATCTAAATCACCAGCGCGAATTCCTAAGGGCAGCAGCAGTTCAGGTATAGGGAAACTATTACAGTTACCAAGCAAACTTGTTTTTTGGCACAAGAGTGAAGAGAAACCAAAGTCAGATGACACATCAACCTCTTCAACTGATGATCACAGTAGAAGATCATCTACTATTGAAAAGGAAGCCGATGGCTTTCAAAGTTGTACGGAATTAGACACACTCGGCACAGACAAGGTAAAAGATCAAGATACCTCTCAAGTACAAAAATCGGATGAACTTAGTTTCATAGATGCCTCTGAATTAGATGCCGAGGATATATCCCAAGAGATAATCGATAAGAGTGATGCTCTACAAAAAATTATTGATGCAAAAATAGCTGGTCATCCCGAATATAAGTTTATATCATTACATGACGAAGCGCCGACTTCGTCAAAAACCACAGACGTGTAGAAGGCTTTCCTAAAATCCTCAGCCTGCTTTTACGTGCAGCTGAATTTAGGCAAAACAGTATGTTTATTTTGGTTTCGTTTTGAGAGTGTTTCTGTCCTGCATGGTTTTGAGTTAGAACGCATATTTTAACAGACTTCACTCACTAATACATAATTGTAATTTGAAGCGTATGTTATCAACATTAATTTCTTTCTTTAAAATTATTTGCTTTGCATTTTATTACGTGTGCTGTGTCGTGATTTATTTTATTTATGTTTATTTTAATCAGTGTTTATCTTCCCTACACTCTTTGCGCTGTAGCATGGTGCGGGTGACAGTTACCTGTATGACGTTGACATCTGTCAGTACCACATGACTAGGGATGTGACGTTAAGCAATTCATTTTTTCGCTAACGATACTCGCAGGCTTAGATCTACTTCTCTTTTATATTGTTACGAAAACTTAGTGTGTTATTCAGTTGTGCAGTGTAACTACGTGTACAAACTTGTCAATATAAATGTTTTATGGCTACATAGGTATCTTTGTACCTATATAAAATAATCAAAATCGGGTTTATGTTTTTTTTTTGTGACAACATTTTTGCTCTATGGCATTCGTCTAAACTCATATCTGGAAGGTCTATAGCTCTTAACAATAAAAAAATTGACCTACACACAATATACGTTTTTTATTAAATAAAATATCGACTATCCATCGTAGCAGTACATCCCATCACTAAATACGTCTATGGCGTTACGTTATACGAATAACACTTTGCTTAATTTTTCATTTAATTTGATTTTATTTGTGGACTAGAACATTCTGGTTGGGTTTAAATTAATTTACTACAGTTATTAATGATTTAATATATTACGAATGTGGTACAGCTGAAATACTAAGTCATAATTTGAAAATCGCGGCAACTTTCAAGAGTGAAATGAAATGTTACTGAAACTGTCACCCGCACCATGCTACAGCGCAAAGAGTGTAATCCTATGTAATCACTGACAACCTACGCTAATTAAAACTTTTATATTTTATGGTTGCACTTTTTTTAGTAAAATTCACGAACTGTTTAATAAATTAATAAAAATGCCACCATACAACTATAACTGAGTAGTGTGCTTGTGCTTTTTTGAGTTAGTTTTCAATTTACTCCTTTTATTTTCAGGCAATGCTGACGGCCTCTGCTACCAATACAATACCTCGCGCAAAAAAATCTAATAAAAGGAAAACACAGTAGATCTTACCCAACTAAGTATATAATAATCCTTTCAGTCGAGCTTCGTGCTAGAACGATTTATGCTCTCTATATTCTGGAAAATGATCTTATTATTTTATTTAGCTAAATTTAAAAGTTTGTGAGCAGCCATTAGGGAGCATAATGTTTTTTTCCAATCTTCTGCGCTTTTAGAAGCAATCTCATAAATGTACATTTACTATGTATATCATTGGCCTTTCAATTAGACTTGCATGCAACAAAAACAGCTCTATTAAACTCTCCGCATTTGATTGATCTGTAGCTGCTAGCTAATAGACCTTAATGAAAATTATATGCTACATTTTATGGGTTGACTTAAGAAAGGCATCTAATTTAATATCTTCCATTTGTAACAAGACAGCAGACGTATTAAGCAGGCGCGGTCACAGCCAAGACTGAGAGGGGGGGGGGGTGTCACACAGGGCCGTAGTCAGGAAAACTAGCATTCCGCCTCGGATAGTTTGATTTCTGTATAGTTGTCGACTTGTCGGAGATTACGGGATGGTTGAACCCTCACTTACCTGCCCCTGAGATAGTTAAGATTTTCGAGTTTTAAGATAAAGAGAACGCAAGAGCGAGCGAAGCCTCTATTTATTTTATTGTTCATTTATACAGAGATGAGAATAAAAGTAACTCGAAAGAGCAGGATGCATTAGCGAGGTCGAAAATTGCATTCTTGTTGAACGATTAAGCAGCAAGTTAATAGTTTGTAACACTATTTTAAGCTTTCACGGTTTAAACTAAACTTATACTGTCGCTACAACTGTACTGTGCATCGGCAGGTCAACGTCTTTGAAGAGAGAAGAAGGTCGCAACTGGACTTAAAGCGTGATGACCTTAAAGCTAGGCCACCTACAGCTATACCCTACAATTTCATCGATGGTGTTCTGACTTGTCCGCTTTGTGGTCGGACTTTTTCGGCTAAAGTTGGATATGCTAGCCACTTGAGAGCACATGATAGAGCAGCACTCCGAAGCTCTCAACAACTACCCTAGAAAGCCATCGAATGCAGTCGCTGTGGCCGAAATCGGCTAGGCTCATCATCATCATCACTGTGTAACAGCATCGAAATATCGGGAGCTCAAAATAATGAACAATCACGGAAGATATCCCCTTAGTGACGGTATAAGTTTAATTTATTTCAAAAACCTATTGAAGGTTTGTCAATTTGGCGTGTATGATTTTGGGGGGGTCATAACCCCTTTGACACCCCTCCCCCCCTAGGACCGCGCCTGGTATCAAATAAATACGTAGTCTAATAATAGTAGGAGTTTATTTCAATTGAATACTCGCTGATCTCGGCATTATTATCAGGTCAGCGTTTGTGAGCTGATAATTATTAATTTGTAAAAGTAAACGATGGCTAGCCGTCTTATTTATTATATTAGGCATTAAATGCGTGATTGTTTCTATTGATATTTTTATGAGAACATAATTCTCAATAATGCTCCTTTTAAACTCAATGCCAGTATTTGTATTAGTTTTGCATGGCTTGTCATTCATTATAAATGTTTCAAAGAGATCATAATAAATTAATGTCATGTTAGTCAAAATTGCCGCATTGTCAAGCCAACCATGATGAGGCCGTTAGGACATAATTTCCCATAAATTAATACTAGAATTGATAAGCACTGTTACCCAAATAATATTTTAATAGCAAGTTTGCGGACTCATTATTGGTAATTATAATTTTAGCCAAAAATTGCCAAATTGACACTAAACGACTCAACAATTAGCAGAAGTTATTTTGTATTAGTCATATTTATTATAGAATTAGCTTATAGAAAGATAAAACTAGTCCTTAATAATGAATTTAATAAGTAAATAGCTTCAATGAGGCTTCATATCGGAATTGTATGGGTACATCAGGCGAGATGTGGGAAAGGACATAATTTTTTAAAATAATTTCGAAATCACGACATAAAATTTCCTTGAAATGCTAAATGCATGTAACTATAATTGCTGACTTTTATGCAGATGTATTGTTTTGTGATATAAATAGTCCTGTTTTTATGATACCGAATTTGAGCTCATTTGCACCAGGAAAACTAGACGAGAATGGTACAGCACAATTGCAAAAATATGTGAAGTATTGAATATGTTTGAGTGTTTGTTAAAAAGAATAGGTAATTCTTCACAATTTTTTCCCCCCAGAATTTTAAGAAAGTTCCTTTTACCCTATCTTCCTAGTTAATGTAAATTATTTGTAATCAATATTATGTAGGTAATAACTGATTGCAGTATTTATAATACAATAATGTAAACTTAAAAACTATTCTAAAACAGTTTGCAATGCAAGCTCTTTGTAACTCTAGGGAATGTTACTGCATTTTGAATTAATTTGATGTTACCCTATAATTTCGTTACCTTGTTACATTAAAGTGTACTTTCGTTTACTAGTTGACTGTCACAATTTTGCATTATAATTTGTGTTTGAGTTTATTGAAATAAATGACTATGATATTATACACATTTATTTAATTTCTTATACATAACATGATCATTATTGCTGTCCAGTTCTTATCAGTAACATGTCATATATGAAAGTGCCATAATCACAATCATAAACATTTTTTTCCATTTGTTCTTTAAGCAGTGTCAAAGACTCATCATCCCATTTTCGGACATAGTGCAGCAGTGAAAATAATTTGTAATAGCCCCTTCGATGACTGTCAATATCAGATATTACAAGTTTTGGCAGATTTTCTATGATCTCTAACAACTTTGGTCTAACAACTATATTGAAGGTAGCATTACTCCGAACAGCAAACTTGTGAATTATATCTATTGTTTGAAATGTTACTGTCTCCTCTAGCAAAATGTCTGGCAAGTTTTTGAGCCAAGACTGGTACGCATCACTTTCCTGAAAGTGTACCAGCTTATCGTTCAAAGCAATTTTACATAACAGACTAAAGATCTGCTGTTTAAATGAACTAGACATGTCCTTATTAAAGTATGCCCAAAGAATCTTTTTGAATAAATTATCCATTACTGAAAGAGTTCTTGTCCAATTGTTAATTTCATTTGTAAATAATGTGTGCAAGATTTTTATGATAACATCATTGATTTCAGCTTGAGTATTCTTGTTAAAAGTTTTCTCAATATAGTTCAGTACAGACACCATATCTTTATTCTGGTGCTTCACATTTATGTTCGGATTCAGCAAAATGAACACTTGACATATTTCCAAATTCTGTGTGACTAATTTTGGATCATTAATAGCGTCTTCCAATTGTGCATTCGCATTTCTTTGTTTTGTTCTTACATTAGTTACATACGGAAAAGCATTGACGAAATGTTGTAAATACGGCTGACGGTACTTTTGAGAAAATGCATGTTGTATGTTCGAGCTTGGGTTCTTCATATTGAAATGTTTCACTAGTGCCCAGATCAAGGAAGTCACATCAAGCGAGTGCTTCAGCAATGAAGCAGCATCTTCACTGATAACTGTCTCAGTATTCTTTTCTGAGCTTACATTAGGACATACTTCCAGCCAGGTTTCAAACAGCAAAGGCATCAGAGTGTCAGTATATTCCCTGAATTTATCGACTTCATCCAATGGCACAGTGTCTTGTAAGTTGGATGAGAAGCAAGAGAGTTTGCAATTTTGGGTATATATTGGGTTAAACAGAGGAATGCGATTCATTTTAGTCGGGTCAAAAATCTTTGTGGTTGCCTCAACAGGTCCCCTATATTCTTGAATGTTATTGTATTTCACAAACTCATTTAAGTAGTCTTTCAGGCGGTGTAATACTTTGACTCTCCATTTCACACTGGTGATTTGGCTTCCCAAGTTGACAGTCAGTGTTCTTCCAGGCTTTGAATCAACCCGTAACTTGGAGATCATGTCTAGAAAGTTAGGTATGATTTTGTGGAAATCTTGAGCTACTTTTGTAGGTGTGCACACAAGGAGGGTATCCAGAAACAAAAGGGAATCCTCTTGTATTCTACCATCAATATGGGTCATGGCACTCCTTAAGTATGTGCACAGGATGTCAAAGAAAGGATCAATTCTCTCAATATTTGCCTTTGATAGCATTACATGTAGTGTCTTGAGGGATTCATGGCGCACCTGAAATACAACACTTATTAGTCTCAAACAGTATGATTGTCTCTATTTAAATTAACTGTGTAAATTTTACTGTTAGTTGAAAAATGAACATGCAATGGAATGCAGTATCCTAGGTGTCAAACTTACCGACCACTTAAGCAACACCACACTGCACTCCAAAACACAAATTACTGATGTTGCTCAAAAAGCCGCTAAACTAAATTGGGACTGCGCTGGCCATGTCTTCCATATGGCCGACGAGTTGTGGGCCAAAATAACCAGGTAGACCTCACAGGAGATGACGGGACAAGCTGGACTAAACCAATGACCAGTGGTCCACATTGGCCCTGGATTGAAGAATTTGGAAGTCATGGGGAGAGGCCTTTGCCCAGCAGTGGGATGACACAGGCTAACGATAACGGTAGTAGTAGTAGAAAAATGAACAAAGAAGGAAGACAAGATTGGCCAGTGGCAGCACTGCAATGGGCTAAGCTGTGGAGGATTATCCGATTATTATAAATTACTCACGACTTTTTCAATATTTAGAACCAAAGGCGTAACCCCATGTACAAGTTCTCCAAGATTGTGTTCCAGCACTTTAGGATGAGCTTCAATGAGTTCCTTTAGACCGTTGAGTGCTCCAGTTCTGGAGTGAGTATTAAAATGATTCAGACGGGATAGTAGCTCCTTTATATTCAGTTTCCTTGCAGACAATGCTTCAGTTTCACCATGCTTCTTTAGCTGTTCCCTTATCATAATCTTCTTTATTTTGAAATTAGTTTTCGTCACATTTGTACCCTTGGGGAGTTCTTTATTTTTTGCTTTGAGCTTTGTTTTAGATTTCTCCTTTTTGAGAAATTTCTGGCGGCGTGTTGCTCCTGTTTGAGGCATTTTGATATTATTATTATTGATTTCTAATTTTCAATACAACCTCTAACTCTTTCCCTCGCTGACAATAATAAAATTTACCAAAGAGTAGAAAGAATTACTAATGACAGCACTTGAAATGTTGCAATGTTTAGAAAATGCTGCGCTATTGTCTGCAAAAGTATCTTCTTAAGTTTCAAATAAATAGAAATCAATCGATTAGGAAGTCATTAATAAAGATTATTTTTATAGAGGCAGAGAAAATTAAATTAAAATAAAACAAAAGAATGTTTTTTTCTCTGTACCGTAAATTACGTCTAACCAATGAATGAATGACCATCATCACTTTTGAAAGACGAACGAACAATTTCACGAAATGGACCTTTTAAGAGGGACTGCGATTCTCTATACAAATGTATTCCTCTTTTTTCTTACTGCATTATGCCCGTAGAGCAATCATTATTTTAAAATAAATAATCCAGGTTCACTGTAGACGTCCCTGTCATTTCCGTTTTTTCAGCAGTAAAGAAAAGTAAAGAAAAAAATGACCCTCCAAAAATTACAAAAATGACCCATTTTTACGGCTGTGATTTTATACCTAAAGGAAATTGATAGCAACCTAGACTTAATCATTCATAAAATATTAATGTCAAAAATAATTGAATCGACTTAGTTTTCGAGGAGAAAAAAGAGAATACGAAACGACGTTCTCGTCAAAATTTTTGTGATATAATCGGTCTGAGCTGCAGCTATCCCTATCGCACTTTACGCGGACATTCTTGACATAACGCGACGGCAATAGTTTGTTCAAATATCTATTTTTTTAATCCCTCGCAGGCATGGGCGCCGCCGCCGCGCGCGCGCCCGTAGGATTTTCCAGGGAGGTGCGCCTTCAGTTCCATGAAAACCGCTCAATTTTTTTGCACTCCACCTCGTACTGTGTTAGATTCAAGGAATAACTTCCTTTGTCGATCTATACAGAAAAGCCCATTAAGGTGAATGCTCCAACCAGGCCCGCGAAATTCAAAATTTCTTGGGTTTTTTGCAATTTGCAGGCCAGTGCTAGGTTGTATGTTGATTAAAATATTATTCGCGGCTGTAAGACATATTATGTAGGTACATAATTATAATCATCAAAATCATCAATAAAACGCTCTAAGTTCATAAAGCTGTAGGAATGACTTTTTCTGTTTTTTTTTTGTTCCTACACCTTTATGAACGGTGAGGGTTGTATTGGTGATTTTGATGATTATAATTCTGTAACTACATATGTCTTACAGCCGCGAATAATATTTTAATCAACATACAACCTAGCACTGGCCTGCAAATTGCAAAAAACGCAAGAAATTTTGAATTTCGCGGGCTGGTTGGAGCATTCACCTTAAGCTTGAAAAAGTTGAGCACCAACCTCGAATTTGACGCGAGTGAATTTTTGCTTTCCACCTCGGAAACGGCCCTGACGATACGCGGAGAGCGGCTCGTGCATGCTTAGTGTTCACAGGAAAAGGAAACAAAGAAAAAAAAAAGGAAAGATGGAAGGAAGGTAGAGGAGGACACGAGAAGAAAAAAAATAAAAAGTTTGGAAGATGAAACTTTTTGGCTGAAATTGAATTATTTCTTTCGTTTCCATAGATAATTTTGATTATCTAGTCATCATTCACAATAAAAGGAAAAACTGCAGCTAAACATTAGAACTCGTATCCAAAAGCTCAATAGTTGAATTTTGAATCTCCAAGCAGCAGAAAGATGAGTAGGTACTGTCACAAGTACTCTGAACTACTCTGTGACTGTCACTGTCATCTGTCATTTCTCACGTGGAACGTGTTGTGTGTGTTGATTTCTTTTCTAAAAGTTTGTTTGTTGTAACAGTTTAGTTCCTATCCCTATCTTTCAAAATGAAGATCAAGAAGCAGCATCGTAAAAAGAAGTATCTCCATAAACTGAATAGAAAGAGAATGCACATTAAACAACGTAGCACCGGCGAAGTTACTTGGTTAGAATTCGTTCCATTTGTTTTGTCGTGTTAGTTCGTTACTTCGTCTTGTATTAATACAAATCTTACACTTACAGTAAGCCAATAAAAGACGCCTGGGATTTTAAGAAGTCTTCTCTTCGCAACATGAAAGAAATGGGACTTGCCAGTGATCCCAATAAAGTTATTAAGATACCCAATTTCAAACAATCAAAGGTCAGAGAAGCTAAAAAAATTGTAAATCAAGAAGAATCTGACGAAGTCAGCGAAGAGGAAGAAGAAGTAGTTCAGCCTGTAGTGAAAACAGAGGTAGTTCAGATATTAGAGAAAGAAGCAAAAGCACTTCGGCCGAGGCGATTCATGTGAGTTTTGAATAAATACTTAGCTGTCTTTTCTCTAATTTTTTTCTCAAAATACTACTATGAGTGGGATGAGGAATGTTATTGTAGTGGTGCATTTGTAATGATTGGAATGATTACAGCAGTTCGCAATTTAAAACAAATCTTGTTTACAGGTTACCAAAACCACAAGTTGAATTCATAACATATTTACTAGACAAATATGGACATGATTACAAAGCTATGGAAAGAGACAAGAAGAACTATTATCAAGAAACATGGAAACAGTTGCGGGCTAAGATTAAAACATTCATGGGTATTCCCAAACAGTATGGTGAATATTTAGCATCTAAAGGATTGTTAGATAAAGAGGAAGATGATGAAGAACTGAAAACAATAGCAAAAGGATTGGTTTCAGATGATTAGATTGTAGTGTTAGTTTTAAGTGTGACCTCCATGGTTGAATTCTCTCAACTTATTACTTGTTAAGAGTATTATAACTTTGAGATGTAAATAAAGTTAATTTTAAGGAAACAGTGTTTGATTTTAGGTCAGCCCCTTTCGGGGACAGTAGGGCTGAGCACTTGATATGTATCTACTGGTAACGAGATACAGATTCAAATGTTTAATGCTGCAAAGGGAAATGTCCTTTGACACCTTGGGGTTGATCTCTAAACTACACACAACACTATATAGATACAAATGAATGAGTATACTTGACATTAAATCCCCTAACACTTAAGATTCTTCTAAAGGTTTTCATTACAAGAATGATAAACCCTCACATTGAATCTTAATCACAACTAATTGTATCACATATCATATAACATATCTTTTAAATATCATTCTATTTTCACCACAAAATTCATGAGGGATATTAAAACAACAATATTGTTTTATTATTTTATTGTGTTTTACAGTCACTGGGGATATCTTTGATAGGTTTCACTTTGCTCAACTCTTGATACCACTCTTTATCCATATCCAGTAGTGGCTGAGGCTTTTTGTACTGAAAATAATATAAATCATATTAATCAAGGTGAAAAATATACAAGGTGGCACACACTGCAGCGCACAAATAGAAATTGTTCAATGATATGTTAAAAAAATGCTGTTTCCTACAAAAATGCAATACCTGCATAGGCAAAATGAAAGAAACAGCTGATTAAAAAAAAAGAAAACTGCTAAAAATTTTCTGAACCCCCCGAGAAAGGTGTATTGATTATGTGGTACCCATTCGACCGACCGTGTGTTGGTGTCCCTTACACCCTGTATTTTGACAAGTCACTATGTGATTAAAATGATGAAATACGGGGATTTGTCAGGTCAATAAGAATTTGCCAAGGGATACAAAGATCCTTAGTATTTTGAAAGTGATTCCTACTGCATTGCTGTTTTATCCAAAACCCAAAAAGAATTCAGATTGCAAATAAAACCAAAATCAAATTGAAAGACAACTTACCGTAATAATCAAAGTATTGAATGAGTGAGTACATTGTATGTTTGCTTGCTCTAATGGTATGTTAAGTCTATCCAGTTCAGGCACTTGAAGTCGTTTAAAGTATTTTTTATTTGTGGTGCGGATGATAATGCATCTTTCATCATTGTTGGCACTGATAGAGTAAGTTTCAATAGGATAGGGCAGGTTTCTGATTCTCCATTCTAAGTTTATTCTTGTGTTTCGTCTTGTCAGTATTGGCTGTAATGAAAATTCATAATTTTAAGGTATTAAACTTTGCAGTTTTTGCCCTCCTCAATGCGAAAAAGGTCTGAGTACCAGTTTTATTATTTGTCGTCTTATCAGGAGAATTTATTATGTAATCTTACTACCAAGTTCCAGATAGTGGGTAATATAGTACCTGGTAGTAGAATATTTTAAACTACTCTATGTTACTCATAGTAATAGTATCGTAGTAGTGACTAAGTTTCTTAGAAACATACCTGATCCTTACTCTCCATGATATCCGCTCCAGCACCTTCTATGCGAGGTGTAGCATCAGGAATCGGGTCACCGATCTCAACATCCCACTTCCCATCGCCGCCGATTTTCCCCTTTACTTTCCAAGCTCGGCGGAGTAAAACCTGCGTGTCCACATTGTACTCTTCCACCATTTCCTTGTCATCTTGAAACTTGTAGTGAATCTTTTTTAGTTTATCCTCCTTCATACACGATTTCTCTGCATCGAGCAGTGAACGGTACCAAATGGTATTCCTGAACATTATTGAGCCGCTGAGCGAAACTTTAATTCGTTTTTGGTAAATATCAAAACCTTTATCGAAGTCTTCGATCAAACAATTTCTTTTCATACTGTTTCTATAGTAACGGAGTAATGTGCTTGTTTACTGAAAAACAAACTTCTTGCCCTTGGTAGTTAACCTCTTTGTTAACCCATGCCTACAATTATTGATTTTGTATTTCCATGTTATGTACTCATGGATTTGTTTCTAAGAAACATCTTTTATATTATCTACAATCAGCCTAAATTATAAAACCCTTATCAAAACAAAACACCAACCCAAATCAAAATTTTTAAAAATAAATAGGTAACGAAAACAATCAAAACAACAATAGAGACGTAAAAGACGTCGTAGTTGTCTATGTTTTCTATAAGGTTGCCAATTCTTAGGAATGAAATATTAAAATAAATTCCCTGCCTTAATTATTATTACTCGGTTTTTGTTAATCGTCTTCTTCGTGTCGCTGTGACCAAATTTTTACATTTTGTTAGCCCAGAACTTCGCTACTACTACCGTGTCGTCGAAGGCAGCGCAAAGGTCACTTCGGCTGCATGTTATTAATGTCTTGATATGATATAATATTTTATAGGAAAAACCCTGTTTCCTTAAAATAGCGGAAAACTTTCGAAATTGGTAACACTATTGAGGTTGAAAGCATAGACAAGATGCTTCGTTCGAGAATTATACATTTATTTATTAAGGCTTCGATATTTAAAATTAATTCAATAAAATAGTTGTGTGATAAAACAGTTTTTTAGTTACTAACACTGCAGCATTTAATCGTTTTTTTGAGACTTTAAAATAAGTTATAATTGGAACAAATTAATAACGTTCATGTCAACAAAACAAAATTAGTGGACGAAAGTTATAAGTCAAGAGAACATAACATAGTTATAGGTTATATTTTGTAAATTATTTGACAAATTATTTCAGATTGAAAATTCCTTGATTTACTATCAAATATTACTATTGAATTAGTAATAGCACTTAAACAAGATGCCGCCTGCTATTCCTGATAGGTTCTCTAATTTTGTACATGCAATGAAGTCTTTGTGAATGTGTTGGCAATGTTGTTGATTACTATATTTCTGTTTAATTATATTCCAGATGGATACCATATAAAGCTTGTGGGAATGTTATCGAAGGTACCAGGTTTGTCTGCTTCAAGGTGCCTCTAAAAAAAGTACGTATTTATATTTTTTTTGTAAACTTAATGAAATACAGTAAAATTTATTCTAATCGAGTTAGATAGGGTGAGAGTTAAACAATGATTGTAATATAACGACATCGAGAAAAACAAATATAATCATCACCATAAAATACCTTCTATATGGCAGTGGAGTCTGAATACTTGCCTGATGAAAAGCATTATTTTGACCACTGTAATTTAAATAAAACTGGTGAAATGTAGATTTACTACTTTACTGTAAGCCCTGCCTTAACTTTTCGGGAATACGAGCCAGGTGTTATAAATGTTATATATTGTAATGGACAGGGGTATCCTGCTTGGAGACTTCAAATAATACAAATAGTTTTATGTTCTATCCATTTGTTTATTATGTATATGTATATTATGGCAATTTTCTATTGAAACCATTATATCAAGAAATAAGTCGTCTATGAGAAGAAGCAACTGCAACAATTTGATACCAACGCAACACCATGGAGTAAAGATGAGATGAGAAGAATTCTCTATAAATAATGTCTATCAATTTCCAAACTTGTGAACATTTCTACTAACACTACAGACCACCTATTGTTTGAGCTCTAATTTTTGAGAACTTAACAGTTTGCTTTTACTCAGACATGTTAGTAAAAGTGAGCATTATTTCAATAGAAATAATAATAGTCAAAGACTCTTTGACCTTAAAATAGTTCTAAAAAAGTATTTTCCATTGTCCATAGGTATTCCATCAAAGCAATTGAAATAAATTATAATTTAAGGAATCAAAATTTAGGAAAATTTTTGATATTTTGAATCACTGCCATCTGTTAGTAACTTGTGACATATGTGCAGTAGTTTCAAGCATTTTACAATAGATGGCGCTACAAAACTATTTAGTGGTGTTAGAATTTTAAAGGTTATGTTTAGGGTCATCAAGCATTGCAAGTCTGCATATTGAATAATGTTATAATTTCCTTCCTAAAAAAGATAAGGGGTGTTCAATGTAAGAACATTATTATAGAATCTGTTCGAATTAAATTAGGCCATCTTAATTTACCTTTGGCTAAGACAACACATTATGAGGCATGCATGGCATTGGTAGTTACGTGTAAATAGAATCATAAAATGCTCTAGTGTCGTTATCCAGGAAACTAGAGGAATAAGATTGTGTTGTATCGACCAATGGACACAGCGTTTCCTCATAAATAGGCTAGCCAGGCCAGCCCATTATCTGAATTTGTAAGGGATTTTGCCAACAAATCTGATTTTTATAATTGGAAATAATTTAAAAAATAATTTTGAAACGAAACATTATTCTTAAAAAACAATTTACGTTTTCTCGCTTACAACGCTCCTCTTTTCGTGTCGATTGACTACTAGTTACTACTCAACTTTCAACGTTTAAGTACAGAGATATAACTAAAATGGCAGCATTTGCACCTGCATTAGCAGAGGTAAGCCGACAATGAAATGCATTATTGGTCCATAAGCGCGACGCACAATGCGTATTTGTATAACTGTGCGTCTGCCTGGGCGTTCACTTGACCGTACCACAGTTAGATGGCAAACAGACTCTTGACGATCTGTGTTAATTTGTTCTGCATAGCGCTTGCATCGTGGCGATATCAGACGAGTGTTTGGCTTGCCTCTCGAAATCGCACGATAATCGAAATCGATCGGTGCGGGATATCGATTATTTGCGAGCTGAATCGTTTCAGTGGCCCAGATTCGCAGTACAGATACACCGATACCTTCTAAGTCATATTTTCACAATGAGGTGAAAAATAGCTTGATATATAAAACTCTTCCATTGTAAATCCCAATCAATGGCTGTGAGATTTTTATTTACAGTGAAAAGGTTGAAAGATTCTTTACTTACACTGACTGACCTGCCATTCGAATTGTAAACGCTGAGATCGAAACAGGCACAAAAGCACCTTGTTATTATGTCTGAAGACACAAAATTAAAGTGAATTGAACACCAGTCTCTTCACTTTAATCGGTAGGAAGTTCTCCAGGTTTCGCTACTTGACATAAAAGATTAATACTACGCCGTATCAGCGTTCATATTTGTTGAAACTGTGGGCTTAACTCGCCACGTTATTGTTATAGTCAACAAAACATTTTCTCAGTAAACTAAGTACATGGTGCCTTAATCGAGGCGCTTGAGCAATGTTTCAAGAAAGAAACCATGAGAATTATGGTTAAGCATTTTTAAGTTTGTTTGCATCAGTTTGTATGTCGTCTAGTTTGTGTCAAAAGCTTACTTTCGTGTTCTAATTCACACAGTCAGGTCTATGTTTCCTCAAAAACTCATGACATCGAAGAAGTGCTAAAGAATTTGAGTGAAAAAATTGACATTGTAAAACTAAAAGTCTTTTCTGTCATACAAAGCGGCATCTAAAGAGAAGTTTATTATTGCAATACTGCGCACCAATGGTTTAACAATACTCGTAACCCTGACAATTCAGGGCGGATTGCGGAGCCAGCCCCGTCAACTATGCCGGTCAAAGCTTGATGCGAGGATTGCGCGCGTGCCATTATGTACGCGACTACGCGTGCACCCCAACTAAGGTTTGAACTTGAACCTAAAAACTATAAGTTGAGGATTTCGAGACTTCCTGTGAGGAGTTTTATTTTTGCCGTCGATTGAACTTTTGGTTACTGTCTAATAATAATCCAACGTTTTTGAAAATCGAATTATGTATCGATATCCAGATCCAGATCTGATCCAAGTCGTTGGTTATTTTAACAATTATTGAAAATCCAGGGCAGCGTTCACAGCCTTCACACTTATCCCTACTTCCCTACTAATATTATAAATGCGAAAGTATGTCTGTCTGTCTGTTACGCTTTCACGTCTAAACCACTGAACTGATTTTAATGAAATTTGGTACAGAGATAGAGTTGACCTTGAGAAAGAACATAGGATAGTTTTTATCCCGGACTTTTGAAGAGTTCTCTTGGAAACGCGATATAACCGAACTCGACGCGGGCGAAGCCGCGGGTGGAAAACTAGTACCAAATAAACGAGAATACGAGATGAAATGAAGGTCATCACAATGAAAATCAATGTCTTTTTCAAGTCCCATTTTGTGGGTTTTTTTTTCCAAGTCTAAAGTCTAGTTTAGACACAGTTTAGTAAGCGTTTACCGTTTAATGAGGTTTTCAAGCGATATCGCGGAGAGTTTCTCTGATACGCGCCCCTTGTTCGCAGACATGCTGTTATGCAGTACGTCTTTTGATGTCACCCTCAGTCTTGAAATCGAAAGTGTGGGACGATTAGAAGCTTTGTGAATGATATTTTAGAATTTAACAGGTTCACTAAGTATTTGGCCATCTCATTATTAATTTATTTATAATTTTATTTCAGAATATAAATTCCATATAAAATTCTTAGTAAAGCTTATAACTATGTTAGTACCTTTTAACTACTTATACAATTAAATTGTTTACTTTACATTAAAAAGGACACCACCAGAACAGTGTACCATATAGCACAGCATTAACATTAAATGCATAGATATGGATTATTTCAAAATTCTCAAAAGCGAGTCTTGAAGTTTACTTTTTGACAAAATACGCCTTAATCCCGATATTCACGACGTATTTTGGCTTTATTTGCCGAACCGCGTGTCATAATATTTGTTTGTTACAAAAGAAACGGGTCCCAACATCGAAAGGACTAATCCCGTATTTGATAAAGCAGCGGGTGCCTCGCACGCCGCTCTATGAATACTTGATTCTTTTTATCTATACATCTTTTGATTCTTTTTTTCGAAATATAGCCCTTTATACGGTATCCGTGGCGCTTTGATTCCGTTTCTTTATTCAACGGTATCTGGCTATAAATTAAGATAGTTTTGTTCTCTTTGAGTTATAAAGGGTATTACGTTAATGGCAATCGGTAGGTGTAATTTGATATCATTCATGGATCCAAAACTGTTACTTTATTATGATTCACTATCGACCTTTTTTTTTTCATCGTTAGGTTGAATTTCATATCTTTGTCTAAATTCATTTTGTGAAACTTCACTTTGCTTCCGTTTAACTATTATATACTTAAGTGAGTAAGTATACACGTTAGTTTTTATTGGGCCGAATTTTTGACCCAAAAACTACGCTTGCAAAATCTTTCTATCATAGAAAACGTCCGTCTGCCGCCTTTATAGGTGTACTAGCTGCCCAGCGCAACTTCGTTCGCGTGGTGTCCTACCCCTTACCCTACCCTACTCCTACCCTACTCCTACACTACTCCTACCCTACACCTACACTACTCCTACCCTACTCCTACACTACTCCTACCCTACTCCTAACCTACTCCTACACTACTCTTATCCTACTCCTACCCTACTCCTACACTACTCCTACCCTACACCTACACTACTCCTATCCTACTCCTACACTACTCCTACCCTACTCCTACCCTACTCCTACCCTACTCGTACACTACTCCTACCCTACTCCTACCCTACTCCTACCCTACTCCTACCCTACTCATACCCTACTCCTACCCTACTCCTACCCTACTCCTACCCTACTCCTACCCTACTCCTACCCTACTCCTACTCTACTCCTACCCTACTCCTACCCTACTCATACACTACTCCTACCCTACTCTTAACCTACTCCTACACTACTCCTACCCTAATCCTACCAAAAAAAAAAGTAACCTAGTGTTGTTTTTAGACTTATCCAGGATTTTTTTTAAATTTTTCTCGCCGTATAAACCATCCTTGAACTTCAACAAACATTTAAAAAAAAGAATTGGCCAAATTGGTCCAGGCGTTGTTGAGTTATGCGCTTACCAACACATTTTGCGATTCATTTTTATATTATAGATTAAGGCTTTAGTCACATTTTTTTTCGGTTTCATTATAATTATGATGAATGATGACAGTTACTAGGGCGTTTGCTATTCATCCTGGTGGCAGATGGCACCTTTTTGACTCGTCAATTATTTGGCTGTACGTCTTGTCGTGCTTGAGTCGACATGTGAGTGAGAGTTTATTAGAATGTTGAGAGATCTTTAATATTCGTCGCACTGTTTTGATATTATGATCAGTATTTCTTTTGATCTTGTCGTGTTTTGACTTTCATCAGTAAGAGCGATGTATTGAACAGATGCCAGACGTAACGCATTGTATCAATCAGTCAAATATTTCAACGGGCCAGCATAACAATATTTTCTTTTCGCAATATATTTTTACGATATCACCTCTAGGGCTGCCGAACACAATTGGTCCGTGACTTTGATGTACGCTCATGTGTTCATTATGCACACACGAAGATATAAAGTTTTAAGCGACAGCCATTTCTTACTGCGCTCGCAATAATTTTGTTTTGAGCCGGAGCTGGACCAGAGAAAAATAAACCTGTCATTCTCTATCAATTTATTTTTACGAAGTTTCTTTTGTGTTATATGGCGACGCTTGGTAATATTCTGTGTTATATCGATCAGCCTCAGACCTCCCACAACTGAAATAATATCTCTACTCAAACAATTAGAAAGAAACGATTAACTTCGACTTTAGTGTGAAAGTGTCAATCGGTAATGCATTATCCGATTTAATGTTATTGACCGATATCTCGCATCTTTAATCGATTTAATGGGTAATTGCTATGCCGTTGTAATAGCTACGAAACTAAATCGGTGTCAGTATCGATACGTCTCCGGTTTAATGTGTAATGTGTGGTCCTATGAACCTGTAAAATAATAAATAGAAGAGGGTCCTATAAAGGTATTGGAGCCGGAAAAACCTTTGAGATCTGGGTGTGTTCCTTTCGAAATATATTGTACGTCGGGTTTTGTTTTACATTCTCACTATTATGACAGGACGCCATAATAAGACATGATTATTACGAAGTATCCGCTGCGGTATCGAATTTCAATTTTTGTCCTTTTATGATCTAAGTGGATGGCATCCATTTTTATTTCTTTAAGTTTCTAGTTCTGTTGCAGGCGACCAAAATGTCTCGTTAGTGGATTAGGTAATGAGTATTCTTTTACTTAATCTCTTAACGAAACATACTTTTGGTCGCTTCAGAAATTACCAACTTTATTGCACCGTGATTGGTCCAAAACGATTCATTTACACATTTTATAGGACACCAAACTTCAGTATCGGTTTGGAAATCTGAATCGGGAATGGTGTTGCATTTCTCTGGCCATCAGGCCAAATAAAAAAGTCATAAAACATGACTGGCTTGGGAACACGGGGTAGTAATGTAGGTCGATATCAGCCGTTTATTTTATGGAGCCGACAACAGCGAAAGCCCCAATACGTTGCACTTATCGTTTATCGGCATGTAATGATATAGCGTTACACGCTCGTAAAACAAACTAAAAACTAGTCCGACCTCCGCCGTATTAAGGTCGGGTTAAATTAGTTCTCGCACCGTGTTGAATATTCATCAGGGTGTAAAGGATTCAGTAATTAATAAAGAAACTGACCGAGCGTCAGTAACGAAGGTGTTACTAGCGGACTTCAATCATTCTTCAGCGCCAGTTTGATCGACGTCCCATAACCGGCATCCTTTGAAACACAACAAGGTTCCACACTACACCCGCCGAAACGACGCTTTTGTTAAATGATTTAGAAACGTTGAGTTCACCTTTAGCATCCTTTCTGGAGTCATTTACGGCTCAATAGTATTGTGGTACCCGCGCCTGGATTGACGTAAATCATGCTCATCAGAAGACACTTTGGACAAAAGACACTTTCTAATTCAGCATTATTCGTTTTGTCCCCTACGTCGCGTTGCATCACCGTTTCGATCGCCCGATTGTTCGGCATTGTCCGCGAAATTACACCTCAATTATTATACGTAGAAATTCAGAAAAAACCGAGACTTCTTTGTATTTGGGCAAAGGGAGGGCAATAATTTATTCTCCGTCTGGTTTCCGGCTGGCGTCTAACCGTGGGCTTGGGGGCTGTTCGGGAACCCATCTGTTTACTGTACTGTGTGTACCTATTTGTTTTTCTTTGCAAGAATAAGGACTTGAAATGAACTAAATTGTTCATGTACTGTTTTATACATGGAATAGGGTCAGTTTTTATAGCTCAATATCCGCTTGGATTGTCATTACACGAGTACTTAGGCAAATGTCTTGATCATGGCGCGTGGTAATTGGTAATTAGTATCGATGTGCTAAAATCAAGTCCACCGCGGAGTCGATTAGCATCGCATTGATTGCGTCGCCGATAGCGGTGGGCAGTGTTAATGGCCTCTTATTTAGCGAGCTGTTTGATCTTAAAATAGCCGTTTGGGAACACTTTGTTTTTGTGATCAATGCATTTTAGGTGTGATAATGTGTAAGCTAAACATTGATCGTCGTACATAGTCTGCAACGTACGTGATTGCGTCAAGTTTAACGTACTTACTGTTGGTAGTGCTGTCATCGTTTCATTTTTGCTGGTTGTGTTATGATATTTTTTCTCATAAAGAATCATTACGGTGATGTCACCGACGGTTTCTGGACACGATAATCGTGATGGTAACGCCCTGTCTGCTATTACCATGTTAAGTTATGAGCTCATTTATTTAGCCTGTTTAAATTTTTTGATCGTTTTGTTAGTCATTGTTATGGAGGGGTTGACATTAAGCGGTCTGTGGGAAATTGATATACGATTATTAGAGTGGACAATTTATTAATGTGTGTATTATCTGGCGCCTCCCTGCAGCTGAGTAGGGATATATGCGTGGTAGAAGTGGAGGGACCCCTACGGCGACGGCACTGCGCCTCGACTCCTGCTAATCAATGCCCGTTGATTGCCAATTTGCACCGTGATATATCGCCGATTGCTGCGTTTAATTGTCTGGGGTATAAACCAACGACTGCACTGTAGGCAAACATTGCGTGTGATTTCAATTAGTTCCTGATAAATTAAACCGCAAGCCAACCAAAAGAAAACTTTTCCTGAATAAATCCTAGGTGCGCATTAAATCAATTGCATTCTAATTGTATGAACACTCTGACGTCCTCCAATTAGTGTTAATTAAAATTTATGGTATGTAACAAGTGAATTACGAATTGAACTCATATCTACGTACGTTCCCCATTATAATTGACACAGTTTTGTTTATTGATTTATTTCAGTGCCTGGAATTTATAGTACTTCTTACACTACGGTAGTGTAGAGAAAGTGTAAGTGTGGTTTCATTACGTCGGCCTTATTTTTGGTCGTATAAAGGGACCACCAAGCGATCCCTACTGAGGAGATATCCTCTCTTTATTATGAACAACTGTGTACAATGCAAATGACAGCCGGTGGGTGGCGCAGTTTATGCGATCCTCAATCAGTGACGGTTGCTCGGCGCACGCGCCGGCTACGAATTATACCACGAATTATTATTGGCACTATTTGTCGCAATACACGCCTTGGTGGCATTTCTATTACGGTGTTGCATTTGTTATGGATGAACTATCAAGTTTAAGTGCGCTTCAAAAATTTTAGCTGTTTGCTTTTTATTAGGATCATTATTTCAAATGAACTGTTGTCTAGCATTCGGCATTGTGCTTTAAATTAAGATTGCTTTTTTGACGTCACTCATTTGCCTAATGATCCTTCTCTTACACTTGCTTCTAGTTTATTTATTGGCTCTGTGCACGAGCTCAGCGCCACCTGGCGTCCACAACTTTGTTGGCTCTGACGATTTGATATTTAATGGCGGCAATGTTACAAAATATTACAACAATAATACAAAATTATCTAAAATATAATAAAATTACTGTGATACGTTGATTTGGGTGGAGAAAGGGTTGTGCAATAATTTTTGACCATTTGAGTTGAATGAGGTAAGTAATATTGATTCAAAAAGTGTGTTTTATTTTGAATGTGTCAGGGTTTGTTTACTTCATTTTTAGTTATAGTTTCATTGTAAAATAAGAAAAGAAAGCTACTTTAATGGTTTTATTCAATAATAATAAGCATATATAATTGTTCCTGTATCACTAGTGATAAATTAAATATCGTTTTCAGATCGAAATGAGTATTATTTTAAGAGTTTGTGAGTATCACTCACAATATAAAATTCCAACCACAAACGGTATTTAAAGGGAAATTGTTAGTTTCTGCTGGACATGTCCGTGACAAAGAGGATTTCCTGCATTATTGAATTTTGAAAATATATCAACTTGACATTCTTGATCTCTTATTAAAGTCATGTCTACTTCATAACAGTCATGTTTCTGATGAGTGAATAAGTGGTTGGTTGGTCAGTATGGTGTTGGATACTTCAGTCTTCTTTCTCCGTTCCATAAAATGTCTGTCTGTACCGCGATATAGCTACAGATTCATTCACTGTGTTTGAACGGTAGACTAAAGGAAATATCGTCGGTACATGACTAGGACTGGCTGTCTCGTCTGATTTCTTGCCACCAATAACATGATCATTGCATAATAAATCACTTGGTTTTGGGTACCATGGCGATCCATCAGCACTGAAGCGAGTATATTCTATAAGCATTATATCAAATACAAGATTTAAATAAAGTTATGTTACTTAATTTTTTCTCTTGACGGCAGCTATCCATTTCTTGCGTTGTTCTATTTTCCAAGTAGCTGTTGGGAATCGATAAAACGTACAATTACTGTTTCTGCCAGAATTCTTGCAATTTACAACACAACAACTGCTCAGACCCATTTTTGTCGGGGGAATAACGTAATTATTAAAATTATGTAACCAAGTCTAAACAGATTACTTTGAGATATGGCACATGACAGCGCCAACATTGTTTTCACTTTTGGCCACATGAGCGCTGCGATCTATGACATTACCTCCACCTAGTACTTCGCACACAGCCAATAAGAAGACTTGTGTAAGCTTTATCTAAATCTACGCATAACTTTCTTTTATAAACATTTATTTTTGGAGGACAAATTGTCATTGATTAAGAATTATCTACGATTACCATTTAGCGTTCAAAGTAAACTGAATATTTATTTATGACCACAGTCTTAGGCCCGTCAGAGCCACGCCATGATTGTACCCGTATCAATTACGCAGATCGACTGATAAACCAGCGATAAATTATCTATGGCCATACGATAACATCTCCCACTTCTCCCTGTGATCGCAGGCAGCCATCTTGAATTGTTTTTTTTTATTATTTGTCGATGATTTACTGAAGGGGTTATGAAGGCTACTGTCATTGATCAAAATGGGGTGCAGTGAGGAATTTAGAGAATTCGGTTTATTTGAGAATTAGAGGAACGATCTATCTAGCCCGTCGAGTAACAAATTACTGAGCAGGTACTCTTAATAAATAATAATTTCAGAAGGGTACCGAATAGTACAGATGCTATGGTACCAAATAGAGAAGAAGATAAAATAAACAAGAAGCAAAATAAATTTCTCGCTTTTAAATGTCCTCAAACATGTAAAATAACTATTAGGGAAGTTCAGTTACTTCATGAACAAAAAAAACTTTCACCAAACCACAACTGGACACGAACAAACAGGATGATGACCCATCTGGCACCACCAGCCTAAATAAAGGAATCTTAACACAGCGACCTATTAAAGTCAATCGACCGCCACGTGGTACTAATTCTCGTGTCCAGACCGCATGTTTGTAAAGGTGCACGGACAAGACCACACAGTAAGCAGGCAATCACCTGAACATCGCTCACCTCGCTCCCACTTTCTGTAATCACGCCATCATTACTTCTAATGACGTGTTAACGTTGCTTTATGGGAATGCCAAACATGACGTTCACATTTCGGTCATTTACATTTGTTTGTCGACTATCTTCGTATTGTTTGCCTTCGTCTCTAGAACAGAGGGCGGCGTTTCGGCCAGCCACCGGTGTGTTTAAGGCATTTTTTAAGTGCAACGCGGTTTCGGGTTATGTTTAGATTTTGTACTGTCGCTTCTGTCTTTGTGGCCTCAAATTACCTTGGTTTATTGGTTTTATTTGTTACTAGCTCTTGGATGCGGCTTCGTTGGTGTGCATGATTTACGATCAGGTTTTCTTTGATGAAATCTTCCAACTCTTACTTCTATTCCTGCGCAATCTTCAGTATCCTATTAACCGTTATGGCTTGATTGAAAATAAATTTGTCCATGCAGACCTTTTCATCTTTATCAAGTTCAAATTACACATTACTTGTACCAAAGACCTTTCAAGTAAATTCATTTTAATTTTATCCTCGATTCTATTATCTGTTTAAAGTACTTTTTACTTAACAAGCATGTGTCTCAGTATAATTTTTATTAGTGTAACACTTAAATAAATAAACATAAAACGAGGACTGAACAGGAACCATTAATCGGGCGACACAGGTGTAGAGTTATCATTCCGGGACAGTGTAACCTTCTCAAACCACAATTCATTGAATTTTTTGTAACTGATTATGGTATGTATAGATGTTTTCTGTTACTAGATTGTTAATAACTTCCAATTCATTAATGGGCCTATCGACAGCTTCATCAGAGTACGGAACATTAACTCGTGCTTCCTCTTATTCACATCTATTACCAAATATGCTTGCGGTAGTTAGTGTATACAAAAATACGACTGGTTAGGAACACCCACGGATTTCCACCTTCCGGCTGGTGTTAATACGTCCCTGTTGATTTTGTGGTTACACCACATTCTTTTCACTGTTGCCAAGAGCAATAATGCCCCTTATATTTAACGCAGTAAAAGTTCCACTAGCTCTAAAGAAAGTTTGTCCGTTCGCAAGCCTTACCTAATTCACACTATGTATTTAGCTGAACTTTGTGAAACACAACAAAGTTGTAATCATGACTGCGGTAATGCATTTTTTCGTGTACTTAAAGACATCCGTCGCAATGCAGATGTTAATCAAATTATCAATGCAGACTTCCGTGTTATTATTTAAAACAGGTTTATCTTCTCATTATAGGCTATGACATGACCCCAAAACAACAGTGTTAATTTTTAGAACAAGGTAAAAATCTTTATTCATGTCTTTGATAGTGCTGTTCGGATTTATAAATGGAATTATTAAAGGTTTACGTACACGTACTTAAATGAATCGATTATGAATTCAAAAATCCATATTGAGCTATCGGCGGTATCCGTTAAACAGTACAGTCACGTTCCATAAAAAGAATATTGGAAAAAATCTATAAAAGCCGCAACTCATAATAGGTAGTGGTCACGAAGGTGCTTGGTATTGTCCGAGGCGCCAGCAGTTGATGCTACCCGCTGCGATACCTTTCCCCTACCAGATTAACTTGAGTCTTTCCTCGTCCCTAGTCATTCTTCTCAAAGGGCTAAGTAGCGTGTAGTGGAGTGTTGGATTTTGTGCCAGAGATCTTATAAACTGGTCTCGTTTGCCCCGAGACATTGAAGCTCGCCGATTGAATTCACACCCGCAGTTCCCATGTCCCCTCCTCGTTATAAATCAAACGCAGGTATGATTCCGTCTGGGGCAGTCGTGTGGAATGCTGCAAACCCTTGCGGGGGCGATTTCTGCAACGATGCCTGCTATTATGCTCATGTTTTGGGGATGTTTTAATTAAGCACGCAACTCAACTTTTTGTACGTATGCTTTGAGGAAAATGTCGTGTTTAGAAATATGATTTTGTCTTAAAGCTGTTGAGTTATTTATTGTTACTTTAATTCATACTTCCTCAATCATTTTGAGAAACGACTTTTGTAATGCTATTTGATCAATAAATTAAGCGATTATACTAATAAAGATTTCAATTTTTTTAACAGAATGTGCGATGACCGATTTTCTGAAGTTTGTTTTCATAAACAAGTCTTAGAAGCAATAAAAAGTTGGGTTATTTTAAACAACAACCTTAATAAATTATTGGATTAACGTAACGAATAATAGAACTGTATGATTATATTATTTCACCGGGACGTGTAGAATGGTTACTTTCAATAAACTAAATTCAACGAATGATATTAACGTTTCTCAAAGCCTTTAGGGTCCAGTATTAGTTTAACCTGGTTTCTTTTCTTTCCTAAATGTGTCACGTTCGTAATACATCGTGGAAGTGTCTCGACTCGACAATGAACTTGCCAGTCAGGCGCTAGCCGGGCCGTTGGCTTCTCGCACAGACGCGACTTACTATGGCTTGAACCCTCCTCACGTGTGACGGGACTATGCATTTGTTTGTCCGCAGCTGCGGTGCCGACAACATATTTATTGTGCTCATTAACCTTCAAGAACGCTATTTAATTGTTGGCCGTTTTTTATTCACTTCACCTCTGACCCGTCCGCGACTTATTGCTCCCCGGCCTCACTTTGAAAGCGAGAACTGGATGTTATTTATTATCCTGAGTCGAGGATGCGTGTCGCTCCTATCTTTGTGGCGCTTGTGAGCTCGTCTTTATGATTTATTGAGCTTATAAGGACGTAATTACGGCCACACGAATCGGAGTGCGGCTTGCTCTTCAAACATATGAATTACGGTTAATAGAGAAAATTATTTCTCATATTAATCATTTCACTACTGACAATAGTTGGTTTCATTGATAAAGTTACCTTTATTAAGGGAGCAGTCGCATTACTATTTCCATCATTCGACGTAATATCAAACACTAACTAAAACTTGCAATATGTTGTAACACACAGTTTGAAAGCCTCTGTTATTTCAGGTTTAGCGTCCAAGAATTTTAACATAATACATTAGGCTAAGCAATTTAGGCAGTTAACATCAGCAGTACTCAGGTAATATGAGTACTGTCTTAAGAGCTATAAGGAAATTTAGCTTACGTGTAATCCTAGACGTTTTTATTTACTGTCTAAACGAGCAGCAAACAGGATCTGTTCATTCACAAGTAGTTTGTAGTGAGATCCGCCGCCACGAGATAATGAAGTCCTGGGTAATATAATGCGATGGAATATTGGCCGGGTAATGTGGAATAAATTCGTTGCGACGATATTGTCAAATGACCGTCTATTTCTCACGCAGTATGAGCCTCTACTCGTGGGGGTCTAATATCTATAGCTAATGATCAAAACACACGGTTCACAGGAATTTGTGTATACAAATGTGTTTATTGAATAATAAGCCTGTTGCGCAATTTAAAATGTTACTACTTCTCGAGGATTATGACGGCACTCATGTATATTTTATAGCGATGTAACGTCGCATTTTGCTTTGCCTCCCTGTGCGACTGTCTTTTGATGTTTTATTCACACTCGTAAACTGATCGTTTGATAAGTTTTGTTATGGGTTCATGTTTAACTTTATTTTCTTTGGTGTGTCTGTGGCCTCGGCTTGTGTTCGCACGAGTCGAGCTATTTCTTGAAATTAAATTCTCTTTTGTCAGACGCTAATGTGAGCTCCGTGATAGATCATCCCGCGTTTGCTTTATATTATATTGTTACAAGGGATTCGTATCACAATGAAAATCCAGCTACCATTGTTCTGGAGCTTTCTATCTAAGCGTGTTATTCACTCCGGCTTTGACGTCTTCATACGTGCTATCGGCAACAGTAAATTGTGGTATCGTGTCGGTACCGTCGTCGGTATGGAACCGTTTATTGATTGGTATCGTAGTTTGTCCGCTGTTCACTTTGAATAAAATTCGAATTATAATTAATCACGGTTGTGCCGCGTGGGAGAGCGTCGTCGCACGTCCGACGATCTATCATATTTTGTGATAACGCCACTAGGACGCATCTCGTAAACGTATTGAGTCGATCTGGTTTGAAGCTAAGCTGTGCGACAATAGTCGTGTGCAACGGTACAATGCTATTTCACACTGAGTAACCGTAAAGTCATACTTATTACTAAGATGTCTATGTAGACACGTGTCAATAATGTTATCAGTGGTTTCTGCTGTAGGCGCACTGTAACCGGGGGGAGGTCAGCGTGTGTCGAAGTTGTTAAGCGTTCAATTTTCCGGTCCATTTAAAGGATTCTACCGCAATGTTGCGGCGTTTATAAAGACGACAGTGTCGTTGACAACAATAAAATCGGATCATAAAGTTCCGATCGCATCCTTTGAGAGTTCCTATGCAATCTCGCCGCTCAATTTTATTTCCAATACCAGCGTAAATAGATAGGCGGGTAGATGTAAACGAGGGACACCCTGGGGCTCCGGCGGAGGCTCTTGTCAATTGAATTTGTCTGCAAGCGCTCGGTGCATTAATAGCGCACTAAACTACGTTGAGTACTATTATTGATATTTTCATAAAAGCGCGCATCCATTGTGTGGTGACGACGCTCAATGCACGTCTAGTTTTAGTTTATTTTCGTTATGGTATTTTGATATTTTATTGCCGGTATGGTGCACTGTGGCAGTTGGTTTTGTAGTTTTATTGCATCAGTAAATTTTGATTTTATTATTTAATCGAAGGCTTCCGATATTTTTCACCAAGTGTTGTACCTGAATGCGTCTCTCCAGGTAAGTTTTCCTCGCTACTCGAAATGTTTATATTAATTCTAGGCATGCAGTGCCGCTGACAGGCCACAAGAACATAATGAAATATCTCACAAATGATCTCTTGAACAAGACTTGTAAAATGTTAACATCACAGTCTATTTGTTTGTCGCAATAACTATACCCTTTCATCGTTCTCTTTCTCTGTCTGTTCCCACGTTCTTAACGCTTAATCACGTCTGCTCTGCGTTCGCGCCTAATATTGCACTGTAATGTGTTTATTAAGCGCCGTTCCCTTTAATGGCGCACCATTTAACATACAATGTGCAGTGGTCCGATTTGCGTGTTGGCCCTTCGTGGATGCGACTGAGTATCAGTAATCTGAATATTAGTAACGATATCTTGGCACGGAATTGGCGTCAGCTTTCTGTTGACATCTTAGGAGCTTGAGTTCCTTCTATTTTAACAGTACTTTGGAGTTGGTTGAGTGAGTTATTATTATTATTATGATATTTTTTAGAATGCTTTTACCTTTGTCTTTTTGAAACTGAAGTCGGGGAGTTTTCTTTGATGGAATGCCATTGCAAGCGCATTTGGATAAAACTTGAGCTTAAGTTGATGGCAAACTATCGAATGATAGATATCGCGCAGAAGAAATAAAAAGGCACCTCCACATTTTGATGTCGGTGTGTGAACTACAGTTTGCAGCTTGCTTTCTTTGCGTGTTTCGTCATCGCTACCACGCCATGAATATCACTGTATTAATTATGCTGCGGTTGTTTGATGACTGAGTTTATTTATGAGTTGGGCACTGATTCTCATGCGTGTTGGCTCACTTCTTTTTTCATGTTGACACTTTTATACGGATGGTCTAGTGCTAATTTATGAGTGATTCTTTTTTGTTCCATTTTAGAGTAGATCTTGCTATAATTAGTATTCTGATATCATCCGTCGTGTATTAATAATAGGTTTATGATTTCAGATGCTGTAGTAGGTGTGTTATTTAAGTTTATTGAAGCTTAAAATAGTTTCTTCATGAATAATTGTCTCTTTTAACTCCGTTTGACCAGCCATTATGTCAACACGGATACCCTAATCACCGCGCATAAGTTGTGGATCGAAAGTGTTTGATAAATCTACCCGTGTCATCATTACCCGAATGTGATCTACGCCTCTCATTAGCTCGCTCCTAAATAAGATATCAACCATTGATTAAGTGCCAACGCACCGGTGATTATTTTATTGCATTCCGTCGTAAATAAACAATCTGTCGATTTATGTTTTATCCGTATTACGGTATTGTCAACGGTTGTTTCCTAATTACATCCAACGTAAACGTTTAACGGTGAAATTCCTAATTAGCATACAATCGCGAACTAATAAATTGTTAAGGGAAAGTTGCATTATTGCTCATCTGCGTATAAAATACATAAAATTCACTCAAGTCGGCTGCGTCTTAATTAACTCTAAAGACTCTATGATTGAAAATTAATGAACATGGCATTAGCCACACGTATAAAATGTCTTTGCCGGTGGTTTTCGAGTCTTTAAATGAAGCTTTTGGGGACACAAAAATTGATAGTTCCATTCCGTTGTTTTCGTTAGTGGATCGTTAGTGTCACCGGTTGGCTCGCAGCGATGCAAATTAAGATGTTCGGTTGGAATTTGGTTTTGATTTATGACCTTATAAAGCCGTGGTACGACGCAGGTACTTCCTCCTCGAATAATTCATATAGGGCATTGTTTTTACCGTGTTACAGGTAATTGATCGCACTCTTTAAAGAGCTTTTTTAGATATTTTCTCTGGCATTATTTCTTAATTCAGTTTTTAGTGTTCTGGTGTAATTTAACTGGATGGCCTGAAATCATTCTGTCTGTAGTGTCTGTGGAAATAATTACCATTCACGCTAGTTTTATCTGATGTTACCAAATAGTATTTAATAACTAAGTATCGCAGGAAACTTGAGGTGTTTGCAAGCTTCATTTATATTTGATGCTAGTATTTATGTCCGTTTCCGTTCTGTTACACGCTAGTATGTCCTCAGTATCCGGCTAGCATTCCTTGAAGCGTTTTCAAGCTTATTTTAACAACTGATGTCATATCTGTGGCATCCATGTGTTGTTGATCTAAGGTCTAGTGTACTTTTGATGCGGATATTACGTGTGAATTTTAGTTTACGATCTAAACAAGGTTGGACATTGTTCTGCAAATTCCTTAAATTCAATCATTCTATACTATATTTTATTATCTTTATAATTTATTGACTATACACATTTTTATTGCCGCCACATCGTAAAAATTGTGTCTTGCTTATTATTTTCGTTTTAGAAACTCCCATACATATTCATTATTAAGTTTGTCAGCTAATTTTTAACCATCGTGTTGATTGAACATCGTCGTCACATAATTAATTAATTAAGGTATACATAATTACGTCATTAATTTATATTTTAATGCTTTCTCATTTTATTACTCTATTCAAACACGCATATTCGGCTAGTTGGGAAATAGTCTTAGACACGTAAATCATATTGTATTGGAATAAGTTATGTATCGAGTGACTTGTTATTGCTTAATAATTTAAATAAAGCTAATGAAGCATTGCCTGTTCTCGAGCAGTAGTTTGATGATAAATATATTATGTTTTCATTAATAGGTAAGATAAATGAAGTTGCTCAAAATATTATGCGCTTAAGAGCTTTATCTTGACGTTTTTACATGCATTTGTCCGTTCTACGAGATATTTTCGATTGTGATGTAATTCGTGTTTCGTATCTTACCAGGTATGTTGATGTCGCAGTTCAGGGCAAACAATAAAAATTCGGATACTTATATCCGACGTTCTTAACTCTGACCAAAGGATTTGCAACCGGATTATTTTATCCAAAATTCGGAAGCAAAAATTGTCAGTGAGCATAAATCTTCTGTTCTGTCCTAATCTCAATTTATTTGGGGTTGGCTCACAATGATTACTTCTTCCATACCTACTTCTCTATTCTTCTTCCATACTTCATTTTCTTTTCTAGCCATATCGTCTTTTGCATAGTTTATCCATCGTTTCTTTAGTCTTACAGCCATCCACATTCATATTCCAAACTTGAGGAAAGGTTGGAATATCCTTGTTGTGATCTAAATAATGTCCAGCGAGAGTTGTTTTTTATGATTCCAATTTTTTTTTATTAAAAGCGTTTTCCTTATGTGCTGACCAGCCTGAATTCCTGTGCATACTCAGGATGTCTTTAATCGCAAAGGTTTTATGCAGTACTTACTTATCTTTTAATTCAATTTACACGCGTGTGTCTTGTTCATCAGTAATTTATCGTTTGTAATTCGGTCCGTTATCATGTAAGGATCTCAATTTCTTTATCTGTCTGGACTCTGTAATATTGTTTTAGTTGGCTCGTTCCTTTTGTTTATTACTGACCATTTCTTTTTTTGGATGCCTAATTCAATCTCTTATTCGAAAGGTTTTATCGATCAATAAAGGAAAAAAAACAGCCGTTAGAGTACTAAGTCAGTATCTACATTATTGGTCTTTTCCAGGTCGTCTGAAATTCGCAACATATTTTCAACATTTTTCACCCTACTCAGTACCATTGCACCTTGTCGACTACAGTGATTAGATAGTCTAAAATTCTGCTAATAATTAAAAGGATCCCAACAAGGCTAACTAATACTGTTTATATAACGTAAAACAATTTTAATGAAGTGTACATACTACTAGTATGTAGGCAGGCTGTAGTGCCTGCGACGGGTACAGTAATAGAGAGGTGTGTCGCCCCGCCTTGCCGCTGATGTGCCGACGACAAGCTCGCAACTTGGCAGTGTTGATTTTGTTCTACCTATTATTATAAACGGTAATTGTATATTGGAAGTTGTTCATAATTTCCTTGAAAAAGAATGGCAGTAAAAATTAAACATTTAAATCCTAAAGTTTAATCATTATGCTCTTGGTATTACTGTCTGTCTGTGTTGTGATGTTGTAAGAATCTGGATAAATTTTTATTCTTCATCACCGCGGTTGTCGGGTCTAGCCTCAAAAAAATAATGTTTCCTTAGTATTAGTTTTTTCAGAGTAGAAATTTCTTACGATATATTCAAAAACACCTTCACACACTCTACACACATCATCACTAAATCGTATTAAATTCTTAGTAGACATCAACGATGGTTATTCTCCATTGGAACTAAAAGGCACCCAACCGGGAAAAAACTTCGAATAAATGAAAATAAATCTTGAAACCAACTTTGACTTTTACGTGGATTGAAACCGTGACTAAATTCAAGATTACTTCAGGCTTATGTATAGGTTTTTTTATCTCCCTTACTCGGTTTACCTCTACTGTTGAAATTGTACTATAAGCATTATCACGAGGACATAAAGCAGAAGGACTGGTAGTCACGGTATTCAAGTAGTTAACAGAAGATTTAAATTCATTCATTCGAGCTATAATGCGAGTCTTTCTTCCAAACACACCTACTATCATCATAATATCTTACTGATCATTGCCATTTTACTCCATTCCATAGAATAGAAGTGTCTTCTTGAAATTATTACACCTAAGTTTGCAATATAAACAATTCATCAGTCCATCCTCTATACTTTCAATCCATCGTACATTTAGCAAATAACAATTTGTCATAAATATAATGCGTTGTTGACTTTCAAGTAGTCTCGAGTTAATTAGTCAATTCAATTTTTATTGATGTCTTCGTTAAGTTTTGCGAGACCAACATGAGTGTTTGTTTTGCGGTTATGACTAACTTACTATATTTCGGCTTGATGATTATTGACGTTCACATTTTTATATTTAAGGTTTTAACTGTTACCACATTTTACTGTAACGATGTTGCCGTACATGGTTTTGAGTGAACCCCAGTGGTGCAACTCTTTATGAAGTGTGATTTAAGCATACGATTACAAATTCCGAGTATTGTACCTACATTTCCGATGTAGAGTCTTGAACGTGAATCAGGATGGCCTGCTTTTCGAGGATTTACAAGTAATTTCGTGATGCAATGTACGATTAAGTGGCTTCAGTCATTTTTGAATGCAATGTCCTGCCTACAAATGGTGTATTATACATTCAATTACCTACCCGTTTGTGGTTTTCGACCATGTTATGCTAACATAACATATTTTTTGATCATTTACTTCTAAGAACGCTTGCATTTTGTCGTGGTCTCCGATGCTGTGACACAGATTACTTCATCGAATAGAGGTATCTTTTAGAAATAAACATTCTGGTATTTGCGTGTAGTTAGTTATTCAATCGTAGTCGGTCGGACGGTCCAGATTTTCTTTAACCTGAATCTAATGCCTGCAACATATGTATTTATTATAATTTCTGATATCCTTACTTAATATTATAAATGCGAAAGTAAGTTTGTTTATTTGTTTGTTACCATTTCACGCCTAAACCACTGAACCGATCACCCTAAAATTTTGCATATACGTTGTCTGATGTAACGAAACGGACATAGGGTACCTTTCATCAGACACGGTTTCAGAAAAAAGTACTGTTCCCGAGGAAAACAACAATAACGTTGTTACGCTCATAGATGGCGCCACGTGTATTTCGAATCATGATTGAATTACAAGCAGAGTACAACCCAAATTGATCGGCAAATTCATAATTAACGCGAGCGAAGCCGCGGGCTAACGCTAGTTTCTTATAAAAGTGATCATTATGTACATTTCGTATTATTGTACATTGCCCTACTTTCCGAAATAAGCAATCAATACTCGTAGCATTTCAAAGATTTTGAAAACTTCATCTTCAACCTTAGGACACTAGGGAAGTTAGTAAACAGTTTATTTATAGATAAAAAGACTCGACATTAATGTTTCAAGTAGTTTTATTGTATGCACACAATATAAAATGCTGAGATATTTTACCTCCTCTAAACCGTAGCCGTATTATGAGAGTCGCCGGCGCCGGCGTAGCTCTCACGAATTTCGCGGCGCGGCGCCTGCGCGTGGGCGGCCTATCTTGTACCGCCATCACACGTACACTTGCCACCACACCTGTAACATCTCCCCTACATGAAATCCTTACAAATAAGGCTCAATTTCCTCTACCACAACCGAACAGTGAAATTCATATGACGGCCCTTTGTTGCCGAGTACGTCTAATTAGTCAGCCTGTTTAGTGCTGTGCTGTACTCCCGCCGCAGGCATTTCACTATGCAATATGCAGTGTGAAATTGTGTGATTTATTGATATCTTATGCGTGGCATGAACTTTAGATAAATTAATATTAAACACCCATTTAGGTATAGACCAAGTTTTATTTGGATCTCCGATAAAGTCGGTTTTGGACTTTATAGGAGTTAAGGCTCCATCGCTACGCCTACAACAATACATTGTATGTGCTTTATATTAACTGTCTGGCCAGTGGAGGCATCGTATTTCAACAGTCGTGTACAGATTCATCTGCCAGTGCTTATTCATAAGAATATTCACAAGTGACATTAAAACTCCTTGTATGACGTTTTTGTTCAGTCTCGTTGTCGACGGATATCAAAGAGTATATTTCGTTGAATTTATTGCGTTCGCCTGCGGTATCGTCTGTGTTGAATAGCTTGTCGTGTGATATATTTTTCCTCAAACCGTCTCTTAACTGTTCGCCTTGTACACTGGCGTCTCGTGTTTGCTCTTTGTGATGATATTGGCTGGATGTTGGACGTTCTACGGACTTCTTTCCAATGTAACAATGCTACTTTCATTCCAGTGTAAGTTATAGTTGGAAGTTATCATTGAAGTTATTACGCCACTCGCTTGAGTCACGCGTGAGGTCCTGAATCAGAAATATGAGCTGAAAAACGCCGGCACGATGGCGCCAACGTTGAAATTAATCTGAATCGTGTATCAGCAACTTCCAATTTAAAAATGTTTATAGGAATTAAATGAGAGCATTGTAAATATTGTGCTCATTGTGAGTAATGAACCACTCATTACTTACTGTCGTTATCTCAGACAAAATTATGCCATTCGTTTGAGAAATTGGTTTGTGTCATGGAATAATTTGTTTATTTATTAGAATAATATTGATGGCATCGAACACCCACGTATCGAATTACCGTCTGTGTAGGTATCGTTTCGCCGCCTAAAATTAACAAAGGTCCGTTGTTGCTACCGATTTGTCGCGACCGGGTGATTTATCTTCAATAAATTTATCGCTCAATCAACGTCGTCGTACGCGCAAGTTCGCGCCGCCGCTGATTGGATTTCTTCATAATTACATCTTTTGACACGTACGCGCCAAGTTTCGTACTTCACAAGCCGGGGCATGAGATCGTGGGAGCACCGTGTAATCAGCTTTCTTGACTGTCTTGTTTTGATCTGATACCAAGGAAATATTGTTTAACAGAATTGATGCAATTAGCACTTCCGAAACATACAGTTTTACTGTTTAGAGTAAGTATTTTTATCATTTCTCCTTCTGATGATCTGGTTCTCCATTATTATCTTTTAGGCAGCTCTATGGCAAAAATATAGGGACTCAAAGCGAAGCATATGCCCAACGTAAACCTGCATCGTTACAAACTTCAGATACTTTATTTATTTAACAAAAGTGAACTCTATTAAAGCATTTCCAGATCCTCTTAACTCTTCGCCGGTTGCGTGCGCCATGCATATTTAAAGCAACGCGTTGAAGGGCGGAGAGTTTTAGTATGGTTTCGTTTACACGTCATCCGGTTGTCATGTCTGATAATATTTTGGTGGTTATTAACAGAGATCGCCGCCCCTGATAGTGGATATATTATATTATTATGTACGCACTTAAAATTAAATGTTAAACGACAATAATTCGTGCTTTCATGCCCATTAAGGGTTTCGGATAAATCGTTCTTGATTACTTGTCCATCTCGGGTGACATAAACCGCTACGGCTTAATATGAAATGTTTATGAATCTCTTTAATTATATGGATTTTGAATACATAGGATTTAACTTTTATATCGAATAGAGACAGTCATTCTCGGGCATTATTCGCATTTCTTAGCTAAACGGTTGGCGGTTAACTGCACCGTCGCTTTATTATAACAGTGGACAATTTTTAAGTGTTTCAACTTCCATAGCTTTTCTTTTTTAACTTTACTGAACTTCCTTACTGCAATGCATTATATAATCCATCATAGCTGTGTTTTTATAAACTGTTCATAAGTGTATGTCGTACCTCCACAGACGTCGCATTTTAATCAACTTACGAGGTATCATCACCTGTTATTACCCCAGTAACATGCGGTAAATGATTTAGTTGAAATTGAACGTTCAAACACCGGTCTTGGTGGAGGCTCTGTGGATTTTTATGATTGCACCGTCATTGCCGCACAACACTGCAATTTCTCAACTAAGCCGACACACCTTCCAAAAAAAAATGTATGGAATATCTATTATATGCAGCAAATCATCTCAAACGAGGCGTTTATTCCGTATATTTATTTTTTAGCAAAACAATCAATAGGATAGCATCGTTTTTTAATTGAAATTTACTTGTTCGTTTATTAGGTTTTACATACCTACCTTATTGGGAAGATATTCAGCATGTTTTATCTCTTTTTTTGGGTAGGTTTCCAATACGCTAGCGTATTGATCCGCATTCCGGAAGCACTTAAAACAAACCGTTTGCATTCCGATCGTCGATATTATTTTATTTTGTCCTGTTCCGGTCAAGCTGATAGGTTCAATACCATTACTGGTATATATAATAGGTTGCGCCGTAATTCCGGACGACCATTCTCTTTAATTGTCATAAAATACAATCTTGGTTGGGAGATTTAAGCTCGTGCGCGGACGTACAAAAAGAATACAATTAACTCTTAATTTTGCAACACCCGAAAAGCGATCTCTTGTAGGGTGACCATTAACTATCGAGTTATCTTAAGGTACGGTTACAACTCGCGTTCTTCGGCAGCACACATATTGGCATTCCGAGGCTGAATTCACACATATTTTAAGGTAAGTATTTATTTGGTAAATTATGAGAACATTATCACACCCTAAAAACGCTTTGCGGGTCCAATTTAAATTTTTATCAGCAAATACCTATAGGTAGTTACGAGACCGTTTCGGCAATGAAGCGATATTGGCTTCGGACTGACAGTAAATAATCTGGATCCATTGAAAATAACTTCACATACATTTAACAAAAATGGCTTGTTCAGACGTTACGAACGCTTTTTTCGGATTGTTGATTTATGGTTTTATATGATTTATTGTAATATCTTAATTTGTGCTTTGTTATTCGCATCGCCTGTCTTCGTTAGTAACTTTCTTTTTGAGAATGCAATAAATGACAAGGAATATATAAGTAATCAAATTGTATTCAAGAAAGGATGTCCAATCAAGTTTTCTTTATTTGAAAGCTTTGGTTCGTGATCCTAGACTTCTATAACGAAAAAAAAGTATTTTATTTTAATCTACTTTCGAGTCCTAACGATAGATTGGAAAACTAGAATTGGCGTTACCGTAAGGAGGACATATTATTATCCTCAAGATACGTAAATGTCCACATGACTTTTATACACCATCATAATCGATTTGAAAGTGTTTGGAAGGAGTTTTGATTATCCCATAATTTCTAAAACGCTGGGTTACACGAGGAGTATCATCTCAGCCCATCACGCCACCCAGAACGTTCTTAAACTGAATTTCGGCGCGGTGGTCGCAATTAGGCGCGATAAATGCTCCCGACATCCGATACGATACACCGGGTTTTCATTCGATTAATCGGTCGAAACGAATACGGAATCCCATTTTAACAGGTCGTACCTTATAGTTTTTTATGTAGCACCTCGTGCGATATTTCGATACTTATCTCAGCTTGTTCTCATTTGATCTTCCAATTGTAATATCAGAAGGTTAAAGCTTATTTGACTTATGATTGCAATTATTTTTAGTTTAATGATAACTTTACGACGAAATATTAAGATTGAGACGGAGGACAGCCTCGTAGGTCTAGTGGTCGTTAGCGCGGTTGCTAAACATGAGGCCCTGGGTTCAATTCTCAGGTCGGGCAAATTGTTATTGGGTTTTTCCATCAGAAATTTCTCAGTACCTGGTACGGAGTCTGGATTTGTACCCATTGATGGCAATAGGCTCGACCCTTTTATATTACATGGGACTTAAAAACATAACTGGCGAAATGTGAGTGTACTGTACTATAAGGCACACCTCTACCTAACCCTCCGAGTATTAATAATAAGAGTATTAACAATAAAACTGCACTGAAACTTACACCTAAAAGGTGCCAGATGGGATGTTCTTGGAAATCTTAAGCTAATTGATCTTATTGAAACCCCTATGTTTCTTAACACATTTGGCTTTTAAATTAGTCAACGGCTAGTAACATAAGTTTTTTCTGTATTGACAGAGCCCGCATTCGTAAGAAGTCAGCCACATATCAATTATTATGACACCGAATGCTTTTTTGATCATTACTCAATTACATTGTTAAATTTTATGTCTTACTCTCAATATTCGACCATAACGAGGGTCATAATATCTTTGACATCAATATCAATTGATTGTGGTTTATAATATGTATAAATCAACAACGTTTAATTTATAGTGTTTAGATTGTGGTTAGTGTACCGGGCATGTAAGAATTTTAAAATGACACTTCACGACATCTTTTGATTCACATACACATGTCCCCATAACAACCGAATATAATTAGTAAAGGCACGAACAATTCCTAGACAGGTCACAAATTTGAATGAGTCAACTCCACCCTTTTTAAATCTACCGCAGCAGTCGACTCGGTGTCAAAAGAGAACAAGTCAGTAACGATCCATAAAACAATACAAAAAGCTCAACCATTACAAGGCGACAAAACTGTAATATCAATAGAACACAATGGGAACAATAGTTGCCCTCTGTCAATTATGCCATCATTACCATTGGAATAAACGACGTAACGGATCAGATGATTGTCAAAAAACAACATGATGACAACGCAATGCGGCCACAACTGCTTATCGCGACATAAACAAACAAAAATCATTCTTATACTTCAACAAATAAAATGTCTAATTCCTTCGAAAAAACTTACGATGGTCTTGCATATTTTAAAATGTCGAAACAGTTACCCTATAAATGATTTATAGACCGAGCGCCGCCGTCTTAATTTTTCTCACTTAACAATGTACAATGTATCTGAATAATTAAGTGTCGCACGCCGGTTAAAAAGTTTATTTGCGCATTGTAATTAGGTGATTAGGAAATTGGAAAGATGATGTGGTTGAGCCTGTTCTACCTGCTTATTATGTTACCAGTTGAAGTTATGCCACCTGCATCAACCACTAGCCAGGCATGATTATCCATGTATGATTATGTTGTTTCATCTGCATGCTGTACTAGTGGCACGTGAATTCCAAGAAGGTAGTCAGTATTACTACCGTGGATCGTCGAGAGAAAGTCACAGAAGTGATTTGGTGTTTGCATCGTGATAAGCTGCTACAAGCTCTTTCTTGTAACCTCGTAAATTCTATTTGGTATCGGCTCCGATTTGTACCCTGAAATTTAATACTCGAACTTAACGTTGACTCACCCAAAACGTTTCAATTTTGCGAAATGTCTACATGCTTTTGTGTATCTACTTTGTACAGTCGCCGTCAGATATATTGTAGCAGACAAGGTGACCAAATACTTCTGAACAATTTAAAATGTCAATAAGTTCCATACACTATAAGTTACCATTAATATCTGAACATTCATTACTTCATTAATATCTGAACAGATGCTTGTCAATAATTTCTATACACACAACTAACCAAAAATATCTGAACACTTACAACGTCAAGTGTATCTACGCATACAAACACTGAGCTTACGTAATTCGTTACTGCGTGATATAAAGGACGAACCAAAAACGACTATCGACTTGACTATGGTGGTTGGTCCAGTCATTTGGTAGTTTTACTTGGAAAGTTTTTAAACTGGTGATTTTATTGAGGTCGACGTGCTCTCTTCGAATTTTCACATTGTCCCCAGATTTCTACCGCAAAGGCATAAATGACTATTGATTTGACCAAAAAATTTTATGGCGGTGCGAGCAGCCAAGATAAAACAATGAGCGATAAAGTGAAAATTCGAAGAGAACACGTCAAACTCATTAAAATAAGCAATTTTCAAAACTCCCGGAAAAAAATCCACCCTTTTTGAACACCAAATGACTGTTCTAGATACGATGGAAAGGGAATATAATTAAATTGTATAGAAAATCATTAGCTACAAAATGTTATAAACTGCCAGGGTCATCATAGTATATAAATTAGCAAAAGAGTTTCTATAAATATTGTATTTATAGTAAAGTTGGAAGCACTTCCTACTGCAATTTTTCCTCAACTGCTCTGATATTTAAGACTACTCCATCGGCGTAGATACACTTGACGTTGTAAGTGTTCAGATATTTTTGGTTGGTTGTGTGTATAGAAATTATTGACAAGCATCTGCTCAGATATTAATGAACTAATGAATGTTCAGATACTAATGATAACTTGTAGTGTAAGGAACTTATTGACATTTTAAATTGTTCAGAAGTATTTGGTCACCTTGTCTGCTACAATATATCTGACGGCGACTGTATTGTGTTGACGTTTTTCAATTTGTACTATTATTCATTTTATTCAAATCTCGATAAGTTCCTTCCTTGATTTGATAGATTTACTGTCTGCTATTTACAAGAGAGTCTACATCATTATTTAACATATTCTGATCACTATCATATGATTTGCGAAGGCTGCTGCCAGGCTGTTTGGATACTTATTGTTTATTAATATAGGTTGGCTTTTTGTTGTATGGTCTCTGAAACGTATTTGCGATTATTTGATCCTCGCATTTGTCAAATATGATCGAAGCGTGCGAAGGTGTTATTCGTTTTGTCGACACGCGATCGAGAGATAAGTCCGGAGCTTGCTACTTGTAATTTGATGGGAGGTCCTCGAGCTTCAACGTTTTATTTTTTGTAAACCACTCGTACTATTTATGCAGTGGTCTGTTTTTATGATAAATTGATTTGAGCGATGTAAAATCTGGTTGGCAAATACTAATTAAATATGAATACGTTTCGCAATCATTAAACATACATACAGGTAAATACGTTTCAGCGGTCGCGGTTATTTATACAGATATTTGGCGCGATTCATTAATATATCAAGGCATAGTCTGGCAACTGGGTACAGCCATTACGATACCGTGCATAATTTATATCAATTTGATAATTTAATGTGATAAAAATCTTGTATGTTTCACTTTAAGATATGCTTATCTTCAAATGAATACATCTCAATACCGTCACGTCTCCGCAGGTGGTGATCCTCCTCCCTTGGGCTGTGCAAATGTACGTACATGTTGTACGTCGTAAAAATGACAATCTTACATTTATTGCCTTGTAGGACACATGTAAATAATGTCTTGTCGTGTCGTATGGTTTTTGTCAGCGGGCAATCGGCGATTTATTGAATTGCATTGTTGATTATTTTATTAACGACTTCTTTCGATTGCGTGAACGTTACTCGCAATCACAACTTGAATCGCCGCGCCACATGTTGTACTGTTGAGAGGCTTGACGAACCAATGTTTATCACGAGTTATAAATAGCTGTTACTTTTGCTAATGATAGTGCTGAAAGATTACTTATTTATGGGCCGTGGTTCAGTGGTTGCTATAATAATCTCTAACAATTACACCTAGTTGCAGTTACATGAGAGATCAATACGAAGTGTCGACATAACTCCTTGTCGTTATTTATTTCACCTGCTGTAATGCACTAACAAATGGGTACAGTCTGCAGAGAATATCTAATTTATATATTCTACAACCGAATTTATTTGATTAGCAACTATCCGAGAGGTCATTCTACGAGAATGTACGAATCTACCTTAGCCATTTCTTGCGACAGGCATAAAATTGATTTCGGGTGGCCAATCCTCATTTTTGAGACCACACCGCAGGATCAATATAATAATAATTATCGTCAAAACCATCAACAAAAATAAAACGTCATATTTAAATACCGGTAAATAAATAAAATATTTTATTTTGTTGACGTTAATCGAAGGTACAGCCAATAATGTAGGTGCGTGCAGATCCAACTTGTGATTGAGAGTTACGATTGTCATTAATATCGTAATGGAATCGATTTATGATCGAGAATCATCTCATCGATTTTATTGCTCGGCCTGTACTGCATTTAATTCTAAATACATTCGATGGCAACCACATTACAGTCTGCTAATTTGTAATCATGTTTGCGATGCGTAATGAATTTTTGTTCTCTAGTTATCGATGAGAATATCGATAGCTGAATCTTGGGATATAGTTTTTAATAGCTAGATCACGGTTTGTTTTTACGGTCGATAATGAGAGAGTAAATTAAAAAGGTATTTCGCCGTCACGTCATCCTTTCAGAGCTCTCTTTATAAGTACTTCGCCACAGGGCAGTAAAATCAAAATTGCGTCGTTTTTCGAACGCATGACGTATGAAGTCAAGGTTTAATTTTGTTTGCCACCGCATTTTTTACATCGATATTCGCGGTTTCAATATACTCCTTTGTCCAGGCTGCGTTTTATTTGTTCCGGTGCTTTAATGTTAATTGAAAATCGTGGTAAGTGTGCACCCGATGAGGTCGTGATTGTTTAAAGTATTGTTCGACGTTTCTTTAGTTGATTCGACAAATTCTTCTGTGATTTTCCTTGCATTTGTTAGTATAGTAATATCACTTTTTCACCTGTCATTAAACAGATCAAGTTCTTACCAAATATTCATATCGACGAAAGTAGAATCTCCAACAGCAGTAGTGTTCATTTAAATTATTAACTTAATGATGAAAGATTAACTCGGTAAACCATCCCACGTATTCTTAATTTATTGCGCAAATTAACATACATTCATATGATTGTCAGATTGTTAAGCAATTAATTAATTGCACGATTGCTTCTCGGTATCGCCGAAAACAAGATGTCGGCGAATCATTTTCGGCAACTTTCACATGTCACCAATTAATTTTAATCGATCACATAAAATGTTATTAATCAAGGAACAATATTCAATATTTATGCATACTTCTCCGTATCATAACTACATGGATTTATTAAAATTGCTGTCTGTTAATTTATAAAGGCCACCGGCGAATCCAAATTGAAAATTAACCCCATTTAGACACACCTCCTGGCGCTCATTTTTTTTCATTCTTTTTACATCATGTCAACACCATCGATAAATTATTACCACTCTAACAAGCTATTATTATGGACCCTGACATTTTATTTAAGGTAATTTTGGGCAAAATTGAAAATTTCCACCCAAAATTTTTGGCCTGCGGTGTAACAGCAATGGGTTTTTAAGATTTATGTCCAACGATTTTGGAGTTATTTAAAATTCTAATTCATTGTTTATACTCTCGATATAAAATCTTATCGATTTCTTGGAATGGTTATCTGGTTCGATATAATTTGAAAGTCTTAAACGGTGACGTTTTCATGTTATTAGCATACTAATTTTTTTATTTTAACCTGTGTCGTGTGTCGAAAAGTCCCAAAGTGAATCGAGTCAGGTGGCCCTCATTGAGCATAGTTCATTGACACCGGTCAGGTAGGGCCAGTAGATGATTGATCTGCTCCCTTATCACACGCCGTCGCCTACGTGCGGCTTTCTCAAAGACACATTGTCTACACGCAGAGAAGCGTACGCTAATAGCACTACAACTTAGCCCAAAACACAAGCTAACATGTCGTTAATTTATTTTTACTTTATGTCTATATTTTTCTTTGTTACAGAGCGTACAGTCGTGGAACAAGACAATTAAAGAAATGTAAGAAGGTTTTTTTTTTCATATTTTTATTGATTACAAGATCTGCGTATCGTGTAATAATGATTTATTTATTAGGGAAAGTGTGGACAGCACAGATGAAATAAATATTGAAAATTAGCGTCAGTACCGGAGTTGAGATCAATTTCATGGATATCATTTTACGTTTCCAATTTACATTTGAATGCAGTCCTTAATTCCATTTAATTAAGATTCAATTTAAAACTTTAATAATCATATTGCTGTAAACGTGTGGCGCCATCTGGATGTGAGTGGACATTTTGTAAATTGAAAAACTGACAGTTTGCAGTAAGTACATAGTTCCAATGACCCTTTCACCGAAATGATGATAGGATAATTGAACTTTCAATAAGGATCAGTAAGACATAGTGCTTTTACGATATTTAATTTAGTATAGTCTACTTATTGATATACTTTTTACTGGAATTGTCCTTCAGTTATTATGGATCAAAACCTTGCTGAGCTCTAACCAACAGAAGACTTCGAATAAAAACGACGCTTGAGTGATGAGTGCATTTCACAGATTGATTACAATAAATTGAGGGCTGATAAGTGTTTTATTGTTTGAAGAAAAACTTGTTAAAACGCCATAATTATGCAAATGTTTGCCGACGTGCAGTAGGTAGGCCGGCGCCGCAACTAATTTAGAAAGTTATTTTTATATTTAAACTGTTGCGTTGAACGATTTTCTCAAGTTATTTATTTAATGCCGACGGGTACACAGTTTTCTGTAATTGGACATTATTTGAGTTTACTCCTACGTACCAATCCGTCATAAAATCTCGCGCCGGTAGTCATTCATTCATACACGTTTGAAATAAAAATGCTCTTTATTTGCAGTTGGGACGTTCCAGCTCTACTCGAGAAACTTCCGAGTTTGGGAGCTGTCATAGATTTGACGAACACCGCCCGATATTACAATCCTGAGGTACGTAAACACAATATTACAAGTCTTTCAGACAAGCTTGTTAAAAATGAGAATGTAGTAGAGCAAAAAGAGTACGCAGACACTTCGCACATACCGCATACCGAAACAGACATCTCAGTTCCATAAACATTCCTCGGTGGTTGTTAATAGTAATGAAAGGTAACAACTACTCTGCACTAACAAATGTAAGACAACGTGTAGGGCTAGTAACGACTTGTTCGGATAGCGCCCGTAGGAATCTCGGCCCGCCCGCCATGTGTTAGAATACCGGGAAGCTATAAAATTATGTTCAGTTTTACGATTGAAAGTCACATTTTCCAGTACGATGCTTTGTTCGTTCTTGCGTCTGATTGCCTTGCATTCATCTTCTAGCATAATCCGATCGTAAAACATGGTTTCCATGGAGCAGTTGACTTTTGCCCGTTGTAGTCCAAGTCGCCAAACGACATGTCCACAGCTAAAGGCGTTACCAGCTCTTTATCCTCCTTAATGTATAGATATTAATAGATTGATGATTGATTGATTGATGTTTAGATTATTTATTATTATTGTTTTGATTTTTTGTTTTTTTATTATTGTTTTTGGTTTATTGTTTATTATTTATGTGTTGTTATTATTTGTTGTTTGTTATTGAACAAGAAGTTATTTTTTAGATATTTATTGTACCTATCACAATGTTTTCTTATTTAACCCAAAGGTTGACTGGTAGAGAATGCCTTGTGGCATTAAGTCCGCCTATGTACCACTATTGTACATGAAGTTTAAATAAATAAATAAATAAATAAATATGCTGCGATTTTCTTAATGTTATGACGTAGGTGTTAATTGAGTGATGATAGCTTAAGCCGGCTTTGGCTTCTGGCAAATCATATTCCTAGTTTACGTGATAACACGAAATAACTAGTTAGTACTGTAAACGTAATTGTAGGACTCGTTTAGTAAGGCGTAAATGTCAGTGATTGATTTCTGGTTCTACCGAGATTCGGTAGGAAAATGTGTACCCAATTTTAATGTTACGTCGTTTGACATTGATGAAACTAGCTGATTGCCGTTCTGACTGGCGCCATAAGCTTCAACACTCCACCGTCGGCATAAAATATTCACTTACTATACTGTCCTAAATAAAGACTGCCTCGTTGGTCTAGTGGTCGCAAGCGCGACTGTTGAGCATGAGGTCCTGGCTTCGATTCCCTGGTCAAGCAAAATATTATTGGGTTTTTTCCTGCAGGAATTTCTCAGTAGCAACCACGGAGTCTGGATTTGTGCCCGGTTGATGGCAATAGGCTCGCCCCCTATTACATGGGACTTAAACATAACTGGCGAAATGCGGGTGTATTATTAGAGTATACCTCTGCCTAAGCCTTCGGGATTACAGGCGTGATGTTAAGTCTCAAATAAACCCTAACCTTCAGCAAACAACAAAACGACACAAAATGAGGAAAACGCTACAAACTTCATAGAGAGACAAGGCTGCAAGTCGACAAGGCGGCAAATTCTATGAAGAATGTCCGTCGGATAGCTGTGAACGCTGTAAAGCTGGTTGTGTGACACACAATGACTTGCCACACTTCAACACTCGGAATAAATGTTCAGGACTCTCCTGATACATTCGTCGCCATTGTGATGGCCCATGCTGCTTCGCTAATGTGTATGACGAGTGGGCACCGTTGTTCGACTGTCGGCTGTGAAATTTTGCGGCCCGTCAAGAGGTCAACTGTAAGAACTTTATGCTTGAGATTTTGAAGTCAAAGGGCAGTTTTGTGACACAGTTTTTTTTTTAAATTTGATCTTGTTTTGGCACACAGTGTGATAAATAGGGGTGTTTAGCAGGATCTGGTTAAACTAAAGCTTAAAATTAACACTAGAAACGGGATATTTTTTTTTTGTTTTTTTTTTTCGGGATATTATAATGTTAGTGACCATGATAGTTTAAAAACTTAAACTAAAGCTTATTCCGAAATGTTGAAGTCATCGTGCAATAAGCTGGTTGAGCACAATCATATTTTGGAACTTCTTCTTTCTTGATATTCGTTCCGTTTCTGCACACTTAGATAGTTTGTGTAACATAATGCACGTCCTCAAAAAAACTGTCGTAACAGGGAAATATACGCATTTTAAAGTTTGTTGTATTTTTATTCCGTATATTTCGTAAAAAACTGGTGACATATTTTTGCAGTATTGAAATTGAGTGAGAAACACCTAATCCTTTTGTGTTATTCAATGTCCAATATTGTACGAAGCCCACGATGAATAAACTAGATGAAATATGTAAAATTATTAGTCGTAGACGGTTTGAACAGGTATACATATCACACAGTTGAGTGGAAGTGGCAGGTTAGCATCATGCGTCCCATCGCTTCGGGGCACGAGACTACGACACCCCTCAATGTCGTGTCGACGCTTCACAGACGTGTCATAGTGATGCCTGCAAGACGCACTACTTAAACGAGACATGTGTCAGTATCTTTGTCACATAAACTTTCTTGGACTTCTTTGATTTTGAACATTATAAGTGGGAAATTCGACAACTGCAGCGACTTTTGTCTTGTCACGATATAGTAATGTCGAGGAGCTTAGGAGGACATGCGTCATCAGCCTTGTTCAGACTTCTAGTACACATGCCTTTCTTTATATGAGAGGGATTGGGCCATAATCCACCAAGCGGGCCCAGTGTTGGTTGGTAGCTGTCTCTTGTCTTCTAATTTTTAGGTTAGAGGTACATACCGATTTCCTCACGATGAAAACAACAAAACGACAAAATGATTTTTCTTCACCGAGAGTAGTCGTGATAATTCGAACCAACGATCTACAATTCGTAAGTCTCGGCTGTACTAGGCTACTACACCACTGCTCTCGCGAAATTGCTATCTAAAAATTAAACTTATTCCAGAGTATTAGACTTTTATTTTATGTCTTTGATTACCATTAACAATAAGAAGATTCGTTCTCAATACATTTGGCTTATTGTAATCTTCATTAAATGTAGTGCAACTAATCGCTCTTCAATATCTCAGTGACATCATAAATTCCATACTGAAGTGCTTAGTCAAACATCTTATTCGCTTTAAATGTCTAATACATAAGAATTATGAAGTAATATTAAATAAGCTATTAATTAAGCTGCAGTGAAGTTGACTGGTTTAGATTTCGACACCTCTCTAATCTGATTGGTAATTGTCATCAGTTGACGTCTAGTGACTCGTCGCTCACTTCATTATTATGTGCCATGGATTAGAAAGTGGATGGAGTGATCGTTTGACATTGTTGGTGAAAATTCGTGAAATTATTTTAAGAATTATATGGATTGAGCAAAAAGTCATGGCGCGTTTAGTTTGCGATTTAAGTCACGCCAATAGGGATGTTGACACCATTAAAAAATAATTCCAAGACAGCTTCTCTAAAAAAAAAACACTTTATTTTAGACCTGAAAACACGATGTATTGCTAAATTAGATTTTTAGTTGCTTTGAAATCAATAAATAACTGAGTCATTGAGTTGACGAAATAGTGACGTCAGCGTGCTATTGCCGTACAAAATGTAAGGGGGAATCGCGTTTTGACAGATCATAAAAAGTATGTCAATTGATTGGTGTTTCAACTACCCTATTGGCCGCACAAATTGGATGCGTTACAAAAGTGAAAAGTTGTACTTGGAACTGTCAGCAAAATAAAGAGGTGATCACAATTAAGTAAGAAAGAAGGCAAAAGCCACCAGATGATGGCGTATTTGTGAGCGTGTCATCGAGGTCGGCCGCTGTTCCGCACATTATTTCTCCATTCTTTAACTGCTCTGTGTCACATAAACCATCGTCTGTTTCATGCTCTACTTACATTCTATAATCTCATTATTAAATACGTATCTTTAATAACACGATCATTTGAAACCGGCTTAAAGTAATGTGGTGTACTCAACTTTTCATTTAAATTCTTGACCCGTGTTTTGGCGGTCCGTTTGTACTGTTGTATATGACTTTACAAGTAAAATAAGGTTTATTGGTTTTTGGAATTTACGTTATTTACGCGGTAGGTACCTCTGTTAAAGTTGACTCAAAAATAACTTTATGAATAATTTGTATATTTAAAAAAATATCTTTGAATTTTTCAAGCAAACGCATCGGTCCAGAACTCCAGACAAAGTTGCGAAACTGTATAAATAAATGTTTGGTTTCTTTGTTATAGGAATTACAATCGAAGGGCGTACTACACAAGAAAATTTTTATGCCAGGCCGCATAATACCTCCCGAGGACAAAGTGACAGAGTAAGTCCATCTTCCCCGGCGCTGTTTACGTGCGATTAATCGCGCTCTCTTGTAAAACGTCTTCACGACGCGACGCCAAGCCTTTTTAGCTCGCCCAAGTAGAAGATGTATCTCACACACATACATACATGTTCCAGACGTAATCTTTATCACATAAACCTTTGAAAGTCAGGCATTGAGAAGTGACGTACTATTTGTTGTGTTAATATCGAACCCTGACAATATTTCATCCTGAAATATAGTAGAGATTGTGCGTATCGACGTTCTTTTAAAGCTCTAAAAAACAAGGGAGAATTGAACATTATTGCAGCTTTAAATCATTCAACAACAAGAGCTGACCACAGAACACTAAATACTAGTGATTGATATGGACTTGAATACGACATTTCGCCTAAGGATGATACGGCTTAACAAGTTTACACTCCCTTACACGGTGTTGCGTAAATCAGAAACAGAACAGCTATCTATCAAAGCGTGGAGTTATCGTTTTGCATTCGCGGCGGATTTTAATTTGAAGCGTCGAATTGGCGCCATTCGTAGGCCGAATATGGGTAATGTTATAAATCTACGCGGGATGCGTGGGCGGTGCGGCGCGCGCGCCTAAGGGCCGCCGTCGACCCGACCGACGGAGGTACCTATTCTCGTATTCAATTGAACTTGGTCACATCTAGCGCTTGTGTCGATGGCGTCTGCCTCCCACGCGGGATCCGATGCCTTTCGGAATTTGAAAGGCATTTGTCGCAGCGACGATGCGTGTGCTCACGTGTAGCAGTTGTCCGGTTGTCCCCTGCAACTAAAACACACGGCGTTTTATTATGTCGTAAACTTTGACACTATCGAAGTAGTCATATTACAGAATTTCTGTTAATTGATATGTTTATTAAAATACTTACTAAATATCTTAATGTAGTCTTTTGTGTGACAGATTTAGGTAATAAAGCCTAAGTAACGCTCGCATTAATATAAAGTATTATTATTAACACAATATTGCATTTTGGTCATGATGTTTTGACGTGCTCGCGTAGCTCATTACGTGGCTATATCTGAAAAACGAAAAAAAAAATGAAAAATGTTTATTTGTCCCAAAATCAGTTACATGGTTTAAAAATGAGACATCCCCACTAAGTAATTGATAATACTTGTGTTGGGGCTATCTCGCTCTTTCCCTATATTTATTAACAATATTGAGACTATTGCACAAATTATTACAAAAGGTGATTAAAAACAAAAAAAAAAAATGAAGCAAAACGAACAAAAATAAGAAAAAAGACAAAAATTAACAGTGAATGACTTAAAAACTAATTAATTTGCAGCTCTTTGTGTAAACTGTAGTTGTATGCCTATGTGAAACTGTATGTGCGGCATGTTTTTAATTGTGTGTCTATGTGTGTGGGTGTATGTGTGTATGTGTGTGAGTGTATGTGTGTGTGAATGTGTATGTGTATGTCTTCTTTGAAGTGCCGATTGGTTCGAAGCAATTGATGGATTGTACTCGGTGAGTACTAACATTATTGATACGGAGGGAATCAAAAGAAATTGTTTAACCAAGTCTAACCAAAAGTTGCTCAGTTTCCTCGTATGTTAAGGTTTTAAGCCACTCGGTTATTAACTTTTTGCATACGTGTGAGACCTCATGGTGGAACCTTAATTTTTGGTTAATTTTATTGAAAATGTAGGCTGATTGGGTTGCATACTGACGCCGTGCAAAAGCGGTATCTAGTTAATTTATTCATAGTCTACTTTTGAACTTGCTTGGAAGTAAAACACGAAAAAACGTAGAATTTTACGAAGACAAGCACATATATGTACCTACTTCCCATACAAACCATAATTATATGCTGTTCAGAACCACGTCTTCACCAATGAATCAGAATGAAATACGAGCAAATCACACTGCCTATCAATAAATAAAATGATTTGCTCAGCATTAACTCTTAGATTATCTCGATCATTTGTCTGGTCTTTTGTTCGGCGCTGCGCCCCATCGTCGGCTGACATAGACATAAATAACCATCGGCATTTCTAAGATAGTTCGCTGTTGTTATCAAGGTGCGGACCTCGCATCTGTTTGTCAGTTAACGCTGGACAAATGCGCCACCCGTATAGCTACTTCGAATGTTCACTAAAAGGCAAGTCGACTTAATGACAGGTCTATAAGTTTTAAGAATAGGATACTTCGGGAAGATTCTCGCTAACTAATGAAATGGAAAATGTCATGAGGAAAGTTTTGAGTATGAATGAATGTAGACAGCTATAAGACTAGACGAAGGCACAGAAACGACAGATGGACTCTGTGAAGGATGATATTGCTAGAAAGGAGGTGACTGCTGAGATGACGAGTAACAAAGAAGTATGGAAGAAGAAGACATGCTGCGCTGACCCCAAACAAATGGGAATAAGGGCAGGTCAATGATGATTATGAAATATTAATATAACAATTTTTTTCCAGCAAGTTTGTAGCTCTTTCAGTGAATATTTTTAGTCTCAACTGAAGCTAAACTTTAAAAAGTGACAAACAATAAAATAAAAACCAGCTAAGCTTAGATAGAAAATATTCTTTATGAGTAAACTGTTACGGAAAATCCGCTTCGAACGCGCGAAAAATTTTCAACGTAAATTGCATCACACTGCAATTTAGTCTAGACAGGTAACGTCGGGAAAACAAGAGAACTAATAAAACGGTGCTATTATTTTATTATTATAATAAATTGAGGATAAATATATTGTCATGAGACCTTCATTTATACGACCTTTAACTGAACGTAGATGATCGGACGTTCGTAATGATGCTCGCGTGCTCACTCGGTTCATTTATCACGGCTGTATTTTTACTTGTTTTCCATGTCGACTGTCGACAATCATGTCGTCATTACAAACCCGTTCGTGTACATATCACCCCGTCTATAAATTGTGAACACCGCCGGTGGTACCGATTGTCCGTTTAATAGATTTTTACTGCTCCGCTTTTAAGGGGTTTTATTGTTTTGACGATTTATTCGCTGTTACCGATTCCTCTACGCCCATAATTACAGGCCTATTTTCCGGGAAGTTGGTGATAAAGTTAATGTTTCACTCGACAATAGACGTATATAGTCATTTATAGATTTTACTATCTCCAAAAATGTGCACGATGTAATATGAGACTTGCTACACCCACGGGCTAAAGTCATCGCTTGATCCAATATTGATACGTCAGATTCTATGTCATGAATACTTGTTAAATCCGCTTCTAAGCTTTTTTCGCCTTTGTTTTTTGTTTGTGATAATATTAGCGCATGATTGAGACTTATAACGAGACAATTTAACATAGTATCTATTAAGTCATTTTTTTATTTTTAGTCTGTTCAATCACTGTTGGGAAAACCGATAAAAAATGGACTTTGACCTGGCGTCTAACAGAACCAAGTGATGTGACATCAACCATAGATATCTGTACATAGTTTGCATATACAGTAATCGAACACTATAACTCTTACGACCCGTGTGCAAAAAGTTCATTTTACATCATCGCGATTATTGCCAGCTTCCAAGAAAACTCTGTCCGGTCTAGGCGATTCAGACTATTGACGCTTTTACTGTAATGATCGTCAATAAAGTATGTCCACGTACGTATCTTACGAGCTGTGAACTCGTTTATCGCACTAAAGGTGTTAAAAGTAAATTCTCACGTTGTTGACTGTTTGTCTAGTAAGAGGCCAGTGTAAATCAGAGTAAGATAGGAGACTTCCGAGCGTGATAACAAACACATAAATATAGAGACCGCCAGCCATTGTCCAAATTTACTGTCACTAACCCATTCTACTAACACTGAACGGTTATTTTTCTCTAACCGTCCGACGATAATGTGGTGTTGAACGTTGAATTATTGGTGTTTTGATCAACTACGACAGATATAATTACTACGCAGTTTTTACGACAGTTTTCTTCCACTAGAACTTATCCTTTCAGCTTTTCTGTTTCAATAAAAAGCAATGGGCTAACCAAACAACGGTTATTAGTAAAGCGTGTATTTTAAACATTTACTTTTAAGCTGGTTATGTTAATATCCTACTATACTAATGAACGCGATAAGATCTATCAGAGCTATCGCGTAGCGCCAATTACACCTGACATGGCATACCAACAGACAATATTTTCTCCTTATATCAATATTAACTTTCATATTTACTACGCTATTCATAACTTGCTCAACTATAATAACATAAATTCTATAGTAGAATGATGAAACGAATTGCCGATTTTCGTTAATGTCCATAATAATGCTAATAACTTGACTATTACAAGTTGTTGAGCGTAATAGCTGATCTAAATATCGACAATGTTATAGTATTCTTTATTACAGTGTGTGGATAATCATTTGGACCACACAGAGTGGGTATAATTGAGACATTGTATGTATTATTATATAGTTGTCCTGTTATTAAACCTACTTTTATCTACTACGAGTGGTTACGAAAGTTCTCGGTTGCATCGTACTCTGAGTTAATTAAACGCTTACGAAACCCAGTACATGATTTGATTAGAACGTGCCCTTGTTTTAATACAAGTAATTATTTTCTGGTCTCGGCGAGTAATGATGACAAGTTTGATGTATTTGAGCGACATTTTGTAGATTAAAATGATCATTATACGTACTGAACAAATGTAGTGTTGTGTTTTAGATAATTATTTACGTAAAAAGTTTGATAACAATTATTTGAGTCCCTACGATGATAAATCTATGGAACTGCATTTAATGTGTTGCTATTAAAAGAGAATGCTCATGGAAGTATGGAATCCCGTACCATGCTGCATCAAAATCAAACCTTGTTTTTTATAGACTACACTGATCGTATTAACTCCTACAAAAATTATTTTTGAAAAAAAACCCGCGTTTCAGAGTTATTTTATAAAATCGAAACTAATCTAAAAAGTAGGTCTATTTTTTCGACGCTACCAACGACGTATTTTAACACACACACATTACATTATTGCTCTAAAAACAGCGTAATACACTAATATTAGTAAGAATTACGAGTTAAAGTAACATCCACAGTATGCTTGACTGAAACTCGATTTTATTTTAGACCTTTACATTGCCAATAGTCAGTGAGTACAGTACAAATGTCAGATGCCACAGATAAGATAACTATAAACCATAGAGTATAGTAAGTGCTATAAACTAGTCGGGATTTAGGGATGTAATCGATAAATCAAAATCTTTAGGCTGAGAAAATCTATTTTGTTGCAAATAGCAATAAACCAAACTAAATCGATTTGGTGTACTGATCTTACTTAATTGTAATTAATTTTAGAGTCCGCTCGACAGACAAGGGTTTGTTCAATTGAAACGGAACGTCATTTATATTCAGTTGAAACGGAACGTCATATAAAGGGAGTAAAACAATATTCGTACTTTTAAACTCGAAAAGTATATTTCCAGTTCAAAAATCAAATCCCCGACGCGTAATGCCGTAAAAAAATATGAAACTAATTACTATAATATTTTGGTTTTGAGGCGCGAGACTTTTTGGTACCAACTTTGGTCATTCTCTTTTAATTGAAAAGCAAGAAAGGGTTTCCAAAGAAAAATCGGTTTAATCAACATTGGACATCAGTAAACGGGTGAAAATGAAATGAAGGGTTTTTAGCATATTAATGTTTTTTTTTCAGTTTGGCAACTGGTGTAATAAATAACCTAATTGAATGCTTGACTCGTAACTGGAACTTTGAAAATGTCATAACGATTAAATTATGATATTGGGTATTTTTAGCGGATAACAATTCTCGAAAAATTGCTTTTAACAATAAACGAATGACAGTGCACGCTGATTCACTTCATTAATATGGTACGTACCGTACTTCCAACAAAAATTATGATCGCAATCTAAAAGATATCAAATGATCTCATCACGAATTATCTTTATTATGAATTATTCGTAATAACGACATGACTGTACTGCACAATAATTATGCTAATTATACAGTCACAGAAATTCTAATGAATCGCTTTCTAGGATTCGAGTGCCAAATTAATTAATTCACATAATACGGTAGTTTTATGTGTCATAGGCGCCGCTTCTAATGATCTCGCTAATTAATTTGCACATCCTATATCTTTAATTGGTGACGAATCGCATTGTTGTGGTTTTATTACTATTATACCGATTACCATATAAGGATGGTCGTGTTTTCGCGTTTTGTTAGTTCTTCTACATTTTGGTTTATTCGTTTTATTGTTGTAGGTTTTTTAGTGGTTGGTCAACGTCAATCAAAGCATGTTTTTCTAACACTCTATAAATGCTTAAATGTTTTTGTAGTTTTTAAGAAGATTTTAATTAGTGGAGTAGATTCATAAACGCTGTTTAAAGTTAGATATTGCTAAGTAACTGCTTTACGATACATTTGCCGTTTAAACGTCACTTAACTTTAATATTTGTTCCGAAAAAAGTACCAATGGAAATTTTGTAGGCATCAATAAAAATGATGCACCAAATATTTAATTTATTTAGCGAACCCAATCCCAACCTGTGCATGTGAAGGACCATAATCGTTTTGAATACAAACTTGTTTGTCAAACTCCTACAAAGATTAAACTGTAATACTAATAACAGCTGTGGTTAACTCTGCCGACGCTGAACAGAAACGGCTCAATATCATCGCCATTAAAGTAATAATGACCAGTTTGTTTGGATTTAATCATTGTATTGTAGTGCCGGCGGCAACTCGGCTAGACCACAAAGGAGGCAGGAAGAGGTATTCTGAGAATCGGTAACAATAATCGCAACAATTGTCGAGTTAGTTGCTCGTCCAGGCTGACGACGCGGTGACGGTTGCATTGCGGGCGCGGTAGCGGGGGAGTTTTTAGCGTTACAAGGAGGCCACACTGCATGACAGACTTGTAGCGTTTAGCCGATTTTGCCCTCCTACTAGCGCCTTCGTCGTTCTATAATTATAAGAAAGGAGGCAGGGTCGGTTCCGTCGGGCTAGGCGTCCGTCATATTCACTCCAGTATGTACGCACACGGCGGTTTCATATCATCATCATTTGTCTTGCCTTTTCCCACTATGTTGGAGTCCGCTTTCGGTCCAACCGGATACAACTGCACACTAGTATTAAAAAATACTGTGTAGTGACTTTTGCAATCCAGTGGGGGCTACCCCCCACTCGTGAACGGCGGTTTCATGTATGTATAACAACCGCTATAACAACCGCTTAAGCTCCTCAGACTGGCCTAGGCCTTAGATACGTTAAACCAACTGATTCACTATGCGTAATTAGGATAGTTTTTTACGAGTATTAGAGTATTGCGGGACACGTAATGTGTGACTCAGTGTCTTATGGCAGATGTAGATGACTGTATGGGGCTTGCACGGGATGGCTAATATGTTAATAATTTTAATTAAGGGCTTTTGTATTCATGGTTTTGGTTAGTGGGTGCTGTTTTTTGCGTCTAGAGTGAGTAATTTATTTATTTATTGAAATTCTGTTCTGTGTTAACTTAATAAAAGCGAAGATGCACTCGAACAGATGAAAAAAAAAAGAAAACAAAACAATGATGTATTCAAAAGCAAATAAAAAGGATCGTTAATTTTCCAGAATTATGTCTAACCTGCACTCCGATCTTTTTATTTACAACAAAAGCAATAATTTTCCAAGACACTATAAATATCAAGAACATTCATAGTATTTGAGTAAATATGAAAGAAAGTAAAGTTGATTCAGAAAACTTTGGATCGGATAATACGTAGATAGCTCATACAATAAATCATATGCTTAAAGATGTTTTCATAGACGGTTTTATTTAACCTCGACAAACTTGTGAAAACTAATCGTCTAAATCAAACATTCGAATTAGAGAAAAGAATTCTCATTCTATAAAAGTACTGTTTATCTGACAAAGCTTAGGGTGACCAGCACAGAAATATTTTCTGTATTTTTGTAGTAACCACCCTGTATTTGTAACTGTGTACTGTTTCCAGACCGTTTGCTGTCTCGCGAGACGTGAGACCGTCTCGCCTATTTTAGGAGACAATCCTTCGCACAAATAATGTCGATGACGTCACCGGTTTAAAAATAGCCCCTGTGCTTTGTCTACGTCACCTTACTTTTTGTACCCGCATTTGCATAACGTCAAAACTTTTTGACTTTGTTCTTTGGAAGAAAATATTGAATATTGATTTACGTCCTGTACCAGTTAAAAACGTTGCCTAGTTTTGATAATCATATTCGTGAGTTATCTCCACAATAGCTGTTAAGATTTTGATGTGTATCGGAATGAAAATATAGTTTTATTTTCTTTAGACTTTTCTGTTGTTGGATAAAATTGTTTATTCGTTATTTTCATAATACAGGACTGTCATAATAAGTCTTATAGAAAGACTTGGGTTATTATATTTGTAGTCTAAACTTGAATAGAAGCGATTCGATTTTATTGTTATTTGTACTGTTGTCACCATGATGGATTTTCTTTGTGTAAATTATAGTGGTTTTCTTTTGAAAAGAACTGTGTACACAATGGGTGATTTTGAAAATGTCCGTTGTCCAGTAGATGTATTGAGAAATGTAATGTCATTGATGGATACTTTGTGCTTGCTGATAATAATGTTATTTTTATGGCTTAATTAGAGAATATGATTGCCTTCTTTACAAAGAGGACAATACTATTCGAGAATGCTACTAAATAATAGCCACGTTGGTCTAGTGGACACAAGCGCTACTGTTGAGCATGAGATTTTGGCTTCGATTCCCAAGTCGAGCAAAGTGTTATTGGGTTTTTCCATAAGAGAAGTTGTCAGTAGCAGCTTGGAGACTGGATTTGAAGAAGAAGACATAACTGGTAAAATATGAGTTTACCTGTACCTACAGCTAAGTCTATTCTATAATATGGCGTTATGACATAAAGAAGATGATTAATTATAAAACTTTTTCCATAACGTTAGTCTGAGAACACACCTTTACTCCCACAGTCCTCAGACACTGAAAGGCATGAAGGTTACTCTGGGGGCTATTTTGAAACTTTCCCGACGAAAACATTTAAGGAATGGGGTGTCATGGCTTTTGTGCTGATTGAATGGCGTTACTTTTCACAATCACTCTCCTGTGATCACTGTTGTCTAGGGTTGCCACAACTCCCGGTACGATATATTTCTCAAGGAAACGTTCGTGGGGAACGCTATCTACGAGTAGATTCACGAACTAAATCTTACTAACCCGGGACGGTTGTCATTTGTCATTTTTAATGCTTCCGCAGAACTTATTTCTCTCAGCTTTTGTTTATAACTGAAATATAATGCAAAAGTTTTTAGTAATCGATGTTCTATACTCTTAGATACAGTTTTGAAAAGAAATTTTCTATTACATTAGACAGATTTGGATATATCCCAAAATTATTTTTAATAGTTACTTCTCTTTAAAGTCCTGGTATCTTGGATAGTATCCAGATTCAAAGAGACAAATGACAACCCTACATTTAGGATTCTGGACAATAGTGTGACTAATGTTTGCGGTATTATAGCTCTACTATTGTACTCGTAAAATTTTCAGACAGTTTTGCTATAAATGTACACCGAAAGTGCCGTACTAATAATAAAATATTATTGCTTACTTCTAACTGAATACAACAATAACTTCTATACAACGCGTCCTTAAGATAGAATTATGATTTATTGCTGTTATTGGCTTCGTCATGCTCCACTGTGGTTTTAACACCTAAAACCAACTTTAATTTTACCCTTTGTTAAAACTTCAAACCGCTAGCTAAAATTACAATCAAGTATTTTTTTTCAAAAATCCTGAAGGCTTATCAAATCTTTTAATTTGTGGTACATCAATAAATGTTGCCATTACCGTCCCTTCGATCCACCCTAAATAAGAAACAATATTTACTGACACTATCAATTGGCAATCAAGAAACATCGGGGAACACCATCAGCTCCTGCGATTTCCTAATAAAATGATTTCTTTAGAGGTCTGTCACTACTTAAATGGTGTCGTTATTGCTGTTATTTTGAGAGCCTCATAAAATTTCCATTAATATTATATGTATCAAAGAATCAATTGGTTTTCCGTGCGAAATATGCTATTAAATTAAGTCTTGGCATAATACTTATAAGCTATTTACGTTTTTATGTGTAACCTTTAGCATTATTTGTATTAGTTTTACATTTTAAAGTTAGTTTTTTTAACGGGTACCGTATTACCCAGGAGCCATATTCTCCATGTAAAATACTGATATTCAGCTGCATCTGGTAAGACTGGTAGATGACCCCCAATAAAGTTGGGAAAAGGCTAGGGATGTTTTAAATTAGGTTTTGGGTGTGTTTAGTAATCATTGTTTAGACGTATTTCCGTCTCATTCTTTATGTCAATTTTATTACTGGTTGTTTATTTCCTCTTTCTAGTTTCTTCTTATTTAACTAAGTGACATTGATTTGTACTTATTACTATCACGCACATCACATAAAACTGTCAATATAAACCGACTCTAAATTATTTACCCAATCTCTTTATAAACTTTCCTTTTAACTTTCCAGATTTTTTTATAGTCTTTTAAAGTACATTGATATTCATAGCCATTAAATAATTTCAGAGTAACTTTTACTAATATGCCATACGTCGGATTTAATGTGACAAAATGTGGGCAAAACTATTTGAATGACTAAACTATTTGAATTATATTTCAGTGGAAACTTTAGTCATTTAGCTTTATGTTGGAATCTGCTATTGAATTTACGGTCACAAGGGGGACCTAATATTTATCTTCTTTGACTATAAAATCCTTCTTTAATCCTTCTTTTCATTTTCCACTAATGGAACATACAGGAGAAACTCAAAATTTATCACGTTATTTATGTTTCTTATGGAATTCTATACCAGCTTCAACAATTGTAATCACACAGTGGTAAGGGTAGGTAAATTTAATTCAGCAATATATGTTAAAGAACTATGCCGACCTGAAGCATCCTGGCCTGGTCTTGTGCCAAGCGGCATACTCCGTTACCTAATTGAAAACGATTCAGCATAGAAAGATGCCGCTTTCTTTGCTGAATCGTTTTCAATTAGGTTCGACACAATTCTTTACAAAACCGAGCTACTTTTTCCGAACGTATATTCGATTTTGCCTCCCGGCTGATCCTCAAATCTGAATGATGCCGACCCAGATATGTGTATAGCACCCCTCATGTTTCACTCTGAAAAGAAACATAAAGCCCATCACGTCGCCGCGTCGCCAGTAACATGTAATCCTTTAATTCGAACCGCTGTCTACAGTTTTCTGCCTAGAGGCACAACTACCACTTGTCGATAACTCAAGCAATTCTACTGAAACGTGCAATTTATTAAAAGCGATACTTGCAAAATACTAGAACTATTAATTGGATTCAAAACTGCAGTGTTTAAACATTCATTATATAACCATATATTACCTAAAGGACAGACAAGTTGTTGGGAAACGTAGCATTAGTAGAACAGGATCGTGCGCATCTCGGATCAAGGCGATGTATCACTAGGTAATTACTCCGCGACGGCAGTCTGCCACCGACCGTCGTGCTGTTTGCACGCCGTAAACATGAACTTGATGACTTGTCTACGATACTACTCCAGCATAAATTATACTCTAACCACACACAACACTAAAACTTCATTAAGTTTATGTTCAAATCATTAAAATAGTTTTGATAGGCTCGTAGTCCTTCGTGTCTTCATCTTACATGTTTAATAACTTTGTAATATTAATGATCGGTACGACCTCACTGTCTTCACCGTGCATAATGAACCCATAAATCTCTCAATTACTCTCCTATTTGTAGCAGGATCCAGCTTTTAACTTCGGAAGGTCCTGCTCTCCTGCTTTATTTGTCACCGGATGCATATTTTCTGCTTGTATTTAATCCACGTCTGACCTTTGGCCTGTTGTTTTTCAACGTTGTTCTTAGTTGTGAGGACGCCCTGGATCGCATGGGAACCTCCTTGCTCCTTATCTCGCGTTGTATCAAAATGTCGCCTATTATCTCTGTTTGGGGCACTTTCGGCGCTTGTTGGGTACCGACACATAACGACATGTACGCTCCTACCATGATGGATGCGTTCGCGTCGCGTATGTGAGGTCCGGTGTCTTGTGAAAGCATGTTTGTCATTTTCTATTCTAAGCAGTAACTGGATTACTTGATAGAATTTACCAAATTTAATCGTTGTATAATAGAGGTGTTTTATAGACTGCAATAAAATCAAGCCGGAAGGCTTTCTGACGTTGACTTTGGGGTCAACTGTGCCTAAATACAATGACAATAAACAGGAACAAGTTTGGAAACGTTGAAATTATAATAAATGTCGTAATTAATTCGCAATAAAATTATTACACAGTTTATACGCATATTTTATGGTCGTATGTCGTCAAACTCGTGTAATGGTCTTGTAAATTTGACATTTTATGGACTACAAAATTTTAAAGCTTATGATCTTTTTCATTAAAACTGCGGCTTATCGATTATGTTCGAGTTTATTATTTACTTCGAGCAGCGAGCATTCAGATATCATCAGGAGATTAATCAATGTAATCCGTGGGATTAGCATATTTATGTCAATTTATCGATTAAAATTAATGCTTTTTAATTTAAATTGATTATGCGTTCGTGATTGGCAAACAAAGTGAAGCTGGGGAATATGTTACTTGTAAATGTAATCCTGTGTGTAGCTCTCGGGCATCTTCACGAATATTCTCGGTTTTAGTCGGAGGGGCAATAATAATTGCAGCGATGCCTCCTGGTAGTTACATAAATTTTCCAATAAGGCAGGGCACGGCAATGGCACCGCAGCCGGTGTGCCATGAAAAATACCCGGATTATAACTCGGGAGCGATCTTACCGTACAGATAACACCGCTAGATAAATTATCTCACAAACGCAAGACGCTACTAATATTAAATAAGAAAGCATGTAATTCACGTAGCTTCGATCTGCCGCCCGAGTAATAAAATACACAATTTTGACAGATTTTAAATAATGACGTCCGTGCTGGTCAGGAAATGCTTAGAAAGTTTGTATGTTACAATGTACTGCTTTGAAGTCGTTCAGTGATCATGTCGACCTTGCATGTGATTAATTGTAGCCATTTGTAGAACATTTCGTGTTTTGTCGTTAACATAAGTTTGTTCTGTTAGTTGTAAGCATAAATAATAAATGACGTGCCATTATAGGATTAATAAGGATTATAGCTAAGCCGAAAATTATCTCATATCTGTATTTGTATCTAATATATTTGTCATCCTTGCTATTTCAATGTATATTAATTGAATTATTGATGTTAAAATATTTGGAATGCTGATTAGCCTGTCTTTCAATCGCTGCTGAAATTTACTGTGCATTATAAAAAGCTTGACAATTCACGTTATTTTCTGAAATCGTTCAAATAATGCCTTCTAATACTTAGATTTTATAATCGCTTTTCTATTCAGTTAATTACCCTCTTCGTGAGAAATTGTAATATGTTGTAATAATTGTAATACGAATTATCTTGGAAAGTTACATATATATATTATTGATCCTTGTACAAGTGTTACTTAAACTATTTTAATTGATCTGTCACAAATTTATTTTTATGTTTCTAAGGCCATGAGGTCAAACTTTAGAACTGAGACTAAAAAAGCACGGAGTAGACTGTGATAACGAAATTACACATGACGACGCGCGACGGTTCCGAATCAAGAATTGGATTCTACGTTTGCCTTATTTGGTGTTAAAATTGTACATGAAGCAGTGTTGACCGTATCAGATACTACAGATGAAAAAAAAACAACGTCAAAAGCAAAATTCACGTTACCAAGGACCTTGATGGGGATATATTCTTCGAATTTGTTGAATCGTGACTTTATACACAATTAAACTGTTTACTCTTTGGCGCCACACGTCGCGGCTAGTTTCATTCGTAAATGTTATTGGAGTACAGATTAAATTCCACAGAATCACCTTGTTAACATAGTTCTATTTGAGTTTTAACAGCCATCGTTTTTAATTACTGTTTCATGGCTCATTATTTTGCTGTGTTTTATGTTTTAACAACTACCATTGGTAGTTGTTTTTCCTCTCGTACTAGCTTTTACGATTATGACATAGATATTATTGTAAGCCTACGAATTTACAGCTCCATTTCTAGTCATAAAATATTTGTGAAGCAGCCATCGCCGCCTCTCCAATAACTCATCCACGTGCTAAATGAAGAGCTCGTTTGCACCGTTTTAGATGTTAATATTGACGATGATGATAAACTGAATTGTAAATTTCGTTTGAATGCAACTAGTCGCGGCGCCGCTGTCGGCTCCCGTGTCGCTCGAGGGGAGGCTCTAGAATAATTAGAAAATGATGGCGCTTAGTAAACGCCTGCAATTTTGCATGACAAGACTTAATCACCACGACCCTCGGCTGCGGCTATTTCTTCTTATATCAAAACTTATACTTTATGCGACACATTTATTTGCCTGTGAAAAACAAATTCCGAGCCGAAATATCAACATTGGACCACCCTTAGCAAGTTATTTAAGAAAACATTCCAATAATGCCAAGTTGGGGTTTGTCGGCGCCCCATCGTAGCAAATATTAAAAGACATTTGTTATGATGAAAACAAACATATTTCACCAAATAGGTCGAACTGGCAGTCCGGTCGGCAAAACGCCTTGTAATTCTGAACGCCCACGGATCGTGCGGTTTTAGGTGTAAAAAAATCGATTAAAGTATGGCGACACGCTGCGATCGATACATGATAATATTTCATCTGCTTCTTGACGGGTGCCGTAGATTCTATATTTTTGTGAAATTCAATTAAATGTTTTATGTCGGAATAACTGTTGCTACGTATCACTTTACATCGTATTTAACTTTTATAGTTTATTGTATTAGGAGCTACTACTGGAATGTAAAGAATTTACGTTGAAGTCTAACCCGTGATTTGTTACAACATTACCAAGTCCAGGTTTACCGCTGAGAGCAGCTGCACATAACATAGCTAATGAAAAGTTTTCGTTCACTCAAAGATAATTGACTCTATATTATGAGTTCCACATTCCTTGACGTTAACATTTTTTGCCAAGTAAACCAGCTCTGTCTTTAGGTTTTATCATTCTTATGTGGTTTGAAGCCTCATACATCTTTATCGTGAACGACACCTAACTCAAAACACGTATTACTCAGAACATTGCTTAAGTGATTGTTTGTTTTAATTGTTAAATCTACTATGTTTTTTCCAGATTTATGGATACTGTTGACGAGTTCCTGGGAAAAGATTGTGGTGAGTCAAAATTTTGTTTGCCGTTAACGTTAGTACATTTGATTATTTTTGGGCCGTGGTCAATGGCGGCTTTTATGTGCAGACTTAAATTGCTGTTGCGGTTTTCTCTTTAGTGGCTATTCAAGTGAAGAGAGCCAGTCTCGGTTTGTCGACCACAGGTAAGATCCGTTCATACATTCAATCTAAACAAACGCTCACAATTGGGTGTGTTGTTAGCTCGGCGCACTGCAAACGCTCATGTAGGTTAAAGTCATGAGTCCGTATAAGTACACTCATTTCGCGTGGGTGAAATCTTTGTAGTGAGGTGTTAATGCACGCCCATTGCTTAATTGTAATGCTTTACGAGAATACCATGTTGGGCAGATGGTTGTACTCGCTCTTTATAGTCGCTAATTGTTATTCTATTTTGAGAATGCTCACCGATTAAAAAAAAGATGGTCGTGTGTTTTCGGCTAAAACCTGAATTTTACTTCCGAGTCTGGTTGCTTGAACAAACCTACCACGGAATTCTCCCTTGTTTCAACTTTTACGTTCAATGCGGAAACATTTCTCATTCTGTCAAGTCTATCTTTTACTGCGATTAGTGAAAATAAACTTGTTCGAATAAAAAGTGGTCATAATGTAGAGGCTATAGAAGCACTGTTTTGAGTGTTGCTATAAAATGTTTAACGAATTAAGTAGCACCATGTCAATTTGTTGTTTGTACAGTTAAGACCACTGCTGTTAATAGAGACAAACTAATATAAGACTAACTAGTGAGGGTATTGAATTGATTAAAATTATCTTCAGAACCTTTCACTCTCAATTAAATGAATACAAGCGCAAGGTATGAATCATCCCAAATGAAATATGTATTTATTGAAATGAATATAACGTAATTTAAATTTCACTGCATCTCAATTTGCACCCACCGGTCAGTTACGTCATTGCGTCAACAAAACCGTATACGGCTTTATCAGTGACGTTCGACACAACATACGATTTCAATTAAAGGCCGCTTCGATTTTAACGAGAATTTTGATTCGTGTTCACTCTTCAAAGAACTCATATTCCTTTTCCGTTTCACCTGTCTTGTACTGGGCGCGAGTATCGGAGAGCTCCTCAAGCTCTGGTTGATCGACTCAGTCAAAACTAGTAGGTTCAGTCTACACGTCCAGTTTATCGGCAGCTACGCTTTTAATTACAGTGACACAAATCGTAGTTATCGTCGGACTTCTCACGGTGCCGAACTCAATATTCCGAATGTTCATTAAGTTCTAATTACGAATGGGCGCCCTTGTTTGTCTTGCTCACAAAAACTAGCTTTTATTAGATTACGTGGGCAGTTTCAATTAATTGTGAGCATGCGACTATCTGTCGGCGTTTTCATTGGTAATGGCCGGTTATCGGTGTCGCTAAGTAGATTGAGTGAGATGTATATTATACTGGTTTGCTATGGCTGGCGCCAGATTCTTGAAGAATGTAAGTTGATCCGTGTGGTTTGATCTGTTTTATCAATTGCGATTAACTATTTCTGTTACAAATAAAGTAGGATTTATTGAAAACTGGATTGTTATCTTTAAAATAAGATGATTGTGCGGAACATTCAAGTAAATGACACCAGTAGCGTTCGGCGTTCCGCTGCGTGGTAATGCGACGATATTCGTAATTCACTCGCTATCTGCGGCGAAATCGCGCTCGCGTCCTGATTTACACGATATCGCTTGCGCGGGAATGTTGTTACACTTGCTACTGTTTGTGCACCCCTTGGTGGTCGTAATCATGCTTAAAATATAAGCAAATTATCTGTTGTTTTCACTTTTGCTTTTTGCTTGCCCATATTTACTTTGATCAGCATATTCCACTTGTAAGTTATGCGCTAGTCTTGGTGTATTCATTCCAACCCAATCCCAAACCAACTATTACGATTCAAGTTTCTAGTATTTGATCAAAGTACATAAGAAACTTTATTATCATTTCATACGTCACATTTACATCGTTATGCATAATTTATCGTGCTCGCTTCGAATTAAAAATCAATTTTATCATCGACCACTTTTATCGATGTTTCTAACAGATGGATAGTACTGAAATCAATTATAGAAGTTATCGCTATTATAAATTAATGTTTTACAAGAAGTTATTTGACGTGTTGCAGATGTCCCACTGCCGCTTGTCGCATGCTTGATGGATGGATTTATTGTACTGCTACATAGATGACTTGCTACTTTCGATGGTGCCTTGATAAACGATGGGGATTTACTTTTTGTGTTAGTAGTAGGAAAATTACTAGACATTACAAAGTCTGAGTAAATCAGAAAGAAACAGTATAGCAATATACTGTTTCTATCTATGACGTCAAATATTCGATTTGTCTTTTAATGATTTCATTTGGATTGACAAAGTCTTCAGCAGTAAAAGGTTTTCTATCAAGATTTTATGTATGTTGTATGTCTCATCGTAAAGAAAACACTGATAAAGTACGTTTTCTTATTATATTATTTGGATGGTATCACGTAAAAATGGGTTTGTCCGAAAGTTAGTTTCCAAGTTTGTTGTTAAGGGAGCTGGATATATCGCTGCGTTTCAAGCAGTTTACAAGTTACTCCGAGATAGTTGTAGACAAAGTTGCACTTTTGGAATAGAACCAGTCGTAGTGACAAATGTTGCTGAGGAATCTGTTTGTCCGTCTATTTGTGGAGTGATAACGTACTTTAACAGTTGCTCAAAATATATTGCAATTGTTATTTGGTAAATTATTGTATTCAAAATTATTCTTTTGGAACACTATCTTTATTTATTGTTTTGCTGAATTCTGTGGTATTGTCTTCTTTGCGCTTTATTTAAAGACAAATAATTTAGTTCCGATAAGTTGTATTGTCTAAGAAATATTCCATGTGTGTTAGTAGCTACGAGTATTAACCGTCTTTTGTGTTAAGAGCCGCTCTTTTCTGCAGTCATAATTAGTGTTTTCTTTAAGAGTATTTATGTCGCTTAGAGATTCTTTTATTGTTGTGTTTAGGTATTTTTACTGCAGGCCTCCAGGATACGACTACTTGGGAGATATATTTATAAATAGTTTTTCATGATGTTCAAGTACTCTTTGTTTTGTTCAAATTATGTGTACCTAAGTCACTACATGCTGCTTATTCCTGTGCAGTTCAGTGTTAAGGCGTTAATCGTAGCTATTTTAACAGCTACTTACCAAAATATTTTAGCTAAATCTTCGGTTGTAAATTCTTGAACATAACGTATTACAATATTTTATGTGTGACCGCTACTCAATCAATAGTTACTTCTGGAATTTTCTGTCGTTCGTGTTCAATAAAAATTCCGAGCGAAGAATGTAGAGCTATTGCGACAATTAATATTCTTAAATACCTAATCAGTCATCTGATCATCACATCACGGCCCACGCGTGGCGCCGCGGACGATGTGGCAACACGCAACAAGTTCTTAGATACGGTTTTGGGATGAGGTTTCAGTACAAGCGATTTTATGAGCTGATCGTATGCCTCGTAGACTGATAGGAGGTATCGGAAAAAATAACTGTCAATTCTTTCGTTAAAAGCGGGCGATCGAAATCGCTTCCCACTTGATCTACTTCTTAGTTTTCATCAGACCCATGCCAAGAAGCCTATTTAGCGGGCAAGCGACAAAAATATCTACTAGTAGTCTCATCTTTAAAATAAAACTATTCCTTTGGTGGATTTTCCTCGCTTATCGCTCCGCTTCTTGCACAGCTCTGGTGGAAAGCCAGTCTTCGTATCTTCATAAACTGTTATCATAATAATATCAATGTATTAATAAGTAATAAGGCCTTTATCGTCAGAAAAATGTTGTTTGCGTCAAGTGGCGTCTCAAATGAAGGCAACATTTATAGCGTCCCGCGGCGCTTTTGGCTTGTTTTACTACTCATATCTGTAATAGCGTAGTTTTAATGTAAGTTTATTTGCTTATCGTGATTCCTAAGTATCTATTAGCAAGTTTATAGCTAACTTTGTTACTGGCCCGGTCAACTCGCTCGTGCGACCAGTGATAAAGAATATATTTTGAAAGAAAATCAGCGCCGCTGAATTCCAAGCACTGAGACCTGCTTTTTGGATGAAAATAGTTCAGTAGTTTGTGTGAATTGAATACTTTACAATTAATAATTTAGAAAAATATGGTTTTGTATGTTTTCCCGTCCTTGAATAAAGTTATATATATTTAAAAAGTAATGGTTGTAAGGCTATATACTTCTATCAACACAGGTAGCTACGCAATTTTAAAATGCAATGTAATAGGATAGCACAATAAAGAGATACCTAGGTCGACATCGTAACATTGTTAACACACCGCAGTCACATGGATGCGTGTGGTAAAATCCTAATAAGCCGATTACGATGTAAGGGGGTCGCGCGTAGGCGAACTATCGCGTATCGATATCGACTCATTTCGTTCACAATGCAACGATTGTCGACAATCGATATGAAACGCGATGCGCACACCTATTCGTCTCAGTTAAGACATATATCATACTTGATGTAACTTGTGTTGTGGAACTGCCAACTTTTACGTAAAATGTACGACGTTTGAGGAAATAATGATTACTTAGTTTTTACTTATTAATGATTAACTAATTATTGTACTTCTCTATTATTGAGTATAGTTGTTGTTTTGTTATCTCCGTCAAATAAATGTACTGCTAACTAATATATTACAGTGCAAACATCTTTCGCATACGCATTTAGTTGGGTTTTCTTATTATGGTGCGCTTGACGAGTTAACTTTGGACTAATCTGTGGGATTTTCGAATGCGGTGGGTCTTCCTATTACGCAATAATAAGTATTCATCAATGCATCGTTATTATAATTACGTAACGCCCTCTTTTGATACCTTTTGTCTGTTTGTTTGGGCCGTACGTCGGAATACCACTGTTGTTTATTTTCTATCAAGTTTATTACATTACAAATACAGTACGTACACGCTTTCTATGCTAAGTGACTTGCAAGTGGTAACATGTTTTGGGCTATTGACTTGTTGTATTGTCAGCTGCGATTTGCATGTGAATCGGTGCAACGTAACGTAGTTCACGTTTGAAATGTCACCAAACGCTACTTTGGAAACCTGAAACGGCAGCTCGACTTTATGTAAGCAACATTATAATAAAGATGAAGATAGTAGCTGCGAGAATAGACGGAAGTAGGTAAGGAAGAAAGTTTGTGTAAGATAAGGAAATGATTATAATAATAATGGTAACCCCGTATATCAACCACCGGTTATATCATCGAAATTTTTATTAGTTTGGATTCAACGATATTTACAAGTTCTTTAAAAACATTTAAAAATAGACTTTTTTAACGAAGGAAATACTAGAAAATTGGAAAACCAAAAAGCGAAAAATTAAAATACAGTTTTATGAAACTGACGTCTGTCAACGGCGTCGTCCACAATAAAAAATATGATGATTACGAGAGCTGCTTCCCGACGTGCACGCCTACCAACCCCGGACTCGTCGCTCAGCTCCGCCTCGTCCGCCGGAATCCAGCCCTGTCGTGAGTGCTGTGACACCGGCCGTGGCAGTTGCGTCGAGCTCGAGGCGACGAGTATTTCTCGCCGCCGACGTCGCCAACACCTAGCTGCGCTCAGAGGTACTGAGCAACCGTTTCGTCTTGCTTCGTCACAAACCGTGGTGCAAGTCTCAGCTATTGACGCAACCCCACCGCGGTCCAACCCTGCTGTTGTAGGGAAAGATGATAGGGTTGCCATGGTAAGTAGCCAGTGCAAAGACCGATTGACGAGCGCACTGGAAGATGCGCTTCGCGAGTAACGATCCACTCCTACCGAACTTGGGCCCCGATTACCACGGTTACCCATGTTTAAGAAAAATAGAGCACTGGTGTGTGCCTTGGACTCTCAACTCAAGAATATATTCGAGAGTAGCGAGGACCTCGTTGATACGCACTCCTGTACTGTGGGGCTGTTGCGGCATGTCGTCTAGCTAATGTAAAATTCCCAAATTGTGATTCAGCTAGTCGACCAAAACCAGTCGACGGGGCCAGGGTATTCATCGGCAAACTATACTGCTTCAGGGAGGGCAATACACGACCACGTGTGATGTGCTTTGTGTGGCGGGCATGCTCGGGGACTGAAATTAGTCCTCAAGAATACATCCCGTGTCACAGAGCGCATCGACTTCCGGAAGCAGAAAGTTTATGCATGGGCGAACCGTATGCGGCGGTATAAGCGGCGGGTTGTTGATGTTCCAGAGCGATTAGAGGTGGGTATACAGAGCTTGGGAGTGACCCGAGCAAATTGTGACAGACGTGTGCCGCCCAGATGATACCGTCACGAGTTCTTTTTGGTGCAGCATCTGGTCGGTGCCTGTCTGCCATACTGAGTCTGACTGGATGCGTGATGTCGAACGAGTGTGTGAAACTATCCCAGAAATGAGTCAATTTTAATAGCAGCTATAGATGTAGCCAGAGCAGTTCGTCCGTTACCGAATTGGAAGTCACCGGGACCGGACGGACTGCACAACTTCTGGCTCAAATGGCTTAGTAGTTCACACACTTGCCTGGCATCCCAATTCCAGTCATCCCTAGAGTCTGGGTCGCTACCGCAATTTCTAACAACAGGTATTACCCACCTGCTCCATAAGTCAGGTAGTCCCGCGGAACCCAAGAATTATAGACCGATAACATGTTTGTCAACAGTTTATAAACTTCTTGCATCCATTTTGAGAACGAAAATTAATACACACATTGACAATAACTCCATTATGTCTGCCTCACAAAAGGGATGTAGGAACGGGTCCCGCAGTACTAAGGGAGCTACACCTCATTGACATGGCCATTAGTCAACAGGTTCGTCGATCCCGTAAGGATCTGTCGACTAGGGCATTCAAATACCGGATTTTTTTAATACCGGTATCAATACCGGTATTGGAAGTCAATACCGTGATCACGGTATTAATACCGGTATTGAACGCAAGTTCAATTAGGACGTTAATAAAACCATTAAAATACGAATTTTTATTTTCAAATCAACAATTAACAATAACACAACAATTAAAACAAAACAAACAACACAACACCGAAATAACAAACAATCCCGAAAACCGAATCCGAATTCCGAATTATAACAATTTGGTATTTGTTGATTATTTATTTAGGTAGGATTAGGAATTAGGGACGTAATCAAAACTTGAACTTAATCGAGTCTTTTTGCAGGAAGGTATTTCTCATACCTAGACTTTGTAAAGTACATTATGAAAAAAATTTTAAACTTCTTATTATTATCGAAATCTCATCATTATAAATATTTGTAGAAATGTAAGTACTTATAGCTTAATTAGCTAGCAATCATTTGGTGTTCATTTTAAATTAAATTAAAATTAATTAAATTCATTTATTTGAGGTCTTTAACCCATATAAAATTAAAAAAGAATTAAAAATTAGAAGAATAAAATAAGGAAAAAAAGGAAAAAGAAGATTTTTTTTAGATTTTTTTATTTTAGAAACATTCTTAGATTTATGCAATAAAAAGTACAATCAATCTAAAACTAACCAAGTAACAAAATAAATGAAGCGTTAATAAAAAATTCTGACAAACAAATAAATAATAAAATGGTAAAGTATATAAGTAAAAGTAACACAATAGTTTAAAAAGTTTTAATAAAAAATCTGAATTTAAGACGTTAAATTTCTTTTTAAATCTATTATAAGATTAGATTTAAAAATGGTTTTAGACAATTTGGATATCTCCCTCACTAATTGTTTCTGTTTGGACGTGTCTTCATTTTCACTGCTCATAAGTAGAAAGTTCTTCTATCGTCTTACCATGTTCATGATCAGTCATTGTCTCACTGTCTCTTTGAGCGTTTCGTGTGTCATTATTATATTCTTCTTCTTAGCATATTGATGGCAATCTAAATTGTATCAGCCCAGAACTGAGCCACTAGTTTGGCGCTTTCAGTAGCGTCCATCAGTTGTGTAGTGAACAAACAACAGGACACGCAGGACATGCCAGGGCAGAGTCATTAATGAATCTCCACCTGAGCAGGTTTATTATTATTATATTTTAAACGTGTAAGTTTACGATAATATCTAGTACATTATGTATTTCATCAGATGTAGGTTTGGTGATCATCAAGCTTGTGCTGGTGACAACAAGTGTGAGAATAAGATTAGGACGTCTAATGTTTGTAATACCGTAATCACGGTATTGGGGTTTCAATACCGGTATTGTATTGACAAAAGCCCATATTAAATCCGTGATCACGGTATTACGGGATCCCGGAATACCGGTATTGAAAGCCCTACTGTCGACATGTTGGATAGATTATAAGAAGGCCTACGACTCGGTGCCACATACATGGCTCATAAGGGTGCTGGAGTTGTACAGGATAGATGCAACTCTACGCGCTTTCCTTGAGTCGTGTATGGGGCAATGGAGGACGGTCCTTCGATATCCAGGATGTCGACAGATCCAGGGTAATGATGAGCCTGTATGGATTAAACATGATTATGATAGGATATGGAATATTCCAGGGCGACAGTCTGAGTCCACTTTGGTTCTGTTTAGACCTGAATCCTCGAATCTAGGCACATTGCTTCAGGTCTAGGCCACCGGTTGAGGAGAGTTGGTCAGGTCATATCTCAACTTCTTTACGTGGATGATCTGAAACTCTTTACTCCCAACAAATAGCAACTGGTGGAGCTGTAGCGGTACTACAAAAAGTACTACAGCAACATAGAACAAAAAGTACTACAGCGCCATCTATGACGCAGAGGACAAACTAAACATCGAAATCTTGCATCGCGCAAGTAAAGTTATTAGCGACTATATAGAAGAACCTGACAACAAACTGTCGGGTGATGTTGATGACGTCACGTTGTTCGAAGGCTGCGCTGACGTCCATTTCGGGGTCACCAATTTGGGGGTATGAAGAACAGGGTGTAAAGTTCTTCATCCCCCATAGAAAAGGGAGAATCCTCCCACCATACGGGTGTTACGTCTGGTGGGCTACTGCCCGACAGTTGTTGTCGGGTTCTTCTATATAGTTTTAAGCCGCGAGGTATGCAGTCTCAGAGAATAATTTTTAAAAGTCGAGGTGGGTATGCACCGAGATGTGGTCACAGTGGACAAGGGACTCACCCCGCTGTCAATGGCTAAAGAGAAATGGCGCAAACCTGTAGTACTTACTAATGATGACTGCAAAGAAGTATGGCAAGGCAAGCAGCTTCACGGGCGCTTCTACCGGGCTCCTCATGGGCCGGATGTAGATTTTCTAGCGTCCGTGTCCTGGCTACATTTCGGCGACCTCTTTGGGGAAAGTGAAGGTTTTGTCTGTGCGATTATGGATGAAGTTATGTTAACGAACAACTACCGGAAACATATTATGAAGGACGGGACGGTTGACGTGTGTCGGGCATGCCACCGTCCGGGTGAGTCCATCAGACATATTATTTCTGGTTGTTCTCGTCTAGCTAACGGCGAGTACTTGCACAGGCACAACCAAGTAGCCAGGATTATTCACCAGCAACTTACCTTGAAATATAAACTTGTGGAATCTGAGGTACCGTACTACAAGTATGTGCCCGACCCAGTTCTCGAGAATGACTCATGTCACGCTGTACTGGGATCTATCATTACTGACAGGACTAGTGTCGCCAATAAGCCTGACATAGTGGTGATAGACCGATCACCGCGCCGCGTAATGATAGTCGATGTTACCACACCGTATGACGAGAACCTCGTGAAAGCTGAGAAAGAGAAACAAATAAAATATCTCGACTTGGCACACGAGGTTGTCGACATGTGGAATGTGAAGTCGGCTATCATTGTGCCGATTGTCGTAACGGCCAATGGCTTTATGGCCAAGAGCCTCGACGACCATCTTTCGAGGCTCTCCTTAGGCGGTTGGTTCAAGGGCTTGATTCAGAAGGCAGTACTCCTCGATACGGCTCGCATGATTGTGAGGAGGTTCCTGTCTCTGGAGCCCTAACCACCAGTAGCTTAGACCCTGCTCCTGACACCGGCGGACCACTATTTTTTATGTTTTTAAATGTTTTTTTTTGAGAAATGTTTAAACATGTAAATAATATGTTTAAAAATGAGTAAAGAGAATAATAATAATAATTCTTTCGGCATACTCAAATGGACTCAGATGGAACTTGATAACTTGGATAAGAGGGTCCGTGCAATGCTGTCCGCAAATCGAATGCATCACCCACGGTTGTCGGTTATGAGACTGTATATCCCGCAGAAGTGCGAGGGTCGTGGCTTCTTAAATGCCAAGACCCTACACAACCGTGAGGTATGCAGTCTCAGGGAATACTTCCTAGAAGCCGACGTGGGGATGCACCGAGATGTGGTCTCAGTAGACAAGGGCCTCACCCCGCTCTCCCTGGCTAACGGGAACTCGCAAGCCTAGAGTATTGGACAAGCAAGGAGGTATGGCAGGGCGAGGACCTTCACGGACGCTTTTACCGGGCAGACATGGGTCCGATGTAGACTTCTTAGCGTCCGTATCTTGGCTACGCTTCGGTGACCTATTCGGGGAAACTGAAGGTTGTGTCTGTGCAATAATGGACGAAGTTATGATGAAATGAAGGATGGCATGGTTGACATTTGTCGGGCATGCCACCATCCGGGAGAATCGATCCGACACATTATTTCTGGGTGTTCTCGTCTGGTTAACGGAGAGTACTTGCATAGACACAACCTCGTTGCCAAGATAATCCACCAGCAACTTGCTTTGAAACACAACCTTGTGGAATCAAAAGTGCTATAAGAGTATGTGCCCGACCCAGTTCTCGATGATGGTAATATCACGTTGTATTGGGATCGACCTATCGTCACTGACAGGACTATTTTGGTTGTATTGTTATCTCGGCCAATGGCTTAATTGCCAATAGCGTCGACCAAGATCTGAGGAGGCTCTCGCTGGGCAGCTGGATCAAGCGCTTGATTCAGAAGGCAGTTCTTCTGGACACTCATTGATTAACTTGGTGATTAGTTCTTTCATCTTTGGCCAGTAATATTTTCGTGAGAGGGCTAGATGACATTCATTTATACCCCGGTGGTTCGTCTTACCGTCATGATGTCTTTTTTATTTTTTATTATGTTTGGAAGTTCTAGGTATACAAGCTTATGAAACTTGGAATGAACACTGAACCCTGTGAGTTGTAAAATATGCAAATTGTTTGATTTTAGGTCGGAGTTAACCTATCCTCAGAGTAATTAACATAATACTAAAAAGTACATAATACTAGTAGAATTATACTTCAAGCTTTGGCTATACTTGTCCTACGTCAAAATCTTAAACAATATAGTATTAACTCAAAAGAGTTAACTAGCTGAGCCTGCGCCGTACATTTCGCTCACAAATATTATCTCGTAAAGATACCTCTGAGTGAGTTCTCATAATTATCATTGCATTGTTTGTTTCTGTAATTGAAAACATGTACGAGTACTTACATACGTTAATTAAGTTGCTGGTAAAAGCTTGCCTTGATGGATTGTTTTAAATTAAATTGTTTTTTTGTCTGTCCCGACTTGGCATGAATTTGCATGTGTAATGCCTCAAATGCATTACCCCTTGGCCGCTTTGCGTGGGAATTTTGCATCGACAATAAGGTTTTTGTTCGTTTTTTGTCTCGTGCTAAGGAACTTACGAGAGGCATATGTAGCGGACAAAGTCAGGTCGTAATGTCTGTATTATGTTCGCGTACGCTTCGCGGGTTTATGATTTTGTTCGCAAATGGTTGAAACGTACTCTCTGAATGTATGACAAAAATGTCGGGATATAAAATATTTCTTTGTAGATTGTTCTTTAGAATCTGAAGAATCAGAGGAACTGCCCCACATTGTCATTTTGTAACTTTGAACGTAACGTAAAATCAAATATTATGTTTAGAAATGTACTCGAAACTTCAAGTCCATTTCTAAACGTAATATTTTAAAAGGCGGCTTTGTGCAACTCTGTAGGATATGAAGGTACATCTTGGTTGCTACTTCAAAGGTCTTCCTGAGGAAGTGTCAAACCGCGGCTACGACTTCCTCTCCCCCGGCGCCACCCCGTTGCACCGCCCTCGCTTAGCGATGGGGTGCGATGGGGGCGCGAGTCAACGACCTCCGGCCGATGTTTGCCGTGCGATTTTGAAGACACAAACATGAGGTTTTCGTTTATTTTCCGCGGTGCGCTTTAGTGGCTATCGATCGTGATTGCATTACTGTTTGTCTTTTCGTATTGTTGTTTTTCGGTGGTTTTAGGTAAATTTTGTGCGGAGGTTTGTTTTCGTAACGCATGATTTCCTGTTGTATGTACACGATGCATCAACTATGGTGCCAGTACATTCCATAGACTCTAAGTATTGTACTATTGCAGTCTCAGTTTCTTTATGACCACTCATATTCTCAGATTCTTAAAATGAGAACACTTATAAAATGGTTCAATCAATCATTCGACTAAATCCCTCATCTACAAAATGCAAAAATATCATATTTGTTACAGAAACTCTGATCGGGATCCACTGCACGCACGGCCTGAACCGTACCGGCTACATGGTCTGCCGGTACATGCGCGACCGCCTCGGGGTCCCCGCCAAGGACGCTATTAAGAGTTAGTTATTGTCTATAAATATTATCACATGAACTGTTTATAGCTCCACTGGTGTAAGGTTCGCACTGTAAGTTTGCTATAGTAAGTTGTGATGAAAGTGTTGTTAGGAGAGGTGATATACTAAGAAGATAGTATCTTTGTCTTTTTTAGAAATTCCATTTTTTTAATACGTGATGTGATAACTTAAAAAAAACTAACACACACATTTTGGTGATGCTGATGACATTACTAATACGTAAAACCTTGTTTCAGAATTCGAAAAAGCCCGTGGGTATCAGATAGAACGAGAAAACTATATAGCTGATTTGCTAGGGACCACACCACCACCGCCTGATGTAGGCAAAGAAACGCCCATCAAACCTGTAAGTAACAAACAGACTCCTTACAAACGATCACCACTAGCCGAAGATGAGGACCTACAACGCGCAGAACAAAACAGGGATCGATATAACAGATGTAATAGCAGATTAAACCATAGAACTAACGAGAGACATAACAGTGGGAGAAGTACCGGTAACGATAACAGTTACCGAAAAAGTAGAGCAGATAACGATACTAATTGGAGAAGGAGAGCGAAAAAATCAGAACGTGGTAGTTCTTATGACTACAGACATGATTATTGATATATTGGTGGGAAAACATGTTTTGATACTTTTGAAGTACCTACCTAAAAAATTCAATTTTTCTTTGAATTATCATTTACAAATTTTTGTATTTTTTTTTGTATAGGTACCTTATTAAGATTTTTCTAAGACTCGACACATGTCTAGAATTTAATATACAAGGCTAATTTTCAAAGACCAGCCAGATATTTGAGATGATTTAGAATTGAGCATATATTTTAATAAAATAAAATATATAATTTTTCCTTGCAGAACTTTTCACTGTGGAAGTTATAACAATCCAATACGGTTCAATAACCTAGACTGAAACTTAAATTTGAAAATCCGAAAATTTTGAAAAAATACCGAAAAGAAGTACAAGTTTTTAATACGTCACATAATTCCTTTTTTTGTAACACGAAAAATACACGTGAATTCCACAATATCCCTCGAGCTACGTGATTATTTTTTCTAACCCCCTCCTCCCTCTTCGAACCTCACGTGATTAAAGGATGGCCCCTTACGGACTGAAAATCCGTTGTTTCATTAAAACGTACCGTCCTAATAATATAATGAATATTAATTTACACAAATCGAAATATATCCATGCTGTTGTAAAACATGCTAGAAACGCTTATTGTTTCCTATTCTTATTGAATTCTTACTGATTTTTATTCTTTCTTGGATTTCTTCCACAGTCCACATAGGATTTTTTATCTGTAAGTATCAATTTCAATAAAACGTGTTCCTGACTAGTATTGCTCTAGATAATCATTATCATATTATGAAGTCGAAGTTCGCTTTCTTCTTGAACCATTGGAACGTTTAATGCATGTTGATTTTCTGTGGGTTGTGAGTTACCAGCCGAATCTATCAAAAAACATTTGACATGTGTGTACTTGTGTTTATATAAACTTGCTAGATGGCATTGTGCATTACGATTTTAAGTAATATTTGCATGTACGGACGAAAAGTTAGACATTTTATATATTATAATTTTGCCCCAACATTTTTGATCAATTTATATAATAAAGGCTAACTGTAATATCCATTTGTTGTAGCTCCTGGGACAATATTAAGACCTTCCGCATAGGTAAATTATACATACTGTATGTAAGAACCTTTTGGAATAAATTCTATTTATTTTGGATTTTTATGACAGTTTTTTATTTCGCACCTAACAGCCCTAGAATTTGAATGAAAGATTTAAAGTCAGCGTAAACGGGGAGGGGAGGAAAGAGCGTTTTATCTTTACCCAACGTAAATTCATACGTAGCTAGTGGTAACAAGATACAGATTCTACCAGCAACAACTAACTACGTATGAATTTACATTGTACAGACCCTAGCACTAGTCTGTCAAATTTCTTAAATAGATTTTCAAATTTATCGCTAAAGCATTAGGTTCAAGGTTGATTAGGGAAAATTTGTCAGTCTTGGGTAGCTTGATGTGCTGGCATCTGTACAAAAAATGAAATGCTCTGCCGTGATTTAAATCGTCTTTTGTCATCATTTAATTTTTTGGAGAAATGCAATTTCTCTCTAAGAATGCGCCATCGATCCGTTTCCAGATGAAAATTTCAATAAAAACTCGAACACACAAACTATTCTCGCTATTCTCGCTTATCCTGCGACACTGATAGTAATTAAAATGTAAGTAGGTCAACATCGCCACCAACAAACTTGATTATCTTAGGGCTAACTTGATTTATCGAAGTTCTTCATTATATTATAGTTCAAATTGAGGCAGATCAAGATACTCATGAGAACAAGTCTTGTTACGGTGAATTTGGTCTCATCACGTAAATGGAACGCGTCTCTGATCCTATCACAGTGCTACGAAGATTGGGTGCATATGACGACAAGTAAAGGTGAGACGCGCTGTGGAGCGTTCATTCATGCTTATGCCTTTCAATAGTATTGATGGAATACCAGAAAATGACAGATTTATTTCTGTTCTATACATTCTCCGTGCTAATCTTTTCGTAGATGAGCAGCCTCCGCAACAGAAACGAGCTCGTCACACTCGCGCGAGCGCTCGTCGCGCCCTTTTTGGAAAGTCTCATGTGTTTTTTAATGAGTTGATCATTTTATTGAATATTTTGCTCATTGAACATATGAAAATTGGTAAAATACCAGCATTTATCAGATTTATAAGTCCAGTGCTCTTTTTAGATACGGCCGTTTTTGGAATGTCTCTTATGTATATTTAATATGACTGTCCTCTCAATTATGACTGTCGAATGTTTTCCTCAAGACAGTTAGTTGTTGTAGTGACTAAGCTGAAACCGCATCGTGAATCGTCTATTTCATTAGAAGTAACTTTGAGATAGATATAATTTTCGTTTTTATCTAATATTTTAATGAGATCATTTCGTCAGCGTAAGTCGTCTTTTACTTAGATGACAAAGGAAAGGCAAGCCGATTAAATCAACAAAGTTTTTATGAAAACTGCTGTAATTGTTAATGCCGTGAAGCAATGTAACTATGTTGATTTCCCCTCCACCTGATCCGATGCCCTTAAGATTGCCTTTGTTTACGAAATGTACCGTGGAGGAATTCCGGCTGCTCATATACGTTTTTGGATAATTGTACCGAAATTTTACTACTGTTTATGTGACATCTTATTCCGTTGTACTTGAACCAGTGGAAACTTTTTAGTTACATTTATAGCGAGTCGTTAAAACGCATGATTGTTGATTTTCGTGTTGTCAAGTAGTTTCAATTTCCTACGTCTGTTTATTTGCGCCACCTTTTTCACTTAAGTCCCTTTCTATAAATAGTTACGAAAGTAATGCAAAGGATGCAAATTAGTTAATATCTCATTGCTATAGTGATTTTGATGGAGATAGAATCAACGTGCCTAATATTAAGTGAACATTTCCTGTTAACCAAATTAAAAAGGTCCATTTAAGTTCACATTCGAAAAGAACAAACCGAACTGGGTATCCCTTAAAAAGTAACCCAAAGCAGAAAATTAAGTTGCCGATACTTTGTCAACTTCAGCAAATAAATCAACGCAGAGATGAGACAGATAGTGCAAAGTGCGGATAGTTCGCTGTGACAGGGATCTATTTCTATGAAACAGAGTATTTTATGTTACGGAAAACTGAATTATGTCCCAGTGTTTGGTCGGTAACGTCCACTGATATATTTCTGGGTTGCTTCAAGTAGTAACGCTCGAGGTTGTCTCTGATTTATATGTTGTCGATACGTTTGTTGCTTTCTCGAGTTGTCGGGTGCAGTTGCTTTTATTGCTCTATTGTTTGCCTCCTGGGCGTAGATTAGGAGTACTTCGAGTAATTTACTTGTAACCACTGTGTATTGTAACTATCGGTTTCTAACGTTAGTGTCGTAATGAATTGCAATACATTCGCGTGTGGTATGACCCACAGCAATAATTTAAGATGAGCGATTGCGTGAAGAAATTTTATGTTGTGTTTGTGTTTAGAATTGTAGTCTTAGAAATCGTGAGGTAACTTAGCACTCGGCGCGGTTAAAAAGTATTCACACGATGCAATGTGAGGATCTGTATCGTTAAAATAGAATACTGTAATCTTTATCTTACGACCCAAAAAGGACGTAAATTAGCGTCGCTTTGTTGGCTCCTAATAAAACGTAACATCTTAACTGTTGTTATCTTATATTTTTGTTTGGAATCTTAACTACCTGGCTTCCGTCAGGGCGTATTTCTTCAGGTCCTGCGGCTTGAGTGACGTGGACGACTATTTAATTTATGTCCATTACTCTGAGGCGTTTCATTTTAATGTGCTCGTTCGTTTGGGTGACAGCCGGTGACACTCTGGGCGCCATATTGATTGTTATCGGCTAACCAACGCTTTCGAATAGTGTCTATAGGTCAGTTATATTGTTAAGATTTTTTGATTAAATGGAATTGATACAGTTTTGTTTAATTGCTTTTGATGGGATGATGTGTTTTAATTTGGTTTTAAATAATAGGCGACATATTCTCATCATTGTATCTATCTAATACTTGGTGTAGTGACGTTACCTTCAAACGCACAATTCCTACGATAATTTAATTATAGATTTTATTTTATTTTAAACTGTCCATCTAGTAGATTTTCAAAACGTTTAAACGTGAAGCTTCTTACTCCAAAATTTTGGAAACCACAACATTGATAGCAATCGGTTTTATGAAACATAACTTTTCTACAACTCTATCTCCTTACAACTGAACAAAACAATAAACTTTCATCCAGCACTTATCAGATCCAACTCACAAGAAGTGCTTAATAAACAAGCTGGTCCAATAGCTCCCATAATTAAAGTAGCAAGAACAATATATAGGGGCATTACTCTCGCGATCCTATTATCGGATCGATAATTCAATCGGGAGCGATATTGTCTGCATGCCTTCGGGCTGCCGATGCCGACGTCGCTTCTGTGGTCCTGTCGGAAGAGCGGTAATGGAGTTCGAGGTTTGTGGATACGTGCTGATTTCCTCTGTGAGGACACGTGTTGTGTTTTTTTTTTGTTTTGTTTATGACTAAAAGGTAATGTTATACTAATCTGCGTTGCGATGGTTGACAATTTCGTTTCTTCATGTTAAAAAAAACATTTTAGACAATGTTGTCTAGTGTTTTCTCTCACTATAGGTACCCATATTTTTTATACACAGAAATGTACCGTTTTTGGTTATATACTTAAGTAATGACAATTTTGGATTAATAACATTTTCTTTACTAATTTTATTACAATAAGTAGCAAATTCTCAACCTCGGTAAAAAGTCAATTTGAGGAATACTTTTCTGGCAAAGTCTTAATCTATGATAAATAAAGCGATTAATAAACTCGATCGATAAAATGAACGAAGGCACAATAACATTAGGTTTCGATTTGAACACAATTAAAGGGTTCTGCCGCCACGGATATCAATACCTGTGCTTTGTGACACTGGGTCATGTTTTAATTATAACCTTTAGTTTACGGAACCACAGATTGATATATTATCATAAATTACAGGTTCCGTTACAAAGGGATATGAAATTATTTTTTTAAAGATGATTATCGTTCAGGTTTAGGGTACAGACATGTTTAAATAATGACTTTTCTATTTTATTGATATTCTCAAGCCGAAATGTTCTACTGGCCCAGCATAGTGGCCCTGGAATTGACATCAAGAAAACGGTCACCAGGTTAATTTAAAGAGGACCCTTCAACCTGATGAAAGTTTTTTGATACATTGTGGAGTAGGTGTAGTAAATGTAGGCGGTTTCTAGGTATTGCCCAGTAACTGGCCTGTGGAGGTTAGATGGGCAGTCACTTCGTCTATATAGAATATTATAAAGAGATAAAACTTGTTTGTAAGTTTGTGTGGGAGTATTCTTGGGCACTACTGATCCGATTTTGATAATTCTCTCACTATCAGGAAGCTACATTAACCTCGAGTGTCATAGTGGATTTAAAGCGTTTCCGTGAGTTAATATAACGTAACGGAAGCGAAGCCGCGAGCAAAAGCTAGTGTAAAATGTACTGGGACTGGTATTCAGCTGCATCCGATTAGATTGGAAGCCGACCCCAACATAGTTTGTAAAAGCCGCTTGGCGGTTGGCTGGTTGGTAACCAGATGATGTGTGGAGTAAGTGTTTAGGTGCTTGGGAGACTTGCCGTCTGATACTTCTGAATAGGATTCGTAATTGTTGAAATTTGGTTTCATAAATAATATCTAGGCTAGGCTAGGCACTATAATAATAATAGCCTTTACCTATTAACAATATTCTAAAATAAAACATAAAACTGATTTTAGTATTTGCTACTTTTTTATTGTCTGTAGATCCTCCAACCTCTTTCATTCTGGTTTTTCTTTAGCCACTCTGTTCCACATCACTCCTGCCACTTCTCTGATATCATCATCCCATCTTTTCAGCGGTCTGCCTCTTTTCGTTTTACCTTCCCTGGGATACCACTTTGTCACCTTTTTACTCCATTTGTCATGACCTCTTTTTATGTGCCCTGCCCTGCCATTTAAGTCTTTTAATTTTCCGTACTACATCTATGGTTCTTGTTTTATTCCTAATGACACGATTTGCCAGTCTGTCTGATCTCCTAACATTCAGCATGCTCCTCTCCATGGCGTATTGGCAAGTCGCTAATTTACGAGTATTTGTCATTTCTTGCGTTAGGGTCCAAGATTGGCAGCCATACATAAGGACGGTTTTTATGCAGACTTTTAATGTTTATATGAAGTTGTTTGTGTCTCATAGCCTCTCTCAAAGCTCCAGTATCTTCTCCAGCTGTTCGTAATTCTTCTTTTTACTTCTTCGCGCATTGGTTCTTTTAGGGTTATAAGTTGTCCCAGATAGATGTATTAATTGGTGTAGTTAATTTCAGTGTCTCTTATCTGTATCGTGGTTTTCCTTCCATTTGTCATCACTCTAGTCTTTTCTGGGTTAAGTTTTAATCCTACTCTCTCACTTTCTATCGCTAGGTTTTCTATCATTTTATTGATGGCTTCAAGTGTTTCATCTGCGAATCTTAAATGCCTCAGTGATGTGCCGTCTATATTGATCCCGAAAATTTCTCACTTGAGTTGTCTGAAAATTGATTCCAGTACAGCCGAGAATGATTTTGGGGACGGGGGTCTCCTTGAACCTTTTCCTGCTTTGAATGGCTGGCTTTTCTCTTCTAACTGGATTCTGGTTGTACTACGACTGTACACATTTTTTATTAATCTAATTTATTTATGTTCAATCCCTTGTTCCACTAATGCTTCTCATATGTTTTTATGTAGAAGAGGGTCAAATGCTTTGCTGTAGTCGATATAAGCAATGTAGTCTGTAAGCTGGTATTCTCTTCAACTTGATGAACTACATGGATGTGGTCGATCACCGAGTAGTGCTTACGAAATCCCGCCTGCTCGGTAGGTTGGTATTCGCTTAGCGTTCTTTCAAACCTTCTTAAAATGATCTTAGCGAAGAGTTTGTAGATGTTTGAGATAAGACTGATGGGGCGTAAGTTTCCGATTTAATGTTTATCTCCTTTCTTATACAACAGGATAATGTTAGACTCTGTCCATTGTTGGCGAATTATTTCAGTGTTAAGGTTGTGAGGCTAGGCACTAACCACACGATAAAGAAAGAAGATAAATAATACCTATCTAAATTAAAGATTTCCTTGTATCCATTGAAAATACATATAATGAGTAAATGCCGTTAGAAAATTCAAACAATCTTTGAGGAATAATTGCGCACTATTAATTGACACTTAGGTACACAATAGCCTAGGCATTATGTGCCTCTGTGTGACCTAGAATGCGTCCTAATTACATTATACATTATTATCGTTCAGGTTTAGGGTACAGACATGTTTAAATAATGACTTTTTATTTTATTGATATTCTCAAGCCGAAAGGTTCTACTGGCCCAGCATAGTGGCCCTGGAATTGACACGATAAAGAAAGAAGATAAATAATATCTAAATTAAAGATTTCCTTGTATCCATTGAAAATACATATAATGAGTAAATGCCGTTAGAACTTATTCAAAGAATCTTTGAGGAATAATTGCGCACTATTAATTGACACTTAGGTACACAATAGCCTAGGCATTATGTGCCTCAGTGTGACCTAGAATGCGTCCTAATTACACAGACTACTCGACAGGGAAGCTCGATGAATTCCTCGCGTATGTGCGAATAAATATACCTACTAATTATTATAATTGTCTAAAGTTTATCCTGCTTATAATAAAATTATTGCAGACAATCAGTCTGTGCGTTGAAAAAGTTTTGATGAAGTCTAGAATAAAATAACAAATCAAGAAATTAAATAAGATTTGTATTTGTATTTTTATCGGTAGGTGAATTAGTGTCCCGTATTAATTCACCTACCGATAAAATTCTGTTGCAAATACTTAGGCTGGTATTTTCAACAGTTGGTTCTCGCGCAGAAGCTTTGGAAAACGATTTAGCAGGCTGGTTTATTACTACAGTCAAAATAAGTTTCTGTTCATGTTAACATCTAACACTTTCATTTACTCGCTTAGTTATGGCTCATGGAATGTTCTAGTGAGTTAATCCGAGAATGCATCTTCCTTCACTATTGGACCATCTTACCTAATAAAGTCTGCCTTATAAGATTTGCAGTATTTAGATGTTTCTGTGTTGAAAATGTTTCTTTTTTGCTTATGTCCACATAGGCGAAGCTGCGGGCAGGTGCTAGTAATTAATAATTGTTGGTTCAAGCGTCGTATTTATTGATTGCACGACCACGACCTCGCTTCATTCAAGGGCTGAGGACACATTCTTGGAAACTATAAAAGGTTGGAAACTTGAAGACGCCATTTGTTTTGTGTGTTCATGTCGAAATTTTCCTTATAACGATCTGTTAAATTGTATTATTAAGGAGTGTTTGGAACTGTATATAATAACAATAACAAAGCAGAGGTTTCCGCTGTTGACTTCATCATTACATCAGCCCTTAAATGTCAATGGAAAAACTACTCAATGTAAAAATAATACTTTGGGACTTCAGGTGACCATCGATCTGGTATCTGGATATATTTGAACATACTACGACGGAGAAACTGGATTTTCGTCTTTAGGTACCCCATTAACAGGAAATATTTTTGATAAGCTTTACATTTCATCATTCTTGCACCTACTTAATGTTGAGTAATCATGTGGTCAACAGTGAAGCATTTCACACGTTTCTTCAAGATGAAGTACATTTCAAGTGACTAATTTGATTGTCAAAAGTAGGTAGGTAAGTGTACCATCGAAGTGCATCAAGCAAATGGGGTGATGTCATAAGGGTTCCGTTTTACCGTTTAAGGCGTAGAATCCTTACTAGCGATCCATTTCCGGTGACTAATCATAAGCAAGTTTGACTCATATTGTTTATTGAACGGTTAAGTGCAGCCTTGTAAGTTTTAATAGGTAATTTTTCATATGAATTATTTAGACTTTAACTTTAAGCCGATGGGTTTACTTGCAATAGATGACGTAATCGTACGGCCGTGAAGGGTTGTGATGATTGAAATGATCACGCTCTGTATCTACCGCAGTACCCACCTAAGATATATTACTTCACAAGAGGAATACTTATAATAAATAAAACTTTAAATACCAGAGAAAGAGACAGAGTACGCCCCTACTCTTTAGTAGAGGCCATTGTTTACGACCTGGTGACTTAAAGGTGATGCTAGAAAAAATTCAAGCACAGAGTAGGTACAGAGGCGGACTTAATGCCGTAGGCATTTCTACTAGCCAATGTTTGGGTGATACAGAGACAAACAATGACAAATGATTGGTATAATTATGGGTAGCCTACTCAAGACTTGAGCCTAGCTGATTAGGCTATATTACAATGAGTCTGATTCTACCCATGCATTATCAAGTAAACCGGGCTTGATTAAGCAGACCAACTAAAAGAAGGTGACCACAATTGTTATCTAGATCAACAGGTAAATTCGAAATAATATCGATAGTGCGACAGGAAGCGATTTATTAAACTTCGTCCGATCACAATGTATCGAATAAAAAGTAACATGAGCTTTGTTAGCGTCACATCCCTTGTTATATTTTTTACTTATTTTTTCTTTATTTTTTTATTAAAACTGAGTGTTCGGAGTTATGGCAGGTGATATTCAAATTTGTTGTCTTTTGATCTTGTCGTGTTTCAATATACTTTGAATAAATTAGGTAAACAAAGATATGGCGCATTCTATCATGTTTCTTTTTTTTTGTGCGACTTAAGTAAGTGATCACTTGATCACCATTGATTTATAAAAAAAACCCGTGATGACTTTCATTTTATTTATTTATTACAATTATAGGTGGGTATAACTTAGGTTTTATTTTACTTGCCGAAGTAAGTCAATAACTAAAAATAGGGCTCGTCCGGGATTTGAACCCGGGGCCTCTCACACCCAAAGCGAGAATCATACCACTAGACCAACGAGCCGCTTGTTTACAGCCTGAAAAAAACCTTCGCACAATGGAATACGGTTTTGAACAGAAGGTCAGACAGGTAGTCGCTTCATGTAAAATACTGGTATTCAGCTGCATCCCGGTAGACTGGAGGCCGACCCCAACATAGTTGCGGAAAGGCTAGGCAGACGACAAAGATGATGAACTAGAGTCTGGCCTTTTTGACGAGAAGATTCAATACCTTACTAAAGTATCCTTGTAAGGACCTTATTTTTAATCAATAGTATTAACCTTGTGAGTAGTAAGAATAGGAACTAACATTTTATCATGTTTATGTTAATGAAAATCTTTTATTGTGATTGCTTTAGTGACGATCATGTTACTTAATTGGTTATCCGTGTTTATTGGATAATTACTGGTATTTATAATTGAACATGTTAATCTGGAGTTAGCTACGGGTACCTATTAATGTAAGCCATATTATTACACTATGATGGAGCACTAACTAACTGCCGCTTGGGTCGATCTTCAGGTTAATTCGCGCTTGCCTAGGTTGGTCCGTGGATAGGTGACCACACTTTACATACCGAGTTTCCTCAGTGCCTCGGAAAGCACGTTAAGCCGTCGGTCTGTGCTGTCATTTATACATATATCTTTGACAGTCGTTACAGGTAGTCAGTGGCCCGAAAGTCTGACAATCGGTCTTACCAACGGGTATCGTATTACCAAGTACTAACTGGGTTGTGGAGGTCAGATAGGCAGTCGCTCCTAAAATACTGATATTAACTTCATCTGGTGAGACTAAGCCGACCCCAACATAGTAAGGAAAATGCTAGACAAATGTAGTTGTGTTAGTTAGCCTACCTACTTAGCTGAACTATCATAAGAAAGTCGTTACAGGTAGTCAGTGTCCCGAAAGTCTGGCAACCAGCCTTACCAAAGGGTTCCGTATTACTCAGTATACTTACTGGGTTGTTGAGGTCGGGTAGACAGGTAAAATACTGTTATTCTGCTGCATCCGGTTAGACTGGAAGCCGACTCCAATACAGTTGCGGAAAAGGCTAGGCAAGACTATTTATTAGCATATACCTAAGCTTATAATATTCCTACAGCTGGCACACAGGTCTCCTCTCTATGCGAGTATGTCGGCTGCAGCTGCAATCCACCACACGGACTTAGTGTCTTCGAACTTTTAGTTTAGTTCTAGGATATGCCGGTTTCCTCATGATGCCATGACGATCCTTTACGGTTTTTGAGAGCAGTGGTGATGAAGAAAAGTACACAAATCCACAAACCGGCCAAACCCACTAACTTTAATTTAAGTCCAGGCCGATACAACAGGGCACTGTTCACAAATTCTATTGTTTCAGTTAAAAGAAACTTAGTCTTGAATACTAATCGATATATTTTACGGAACATGATTTCACACAAGATCTGGTTAAGAACGAATACGAGATACTTACGTTGGTAAGTGTCAAATCATGTACCCGTCGCGAGAAAATGTATCGTAAGACATCGGAATAAAGATGAACGTACTCCCAATTCCAAAAGTGAGAAGAAAAATCATAGAGTGTAAATGCTTATGTAAGTGCTGCAACTGTGCTCTGTACCCATAGCTTGGAAGATAATTAATAAATAAGTATATCTACCGCGTTGGTCTAGTGGTCGCAAGCGCGACTGCTGAGCAAGAAGTCCTATGTTCGATTCCCAGGTCGGACAAACTGTTATTGGGTTTTTCAGAAATTTCTCAGTAGCAGCCACAGAGTCTGGATATGTGCCTGGTTGACGGCAATAGGCTCGCCCCTCTTTTACATGGGAGTTTATAACATAACTGGCGAAACGTGGGTGTACTATTAGCTACAACTCTGCCTAATCCTTCGAGGATTAGAGGCGTGATATTATGTGTGTAGGTCTGTGTGTACATCTTTTCAGCTCTTCGCAGGACGCCTTACACTCTAAACATAATATTTCATAACCACACTGAACCAATAAACCAATTAACCGACAGCTAAATCCCATTCACACTATCATAAATACAAATTTTCCGCTTCACAAAAATCCTTTCATTGTAGTCATGGACATTATTTCATGTCCCACAAAACCGGTAACAAACAGGTGTAACGAAATCCTTCTTTAATCTTATTAATAGACTTGTAAATACCGGATACATTTCAACAGGTCAAATAAAACATTTTTCTTTCTTGTCGTATGGAAAGATAAGTATAATGTATAGGTAATTAGGCTGTAATATATTGGGCTTCGATGTTTCCCTCCCTTCATCAACGGAACATAATTCTTACTTTACGGATTTAATATTATTTATACACTATTTATTACGGATTCTAATGTTATAGAGATAGAATTCGGATCTATGGATCTGTGTATAATTAATTTCTTATTTTGTTGTGAAATGTGTGCTGATCATGACCATTTGCATTTGATTTAAAACAGTGTCAAATACCCGAGATACGAAAAAGTTTATTTATTAGCAGATTAGCATTTGCATATGAAAATGTTTATGTTTTAGTTAAAATAAAGACGCAGTAAATAAGTACCTACGGTTGGCAATAAATTGAATATAATACTATGTTGACAAGTAAAATATAAGCAAGCAGATAAAGTAAAGATTTAAATTTTAAAGATCACCTATTTATAAAATCTTGACACGAAGCATGAAAACTAAAAGTAGATAATAACTAAGATAACAATCAAACTGTTAACAGTAAGAACTATTATTGCTTGACCATAATATCTATTAATAATAGGTACTAGAACATAAAACAGGGCTCGTCCGGGATTTGAACCCGGGGCCTCTCGCACCCAAAGCGAGAATCATACCACTAGACCAACGAGCCGGTGGTTTTCAATCTGAAATGAAACCTTCGCAAATCGATTGAAACATTGCAGTATGTATATCTTTACGAGTTAGTCACGTTTATTGTGACCATAAATACATTATTTGTAAGTTATCTATATTTATAGGCCCCATTGATCAACGCTAAAAGAAAAAATATAGGTACCAGAAAGAAACCTGAATTCTATAGACTGAAATATCGAGATACTTATTTATTTAAACTTCTCTTATACAAATAAGGTACAAAGGCGGTCCTAATGCTTTAGGAGTTCTCGGGTTCAGAATGATGTACTGAATACGTGGAAGGTAACTGTTTTAGCGTCGGTGTCCCTTACACTTTGTACCTATAGCTTATCTCCTGTCTTCTGCTGACAGGGTTTTAATAGACAATATTGCAGGGTTATGACCGTTCAATTACTATTAAAGCATCAATATAAGGAAGTACGTGAAAGCGACTTAACGTAATGTACCTACTTAGAGGAATTATTGTGTAGTTTTGTTGGAGGATCTCACGACACCATTCACCGTCTTAAAATATACAGATTTTGACTTCTAAACCTCCTGTAGTATAAGCCCTATTACAGAGAAAATAAAGCCTATTTTCCCGTGATTTTAATTTTAACATATGCAGGGTGGATTACGGCGTATTAAACTTGCGGTGTTTTCAAATCAAAGCGGTTGATCTTTCAGGTGATGGTTATAAAATCAGCGGATAACGGGAGATTCGACAAGACGCGGTTGAGAGATCAACTTTTCATGAAGTAATAGAACCACAAATGATTGGTGACTGTACTAGATCTTTGTTATTTTACAGTGGCTTAGATGCTGCATATTCTTGTAATTTTTATGCGTGCATAAAAGTCGTATGCACAAGAATCCACGGCTTGAAAGTTTAATGTTACAATCTTAAGTGATTGATGACCTTGGTCTTGAATGGAACTTGCAACCTTTCAGGTTTAGCAAGACAAGTCATTAGACACGACCCGGCAACCATGGAGATGCCCAGCACAATTATTCATACGTGAATTCCTTCAAACATTCTTCCCATTTTGACCACCAGCTTAAACATTCACTCACAACCACCACATCACACCTCATGGCCTCACACACGTGCTATGCCCCTGAGTCGACCGCAGCTTTACGACGCACATGCGAATTGGACGGCGGAACATCACAAACAGATCGTTCAGCATAAACACCCACCGTGGGACTTGACGGAGCGATGGCGCCGTAACTTACGGTCTACAGGTCTGCGAACCTACGTAGTACCATAGAATAAAAAACTACAGAACCTCAACTCCATACAATGATCAAAAACGCACTCACACATAAACATGCTTCACTTACAGCGAGTGCAAGCGCACTCGCGAATGACATTTGTTTTTAGTCGCCATACATACGCGTCTATGTTTGATTGCGCCTATTTTCGATCGATCGATAGAGCTGGTCTTCTGTACTAATATATTTTGTGATGCCTAGACACATAGTTAAATACAAGTTAAACATTCATGGTGAAGAACATTTATTACTAGACTGTTGAAGTGTGAACGTTTCAACAGTAAACTTGATCTGAAGAAACTGTTCGGTGGGAATTTTCGCGCCGATAGCCGAGCTACGCCATTTTATGGCTCCATTCTACCATAATGGAAAAACAACTGATCATAGGATGGTGCACTCTATTTACGTTAAAGTGGCAAAGTAGGTATAGCAGTAGTATTTGAAGGTTACAAATATCGTAAAAGTATTTTGGTAGGTGGCAAATATCTATTTCAGTGTTACTCTGATCAAAATATTCGGATGGCTTCATTAAACAATCTACTTTAAAAAAATCTTCGACCGTTTATATTAATACTGTACCTTTGGTATCAAACAACTTTTATGCAAAGTTCCGTCCAAATAATTTCGACAATCATTCACTAAAAAAGTGTAACCCTATAAGAATGTGGAAACTTTCTTAAGCAAAGGTGTCCCAAGAACACTCACTGCTAATAGTTTGGTAGGTTTTTAGTAACAATGCCATAAATATGTTAATTACATATTTATGCACAGTAATGGACCCTTAACAATATGTTTAGTATTTAGTACTTCGCCAGCACATAGTATATATTTTTATTACGTGTCCTAAAGTTGAAGTATTTTATGCCCAGGATTGTGAAATGCTAACTTTACTTTGTGCTAACTGCACCCAAATGGCACTTTAACTGGATAATTTATTAACTCCTAAAATTATGAAAAGCTTTTTTGTTTATATATTTAAATAAGTTTTGTTTTCTAACAAAAGAGTTAAACGCAAAATGCGTTGTGTATTGTGGCTAGCTTTATTTAATGTTGCTTAATACTTCTAGTAAAACTGGTAATCGTATAAATAGTAGGTAAATAGTATAGTTTATTTTGAAAAGTATGTACAGTTTTCTTTTTAGCAATATTTTTTGTTTCTCGATTAAAATTATGTACGGTAAGATCTTCCTTTGTACAGGGTGTAACCCAAAAAGAGGAGGAACAAGCCTCGAAAAAAAAATTTGAACTCTTCATACTAATTGCGTCAGCTGATGCGATATTTTGTATGAAAAGTTCTTCTTTTTTCTATTCTCACTCTCTTTAGAAAAGTAGTCCCGTTGGTGGTCTGAATCACCATCGTAAGAGGCATGAACAACTTAGTATCTTTAAAATAAACAATAAAAATAAAATTCTTTTATTTCAGACCACAAGTCCATTTAGTTAGTACAACATACAACTTAGAAACTTGTGTTAGTACTACCAGAAAAACAAAACAATTATTTATTACACGCCACAGTACCCAATGCCCCAGTATGTGACTGTCCCACCTGTCCGCTATAGTGCCCAGGATGCTGTTGGGGCTGACGCGTACCCTGCGCATGATGGAGGGGCATCGCTTGCGCATGATGGCGTGACAGCCATCCATGCCCGGGAGATCTTTCGTAATTATTCATTATTTTGAGCAACTGATATTTCGCCGCTGTTGCAAGCGCTATGATCGCGGTATGACTCAAAATCATGAACAATCACGGAAAATATCCCGTAAGTAACAGTATAAGTTTATTTTTAATCCGTGAAAGCTTAAAACAGTGTTTAGTATCTTTTTGTAATTGATGATTTTAATTAAATTATTTCAGAGGCTTACAATAAACAGAAAATTCATATTTAGACAATGTTTTACTACCAACGAAATATGCCAATATTTTGCAAGAGCGCAAACTTGCATTGCCATCTTGGATTCCTTCCATTTAATCTCCATTACAACTTTTATTGGTAACATGTATTAGATACATTTACCGATTTATAAGGCAGTTCGTATTAAATCGAGCATCAAAATAATGTGACAAATTGTTACAAGTTAGAACCATCAAAGGTTATTGCATCACATTTGGAAGGCTGCCATAGTAACTTAGTTTGTGATGTTGCACTTAAAGTTTTTGAAAACTGAAATTTAATTTTATTTCATAGAAATTAAGGTTGAAAATTGTAGAGCAGTCTCGTCGGGATATTTGTGTCTTAGTTATTTAAAATTAGCTCCATCAAGCCTATGAGGGCGGCGACATAGTCGAAGACTATTTTATAATGTGGCCAGTGACACAATGTTCAATTCAGTTGAATAAAAAAAAACAAAATTGGTTTCGTTGCGACAACTGTGGGTAGTTCAAAAACCCACCCAGTAGTGGAAATCATCAAATGACTCCTCCCGCTCTGGGCGTAGCGGAAGGGAGTGTCAGACTTTTACTGACTAAAAACCATCCATGTTCCTTCTTTTGCCCTTTATGTTCCAGGGCCGCGGTATCTCTTTCGAACAGTCCCGCAGCCCGCGGGCAATGCAACTTGATGAAAACTTCATGGTTGGTCAAATGGCTTGGTATTGGTTAATGATATGAGCAGTGACAAAAAAACAATTTAGATAAATCGAAACATATAAAAAAGTATCTAAATATTAGATACTTAATGCTCATTTCTCTTATGGGCCTAACAAGTAACGTAATTTCTACATCTTAAACATTTTTTGCGTATCGAAACTGATTAAATTAAGGATTGATTTGATTTATTTTATGTCTCAAACAAAGAGGATCAATCATTAAAAAAGATGACCGTTTAGATTTTTTTGCTTGCTGTTTTTGCAAAATTAAAACGATCATTTAAATACATGACTTTTTCTAATATGTACTTCATCCTCCGTCCGTAACTATCACACATACCACATTTAACCAGTCGTTAAACCGCCCAAACTAAAATTCATATTAAAATTAAAACCGTCAAACTAATCCGAGATTACAGCTAACCAAATACGGTGGCGGCACCTCATTTCGTCAGCTCGCAGCCATCCAGCGGAAAGATGGCAATTTTGGCACGGGTTCGAACTGCAAACACATTGCACATGCATGCAGGGAACCCCAAATTGCTCACCGAGACACCCTCTCAGCAGTAACTTATATGCTGTTCACGACATTTCGTAAAACGTTCATGTTGCGGCGAGTTATGTAAATTTAGAATGTTACAACATTTAACATTTGTTTTTTGTTAAATAATAGAATAGTGTCTGAAGATTGCCTAGAAGTCGACGCACAGTTCACACTGCACGGGAAACACATCGCGTCCTTTTGGATTATTTCTATGGAAGTCCACAAAGCAATGCACACTTATAAGGACCGTAACGGTATGGCTCTGAATCGGGATCAGCTAAACATCAGGTGAGGTTTTGCCATAGAAATATGGTGTTGCTGATCTGAGTGTTCTGACGTTTAGCACGTAAAGAGCTCTGTACGAATCCAAATAGAGTACAAAAAATACGATGTAATAATAAAAGCTAGGGTTTTGTGACATAAACATAATAATGAATGCATAAGAAGGGTGCAGCTAATTACAGCGCAGTTCCAATGTACTTAGTACCAACAAGTAGATAATTACAAGTAAATGCTGGTACTAGGTACCTCCCTATTTAGCAAGTCATCATGAGTGTAAAACGGCAATCCTTAAATACCTTAAGTTTATAATGCCATTACTTATACCTACTTAGGTACTTAAAAAGTAAGTAACTCAGCATTTAATTAAAAGGAGATGTAATGACATTACTAAATAACAATTTATCCCGTTCTAAAGTCCTTTTTTTTTTTTTTTTTTTTGGGGGGTGAGAAATCATCAAATGACTCCTCCCGCTCTGGGCGGAGCGGAAGGGAGTGTCAGACTCTTACTGACTAAAAAACACCCATGTTCCTTCATTGGCCCTTTATGTTCCAGGGCCGCGGTATCTCTTTCGAACAGTCCCGCAGCCCTGGCAGGCACCGGCCCTTGCGGGCCCCTCCCGTTTGCTGACATCTCTTTGAGGCGCGCGTGGAACACGAACGCGCCGTCGACACGGCCTGCCCGTCGTCATACGACGGACGGACGGCGAGCTAGCCCATTACTCGCCGTCCACAGGCCCGCGCCTACGGTGGCCGAGAGCCATCACGGCGTGGCCCCCGACGCCCGGTGCTTCTCCCGCGGCGGCTGGGACGTGAGGAGGTTCTCTCCCTCTCACGTTCCGCCGCCTCCTTCGCTAGCATGACTGCTTCGCAGAAGGAGGCGACGGCTTCCCATTCCCTCTCGCCCCGGACCATGGCTTGAACCAGGGCCGGGCGCGAGAGGTCGCCGCCGCCAATCGCCGCTACGAGGACACGGCGGTGCTCCTCCCAAGCGGAGCAGACCTCGACGGTGTGCTCCACCGTGTCCTCCGGTCGATCCTCGCAATTGTAGCATCCGGGCGTTTCCTCCCGCCCGATTCGGTACAGGTACCTCCCGAAACATCCATGTCCGGTGAGGACCTGCGTCAGGCGGAAGGTGAGGGCGCCGTGGCGCCTCTCAAGCCACTCCTCAAAGAGGGGACTTACCGCCACTATCGTGGCGTGCCCTGAACGGGGTTGCGATAGTCGCTCTCTCCATGTCGCCATGAGATCACGGCGGAGGTCTGTCCGCCGCGCGACAATATGCCGCGGCAGCGGAGTTACCCCCCGGCTCTGTACCTCCGCGCGCCACTCGTGCAGGCGCGCGAGGACTATGGCCTCCAGATCCCATGGCGGCAATCCGGCAAGGAGGCTCGCCGCCTCGCGGGAGATCGTGCGGTACCCACGGATCAGCCTTACGGCTACCACCTTTTGGGGCGCGTTCAGGTAGTGCTTTGCACGCAACCTCAACGAACGCGCCCACACCGGGGCCCCGTAAAGGGCCATGGACCGCAAGATCCCCGCATAGAGCCTCCGGCAGGAGGCGTTTGGCCCCCCCAGGTTGGGCAGGAGCCGCTTGAAAGCAGCCCCGGCCTTTTCCAGTCTGGGAGCCAAACGTCGGAAATGCTCAACGAAGTTCCATCGGCTGTCGAGGACGAGTCCGAGGTACCTCAACGTCGACTCGACGCCGACGGGAACCCCTCCTACCGTGAGTATGGATCCCGACGGTGGCGCGCTCCGAGGCCCATGAAAGCACATGGCCTCGGAACCCCGTTCTAAAGTCCTCATACAAAAAGCTGTGAGCAATTAATTATGTACAGTAAAATGTGTTATTTGCATGAGCGTAAATAGTTAATTTTAAAAAGTTTTTACTTCATTTCATCAGATCTAGGATTTTCCCAAAATGTCCAAATTCTACAAGTGACGGCAACATCTCTGTTTATTCCTCATGTAATTGTCGTAGTGTAGCGTATTGTCAAATTTTATTGCCCATATCAACTTTGTGTGTACTGTCAAAATTACTACGCAGTTATCGTCAGTTCGTGTTTGTCTGTTGGGAGTACGTAACTGTTTTTATAACTAGGAGAACTGAAATTTCAGTATTTTCTGAGAGCGTTAACAGTTTTAATTGCATTTGGGTATGCATTTATTAGTATGGCTTTTTTGGATTTTGTTTCAACAAAACATAACATCACGCCTGTAATCCCCGAAGGGTTAGACAGAGGTGTACCTAGTAAGTACACCCAAATTTCGCCAGTTATGTATAAGTCCCTTGCAATAGGGGGCGAGCCTATTGCCATCCGGGCACAAATCCGGACTGCGTGGCTGCTACTGAGAAATTCCTGATGGAAAAACCCAATAGCACTTGGCCTGATCCGGGAAACGAACCGAGGACTTCATGTTCAGCAGTTGCGCTTGCGACCACTAGGCCAACGAGGCAGTAGTTTTGTTTTCAGTGAAATAAAGATCGGCCAAGTGCGAGTCGTGCTCACTCGCACACAGGGTTCCGTAGCACCAAACAATTATTATGTATCACCAACAACAATTATGTTGTATTGTATTACATTCAATTGCAAAACTAAATTTGTTTTTCATAGTATATTAATGAAAAACAAAGTTACTGCTGCAGTCTGTTGATAAAGTCCTATATATCAAATACTAAACATTCAATTTTATTCAAACCAGTTTTCGTTGAAAGTTTTTTTTTACGTTCTACAATCCTACATTTTTTCAGAATTTTCCTCTTCTTACTTCAGGAATTAGAGGGGCGTGGGAAACACACACATTTTACTACTTTGGAAGTGTCTATCTTTCAAACGATTGAGTTTGAGAAAAAATGGTTTATGAAACTTCGATGTCATTTCTAAAGACCTATCTATAGACACCCGGCACGTATAGGTTTGATGTTTTTTAGTTTGGGTATCTATGTATGGGGAGCCCCCCCTTAATCTTTTAATTTATGTATAAAAATCGTAAAGCGGTTCACAGAATATATCTGCTTACCAAGTTTCAACTGTGTAGTCTTAATACTCGTAGTTTCGGAATAAAGTGGCTGTGACGTACGGACGGACAAACAGACAGAAAGACATGACGAATCTATAAGAGTTCGGTTTTTTGCCATTCGGCTAGGGAACCCTAAAAATGGTCACAGTAAAGATTTTTTGTAGGTGTTGTAGATAAAACTTTCGGTTACTGCTTTCAGGGGGCTGCAATGGTACGTAATGTCAGTTACATTCCGAACCAGGCTCCTTATGTTAGTTAAGTTTACTACAATTGGTTTAGTGCTCAAAAATTACACAAAAACATATCTATCGGAAGACGCATACTTATATTTTAATGAGTGCAAATCGTATTTATTATCAAGCTACTTAAAATTACTACCCGAAATCATCATGCACAGCTCGACTTCACCCACCGCTGGGTTCTGTGCCAACTTCATTAACATTTTACTCGCAATTTAAATACAAACAATAAGACAATTCTTAACCATACACATTTCCAAACCGAGCCAATTGCACAACTAAGATCTCTAAACTCAAACTCAAAGTATTTATTTAAATTAGACTATTACAGACACTTTTTAATGTCAGAAAAACAAAGAAAAAACGAAGCTACAGTGCTGTGACTGGGATTGTAGTTTCGCTTTTCTTAATGACTTGAGAAAGTACTAGTTGCCCATTGCAAAGTGTAGAAGCCCTCTGAAAGCTGGAAAATGCTCCAACGCTCTATCATAATATTCCTTTCTAATTTATGATAACTTCGCATGCAACAAAGCCCTCGGAAGCAGTAGCCGGCCAATAGGCCAACAAGTAGATAATGTAAGCGATTTCACCAACAGTCAATCACGCTCTTCGACTAAACACGTATTGAAGGCAATCCGCATGAAAAACATAGCTTTTAGCCATACGACATGCATTATGACGATTATTTACGGCCGTGCAATAAAACTGAACTTATGCAAATCACAGAGAGTGATTCTCTACAGATGAATCTCGCGTAGCCTCTCCGGGAATTGCTACAAAACTTACTGAAGACTAAAATGACGCTTTTACTGATTGGGTCTCAATAATTCTGAGAATTTGTTTTTTTTTCTAACAATAACGAAGGGTAGGTAAACCTTGGTGCGCATAAGATCTAGAAACATCTGTCAGTCCTTATCATTATTGGTTTATCTTAATTGCGAATGATTTCGTTTTAAATCAGTATTCAGGCAATATGAAACAAAAGTAAATATAAAAAAAAATACCAGATCGGTGTTCAAATAAACAATATCGAAAATTAAACTTATGACTTAGCTATATTTTGTTCTTTTGCAATATTTTAGTTGCAGTATATTGTACATTACTGCCATACCAACAAATTCCTAGTCAATATTGACTTAACAGCCACTATTAATAAACAATTCTTTGAAACTTCGAACTCTTAACAATGACGTGGAGTGTTCTGAACGTCATTATGCGTCCATTCGTTTCGAAGCGTGGTTTTACGGCTGCAAGTGGTACCTCCGTGATGCCGCATACAGAACACGATTAGCAACATGTTCTACACTCATACAGCTTCAGGAATGTGAGGTCACATTGTTTTCTATATTTAAAAGGCATTTTCTCGGCTATAAAACTGCGAGAGCGCAACCTTGTTGGTATTGGAGGTTTGTGAGGATTCGTTGTCTGGTTGGCAGAATAATTTTGTATTAGTTAATATTGTAGTAAAAAAAACTTATTAGTGAAGTCAAATGTTTGGTTCAGGGTATGCAAACTTTAATATAAACTGCCTGCAAACTTTTAACTTCACAGTAACAACAGTTATTATTTTAAGATATAGTTTTTCAATGCAAATGTTGTGGTAGTCTTATTTACTATCCTCTGCTTACCTAAGTACCTATATCCCATAATACTTTAAAATATATTCAGCATTATGTTATTTACATTCTGATACTAAATGAAACACAGAATAATATCATGTGATGTTTACACGTGATGTTATGCATGACCATATAAAACAAAAAAAAAAAACAATACGGATTTACCAAATCTGCGTTCAATTTAAATTACATCTAAAGATCATCCAAAGATTACACAAGATTACGTACAGACCGTGAATCTACTTGTTAATAAATCTAATAAAATATTATGTTTACGATATTGACGTGTCAAAGGTAAACGCGTTAGACCATAATCGGGTAATAACTGTCATTTTAAATCAATCACTTGAGCTCAAACCTGGTATGTTTTGATTTTGTCGAGTTTCATTTTTTGTCTGTCACACCTGTCTATGAGTTGATGAGGCGGAAATTGTGAGTTGTTATTAAAACTGATTTATTGTTGATTTGTTAGAATGGCGTGTCGATATTTAATGCAATTTGGGTAAGGCTGATTATTATCTTTATAGTGATTATTTATGTCTATAAGGCACTTTGTATTAAAAGAGTAATTTACTACTAGTAAGTAATCTACTCTAGTGAAGAGTAGAGTAGATTACCTAATGTAAATTATAAAATTTGATGATAATTATTTGTAAAGAATTGATTAATTCTGTATTCAAATGTTTTATGACATCAACTAATATAAACAACATTACTTTATTGTTATAATTTTACTCACTCAATATTATAACAATTTATCAAATGCCCATTAAAGCCCAACACAATTTACAACGACAAAACATTCATGAATGGAACAAAAATCTATTTACCATAGACTACACTAAAACACAATAATTATAGAAACTCAACCTGCGCCGTATGTAAAGAGTTGGCGGTGTGGCCAGTGGTAAAAAAAAAACTACCTGCACTCACTGCAGCACCTTCCAAGAACGTCAAATTGTTAAGTCAAACAAGCGGCCAGTTTGTTCTACAGAACGGAGCAACGCACAATATTGTATTATTTCTGTTTATCACTTTAAATTGCCCCTACTTAGTAGACGCGTGGTATATGAATTTGTATTGTTACCCCTAAAAGGAGAAAGTTTGTTCACTCATATTATGTTTAGCGTGATGCATATATGGCATAATCGAATTACTTATCATAGTTAGTACTTAGCTGTGCTCCTGGCTAGTTTATAACAACCACTCGGGTCGATCTTTAGGTTAAGCCGCTGTTGTCTAGGGGGATCCCTGGATGGGTGACCACCCATTGCATACTGAATTTATTCCGTGCCTCGGACAGCACGTTAAGCCGTTGGTCCCAGCTGTCATTTGTATATCTTTGCCAGTCGTTACAGGTAGTCAGTGGCCGAAAGTGTGACAACAATCGATCTTACCAACGGGTATCGTATTACCCACTACTAACTGGATTGTGGAGGTCACATAAGCAGTCACTCCTAAAATACTAGTATTCAGCTGTATCTGGTGTGATAGCTGAGCTATCACAAGAAAGTCTAACAAGTTACAAAAAAACAGTAACTGCAATCCTAATCTGTGTGTAAATCTTGGGTACTGATCAGTTTAGACTGACTACCCACAATGTGAAAATTACACTTACGACAAGCTTTACATAAATTCACATAACATCGCGCCTGTAATCCCCGAAGCGTTAGACAGGGTTGTACCTAATAGTACACCCACATTTCGCCAGTTATGTTTAAGTTCCATGTAATAGAAGACGAGTCTATTGCCATCAACCGGGCACAAATCCAGACTGCTACTGAGAAATTCCTAATGGAAAACCCAATTACAATTTGCCCAATCCGAGCTTTACATAATACCTACCATATATTGTATGCATATGAGTAGGTAATAATAATAATAATAAAGCCTTTTATTCGGACAACAGATTTACAATTATACAATTTTGTTCTTACACTACTGCACTGTTATATATATATATATATTTAACTTAAAATTATTCACGCATTTGGTGCTTCTTTACTTTCTGTAAGTCCGTTTGCCAGTTGGCAAAGGCCTCCTCCAACCTACTCCATTCTGATCTCTCTCTGGCTACTCTACTCCATGTTATGCCCGCAACCTGCCTGATATCATCGTCCCATCTTTTTTGTTGTCTACCTCTTTTCCTTTTACCTTCCCTTGGGTACCATTGTGTAATTATTTTGCTCCATTTGTCCTTTCCTCTGACCATGTGTCCCGACCACTTCCATTTCAGTCTTTTTATTTTTAGGGTTACGTCCTGTATCTTAGTCTTTTTCCTAATGTTGATGTTTCTTATTCTATCCCCTCTCTTTACTCCTAGCATGCTTCTCTCCATTGCTCGTTGGCAAATGGCAATTCTATTGGTTGCGTTTTTTGTTATGGCCCATGTTTGGCTCCCATATATTAAGATTGGTAGAATGCAGACATTGAATAATTTGCTCTTTGTTGCTATATGAAGGTTTTTGTCTTTCATTACTTCTCTTAGGCCCCAATACCTTTTCCAACTGTTTGCTATCCTTCTTTCGATTTCTTTGTTTATGTTATCTTTAGGCGAAAAAAATATATATACATACACCTCGGACAGCTGATATGAGTAGGTAAGTTTTCAATAAATAAATCCCTGAAAGATTTATCGAGCTTTCAAAAAGAACTACGACAGTTTGATAGATCATGAGCTGTTTATATTCTAACCATTGTTTCTGTAATCATTTGCCACTTAAATCACTTCAATACATTATGTTTTGCTCACCATGGAAGTTTCCTTACATTAGCGCTAATAAATAGGATGTAAATAGATCAAGATTTTAATAATTCAGCAATATAATTCGATTGTTATGTGCACTTTTGTGTGCCAAGAACAACTCGATAAAATCTGAGATCGGTAATACTGATTAGAGTTTACGATATTATTACGTGTGTTGATTTTGTTATTTTAAAGTAGGTAAGTAATGAGTTATTTTCGTAGAACGGTCCTAATGCCGTCTATACTCATTGCACACTAGGTAGGTATATTGAATTGAGTTAAGTTTATTCTGTCTTGGTCATTCCTACTAACCAAATATGCACGAATTTATAAATTATTGACTAGCTGTTGCCCGCGGACATCGTCCGGCGTGTGTATCAAAATATTACTTCCCTATTTGAATCGGATTTTATTGACAATTTCATGTTTTTTTTTTGCACGGAACCCTAATCCTTTTTCTAAAATAAAGCCTTAGCTAAGCCTTATAACATCAGCTATGCAGCAAGTAAAAGTCCCGTCAAAATCGGTCCAGCCGTTTCGGAGGTTAGCAAGAACAAACAGATAGACAGACAAAAACTGAAAAAGTTTTTTTTGATATAACTACCGTATATAATTTCAAACAGCTCAGCTGTTATTTTGAAACTACAAACAGACACTTACATTTTATTTATTTGTACAGATAAGGTATGATGGTGATGACGAACAGGTTTTCAGAATTTGGTTCAGGTGTATGAACGTGGATGGAGCAATGGTGTAGGTAAGTAGGTATGTAAGGATCTTACTTAGTAGATCTTAGTAGGCTTCCTGTAGTTTTTGCCTAACCCCATGGACGTGAATGTATGTGTTTATATTTTGTGTCAATAAAGGGCTTTAAATAAGAGCAGACTTTTTGTACCCTGTATTTAGAATAACTAAAGCTTTCTTTTTATAAATACTTTATTTTTAAGCTCGACAAGATCACTTCTATTTTTCTCTAATAAGTAATGGTCATACAAAGAATTTGATTCACACAAAATCACCCTCCTGTCTGCCGTAGTGAAATGATGGACGCAACAAATAGAGGGCTTAATCACGTGCGCTATATTGACAAAAGTACAGCTAACTGACCTCCTTACATCAAAATAAAAGAAATTAGTCCAAGGATCCTATAAAAACTCTTTTGTATCAACACATTTGCACTATTTAATATGTACCGTTACACCTCAGTGTGACCACCCTTTAAATTTTAATTCGCAAACAAAACGTCAATGGACGTTTTTTCCCATCCGGTGCCCATTCATGGGTCCTAAGCTTTATGGGGGATACTCGTGCGAACGTGTGATGACGTCATTGACGCTAATCCTCTGCAAGTGGACAGTTGGACACGTTTGAAACTAACAAAGAGTCTAAAAGATTTGTACGTGATGTGCGAAAAAGGTGTAACGGTAGATGCGGTAGATGACTAGGATAGAGACGGTCATGGTCATGTTTTGTGTGTTTTTTTATGTTGTGAAATAGTTACGGTTCTGGTGTCTCTTGGGAAACATTTAAAGTGAGCTAGAGTCGACCATTTCGGACTCCGGACTGTTTGCGGACAACGGACTTTGACCGATATTTCAGTAAAATATCTGTCAAAGTCCACAGGTGACATTCCGGTCTGGATAGTTTGATCGTATCTTTGTTCCGGACATGCGTTTGCGTGCAGCAAAAATAATTTCATTTTATGTTCCAGTTCAGAGCATTCGGAAAACGTTTTACGAATGAATGATTAATGGCATTTTACATTTTGTCAAACTTGCGATTAGAATATTTAGTTGTACGTTAACTCCAATGTATGCATCAGAAAGTTTGAAGAACCAGAATTCTGATCGACTTGTCGCCATAGAGTTAAATAAAAAGCTGATCACTGTTCTAATCCCGTTTCTAAACATTTAATTTTGAATAGGAATATCGTAAACATTTTATTGCCTCATCAATATTTTATTCATACTCTCGCGACGCGTTCGTCCGTGACTAACAAATCAGTTTTAGCGTTTAGTTCATGTTAACTAAATAATAAGCGGCTCTTTTGATCTAAATAACCACCGCAGTGAACCAATCACAGTTATATTCATATTATTCAAAAAAGTGTTCATTTAATTTAACTAATCTTATATTAAGTCTTTGGCGGTAACAGTTAATTTGGTGCGGTTCCAAAATATTAATTAAAACGTGTGAAACTGAAAGTGGGTTTAAGTGAATTCACACACAGAATTAAGTTTATAAAATATTTTAAACGGATTAAACACATTTACAATTAGTGTCAATGTATTAACTGAAAACATATTTAGCATAATTAATTGAGTGCTGGGAACAAACACGGGCCAAAAAGGATAACTGGGAACACTCCTATCTTAAGGGTCGATCAAACCGGTACGGACAACTTACGGACACGGCTCCAGACCCGGACACTTCAAATACCTAAAGAAGTATCTGTCCGTGTCCCTTTAAAAACCTAAGGTCCGCTGGCAAATATTCTTGCCCCATCCTTTATATTCGGCGAAGTATTCGGCATTAATTATTTCAAATATAGAACTTTTGTTAGTGGCACTCTATTTTGTTATTTTGCTTATTCTGAAGAAGATATAAACGTGGTTTATTAGGGGCATCACCATAACAGTATCGTTGCTTTTATTGCTCAACCAAAGGCAGTAAGGCCGATGTATGGTCTGCTTTAACGACAACGAATTAATTGAGTCGCCATGGAGTACTTTGGAATAAAAGAAAAACACCCAGTTCTCCACACAAACGGATTATTCTCAGTAAGCTGAAAATTCTAACAATACATGAGTATATAAAAAAGTCCTTGTGTGTACGACTTTTTATATATATACTGGCGTAGTTCGTCAATTCGTATTTACAATATATATATGTATTGTTTTTAATTCCACAAGATGTTTGCCATACAATGCCACAAGGTGTTTGGATTGTGTGAGGAATGATATGAAAGAAAAGCAGTAAATGATGCCGTGAACTCTGACAGGGGAGGATGGAAAAAGAAAACGTTTTGTGCCGACCCCAAGTAGAATGGGACAAGGGCAGGAAGAAATGATGATGAAGATGTTTGCCATACATGCAGAATCATGTATGGCAAACATCTTAGAATATTGAAAGAAAATAATCAGAATTGAAAAGAAGAAGATAACTGTTAAAACCTGCTAAGCATTGCTTCAGATGACGGTTCTCATGAATTACCATGTGACCTACGTATTAGGTCAAGTAGCAGCGTTGTTTCAGCAAATTCTTAATCATTGCTTTGCCATCTTTGAAGGAACCCGTTTTATCTACAGTCTACAATACAATTCAGTCATTACCAATTTGAACTGAAACTTTCAGGGCAATGTCGCGTGGTTAAAGTCTGTTTAGTTTCAACATTTGTATGGTCGTTTAATCATGAACAATCCTAACAATTTGGTCAAGTAGTCGACGTAATGGAATGGACATGGAAATAAAAAAATATTATAATTGATACAACGAAAAGTAAGAAAATAAATACATAGGAAGTAAGACTTGTAAACTCACTTTTAACTCAATTATATTATACACTTCTCATCAAAAAAATCGAAACACTTTCGTTTTTATTGTTTTTGTCCTAATTTTTTACAAAAGAGAATTAATTCCATGAAAAAAAAACATTATTGTGTAGCTGGCAGTTTGGTCATTACAGTAAGAAGAAAAAAATCAAAATTCGAAATTAGAATTTCATTTGTTTATCCTATAAATGAAATTAATCACTGTTTTGAGACAAATGTGTATTTAGGGTTGGAGTACGTTTCTCGTTTAAAAACTAAAAATTAGCGCTTGTCTTTAAACTTTTTGTTTCTTATTTCATTTACTGTGACTTTGGGACGTCTGAAAAAACTTTTTTTTCTAAAACATATGGATACTTCGCCCGCAGAAGCCGCCCAAGTGGTGGCATTGCTGGATTCTGGACTTAGTCAGCGTGTTGTGGCTGCAAGATTGCATCTAAGCTTATCATCTGTTCATAGAGTCTACAAACGCTATCGGGAGACTGGTTCGTTCACGCGCCGTTCAGGATCTGGCAGGAATCGGGTCACTTCTGAGCGAGATGATCGATTTATTGTAACAACTTCTTTACGAAATCGACGCCTTAACGCTTTTCAACTGCAGCAGCAGCTTCGCGTTGTACGAAGAGTAGCTGTAAGTGACTCTACAATAAGAAGAAGGTTGAAGGAACGCGGATTGGCACCGCATAAGCCAGCGAATGGGCCGAAATTAACTGCAGACCATCGAAGAGCGCGCCTTAACTTTGCACGCGAGCACCTAACTTGGTCATACCTTCAGTGGAGCAAAGTACTGTTTTCTGATGAGTGTAAAATTATGCTGTATGGTAACGACGGAAGGAACAAGGTCTACAGAAGAGATGGAGAACGCTTTGCACAATGCTGCATTGAAGAAAAGGTCAGCTATGGTGGCGGTTCGTGGACGGTTTGGGGAGGAATCAGCGCCGACGGTAAGACAGAACTTGCCTTTGTGTCTGGGCCACGGCTGCCTGCACTAAACTCTCATCGGTACATCGAACAGTGTCTTGAACCTCATGTGATGCCCTATGCACATTTTATTGGCAACGACTTCATATTCATGCACGACAATGCTAGAGCTCACACCGCGGGCGTCGTACGAGATTATCTTACCGAAGTCGGTATCTCCATTATGGTATGGCCAGCAAGAAGCCCGGACATGAATCCCATTGAACATCTATGGGATGAATTAAAGAGACGAATTCGAGCAAGAGATCCAGCCCCAGAAACACTTAGCCAGCTGCAAAATGCAATCCAAGAGGAATGGGATAATATACCACAACATGTGATCGTGACTCTCATCCGATCGATGAAGAACCGTATGGAAGCAGTAATAAGAGCTCGCGGAGGGAATACAAGTTATTAAATAAACGTTTCTTACATTTTTTTTTCATTTACGCGTGTTGTTTTACCCATTTCCTTCATATTCCATACAGGGTAAAAATTACTCATTATACAAAATACGAAACCTATGAAGACTTAATTTGAATTTAGAACAATAACATTAGGATTTAAAAACCTCATACTACTCACTATTAAATGACATTTTACATTTATTCCTAAATATACACATTTTTCTGATAATCCTTATCAAATCATAAACTGCGAGGTGTTTCGATTTTTTTGATGAGAAGTGTATTATAAACTTAACGTATACAATCCCTACTTAATATTATAAATGCGTAAGTAACTCTGTCAGTCTGTCTGTTACGCTTTCACGTCTAAACCACTGAACTGATTTTAATGAAATTTGGTACAGAGATAGAGTTGACCTTGAGAAAGAACATAGGATAGTTTTTATCCCAGACTTTTGAAGAGTTCTCTTGGAAACGCGATATAACCGAACTCGCCGCGGGCGAAGCCGTGGGCGGAAAACTAGTTTTAAATAAAATAAAATCTCAAAACCACCAACCATAAACCACCAAGATAATCATCTGCCTAGCCTTTTTCCAACTATGTTGGGGTCAGCTTCCAGTCTAACTAGATGCAGCTGAATACCATCATTTTACACGGAGCGACTACCTATCTGACTAATACCTTGGTAAGACTAGATAAACTTACTACTACTGACTACCCGTAACGACTTGTGAAAGATCTACAAATGACAGCCGGGGCCAACGGCTTAGCGTGCTTTTCGAGGCACGGAGGAAACTCGGTATGGTGGTCACCCATCCACGGACCAACCTAGCTAAGCGCTGCTTAACCTGAAGATCGACCTGTGCGGATGTTATTATTTAGCCACGAGCCATAAACCATTAACATATCCAAACCCCATAACCCACTTCTACACCCATGAATGAATACTAACGTCCACCGATTCACCCAAAAATAGTGTACAGCGTCCATTGTTACTTAATACAGATGTCATTAGTATAAACTACCCCAAACAGGAGGATGGGGTGGTAGGGGGTGGAAGGGGCGGTTCGCCGTCAATGGAAAGTGTGTCGGGATCCGAGTCGCGGCGACGCCACCGCTACACTCTCATATGCACAGCATGTTTAAAGAGGACCGTTTTAGCTTTAGATGCTTACAATTTGAAAGAAAGAATTCAGGCACTTTGAGTGTAAAAGGATTTTTAGATTTCATCTAGCTATTTCGGTAGTTGATAAAAGGTTAAAACTTACGATAAAGACACGCATGGATTTTAAAAGTTCGGGAGCATGTTTTTCTTAGTATAAATAAATAATTGGTCTAAAATTATAATTTGTCTAGTTACACATTTCACACACTGTAAAATTAAATCTCTTGAGCTTTGGGCCAAAATAACCACTATGTGGGATACAGTCAAAAGGCGCTGCGGCAGACCTGGTAGAAAATGGTGAGACGAGTTGGACAGAACCAGCGACCAGTGGTGCTCATTGGACCTGAATCCAAAGAACTGGAAGTCATGGGTGAGGTCTTTGCCCAGTTGTATGTCGCAGAGTAAGATAGAATCTCCAAGCTACTCTATAACTGCCTCGTTGGTATAGTGGTCGCAAGCGTGACTGCTGAGCATGAGGTCCTGGTTTCGATTCCCTGGTCGGGCAAAGCGTTATTTGGTTTTTTCATCAGGAATTTCTCAGTAGCAGCCATGGAGTCTAGATTTGTGCCTGGCAAGAGGCTCGCCCCCTATTACATGGGACTTAAACACAATTAGCGAAATGTGGGTGTACTATTAGGTACACCTCTGCCTAACCCTTCGGTGATTACAAGGCGTGATGTTATATGCTACTTTAAAACACCGTTTTGTTTGACCCAATTCTCTCCTAATAAACCGTTTCCTATTCACATAAGAACACCCACGTACTTTCCATGCAAAAACAAAAAAACATCAATTAAAAAAATTCCAACTGCCAAACTTAAAAAGTTGTCCTACATCTTTGGAAAGAAAACACCATATAGACAAGTTTCAGTGACTCCTACGCAGTTTTCAGTGCGTAGGCGACGGGGCAAACACATTGGTAGTATATTAATATAGCTTAGTCACTGTATGTACAGTCACAAGCACCAATATGTATACGCAAGGTAACACTTAGAATAGATGTTGTCCTACTGTTTTGATTGCAATTTTACGTTGTTGCGAACATAAAATTATATAAACTCTATTTTTTTTGAGATAGGCTTTATTTCAAAGTTCTAAACGTTTTTCCACGAGGAAATCGCTTTTCAATTAAGGCATGTGACTGTACGCGGGAAGGCGCCGACCGGCCTTATGACGTCACGCACCGGTATATCAGACAAACTTAGACTAGGGGGAAGGGGGGAGGGAAATTTGCTTACTGTTTACGTGGTAATTGATAGTTATTTGGGTTGGTGGAGCTGTGGGTGTTAGTTATGCGTAGGATTTTTTTTATTGTGTTGTAGATATGAAGGAGCGTGCTATTAATTACGACGTACTTTTTTGGAAGAACCAACGCCACGATAGTCTTTAAATTCTCTATTATTATTATTGCTATCCCATATTGTCCCACTGCTGGACAAAGATCTTCTTTCATTCCTTCCAACGGACGCAATAAGTTAAGATTTTTATTTGGCCAAAACATGAAGAAACACGATTCAACGCTACTTCTTTCCAATTCTCAAGGAAAACATCCAGCAATACACACATTTGTCCGGCCGCGCGCCGTCTCCTCCGTGGTTTGCCACGGCCCCGTGTCACTGTTTCAGGACACCAATCCTGAGCTGTACGGGCCCACAGCTCGTTCGTAGTTTAAATTCTTAAAGCTGGAAAAGTCCTAAACTTTCCCTCATTTTATCCATCTTGAATCCACATATACATGGTTCGGATAACTTTTATACAAGTTTAGTAACAATCGCTTGGGAAACGTTTCGTGTTTCTACAAGGATTTTCACTTGGATTCAAATCAGCGTATCGTTACGTGGTGTTAGTCCCATACATGAGAAATTCGTGGCTAAAAAAGTCAAGCCGCGCTTGCGAAGGTTGTTCTGTGGATGGGTAACTATCCATTACATACCGAATTTTCTCCGTGCCTCGAAAAGCACGTTAAGCCGTTGGTCCCGGCTGTCATTTGCAGATCTTTGACAGTCGTTACGAGTAGTCAGAAACGCGAAAATCTGACAACCAGTCTTACCAAGGGGTATCGTATTACGCAGAAGTCTGTCAATCAGTCTTACCAAGGGGTATCGTATTACGCAGAAATCTGACAATCAGTCTTACCAAGGGGTATCGTATTACGCAGAAATCTGACAACCAGTCTTACCAAGGGGTATCGTATTACGCAGTATGTACTAACTGGGTTATGAAGGACAGATAGGCAGTCACTCTATGTACAATACTGGTATTCAGCTGCATCCGGTTAGACTGGAAGCCGACCCCAATAAAGATGGGAAAAGGCTAGGCAGATGATTATAGTTGATAGAATGTCATTTCGCTTGGCCTTCAGAATAACCATACATGTAAACATTGAAAACTACCTATTTATGTTTCTATGATTTATAGTGATTACAAAAACGTACACCACATCGTAAACGTGTCGTATTTACCTACATCATTAATTAAATCATCTCCTTGGTATTTTATTGTACTATAAATATTTTACTGTCTGTTTTCGCGTGATTCCTTGGATACTACTGTGTACTGTGCACTAGTAAATCGTAAACAATGTATTCTAGTAGATTTATGTTCTAATTTCTGTATGTGATTGCATGTTTCTATTGGCTAATGGAACATGGTATCCGAGTGTTTAATTTATATTGGAGTTTATGGGTTCATTGATCTCATTAGGTGGAAGAGGACGTTAACTTGTGGTCTAGTTTCTCTTTTTTGACCTGTGATGGATCCGGACTTGTGTGGTAGATTATAGCCCGCTACATATACAGGATGCCTGTGTCACAGCTGTGGACATTATATGTATAATTAGCTGATGGCCGCGGCTTCGCCCGCGTTGAAGTCGGTTATCGCGACCAAAAGTAATCATGAAATTTTGATCCCGTTCCCGCAACCCATGGGAACCTATCATCATTTTTTTATATCTTAAAGGGTTTAGGCAGCGTTTTAGTTGAAAGCTCCCAGAGGGCTTATTTTTCTCCGACACCTCCAACAAATTTCACTATATTTTAGCCAATGTATACAAAAACTTGACAATTTAAATACTTAAACCTTCCTCGAGAACCACTCTATTCATTGGTCAAAACAGCATGAAAATCGGTACAAGCTGAATAGAGAGTCAAGAAGTTTTTGAGTTTATTGCGTTCAGACAGACGGACAGACACGGCGGAGGACTTTGATTTTTAATATGTAGTGATGTTAACGTCAGAGGCCCTGGCACGGTGTAAACGTAACGTAAACACGTCGGTTTTGGACTCGAAAATTCAATAATCCTATAGCATTTTAGTTTAGATATGAATAATTTTTAATTTTATAATCGACGGCCTCCGGTTCTTGAAATATTTACACTCGCTAATATTTATTCCAGCCTCTATCAATGAGTATTGATGCCAACACCAAAAATATCTAGAAATATAAAAAGAAATCCATTCTTAAATTATATACTAGAAAAAACGTGTCTTGGAATGGGCACTTCAGCGAAATACAAACCAAAGAAAGACTCACAACAAATATAAAACCCACCATCTCATTACAATGATTCGCCAAATACTTCCTTCCTCTATAAAAAAAAAGAATATCACTATTCACTACATTACAGCAAAAGCTGCCAGTAACTTCAACGGTCCATCGCACAAACGCCCACTTTCAGGCAAAATATACCGCTATTGTTAAAACATTTTGGAGGTACTGAAAGTAGTCCGTTACATTATTTTTGTCACCCTTAACCTTTGGAAGATTGTCGGGACAGACGAACCCACGCCGCCAGTACATTTGGCTGACGGCCAGTAAGATACCATGAAAGGAACCATGTTTTGCGTGTAGACCTTTAAGTTGATTTCGTTCATAGAAAATTACAAGTACATAAATTCACGTATTGTTCCTACAGGTTAAGCAGAAGCTATTACATACTCCTTTGCTTCGTTTTTTTTTTATGTTTGATGGGCCTACTCTTGACCTCAATCTAGTCCTGAGGACAGAGATGAGGTCGACGATGGAACGAGTTAACCCAAAAGAAGCCTATTAACTCGCGACTTAAATAGATTGGGGTCATATGAACTTCGTCCGCATACAGTCGCCAGCACATCAAGTTACCACAAACTGTCAAATTTCTCTAAATGATTTTGAATCATAAAATGTTGAAGTTTAAGATCAAAATAGAATGAGAAAACACTTTGACAAATAATTGACCTTTCTTAAGGATAAGATAGTTGTACGTAAGCAAGTTTTCAGTCTATAAAATGGTTCACATATTTACATCCATACAGACCTACGCGGCGCAAATATTAAAGTAGTCCGTCGTAGTAAAAGTGCTACGAAATCTCGTAGCACGATGTTTCTTTTAATACCTATAGGGCCGTCCTTCTAGGATCAGTATCATATTTCTACAATATCTTTAGGGTATTAATGGACATGGGCCACGTATACGTTTTTATGAAAATCGTCCAACGAGGTAAAAAGGCTCTTTTTAAAGTTTTCTGATTATCTAAGAGAAAAATACTTAGTAGAACTTAAGATTTTATTGAAAAATATTATGTTTTAGCACGAGACTGACACAATGTTCCATTTATAATTAACTTATGCATCGAAAGAATTAATCTATAAGATAAACTTTTATTATATTTATCTGAAAGATAAATGAATTCAGAGATTATCCATGCCCAAAAACATTTTTAAGAATCTACGTTACATCCAAATTAATTTGCTCAACGAATCTGATATGTCTAACTGCAAATAGTTTCACTCAACTTGCCATTGAAAAGGTCATCACATTTAAATTCATGACCTCTGACATTTGGCTGTATTTTTCTACCCACATATTGAAGAGTTGGCTTCGTGCCAAGTATTTTGACGGCATCCCTTGGACATGCTCATTCATAATTTTCTTTTGCGTGGGAATATTGTGGCTGGATGACTTGCATGATGTCATTGTATATAGTAATATATTTTTGCCATAAAATCTGCCCACGTTTCACATAATAATTTGTGTCATAAACTGTACCCACGTTTTCGTACAAACAAAATCTTCAGGGGTCTTAGATTAACTTTGTAGTTACGTTAAAAAAAATGCTCCTCTCAGGGCCTTTTACACTGTACAGTAGGTTCCTTTATGCTGTATGTTGTCTATGTGATCTGTCAGTTAACATGTTATGTAACATAATATTATTCAGTCGCATAACAGTTTAATTGGCCACGTAGACGTTAAAGGCATATATCGATTGAAACAAAATATTTAAACCGGCTTCTACCAAGTAAAACTAGAACAACCTAAATGGTTTCAAGCTAAGATTTAATTAAAAGATTTCCTTTTTGAATTTTTATTCGGCCACAAGAAGCATTTAACGAAAATACATTCAAATACGGCCGTAGAATTCTATATGAGACCCAGTTAGCAAATGAGCCGTCTGGGTAGGACACAGAGTATATAACTAATGAAGTGATCACAATCATATAAGCTCTCACAAATCCCATTTGGAACATCTAAAAAACGCATGGGGGAATGAAACGTTTGTAATTAGGAGTCCAATAACGATATATGCACTGCTTATATTAATATCTTTTCGCTGATCCATCCGGGATTATTACTCCCTTTATTACTGCTCTGTGGATTGCGGGTTCATCGCATCTGAATTCAATTTATGCCAACCGCGAATCGGGAATTGTATCGCGCACATTTTGTTCGTAGCTTTGTTCATTTACGTAAACGCTGACGTTGCTTTTTTCGATTAATATTTCGTTCCTGAATTGTGTAATGGATTTTTTTGTAAAATTATATATTTTATTATTATGTATGTACTTACACAGCTAGAATTACCATAAAAATTTGGCATTAAACTATGGATAATGTAACTGTCACAACCGTCGCGAATGAAAATTGCGTTGACACAGGACTCCGCATTTTGAAACTTATTTTTCCTCACGAAGGTAGGAGAAAGAAAGAAAAAAAATATTTTACTGCCAAACCAAAACAATTTTATAACCCAGTAATCCGTAGAAGAATATAAATCCTAAAAACAATCCTTTGCTGTGTATAGAGATACAGATTCAAGAAACATTTGAAAAGTTTCTATCGAGATCATACAAGAAGTCGAATAAAAGGAGGTGAAAAACAATGGCGGAATATATCCTGGAATTCGAAAACACTGTCTGAAAAACAGGAAATTTGAGACTGGCGACAGATAAAAATAAAAATACGACGTTGAATATTTCGAAAATCGAATCATACGCGCCATAACATGATTTGTTTGGGAGCGCGCACCTGTTAAATGCTGACGCTGAGATTGTCATGTCACTGAGATTTTTACGACTACATTTGATTATATATGATTAACGAGATACCTGCCATTTTTATGGAAGATTACTAGAGTTTAGGAGTTCATACTCAGAATGCAAAAATATGTTGGTCTGCTGGAAAAACTGATTAAAATATAGGTATATCCTTAAACATCGAAGCCATTATAGTTGGGGTAGGGGTGCATAGTTTTAAAAGCTGGAAGCCATAAAACTATTGCATAAATGATGACTTACGAATACTCGCTACTAAATGGCTTTTTAAACTAAACTGAGCCATCGAAACAATTAAAACTTCAAACATTTAGACCAAAACCCGATTTATTTTTAGAAAACCAACCCAACTCTTTACAGCTACGTCTTACAATGTAAGTGAGTAACTTCTTATTTATCGGCACCTGACAAAACTTCCACAGCACCTCCCCGTTGCAATAAAAGATTATTTTTAGGAAACCACGAAGTACTGGCTGAATGTATTTTTCTGTTGACGTAAGCGGGAATATTTCCACGTGAATTATGATCGCTGTGTTTACAGCTCGTCCTGTTTTATCACCAGATTGTACTAGTAAGTTTGAGCTGCATGTTAGTGGAGCGTAAACAAATTTAATTTTTGTACTAGATTGATTGTTTCTTGTTCATAAAAACTCTGACACCAGGTTAGGCACTCAACACAAAAAAGTGGTAGTGAAAGGTTTCGTTGAGATTTGGTTATACGAATTGGTTTTAGGCTCACCACACATTTAATACTTAAACGAATTTAAATATAATTTGTCTTTCTGAAAATCGTTTGAGGATGTCGATTGATGAAGAGATAGTGTTACGTTTTGAATACGTTTGGCAGTTAAGGGATTTGTGTTGCAATTGAGCCTTATTGTTCATTTGTATGTAGTAATTTATTATTTTACAGTTAACCCTATTGTCCGAAACTAAATTTCTTGGCCGAAACTGGCCGAAACCGAACCTTCGGTCGGTCACTAGATAAGGTTTTTGTGCAGTGGAATAGCCTTCCCGAGCCGTGATGCTTATAATGTGAGCTGCATCATAGGTACTCACTGACTAGGTCATAAAGCTTTTGGTTTATGTTGAGTATGAATGTAAATGGCTATAAGAGTAGAGGAAGACCAAAGAAACAATGGATGGACTCTGAGAATAATGATAAAAAGGTGGAAAGGAGGTGACTTCTGAGATGACGAGTAATAGAGAAGTATGGAAGAAAAAGACATGCTGTGCCAACCCCAAATAAATTGGGATAAGGGCAGGATAATGATGATGATGATAGCATGAGTATACGAATTAGGAACAAACAGTTTTTATTTATTACTATTTTTTAATCGTAAACGTTAAGAGATTGTATGCACCTAAGCATTTCAGGTCATAAAGTGCCACGTCCTATTTTTATTATTCATGAAATAATATTGTCAAACTTTCGCGCTAAATCTCACGTAGATTTTTGAATAACAAACACATTCAAACATAATTTTGATACTCACATAAAACAACAAACATTAAAATTTAAAAACCTAGTTATTCTCATACCGTACGATGATCAACAATGACAGTAGGTAATGTTTTTTATTACATACTGTTTGTTTTCATAACCATAGATAGACCTATTGTTAGTCAAAATGGTTCCATCATTTTTTCTTTATTATAAAAAAAAAACGTGTATTTACTATTCATGAAATCCAAACAGGTTAAGGGATTAATAAACCATCGATTAAAATGTTCATCGATTCCTATTACGTATTCATTGTTATTCAAATTATTGAAAGACTATTAGATTAACTTTCATTTTATTAAACTGATGCATAGCATGGGAAAATTGTTGAGATGCAGTTTATTTTGTTATGGCGTACCATAACAAAATAAACTTATTTGTCTTATTTGTAAATCAAAATTAAAAGTCATTTATGCAAATTAGGCTGATAATTAGCACTTTTTGAACGTCAAAGTTTACAAGACACATCATCATCTGCCTAGCCTTTTTCCAACTATGATGGAGTCGGCTTCCAGTAACCGGATGCAGCTGAATACCAGTATTTTACATGGAGCGACTGTCTATCTGACCTCCACAATCCAGTTAGTATTGGGTAATATGAAATCCCTTAGTAAGACTGGTTGTCAGACTTACGGGCCACTGATTACCTGTAACGACTGTCAAAGATCTTCAAATGACAGCCGGGACCAACGGCTTAACGTGCTTTCCGATGTACGGAGGAAACTCGGTATGTAATGGGTGGTCACGTAAGCGCAAGCGTAGGCAAGCGCGGTTTAACCTGAAGATCGACCCGAGCGGCTGTTATTATTTAGCCACGAGCTCAAAGTTTACAAGGGATAGTCCCCCAGACAACGAAAAAACGGAAGAAGCGGCGGTACGTACAAACCCCCCAACAACAAATCTGTCTGGTAGGTTAGAAGACCCAAAAGAGAATGCTCATGGAAGTATGGAATCCCGTACCATGCTGCATCAAAATCAAACCTTGTTTTTTATAGACTACACTGATCGTATTAACTCCTACAAAAATTATTTTTGAAAAAAAAACCCGCGTTTCAGAGTTATTTTATAAAATCGAAACTAACCTATAAAGTAGGTCTATTTTTTCGACGCTACCAACGACGTATTTTAACACACATACATTACATTATTGCTCTAAAAACAGCGTAATACACTAATATTAGTAAGAATTACGAGAAGTAACATCCACAGTATGCTTGACTGAAACTCGATTTTATTTTAGACCTTTATATTGCCAATAGTCAGTCAGTACAGTACAAATGTCAGATGCCACAGATAAGATAACTATAAACCATAGAGTATAGTAAGTGCTATAAACTAGTCGGGATTTAGGGATGTAATCGATAAATCAAAATCTTTAGGCTGAGAAAATCTATTTTGTTGCAAATAGCAATAAACCAAACTAAATCGATTTGGTGTACTGATCTTACTTAATTGTAATTAATTTTAGAGTCCGCTCGACAGACAAGGGTTTGTTCAATTGAAACGGAACGTCATTTATATTCAGTTGAAACGGAACGTCATATAAAGGGAGTAAAACAATATTCGTACTTTTAAACTCGAAAAGTATATTTCCAGTTCAAAAATCAAATCCCCGACGCGTAATGCCGTAAAAAAATATGAAACTAATTACTATAATATTTTGGTTTTGAGGCGCGAGACTTTTTGGTACCAACTTTGGTCATTCTCTTTTCAAAGTGTAATGTCATGAGGAAAGTTTTGAGTATGAATGTGGATGGGTGTAAGACTAGAGGAAGGCCAAAGAAACGATGAATAGACTGTGTGAAGAATGATATGACAAGAAAGGTGTGTCTGATGAGATGACGAGTAATAGAGAAGTATGGAAGAAGAAGACGTGTTGCGCCGACCCCAAGAAAATTGGGATAAGAGCAGGAGAATGATGAGATTTATCTGCAAAGGGACTTTTTGGAGAATAGGACAATGAGCTGTATTATAGAGTGTCGAAGCATCAAAATAGAATGGTGCTACACGCATCTACCTACAGCAAAAGTTTTCTTTTACGTCTAAGATAAAATGTTACGATTTCAGGTGATTGTAGTAATTTACAAAGTACATTATGTCCTAACCTGGTGATGTTGACAGTTACCTAATACTGTATTGTAACAGCTTACAATATAATGCTTCGTCCCCTAAGGATCCTGAAGGTGGATTGCTCTCAGAGAACTTTAGAACTGTTGAAGGTTAAAGGTAATGGTAAGTTATGTTTTAAGTCCCATGTAATATGGGACGAGCCTATTGGCTTCAACCGGGCGCAAATCCAGAATCAGTGGTTGCTACTGAGAAATTCCCGATAGAAAAACCCAATAACACTTTGCCCGACCCGGTAATCGAACTCAGGACCTCATGTTCACCACTTGACCTACGAGACCACTTTCAAAAATGTGTAAGTACCTTTTCTAAACTACCAACCTATATTATATCAACATATAATTTTTCCACCTAATTATTGAGTGGACTGTACAAAAACGTCTCGAGATCAGGCCACCCGACCTGATAAGCTGCTAAATAAAACTGTCATCGTTAAGTCAAGTAAGTAAAGGTGTTCACAACATAAAAGGCCCCGAAGTATAAGTCATATCTAGTCAATGAGACAGCCGACGAAACGGCTGATTGATACCCAGCTAAGCTGAGACGTTAAATTTTTATGTCACCAATCAATCAAGTTTAATTCTTCACTTGGGGGAGCTAATGAATTGTGGACTGTTATGGACAGCGTAGTGTGGCTTGTTTGAGTAATGTACTAGTGTAGGTATTTTCGTAGCGTTGGCTAAAATTCAAAAGAGTATAGATAAAATATTAACTAGATTGATTTTTCGTGAGGCTTGTAAAATGTAGCCAAGATTTATGAGCTCCTTTAGATTTTATTGCGGTTTTCAGGGTTCTGTACCCGAAGGGTAACCAACGGGACCCCATTACTAAGCCTCCGCTGTCCGTCCGTCCGTCTGTCTGTCAGCGCGCCTGTATCTCATGATCCATAATAGGTAGTTGAAATTTTCACATAATGTGTATTTCTGTTGCCGCTATGACAACAATTAATAAAAATAAATTAAAGATCCCCCACTACGATGGTACGGAACCCTTCACGCGCACTTGGCCGGTTTTTCAATCTATGCTAAAAATTTGATAAATAAAATTAATGGTTTAGAAGATCAAACGGTTTAGTTTATTACTCTGTCGCCGTAAAGTTCACTGTCCATTGATGGATCACTATATCATATTTTCGTAAATCACTGTAGATAACTATGAATAGACCAATAAATATATACTCGTCGAACTTTTCATAAAGTAAGTTGTTAATTTTCGAGACAGATAAAGAAAGCTGTATATTGATTTATGTGAGAAAGACGCAATTCATGTGCAAATGTTTGTTTATAACGTATAATAATATCGTCATTATATCTTTATTGATTTTCATATCAGCCATTGATCTTTTCTTTTTGACATGCGAGAAAATTTATATTTGAAGTTTCTCTTCGATATTGGAACCTGTAGGTGGGTCAGTGAATATTTTTTCAATTACTTTACATTTTACAAGCTTTAACTCATGTGTTTTCTTTGTGACTTGCATGTAGGTTAAATGCATGGGTATAAAGAGCTATTGAACCAACGCTTTGTTCAGAGGGCTATAGAAAATTATACGATTGAAATTAACAACAGTGTAAGTGTTGAATATGAGCCATTGAATAGAAAATGAACTATGATTTTCCTCGTGTTTTCAATAAAATACATTTTTTAAAGTGCTATAAAGAAATTTGCATAGCAGTCGTTTATTATGGTGCAGTATTTATGGCTGCAGGCGATAAGAAAACGTGATTTACGTTAAACTATGGAGATACAGACTTTATAGTTATTTATTGTTTACGCAGTTATAATTTGTGAAAATTTGTCTTTTGAATGGGAAATAATGATAGAATAAGAAGTTGGAGTGCGAATGGAATCGTATCGTAACTTTTATCATGCTGATATACAAATTATGAGTCAATGGTTCAGTTAATTTGTTTAATCTTTAACGTTTGACAGCCTCATATATTTGGTCAGTGGAATTTATTTTTTATGACTGAAATATTTCAACCATACTATCACAGGTCCGTTAGAAACTGTGATAAGATCTCAAAAAAAATAGTGACTGTATGAGAGGCTTCATTGAGGATTAATCAATTCAAACACACAAAAAAAAAGTGTTTCACGAGGTTTTAGACTTAACCGATTACCGTATTCAGGTTACTTAACGGCACAGAGATTGCACGAGTTACTACTGACCGTGTTTTATAATACCAATGCGATAATTATATGGACGGAGTCCTAATCATATGTACATAGTTTTTACAACGAATAAACAAGTAATAAATCTAACTAAATAACTGTACGTTGACAAGGAAGTAGGTCTAGTTTGTTCGCTCATTACTTTTTGTCGGTTTTTTTTTGTCCAACGATATTTGTATTTTTTTTTCTTTAACGACTGATTTAATGATATAAAAATAATAGACTAATCGTACACTAGTTTTTTATAAGGTCTTTGGTCGGTTTCCTCAATTCCCAGACCTTGGGTCGCCCAGATGTTCTGCAACAAGGAGCTACAATGTAATTGGAGTGGATTTAAATTTCAAATGGACGAGGAAATGTACGGAGGTTATATTGTTTGAGGAACTGCTGTAATTAATCTGATTCGGATGTGAATTAAGTATGCACTACAGGAGGTGTATGATCTAGTTGGGAAACAAACGAAGGTAGTATTAAAGGCTGCAGTAGATTTTCCGTGCAAACGTCTATCGTGTGTCGTTAACCGATTTCTTTCGGCTGGTCTAAAATGGCTGCGTTAAATTCTAGTGTCTTCTAGTTAATATTATAAATTCGCACTTTGTGACTATTTAACGAATTGTAACCTAATTCATATTATTATCCTATTATGATTCTGCTAAAGCGGCCATTTTAGGCCCTCAGGTCTCCACATCTCAGCAGTCATAAAAACCGCATCATCATCATCTGCCTAGCCTTTCCCCAACTATGTTGGGGTCGGCTTCCTGTCTAACCGGATGCAGCTGAATACGAGTATTTTACATGGAGCGACTGACAATGACAAGTCAATGACAGGTCAATTGATTATATTAGTTCCAAAATTAAGGTATACAATGTATGGACAACTTAATAAACAGGATTTCATGAACACGAGTCAACTCCTTCCTTAGACGCGGTTGATGCCAGGTCCAGTTTTTTATTTCTGAAACTGGGTTGAAGAATTGAGATTTCATCAACAAAAAAAGCTGACGTTTAAGGAAACTTGATTTTGTACTTTTTGTACTTTAGAAATCACCGAAATGTTGGTGCTGCATTTAAGAATTGGAGTGTTAAATCGTTTGCCATTTATTTAGGTCATATTTAATTTCCATTTCGGCCTTTTGTAATTGGGGTACTACTACGTTCATATGCACATCACCCATTCAAACGAGAGGTTGCCTACCTGTTACCTTATATGTTAATAAGTAAAGGTTACCACTCAACATATTAGGTGGATCACCTGACAGTTGTGCCATTATCTGGTACACGCTTTTAGAAAAATATCCAAACATTCAAACACTAAAATACACACTGCCTGTCTACAGTGTCTACGTTCTTTATTCTTCGTAGCTCCGCGACATCTAGATTAGTTAGCAACACACGCGGCACGCTGTCTGGCGAATTGATTGCACTACAACTATTATGTGCTACAGTTTTTGCGCCACACAAAGCCATGCCGTACATCATAATGCGACAATGGACATCCAAATAGACGTGACGAGACGTGCTCTACAAATAAAACTGTTAATTAATCTGCCGGGACTGTTTTTCAAACTTTTTGTTAAAGAAATTATGCAAAAACAACGCACCTGGTTATCAGGTTGGCGACAGACAAGCGACAGTTTTTTGCCAATCTTCTTTATTTTGATTGTTCTAGTTAATGAGAGTAATAAGTCACTTTTATTTTTGAAGAGACTGACAAAAAATGTTTTGCCTTTGGGACCTGATTTATTTTGTCTGATGGGTTGGGATGATTCGCAATATCTGCCAAGGACAGTAGATGTCTGTGTCGTTTGTTGATACCATACATTTGGTACTGGCTGTTGCCCGCGATCTGCGTTCGCGTGAAATTATTGTAAAAAAATAAAACTGTAAAAATGTAACTGTAAACTGTCGCCTTGAATAAGATTTTGTTACCAATTTCAAGAGTTTTGATTTTTTTGCACGAAACCCTCATTCTTATTCTAAAATAAAAGTAGCCTTAGTTACTCCTTATAACATCAGCAATTTGCCATTAAAATTCCGTCAAAATCGGTCCAGCCGTTTCGGAGATTATTCTGAACAAACAGACAGGCAGACAGACAAAAATTTAAAATAATAAGTTTTTGTTATTAGTGCTGCCGTATTTATTCTCATATCATCATATCATTCAGTAAAAATCAACAGACAAACAGACACTTCAATTTTATTTATTTGTATAGATGTATAGATAAGTATGTCAGCTAGGATGCTTTAATTTGACCATAAAATATTAGAGCTTTCAGGAGAAAATCCTAAGTAAAATAATTCTTACCCACAAAAAGTTCTAAGAAAAGCCACAAAGCTATCGCCATGAGTACAAGAAGCTTATTTATGTTAATAAAAGCTTTGTACCGTGATTAGGCTAGACTAGGCTTAGTAACAAACTTAGGTCATTGTGTAACCCTAATAGGTAAGCAGGCATAGCAGGCACGCTGGCTACAATATCGAGAAGTTACAAAACCTTGACAGTTGGCGAAAATTGACACAAAAATGTAATGAATTTGACATTTAAATGACGTTTGCTATTGTAGGCAGGGCCCCAGATATGTGAAGTTATACTAGATTATTCGTACTCGATTGAACTGTCCATAGTTAATTAATAACTGAGTCTAGGATAAACACAAAAAATATGAGGTTTTCAAGTGTTTACGACGTCTGCCTACTTAGCGAGTATTGTGCTATGACGTTTACGATATTATGCTGTCACTCCGAATTGTCTGTCTGTTTTATTATTTTATTTACACGATGTTGTATTACGTTATTGTGTTACTCTGATATAATCATATAATGGTAGCCTTTTTGATATTTAAGGATTATTCAGCAAATATTTTTACGAGTAATGCTCTCATAATATGGCTGGCCTGGATTTTATATAATTGGATCAGGATTTAACCAAATAAAGTGTACTTACATTCAATATTTGGACAGTAATAATACCTTTAATACCATTATAAACGTTTGCCTCGACCGCGACCCTAAATGGATCCGAAAATAAAATGTAATGATTTGGAAAATCCCGTATTCCCGGATAGCTTCGCATCCGATTGACCACAATGCCAAAGAATTATTGCCCATTTGACACCTATTGTGGCAATTGTAATAAGATTTATTCAATATATTGCTTTTATTTGACAGGACACGTGGCAATAATATTTCTTTACAAATACATGGAGCAGATGGTGAAAGCTGTCATTCCATTAAAATTACTATTCTATTGTATCTCTTCAATTTGTCAAGCCAAGGTGAAATTAATAGTGAAGCGAATCCCTTTCTTGACACCGATAAATAATGTAGTAATTAACCTTTTAAATAATAATATAATGTTATAAATGGGCTTTTATGAAATAGTGTAAGATTAATTGTAGATTCATAATTTATCTTAATTTCGTTTTTGACTACTTATTACAATTTTCAACTCTTGGCATTAAGTTTAAATAGTGTAAGTTATTTTGGAATATCAAGAAATTAATCGTTCCAAATTTGGGGATCGTTATTTTTTTGCGATATCTATCTGCAAACCCTTCCTAGTTGATGTTAAACTTTATCGTTCAACAAATAGAGATCAAATTCCAGTCATGAATAAGACCATTGTCCATACCGTGACGAATTGAGTGGTTCGATTTTGTGCGGAAATAGACCAATTTACCCGAGAATTATACGTTTCCTATTTATGTTATTTCGGGGTGACAGAGTTGGTCATTTCGGCGCTTGGGGGAGTGATGAATGCAATCGATGATGTAGGTAAATCGATTAGTTCTCGATTTGGGTCCCCCTTCACTAATATATTATCACTAATTGTCGCTTCTCTATTTAAATTAATAGCGGCAGATGAGCAGTTTAGTAAATGGTTTTGGATTTATAGAGATTCAGCTGTTGTGGTTGGAGTGTGGTTAATCTTAGTGTGTGGCAGTTTATTGGTACGAATTTTAATTGTATTAGTCTGAAATGTTTACAAAGAAGACTGTGTATTTCAGAGTTGTTTTTATAACAAAAGTTGTTTATATTTATGAGTACAAATTCGTGAGGTCTTTCAGCTTGTGAAAAAATCTCTCACTACAAATTATATGACAACTAAAGGTGGCTTTAATTGCCTGTTATCTATCACTTAAAAATGTAAGGTGTATAATCAGTGCCCTACATTGATGATGATTGAGCTGACCCAGAGATGACCCCTCTTTCTAAGAAGGAGGGGGAAACAGGGGATAAGTAATACAGGGCATTAACGAAAGAGAGAATGAAAAAGCAAACCTATCAGCTGGTCTCTTATTTACTCACTCAAATGTCTCGCTGATGGTGGCGCGTGTGTCAGATCATTTAGTTCCCTTCAAAATGGTTGAGTTGAATGGTGCTGATACATGCGTCATGTTCGTGAACGGGCGCTGTCAGTTGTGACTGGTCATCTTTTGGTTGCCACGGCTTATTTGAATTAATTATTTTATTTTTTGAATTGTTCGTTTCTTTGTTTTAACTATGGACACTTTTAACGTGCACATCTTGCTACATCGTTCTCACATAATGTACCATCTCAACATGAATGATGTAACCAAGGTTTTGTAAAAATATTCTGATTTAAAAGAGTGTCCATGGAGTTTCTCGCCCGTTCATCTCCATAGAGATCTACGTTAGGGAATGGGCAACTACAGTACTTTCACAGTTTTTATGCCTTGTGACTGGGACTGTAGCTACATTTCATTGTAGTCTTTGTTTCGACAGTTCAAAAGTGCCTGTAACGGGCCTACTTGAAATAAATGCTTTGATTTTGTGTTTGATTTTGACTCAAAGCACGATTATCGCTTCTGTGTACTACTCTTTGCCTATCAGAGCGCCTTGATTATGACGTTAAATTCCACTCTTTAATATTCTAAGTCGGATCATCATCTGTTGTAACGTAGCTATAAAACGGACCACAGTGCTCGCAAATAAGTACGTGAGTGAAATAAACATACAGACATAATCATTATAATTTTATGTAGTGTTCTACGTCGAATATAGAGTGTTGCGTGGGAGATCTAGCGTTTTGTTTGTACAAGAATAAATGGTTGCGTTTTTTGTAAGAAGTTTTTTTGCAACTTTTTTCGTAGGTACCTATATTTTTGTATCTTTTTGGCTGTATTTTTAAGCCACTTTTACATACGAGGGTTTCCTTAAATAACAAACATGTTTTTTTTTATCCGTACATTTGAATGATGACGCTATATCCAACTCCTGTGGCGTTGTGTTCCTTTCTCACTAGTAGATGTAAATGATCTAGTTTGGATTTGAATTTTAAACATATGCTTTCTTAGTAAACAGAAGCGACTTACTCATTTTACTGTAGATTTAATTGGATTTAACTGCCTCGACAGTCTAGTGGTCGCAAGCGCGTCGCTGAGCATTAGGTCCCGAGTTCGATTCACAGGTCGGGTTAAGTGTTCTTGAGTTTTTCCAATAAAGACCTCAGTAGGCAACCACGGCGATTGGGTTTGTGCCCGGTTGATGGCAATAAGCTGTTCCCCTATTACAAGAGACTTAAACGTAACTGGTGAAATGTGGATGTACTATAAGGTGCACCTCTGCCTAACCTTTCGGGGATTACAGGTGTGATGTTATGTTATGTTGTTAATTGGCCTCCAGTACTTAAACCTTTGTTTTTTTAGGTAAATCATCAAACCTAGTTATCACATTTTTCTGTTCCAGATCAGAGTCAGACACGTCAGTTACGCATATGCTCTAAATACCTCAATCAAAATCGATTAACGAGCGGCGCGTGCGGCTCACCGAAGTAATTATTTAATATTAATTGATTTTAAACCGTAGCGGTCTTATTACAAAAAGCGGTTTAACTAATAAACCTGGTTTAAACTTCTATAAACCACGGTCTAAACAAAAATGGTATTACAAATCGTGGTTTAGCGATAAACCATAGACTAAACCATGGTCTAACGCTAAACCTCGGCGACCCCTAGTTTAACGATGGTCTAAATCACTAAACGGATCTTTCAACCTTTTCAAAGTTTATTTTTTAGGTTCTACTATCAATTTTTTTCATTGTTTTGTGTTGTTTTAACTTGAAAATGGAAAATAGCTTGAAATCAATAAATTAAAGACGGATTTCAAGTTCATCTAAGTAACTTATGTTTACTTACTTTTTCATTGACATTCCAATTCTCAGATCGTTTTTTTTGGTCCATCACATTAAATTATTAAAATTAACAAAGAAGGCAAACAAAGAGGCAATTGTTCTAATATAGACTTAAAATTCCAAAGCTAAATGAACTTTGTTCAACTTGTGATGGTTTTGTTTAATGTTATGGTTTCATATAACGCGCGAGAATGTTACGTTTCGTTATACGTATTTACATGTATTTTAGAAATTAATACGGCACTAAGTAATGTGCCTAAACAAAACTGCAATCGACGAAATAACTAAATAATGTTTATATCCATGCAAAATAACCAGGTCTCAATATTTTTAACACTCATATACATAATCTAATCATTAGCGTATTATCAAAACGTTTTCTTTTCTGGGCATACGGAACGTTGTAATAGAATGATGTCATGGTGAACGAATGATATTTGTATTAATCTGTGGTTGATATTTAAACAGTGGTTTAAATGACGGTACTAAGAAGTCCACGGTTTATTTAGGTTTTGTAATACGAACAAATTTAGACCATGGTTTTGCAGATAAGCCTGGACTTGATAGTCCAGGTTTAAACCAAGGTTTATTTAGTTTTTTGTAATAAGACTGTAGGTGTTGAACTACGGTATATTAGCACTTAAGACCGCCATGTAAGTTTATCCTGAGATAGTGTTTCTAGGCCATATGAACATGTAATTTGATTAAATTATATGTATATAAGTAGGTCGTACTTAAAAAAACAGTTCTAATAATTAATTGAATAACCATTAGAAGATAAAATAGGAGCAGACAAGGCGGCAAAACATCTGCAAAAATTGACAATATTTTTTTAGACGATCATTATCTTTTTATTGTTATAAGATAATTGCTTTTACAGCGTCGTTTACTGGAAATAACTACTCATATTACAGCTTAAAGACGATTTTTTTTCGGGTCACGCTGATTAATTTATCATTCGTAGCACGAATACGTATTTAGACTTACACACTAGAGGTCGAAGATTTAATTTCCTTGTATGTGTGTCTTTACTTTACGTTTTTCATGGTTTTGCATAATTTTAAGAGAAATAAAAGATTCCATTCTTTTCATTATCGGGCTGAAACATACTTACAGTAGTTATAATAAGAATGTGTAGCTTGGACTCTGTCGGTGGGCTAGATTTTTTATATTTTTAAATGTTTTTTTTTGTTAAAGCAATATTTAAAAATGTAAGAAATTGGTAAAGACAAATAAAGGAGAATATGAAACAAATAACAATATTTTTAAGGAAAACCTTTCCCACTTTTTTCAAGTATCAACACGAAGTACAGCCGTGATTAACAGGCCACATTACCAGTTACGCCACACCTCCTCTCTAAGAAAAGGTAAACACTATTTGATAAAACTATCCACTTCAAAATTAAGCGCCACTCAATAAGTTGATAACTTTGTAAATAGACGATTTGCGTACAATTACTTTGATAGATAACGTACTATAATAAACTGTAAATTAATGTATATAACAGTTTATATGTAAGGGGGATTACCTTTGAATATTAGTTAACATGTAGGTCACATAAGAGGTACTTAAACTAGATGCTATGTTTAATATTAGCATCCTTAAATTGTTAATTGATTGTAAGTACTTATGTCTAGACATAAAATGATTATACTGACAGATGGTTTGCTTGTAATGTTGTGGTTTTACTAACTGAATTGAAGTCCATTATAATTTTTGCAAGTTTTATTTTTTGGATCTAGATAAGTTATCCAATGTAGGTATGGACTGTCATACAATTTTTACTTAGGTACTCGTAGCATAATCATTTAATCCTACTAAAATTATAAATGCTAAAGTTTTTAAGGATGGATGGACGGATGGATGTTTGTTACTCTTTCACGCAAAAACCACTGACCGGATTTGGATGAAATTTGGCACACAGGTAGTTTATAACCTGGATTGGCATACATTAGCCTTTTATCCCGGTAGTACGATCCCGTGGGACATTACCGAATTCCACGCGTGTGAAGCCGCGGGCATAAGCTGAAACATTTTACTAGTTATCAACTTATTTTACTTTTACTCTTTGTTCTAGCTCTACAAACCAGAACATAATATATACACAGACAGCAGAAGACACAACAATAAATAAATAAATGGATGAATAAATTAACAGGATATAGAGAAGTTTTTTATCACCGGAATAGAATATATATTCTACTATTAAGAACGTATTTGTACCTGAAAACATGAAAAACTTTGCTTCATGTACCAAACTCCTAATTTCAGTATTGTTACAAAAACAATGTTAAATTCTTAGATCTTTATCAAAACTTATTCAAAGCATCGAATATTCTTACGGACTAGGTTTGCGGAAATCCTTACGATGTTTTTTCCTATTCACACAGGATTCGATAAAACTCATGGGCCTTAAACAATAGGCCTAGTTGAACCTGTCTCAGAAAAAACAAAGTAATCTTACATCATAGAAGTCGTTATTCGGTCTGTTACGGCAGACGTTGGGGATGAAAAAATACAGGGTGGAAGAGACACCGACGCAATCGGTTACCACGTATTCAGTACATCATTCTGAACTCCCCCGCATAGAAACTTTTCATCGGGAATTTAAAAACAAAATAATGCTATTCCATACATTATGACGTGTAGCTTCCACCCTGTTTACAGTTGTTTTTAGGGTTCCGTACGGGTTCAGTAAGAGTCTGACACTCCCTTCCGCTCCGCCCAAAGCGGGAGGAGTCATTTGATGATTTCACACCTGAAAAAAAAAACAAAAAAAAAAAAGGTAGGGAACATATTGTTTTTATCAACAACCTCTAGATTCACTCACTTCTAGTCACAACGAAATCATTTGCCGTCCTAAGAAGTCTTATTCACTTGCAAGTTTCGATTGTTTACTACGAAGCGAACATCATCCATTTTTCTTCAAATCATCAGTCCATCTTGAACATTATTTAGATTGCAAAAATACCAACAAACATTAACAGAGGAAACGCCGCGGTAACAGTTAGTCTCATCTATAAACTCCGTTGTAAAGAGGTGAGTCCGTGACTAGCAAGTCACAAGCACTCTTATACAACTTGTTTTTAGACACATTAAGATTTGCACGCACTTGTCTAAGCACTACAACTTACGATTAAGCTACTAAGTATTGTGGTTTTTGTGTAATGAGGTTTCCTGTTTGTCGTTTATGTTATTTTATGGTTTATGTAGTTATTTTCGATCCTCTTCTTGTTTCATAAACTTTGTAAATTCAGCAGTATTGAAATGACCAAATCGATCATCAATATCAGTATCATTAGCCGCCTTTTCTAATCCTGTATTGAGTAGGTATGCTGTATAGGCTTTCCCTGGTCTGTTCGAGTCTCATCCAGGTCTTCCCCGCGACATCTATAGGTCCTCCACCCGTCTTGCCAGTAGCTGTAGTAGAATTTCTTCGACCAACCGGACAGGTGATCGAAATTGATAAAAATGGAATAAAAATGTACTTATCAGTTCAGCGTAGTTTTGTTTAGTACGTTATCAACTCCTAAATTATTTTAATTGATTCAGGCATTAGTCATGCAGGCAATGTTGACCTAATTTCGATCATCCCAAAAAATATGTCGGGCACACTGTTTTCCCAATAATAAAGCAACTCGATCCCAATTAGAGGCGTCAAGGAAACCACATAACGTACAATTTGATACAACTTTCTCCAAATTACTCTTTATTGGCTATCGAGGTTTATGAAGTGACATCGGTTTCGCAGTTACATGGTAATTGTTCAATGAAAATAATGATGTAATGACGTCAGGGGCTGAAGGTGCTTTCTTTTTATAATTATTTCCATTTGCGTGGTCGACTGAGGATTATTTTTTACTTATTGAATTGCAAACAATCTGGTTACTAACCTGATGGTTCTGCCGTGTATAGACATCTGTATACGATACAAGAAACAACGTAGTTCAAAATCAACTAAACCAATCGCAGACCACTGCAGGACAAACTGTTGTCCCAAGCTGGTCTTCAACACCCTGACCCCCTCTCTAGGCTGACCGAACCTCCTTTCTTCACACTGCGCTTGCCAACACGCTGTGACCACTCCAGCGCTCGTGTGCTATCGTTCATCCCACTCGCCGCCGAGTGCCGTGCACTGCACAGGCAAAACTGGAATGTCCCATGTGCATGTAAAACACCGGCAATGGAAAACCCCGGACGAGCTTCTTCTTCATCTTCCTGCCCTTGTCCCATTCTTTTTGGGGTCGGCGCAAAACGTTTTTTTCTTCCATTCTCTCCTGTCAGACAAGTTTCTTCAGAAGTAGAAATCTACAACTAGTACGTAAATGCTAAGTTGTGGCCCTTTCCATATGCTCTTTATCATTCTCACTGCGAAATATGAACTTACCAATGTATTCTGTTGTTCTAGTTATGTTTACCTGCTTGTAAAAATAACACAAATCATTGTGAAGATATCTCCTGGCTGACGAGGCCAACTCCGACTACATTATGTCATGTTAAACAGGTTCAAAGTTCCATCGATGGGTTCGTAGGGTTGTCAAACGTATAGCTTTGGTAAGACGAGAGGTTGGGAGGGTCTTACAGGGGTATCGGAATAAAAAATCTAGCTATTATACTGCTTTCGCTGTAGCATAGTCAGATGACATTTGGTGACATTAGACGCCAAGACATGTTTAGTGGTGTGATGTATTGCTATGATGTCGATATTTATGTTGTGTTGGCTACCATGTCCGACTGATGGCTTTGTGGTATGTACTGCTGTTGGTATACCTAATAAATAAGCTATATCTTTATTAAGAATAGATATTTCCGACTTTTCCTTAAATTCTAGCCTATCTTTGACACGCATTTTGGGTGGAAGTTAACTGTCTTTGATAGTCCTTGTAGGGACCTTGGTTTACCAATGGTCTCTGGCGGATTATAAGGATTTCACGAAAAACTGGCGCTGTAGATTTTCAAAAAGAAATTGTTTTGTTTTTGTTTGAATAACAACTTTGTCAGCCCTTTCTAAGTTACTACCAACCCTAAGCACGTATTAATATGATGACGATGTACTCGACATACCTTCTGTTGCAAGATAAGGGTTTTCCAGCGAAACAACTTCACTCGACGCCATTTCCGATAACGATTTGTAAGGAAATTTGTTCTTCGCATGCCGCAACCGCCGACGGGGAAGTGAAATGTGCAAACGTATAAAAGTGAAATTATTTGTATCCTGTGCTTATGATTGTTCGATATTTAATTTGTAGAAGAATCGGAGCGCTTTTTTTTCGTGGATTGAGCATAAAAACCTCTTTTATTTCTTTATTGTCTTTTAGCCCTGTTAATATCATACAGTTTGTTACAGGTAGTGGCCCGAAAGTCTGACAATCAGTTTTATCAAGGGGTATCGTATTAACCCAGTACTTAACTTGGTTGTGAAGGTCAGATAGGCAGGCGCTCCATATAAAATACTAGTATTCCGCTGCATCTGGTTAGACTGGAAGCCGACCCCAACATAGTTGGTGAAATCCTAGGTAGATGATGATGTCCTGTAATATCGTACCGTAATATAGAAGTCTAGCATGATGAAGTGTGGTAGGTAATATAAAAGGAGGCCGATGCACTGTCCTGTTAAAGACTGTTGACAATAATGATTGTAATCATTGTCTAACTGATAAAATATAAGTTCAGGCTCAATTCTGTCTGCCTGATAAATATCAGTAAGTGTAAAATAATGACATTAGTCACTAGCCAACACATGATTTCTTTTATTACGTTATCAAGATAAGATAACACTAAAACATATATGATTTAATTCACTGATAAATATTCTTAGAAAACAATGTTTTACATATTCAAAAGTCCGTTCACTCACACCGCTGGTACTTATGTAACTAAGATTGTACTAAGGAAGTTGACAAGTCAAGATAACATGTACACAAACGCAGTTTTATTTAATAACTATGCATTTTATCGTATGTACAAACATCGATTGACGGTGTGTTGCAATCGAGACGTTTGATACAAAACTAGGACTTCCTGAAGATACATTCGTGGAAATTGATGACAACTGTAGTAATACCTAGTAACAGTCGATATACCTAGCGATCAAACTGTAGTTGTTTATCAGTCATTATATTCTCAACATGAATGATGCAAGCAAGATTTTGTAACAATATTTTGATTTAAAAGAATGTCCATAGAGTTTCTTGCCTATTTCTCTCCATAGAGATCTACGCTTTGGAACGGGTAGGTAACTGTAGTACTTTCACAAGTTGTTATGCCTTGTGTCAGTGACTGTAGCTTAACTTTTTTGTCATTTGAAAGTGCTTGTAACGGTCTAATTGAAATAAATGCTTTGAGTTTTCAGCCAGAACAGTTCGACGCGGTGTCGAGACGCGTCGTTCGAACCGAAACTAGGCAAATGAGCCTTTTTCGGACATAATCCTATTTCCGGCTGGCTCAATCCGATTCCACGTCCATAGAAGTGATTACTCCCTAAGGCGGTTGTTGAAGAATAAACTTCCTTTAAAGAGACGTATCAAACGGAAGTCTTCACTTGAACAAGACTTGGGAAAGCTGGAAGCGCCCTTCTGGCCACATTAGTCTACTGAAGGACTGATGTCTAGACCGGAAGAGTCATGGAGTTTAGAACGATTCAAATTATCAATGTCGAGGAAGCTTGTTGAAAGGAGGAATTGAACAAAGCAGGTTGGATGTATTAAGGAGGCGAAAAATTGGAACTCAGGCAGAATTTGTAATATTATTTCCAATTTGTTTGTTAGTCCTGTGCCAATCACATTACAAAAGGGAGATACGTAATGTATGGCAAATGTCTAAGCTAAATGAAAATACCTGCTTGTTTGTTGATAATTTTAATCAAACAGAAAATGTTCCTGATATTTAAATACTGGTCGGAAAAATATAATGAAAGATTATTTTTCTGAATTAGTACGATATCTCGAGGTTCCGAAGTGTCTTCGTTGGAACATTGTCGTAACTTTCGACGCGAATAATACACTACTTTCTTTACATAAACTTATGGTTATTCTGTCCCATCTGTTTCTTTAATCCAAAAGATTATGTCTGGGCTTCGACCTTGGTAGACAGACTTTGTGTACTTAATATTTCACATACAATACTTATATGGTAAGTAAATACTGGCACAATGAAAATTTCGCCTGTATTTATTGTTGTCCGTATCAAAATATTGTTCAGAAGTGTCAAGGATGTGGTGGCGGGAAAAATATAAAAAGAAGATAAAACCTATTGCGTCACTTAGCTTCATCTTAATAAAACGTCGAATGTGATGAAATTGGGTGGGAAAAATGGAAGAGGCTGAGGACTGGGACATTTGCCATACACGAAAAATGGCTATACTCCTTTGTTTTATTCACGAAATTTGCTATAGGTGATGAAATAATGAGAGGCCTTGAAAGGAGATTCCCATTTATCGGAATAAATATCATTAAGTTCTTCTGCAATATTTGACAAATATTTCAACAATGGATCCTTTCTTAGTTTATTTATCGGAAGTTTGTTTATATATAATTATTTTATTGAATTATTAATGAGCATGAGAGATGCTTTACAATACATTAAACCTTAACCTCCATGCTTAGGGGAACTACCTCCAAAGGGTTCACAGAGTTGAGGGTCAAATCTCAAGACGTTTAAGTTGTGTACAAAAATGTCGTATTTATATGTAATTAGTCTGTGCAACTGTTATGTGACTTTGACGAGGCGAATAAACAATCGAATGTCAACACTTGAAGGAGCGATGACTCGCGCGCTGGCGACGCGGGCGCACGATGTTTGCGACTGCCTTCGACTCGACAGCCTAGCAAACTATCTACTCGTAAAGCTAAATGTACGTATAATATATATATAGTAAAATGTATGTTGAGAAATTGGAAGAGTATCATTTTTAGAATGTATCGGTCTAATTTAGTGGGTAAGGTAAGTTTCATTATTTATACAAATTAGTTTTCCTTAAAAAAATAATAAGGAAATAAAAAATAAAAAAATTGTCAAGCATGCTAAACGGGACTGGATGAGAGAAATTGAGAGTTTCATGTCTTTCGCCGAAATATACATGTGTCTGGATTCTTCCAATTCAGTGTTATTCTAGTATTATATCTTGCCATTGTTATAAAATATGAACATTTTATTAAATATCTTAAAAAATATTTTTATTTTCTCAAAGAATGAGTTGGGAATTTCATGCCTTTTATCAAAATAGACGTGTCCAATCGGATTTCCCTAATTCTTATCGTCACCTTTTCACTCTGATACCCAACAATAAATACTACACTGAGTATTAAATATTGTCACTGTTATCAAAAGAATTCTATTTTGTGAATTCCAAATTTTTACGACCTTAAAATAAATTAATTTCAATAAAAGATATGCTTTTGAGCGGATAGATATAAGCCGAGATTATGTTCCGGGATACATCGTATACACACTCGATAAAATATTGAATAAACAAAATGTATGAATAGAATATGTTTCAAGCAAATTACGTATTTATGGAAAAGTTATATGTGCTTCTTTGGCTGGTCTATGATAATACTGTTGTAATCAGTAGATTAGGGCCGCCCACTTGGCTTTCCATAGAGTTTTGACTCTATGCGCCATAAGAGATACGGGATAGACGTTAATGTACGAATTTATAGTTTTTGATGTGAACGCTGCGCCGGCGTCGGTGACTGTGACTGGAGTCGGTTTAACTGAGTCGATAACACGTAGATTAAGGCGGCTTGTTTAGTTGGAGGATTTCAACTAACTGTGTAAAAATTATTGTAATTGAATGTTATAAATAATTAGATGCTGAACGTTTTAAGGTTCATTCAAACTGTTAGGGTGAAACTCAAAACTCAAACTCAAAGCATTTATTTCAATTAGACCATTACGGCACTTTTGAATGTCAAAAAAAAAACAAAAATAAGCGAAGCTAGCACAGCCAAGGAGTGGAATTCCCTGCCTTCGTCGGTGTTCCCAAGTTCATATGACCCCAATCTATTTAAGTCGCGAGTTAATAGGCTTCTTTTGGGTTAGCTCGTTCCATCGTCGACCTCACCTCTGTCCTCTAGGACTAGATTGAGGTCAAGAGTAGGCCCATTAAACATAAAAACAAGCTACAGTCCCAGTCACAAGGCATAATAACTTGAGAAAATACTGCAGTTGCAAATTCCAAAGCGTAGATCTCTATGGAGAAGAATGGGCAAGAAACTCCATGGACACTCTTTTAAATCAAAATATTGTTACAAAATCTTGGTTACATCATTCATGTTGAGATTATAAATATATGTGAGAACGATGTAGAAAGACGTGCACATTAAGAGCTTCGAATTGCGAACGCATCTGAAAACACGGATACCTTTGAAGGTGTCCGTAGTATTTGATGCTACTGAAATATCTGTCAGTCAATGTCCGATGTTTACAGTCGGTTCGCCATTTGTCCTTAACAGTATGACTGATCGTTTACGTTATCAAGGATGTACAATAGACCCCTACTTCTATCACGCACAATGGTCCACTTTAGGGACTAAGTGCGGAAACCAAAATCCCTAACATAGAACCCTTACGTCTTTTCGTTACGTAGGTACTGAGTATTTGTATAGCAACTAGAATATTGATTCATTTTACTATTATCTTAACCTTAAACAACCTCTTTAGCAGCAGTAGGAGTAGTATTCGCTATTTGATTCAAATTTGGATCAAATCAATAAGGGAATCACTTTTATCATCGTATCAGTCGATGAGTGTGCTACAAACGTTACTATTAATGGCTAAAGTTAAAATCATGTCATAACCTGGGCACTTCAGTTTTCAGTGCATTAAAAGCTTGTTAAAGTATTGCACTGCTGTCCTTCAAGGTTGACAATGTGCTGCTTTATTTATTAACATCTCTTCGAAATTCAAATGCTGTAGAGAAGATAGTGATTCTAAAAAAATCGAATGAGTTCGGTTTTATTGCTGTCGAAGCACAATTAAGCGCTCCCTTACCGGCGCATTCGCTTGTAATGAAACAATCCGGGACTCTATTTTGTGCATTTCGTTGCAAAAATCGCTCCCTATGGCATTAGCCTGAAATGTAACAATCGAAGATATTATTTTGTACAGAAACGAGTGGTTTTTACAAATTGTATCGTTTCAGGTTGCGCACCGAAAAAGTAAAAGAATGGTAAAGGTTGGGGCCGAAAAGTTCTGGAGTGGCGACCGTGAACCGGAAGACGTTGCGTTGGAAGGCCTCCCACTAGGTGAACCGATGACCTGGTGAAGGTAACAGGCATTCCCTGGATGCGAGACGCACGGGACCAGTCAATGTGGCGTCACTTGGGGGAGGCCTATGTCCAGCAGTGGACATATTTCGGCTGAAATGATGCTGATGATGATGAGGTTGCGCACTATGCCCGGTACATTACAGGTGAATGCTCGCGGAGAGGAAGGCTTTAAGATTTAATCATAATCAGCTTGAAACAGTCCACTGCTGGACATAGACCCCTCAATCTCTCGCTTACAACTCGATTCTCGGCAACTCTCATTCAGCAGGCCACCTTGCGAAGACTGTTGGTCCACCTAGCGATTAGGTCCTACGTTACGTTTGCCGATTGGCGGTGTTCACTCAAGAACACGTCTTCCCTAATGGCCATCGGAGCTACGGCTTATATGCCCGGCTCATGGATACGTTAGCTTGCTTATGCTGTCAACTATATCGATAATTTTGGTGCCACAGTCGTACATAATAATAACGTTATAGTTGGCAAAACATCGGTACGCCATTATCACTTCTATAATTCCCTAACATAAAGTCCGGTTCTACACGAGTAACCACCATAGCTCTGTGTAACATGGAATAAATTATTGTCAATAACTTTTTTATATTGTTTTATTGGTATGAAAGCCCGTGAGTTTTCGTTATTACCTTCTATATGGTCACCTTACGAAACACGTTGTTTTATGCCTCACGAGGCTTTACTAAGTGTTGTATCTAATGGTAATGGCCCATGCGCATGTCATGCCATCACTAATAATATCATAAATATGGTAAAGATAATATGATAATTATTTGTTGGATTCTTTAAGAGTTTATGTAGAATAGTTGAATGGAGGAAAGTGGTTTTCTTAGCGGGATGCACGCGATCGTCTTTTTTTCTAATTTGGTTTGAAAATGTTTCGATGTTTTTGACCAGTAGCAAGAAAAAATGGCCTCATAGATACTTACGAAATGATTTAGTTGCTCCTATGCTGGCTTCAAGAATGATCATCGATGGGTGTAAAATATGATAGTTAGTTCTTCTTTTATCTTTATTTTGTTCATTTTTTCATCCCAAGCTCTAGAGTTCGCTAAAAAAAATTGGAATTTGTATCAGCAATGAAAGAAATAAGACTTCTGGTTTTTTAACAAGAAACTTGATTATCTAAATGCTACCACTGAAAATTTTCCACACCCTTATTCGTCCTCTACTACAACGAAAAAGAGAAACTGCCTCTTTTTTGTGGCAATGGTTCTTACGACGAAATACAGAAGCAATGCTGTCACTGCTAATATATTTTCATTAGATCATTAGAACTAGTTAATGTGAGCAGTGACTTGTAAATTGCATACCTGATCACGCCGGGGACATTCTTTCTTACTTTGTAAAGGTAATGAATGTGAGAGATGCATACCAACGACTTGTTAAGAAACGTCTTGATGACGAGCATAAACGAAAACGAAAATTAAGCGACTGAAGTCTTGAGTCGAGTTTTTTCGTTTTTTGTTTTTTTAATAATGCATAAGACAATTTTATTTATTTACTAGCTGTTGCCCGCGACCGTCCGCGTGGAATTATTATAAAAATATTACTCCCTATTTGATTTAGTTATCAACTTTAGAGGTTTTATTTTTTTGTTGCACGTAACCCTAATCCATTTTTTACACTTTGGTATGCACTAATAAAAAGCTGGTATTGTAAAATTACAGACAGACACTTCAATTTAATTTATTTGTATGTATCTAACACCAGAACTTACTAAGAATTCATAGAAAACAATAAAAGTTATACAAAAGTGCTATTATTTATGCTTATTACAGGTATACGCAGTATTTACCATAGTGACAAGAACGTAAACCTCTCAAATTATCATCACAATAATACAATTTGAATACAATATTAATTTTACTAAAAACTAATTTAAACGATGAAAGTTTTCGCCAGAAACGTAGTAAATGTTGCCATTTTCCTAAAGAAGTGTCAAATTTCATCTTTTTAGAAGGCTTTAATTCAGCGAGCTTTCGGATTCGTAAAAGATGAGAAGATCATGGCAGGAACCCAAAAATATACTAGGCTGATGTCAACCAACTTTAATATTCTTGAGTGAATCTTACGTTTGCTTTCGGCCTAAACCGGTGTTGTACTTGCGCTACACCGGTTTACTAATAATTGGTAATATTATAAAAATATGTTCTACCGAGTAACCGAACCTTTGTATGGCATTCATTACATTAAACTTACAAACTATAAAACGCACAGTAGTTCTCCCAAATATTATGTTTATAACCAGACAACGTTTATCGTTTAGTTTGGAATCGCTTCAGATTATTCTGATATTACGCAAGTAGGCTCTCTATTGTTAATCATATGACGTTTCACAATACGCTCCCAGTGTAACAGCTCATCCGTTTATTGAGATTTTACTGATGTTTAATACGCTATAAATATTTATTTATTGCCCTGCCACTAATACGCTATATCATTCATTTTATTGCGTTGCGTTAAAAATTTATATCCCACGATACTTCGTTTTACTAATTTGATTTTGTTGAATATGAAATTAAAGACTGATTAGATAGGTTTTATTGTATTTTGCATAATGAATCGGTGTTGGTGAAAACACAAAAACAGTGTCATTTTTGTTTATGTCACTTATCGCATTATGGCTACTGTCACTAAAGGCATTGAGCGTTATATTAAGAAGATCCCTGTACCGTTCGATATAAAAATGCAGTTAAACAAAAGTAGGGTAAATATATGCGGATTAATAAAGCCCAAAACAGTCAAAATATGTATTTTCTTAATCTGATCCGATTAAGTATGGAGGTCATCGATCAGATTTCCATCCATCTGGTTACATCACTAAAGTTATGTTGATGGCATGTCATCTCGGTGAAATAATCCCGTCCCTAAGTTATAGCATTGGTAAAAAAATATTTTCATGAAAAGTCAGAAAATAAGTATATTTCCACAAACACTTTTTCTTTTATTATTTTGCTCGTATTTAACTTGATTAATAACTGAAGCCAAACTAGTAGCTCAGTTTTGGGCGGATACAATTTAGATTGCCATCGATACGCTAAGAAGAAGAATAACTGAAGCATGCAAAACTTTGAAAGATTCCAGACTGTCAGCGAGACAGCCATATCACGGTAAAGCCCCGTTCATCCCGATTTGCGACACGCGCGAGATTCTCTTGGGTCTTCCTCGTGAGTACCGTCTCTCCACAAGTCGCGGCGCGTCGCTCTTCATACTCTAACACCCGTATCTAAAAACAAGTTAAAGTGATTACCTGAGTGAGAGTAATTCCTTAAGATACGATTTTTATTCCGTAGTTTGCTTGCTTGAAGTTAGAACTGTCAAAAGTTAGAATTCTTAGCTTTGCTATCTTTGAAGGTTCGTACTTCGTTCAAATTCTTGTCTATTGTATAAAAAAATGCTTACTTGATTACTTATGCAACCATTTTTTCTTGTGTTTTATTACTCTAACTCGAGTAATAACTTTAACTTGACTATAGATAGGGTGTAAACATCCCCGGGGTTTCCTTTGTTTTCTCCATAGTCGCTGTCACAAGACACGTGTAGCTCGTAGCGAAGATGTAAAATAGCTCACAGAACGTAGCAAAGCAGCCTGTGTATGCTTGACATGTGGGTCACACTCTTAAAAAAAAGAAGGATTATATGAAATCAACTACATACACAGAACTGTACATAGACAATATCGGCTAGATGTAGACAGATTGTTCTTATATCGCCTACAAACAACATAAGCGGCCCAAAACCCCATTCCCTCCTACATCTTGCGAAGGCAGATAAGCCGGTACTAATACAGTCCCAATTCCCAATCATCAAAATTGACTATCAGTAACAGCTTTACATATTCATAGTCTATAATCAAAATTTATTTCAACATTCACTCCGTTTGTTTCCATTTACGATCTACCAATGAAGTTATCTAATACAGGGAGCTCTAGATATAGATATTTAGAATAGCTGTGACCCTCGCCCTTATGCTAATTCACGGATAGTAATACCAATTAAAATGTTAACAATAGCAACGTTGTAAAAGCTGCAGCTTTATTGAAAATATACCGGTTTGGCACACGACACCCATCCGCTCACATCTTCATTCCAAAAGCTAGGGAGATAGCTTTGCATAATAATGTTTCCTAATTAAAATTTCAAGTTCTTAAAATAACAATACATGTTTGCGATTAGACTCTTTTGTAAGTTGCAGTAAAAGCGATTTTATCTCACCTCTATGCAGATTATTTGAGCATGTCTGCTTTTGAATACATAGTACTATAATTTTGAAGCAATCGCAATCTGCTCTTCTATTATTCAAATGTGTTTGGATGTTCCTTTGTAAAGTAACACGCAAATAATGCAATGTTGGAACCATTAAACTTTTGAAATGGTGGAGATATGGTGTCGAATAACATCTTCATCATTAGATTAATTTTAAATGCATACACGATTGCAATATTGTAGACATGAAGACTTAACGTTACTAAGAGATCCATAAAATGTATTTAGTCCGCGCTTAAATAAAATTTAAATTACATGTTTACAATAAATCACCTTGCCAACAAATGTTGCTAAAATAAGACATGGTCGTTAAGTAAAATACGTTATAAATTGCTGAATTTGCAACCAAAGATATGCCATAAACACGACAAACCTGCAAAATACCATCACAATCATTTGTTAAGCCGCAACAGATTAAAAAACGTATTAGAATAAACCCAAAAATAAATAATAAAAAATCTACAACACAAATTATTTGTTTGTCAGATTCGAATCAATATTCTTTTGATTCGCACGTTAACAATACAGGATGTACATCAATCAAAATGATTTCAAAAGTAACACCCCGTTGCGGTGACAGCGGGGAATCGATACATAGTGTGGGGACAGAAATAAAAACCGGTATCACTTCCGATTTCACCCTTCGGCTTCTGTACGAACCGCAACCACTTTTTTTTTGTTGGAGATCTATTTGTGCCATTGCTTCCTTTCAGAGAATTTGTATACAAAGAGGGCCCTTAGCTACGATGTTCGTTTTCCTGAAAAATAATTAAAAAGAAACACACAAGGTCTCTCATTAACATTACAAGGCCTGAATCGTAAAACCGATACTTCATCGTGCCGAACGTCCCCACTTTCCCTAATTTGCACGTGTATACTAACCTCCATCACATTCAGTATTAAATATAATAGTGTCAAATAGAAACATTTAGTGGGTAAGCACGAACAAGGTGAAAAGGAAGGCTGCAATAAATTAGTATTAAGATAATAATAATCGCTGTTAAATCTTCGAGCTTCTGGTACCGGTTTTCAAAGATATCCGCACATGAAACAACATTATCTTTCTTTAATTATGATCTATGGTTATTGTGCAATATTTAACATTCCACAGTTTCAAACAGGTAGTTTGTTAAGCTCCTCTGTTTAAGATGTTGTACACCCGGCTGATATTACATTTTAACTGATCGCTATCTGCAATTAATTAACAACAGCGATAATATCCAGCAGAAATAATTACGTGGTTGTTTGTACTTATACTACAAAAAGTATAATAAAACAAGCTCGCGACATAAAACGTATGATATGTCAACAACTTTTATTTGCAATAAAATATTCGAATAAAAAGGATATTGGTTTAACTACGGTACTTAATTTTGAGAAATATCTTAGATGGAAATCAGGAACAGTAGCGTCTGTTACTAAAGTGATAGAACAAATTGCTGATAATGAAATAACAAATCACGCGTGCTTAGAAATCGATTTGCTTCGCATCGTGCGTGATGGATGAGCCGGCGCACGCGGCGACGCGCATCGACCCCTTTTATTCATCACCACCGAGGGATTTAGGGCGTGAAGGGTAAATGAATAAATTAATATGAGGCCTTAGAATTTGTAGTTTCGGCCGCAGCTGTTGCCGTGTTTGAATTGGTAATGCGATTCCACTATCAACGATTTAGAATTCGCTTTGCGATTAGTCTACAAAGCTCAAATATTCGTCGGTGACTACAGTGACCGCTTACATCTCTATAAATAAAAACTGAAATCAATTTTGGCGTAATGAACGACAGAGTACAGGTTGTAAATAATAAAAGGAACGATGTGCTTATCAGAGATCTGGTAGTTTAAATGGTTGTCGTAGCAAGAGTATCGGATTTCTGTTTATTACTGCAGACGGTAGCTCTGCAGAAGCTGCCTCTACGAGTGAGTTGTCTGCGAGATCAAGATATATGAACGATAACGAATAATTTCCAAATCAAGTTTGTCATTAAACTGGTACCTGACTTGCAAGTTCGATAATTTTAACAAATGTTGAAGGTGTATTTAATATCAGATGCTGGTTTGATACGCCAACACCTGAATTGTTTGTTTATATGCTTGCGTACTCCGTTGCGTTAATGTCCGTGCTTCATTCATTTGTTTTAATGGTTTCTTTTGTTATCAGAGAATTTCAATGAAGTTCCAATACACAACAAGAAGTATTACTTTGAGCTTGGTTTTAATATTTCATTCGAGAAGATTCCACAGTTGTGTATACTCAGTGAAGGGCTCGGAGCCTAAACAAGCAAATTAAGGAGCATACGTTAAGTAGTTACTCATACTCAATTCTTGTGATGATTTCTTAGTAGGCTATCAATTGAGGCGAACATTTTAAACCTATTTGTTGAGGGCCCATTGATATCAGTCAAAGGGCGTCAGACTCGAGAGAAAGTTTAATGAATGACACTGTAGTCACACGTTTTCGTTGCATTCAAATATTTATGTCAGTCGAGCGATGCTTCTGGGCTATGGAATCATTGATAAGTTAAACAAGTGTTAGAATTTTTCTATACTCATATTATAGAGAGGTAAAATTAGTTTGTATGTTTGTATGTAGGGGGTAATCTCCAGAACTCTAAAAATTCTTACACTGGCAGAAAGCTACATTATTATTAGGTGCTATAGGCTATAAATTATATTTATATCATGCATATTAGCCGAACTATCACAATTTTTGAAGTCGCGGGCGAAGTGCTAGCAGTGTAATATTTTGAACCTAGCTATGTGTAAACCATGCATTAAAATAAACCATAACCAAAATAGCATTCCTCTTGAATAGTAAAATTATGCCTCGTCAAGAAAATTTAATGAGAATGCACAAATGTCGTTAAGCGATTTCATAGAAAACGATTCCCTAAGAAACAACAAAACAGGAGATGTCTTCAACGGGCCTTTGTCTTGAAACTGATGAATTTTAAAGCATTCCACATTCATGTAATGATTAAACACAATACGTAATTATCAGAATACGTGGTGTTAACAATAACCTTTTACAATTTCTGTAATGTTTCTTTCACTGACTTGTAAGCGCAAACAAAGAGGCGTAAAATGATATAATAATACTGCATGACCATCATGGGCGATCGTCTTAGACGGTTGTCACTATAGTTCCTTCAGTAATGACTTTGACAGATTTGCGGAAGACTATATTTGTTCAACTCCGTAATTGGCTAGTGTCAAATGTACTTCAAACCCTTCAAATAACAAAGGATTTTAATGTTCTTTTGGCAGTTCGTTGGCCTAAACTAATCATGATTATCCTCTTTCAGAAACTGGCCTAGTACAACGATGACCACTAAAGGTTCGGCCTTAGTAGACCAGATTTTGTCAGCATCTTGATACCTAGACGGCTATCCAACCGGCATCATGACCCATGAAGGTCCATCGCAAGATCCCGCTCTGTAACGGTCCATAGGATATGCAAACTCGACAAGCTAGTATGATGTTAAACATTATATTGCTTAGAGTGTACGTAATGACATTGAAATCATATTATCCACACGAATAGAGTCCAGGGGGTCACTAATGCAGCATATTTTTTTATCTTCATGACGTCTGTCGGTCTCAGGAAAGCAGATTTTAAGAATAACACGCCTAAATATGTACAAGTTTTATAGACCACCGTTAAATTAATTATTAATTAATTTCCTTCGTAAGAAAATTAGACTTTCAAATAACTTCCACGCGCAGTGCTGCTAACTGATTTTTATCAATATTTAAAACTGTATCCGTAGTTACTTCTCTTTCTGAAATGACCTGATGTGATTGATTGATAGAACATGACGAAAATTTCGAGAATTTTTTGCCCAAAATAAAATAATAAAGTTACCCGGTTATTTTCAGGCATCAACCAATGTAGAAAAGGTTCAAATGGAGTTTGTTTATAAGGCATGGAATTAGTTTACCTACCTACCCTACAAAAATAAAACTGATATAGCTTACGTAATGCAATAAATGCCCTGCATAGAGAAAATCATGGTACCAGGCTATCATAAATAGCGCGGCGAACTATGCAACTGTTGTAAACTCCGCGGCTCCGAGGCAGTTCGACTCGCAGTCGGAATATCCTGCTCCTGTCACTTCCTGCGGTCCCTGCTATCCTTGTTCTAACTTTGCATTGTCCACAAACTGGGTTACTGGTGACATAATACTACGACTAGATAACGTCTTTATTACTAGACCATTCATTGTTGTTTTCCTTTTAAAAATGGGTTTTATATGTTTTTTTTTCTATATTGTGAGTTCTTAAGATCTTGTATTTTAATGCTTTTTCTAATGTCTTGAGTTGTTTACAACTTTGTAAAAGGTCGTCCTAGAGGTCGATAAGGACAAGAAAATAAAATTCTCTAAGCATATGTTCTAGACAATATTATCCTAATTTTCATTAATTAAAAGTCTGCTGTTATCTTTCTAAGCACTTAAATTTTTACGCTCAGAGATTCAAAGATAACGTTTTGAGATTATGCCTGCAAATATATACTTAACCGCAGCTTAGGTTACGAGTTTCTTATATAAATAAATACTCATCTCTTGCTTTATTTTAAACTTGCCGCACCATATAAGTCGACTCAGTTTTGCGGTTTTTCTATTCGTCATTCAGTAGTTATTATTAAAATGGCCTTTAATTGTTTTTCTCGCTACACGGTAATTTGATGTTGTTTCTAAAGAATTATTTTCGTCGTAAAATAACTGACCTAGTTTTAACTAAATTATGCTTAGACATTAGCAAAATGAATAATGTGGCCGTATTTCTTGAGTTCGGAAGTGATGAATCGACTTTTTGTTGGACTAATCGATATCACAATATTGTACACAAATATTTGAACGCATCAATTTCTTGCAATGACACTGCACTTCCGATTGAAAAATTGGAATGTAAATAAAATAAATGAATAAAACATGGCGTAGCAACAAAAGAATGCATACTTGCAATAATTCCACTGCCAACAATATCCATTCATAGACGGGCTTTACCGCTCTACCCCTACGTGCTCAAAGTGTTTGCGTTTTTTTTGCTTCTTATGAAAGTTTAAACATTTTTATGCATAATATGGTTGTCACTCAAAGATCTAACGTGTTTGAATATCCCAAGAAAAAAATTTAGTCATGGCGTTAAATATAGTGAATTAACAGAGTTCCTGGATGCGTCACCGGTCGCCAGAGCTGTAGGGCGACCGGTCGGGGCGAAAGTCGGCTCCGGCCACACAGTTGGATCGGCGCGGTACCACACCACAGTCTCATCTAAGCCACAGCTATGCGAGCATCTTCCCCATCATAGCCGAAAATTCCACATTCCCGGAGACAAGCGCGGCGACGCGACGCGAAAGTTGAAATTCGAATTCGCGAAATATTTAAACGAAAATTTCGAACAATTTTTTTTTTCTGTACTTGAAAAATTTGGAGCAGTTGGCGGCAAACGGTAAAGTTGTGTGTTGGTGTCCTTAACAGTGTTTAGATAACTTTCAGAGCTTTTTAAGATTTTCTTTTGATTTATTTGTGTGCTGTACCGGTGTGCCGAAACATTCGTATGGTGTGAAGTGAATTTTATTTTGTGCACTGTTTCATTTGGATTTTTTTGTTCCGGAGTTTTTGGTTGGTTTTATTTTTTTTTCATTTATTTTTTTAAACTTTATGCTTATATTGATTAGTTATTAAGTGCTTGATTTTATTCTTGTATTTATAGTTAATTAAGTGTTAGCGGAAACTATGAGAAACTGCGTAGGTCGGCAGTTATTGGGCCGTTAAGTGGAATGTGCGTTAATATTAGTTTATGGTTATGATAAACGCATTATTATCGAAGATAGATGACCGACGACTCGTCTTTTTTAACTTATTAAGTTCCCACTTTGATCGGCGTGGTTTCCTCTTCCGAGATTAGATTGGAAAACTTTATAGAAAGCTACGAAAATGTTTTTCTCGTTCTACCAAATATTTATTAAAAAATTGTTACTGAGGTGATACATTTTCCATTTTTGCGTAGTCTATATTGATTATTTCCTACACTTTTCCTAGTGATTATTTGCGAAAAATACTTATAACACAATCTATTTAACGTGTCAACGAAGCCTTCGCGTTAACAGTTATAAACCACTTAGAAAATTGTTTAAGCCGATCAACCTCACGCGTCAATGATTAATTTCTTATAGTACAAATTAATAGTATCGGAAATATTTCTATAAAATTAATTAAATTGATCTTTTATCTTAGAGATCTTTTAAAACTCGTTGTGAGTGTGACCGGATGAATTAAAAGCGTACGTACCACAGTACTAAAAGTTATGAAACGTTTTCTACGTGAAATATAAGTTTAGGTACTTATAATTTGGGATGTACTATGTACGCAATTTTGTAAAGAAGTTTCGCGGCGTTCATGGTAGGTGTGAAAAATTCATATAGCGGTTGCATAAATTGAAAGTATTAATTTATCAACAGCTTTGCGAAAAAATGTGTGATACGTTATTTAAATTTAACGTTAAGTTGACTAGCGTATTACGAATTTGTTTAGTTTTTTTCGTAATAATAATTTCGTTTTATTTAACACGTATTTTTTACTGAAATTATGAAATAACCTATCAAACGCGTGGGTCATTCGGTAATGGATTTATTTTTATTCGGAGGGGTAACCCATATATGGGTTACCCCTCCGAATAAAAATAAATCATAGCAAAAAATGAAAATAAAAAGAAAAACAAAGGAAATGAAAATGGATATTTCTTATTATAGCGGTATCAAATTGTCAGCGCTACGTGTGAGAGAGCTTGTGTCTTGGTAAAGATGCTAATAGAAAGTTTTTCCTTTTTCTGAGTGGCGCCGAGTTTTCTTACTATAAAACGATAGGCTTTAATTGTTTCCCAGACAACTTTTATTTTATGTTAGAAGATCAGAGTATAACTTCTAATTGAAGGCAAAGAACTGTCCATGTAGCAAGTTACTGGTCGGACAAAATCTGAGTTGTAGTCAGTCAAAATAAAAAGAAAAAGAATTTGCAATCACCAGTGGGGATTATGGGCTAACCCGATCAGCTGTATGCAGGGTGGAACGGACATCAACGCACAAACGGTTACCATGTATTCAGTACATCATTCCGAAACTTTTTCATCGGCAATTTTAAAATAATCAGCTGTTTCATACATTTTGACCGTGTAGGTAGGTACCTATTGCAGTTTTGTAGGAAACAGCAGATTAAAAAAAATACTGACGAAAAAATTTTAATTATGGAGGAGAGGTTTGGAGTGATGTACTGAAGACGTGGTAATCGTTTGTCCGTCGATGTCCCTGCCATCATGTATAACAGTGGTGTATACTCCGCTGGATACGGGCAGAGTTGAAATGATTGTTGTGGCGTTGTTTGGGGACCATGTATGCCCAGCTTGGGACGTCTCGGTTGATATGATGACGAGTATTAGGCCATTGGGCCGTCATGAGGTTTTTATACATTGACAGCCTTTTTACAATGACCTATGTTGGAGTATTAGTGGGACTTTTTCTTCACGAGATTGACTTACCTCGTCAGCACCTGCCTAGCCCTTTTTTTTTCAACGATGATGGGATCGGGTTCAGTTTAACTGGACGCAGTATTCTACATAGAGCAACTGCCAACTGTCCTCCAAAACCCAGTTACTGGTTACACGAACACGATAACCCAGTAAGACTGATAGTCAAACTTTCAGACTTCTGTTTAACGACTACCTAAGAATTGAATTACCCAGCACCCACGTAGGTGCGTATAATACATTTGTGATGAGTCTGATTTCGGGGTAGAATGTTCTAGGATGAAATTAGTCCATCTAAACGTAGCCTTTTATATTAGCCATTGGTCATTTTAGCGATATTTTATGACGAAAACAATTTCACCAAATCCACAAAGCTGAAAGTTAAACTAAAATAATATCATAAAAAGAAAATAAAAAATACTAGACCGAATCTGGTTAATTTTCTTATTTATACGATTGTTTGCGAGTTTTGTGATAGAAGTATAACATTCTATAAAAAGGTACATATTAACTTAGAAGTTGGTTAGCCTAAATTACTGGCTTATAAAATTGTTTTAGTTTTCTAACTGCTGGAACTGAGGGTATAAAAGTAAAGTTTGAAACTCCTAACTGTGAAACGTTTCCACTTCATTTTATTGGATACCTAATGCGATTTCTTGGTAAACTGTTTCGCTGAAAATTTTATAGTCAAAATGTTTTAAGGAAAGCTCTGATCACATCTAAGTAAATTAGAGGAGATATGTCTTAGTGTCGCTTATTCATTAGTCCGTAGTAAGCAGGGTTGGTCCGAGTCGGGTGCTCAACTTGCACAGTACGGTGTATACTTACCTACTTATCCACGTACTGTGACGTGTTGTGAAGATAGGTCATCTTCATAATTCGTCACTCATGTTAGTTCTTCAGACCTCAAACTTATAGCTTCTATACTTATAAAATCGTTTGTCCTGGCTGACTATAACGCACAGCTCTAACCACAGGACGGATCGGGGTAAAATTTGGCATACAGTTAGCTATTATGACGTAGGCGTCCACTAAGAAACGATTTTGAAAAATTCAACTCCTGAGCGGATGAAATAGGGACTGAAAGGGGCTTTGTATGAAAATCCGTCACCGGGCGAAGCAGGGGCCAGTCGGCAAGTAATCGATTTGATTACAAAAAGCGATTTTGCTCATTACTGGCGTCAGAATACCGATGTCACAACAGTCATTACAATCATGCAGATTTCTCAAATCCGAGTTTGTCAATTAAGTATTCTGTTACGTAAACAAGCCATCTTTAGAGGTAACGCAATATCGTCAACTTTTACCCACAGACGTGCCAATCGCGGATACAATTCAATTTAGGTAATTAGTACTTTCACACTAATTGAAACTTTGCTTAACCCTTTAGGAATCGTATTCATATCATGATGTTACGCAGGTATAAACCTGACGTCACACAAACTCAGTTTTCGATAAAGGAACCTTCGATTAAATCAAAACGATTTTCTCAATCGAGTCGAGTGGGTGTTGAAGCGGAAAAATCGAGGAAGTGTGCCATCACCTTTACGCCGACCGTAACAAGAATAATCGACTAAATAATCTTTTAACGAGTAATCGATTACAATCTTGTATCTCTACTCAGAATGGTTCAAAGTCTTCCCCATAAAAACTGAAACTGGAACTACAAGTATATTCGTTTCAGTAATTAAAATCGACTAAACGTGGTATGGGAAGTGGTATAACCATTGGGACAGCTGTTAATTTATCTGATATCATTATAATAATATTCCCGTAAGTTGAGGTGGTGCTGTAATCGAAAATTAACAAGACTTCAGCATGTTTTGCGTGATAAGTAGGGAATCAACCGATAAGGATGGTTGTCTTTATGAGAAACAGGAATTTTGTTTTTTAATACTTGTGTTACTAAGATGTTGGTAGAAACTGGAGACCCTATTCTAAACAGTAAAATAATATTTTTCACCAATGTGAAAACTGATGGTTAAATATAATGTTACATAATGAGTGTTACATAAAATTGAGGTCTATTTACTCACCATTGATTGTATAGATTACCTACTAATTATAATTTGTATAATCGAACTATCAATTAAGTAGCTATTTGAAAGAACAGTAGTCGCGTATATCAAAGTCCAAGGGCAACGGTTATTGATGGCTAAGGAAATCAAAATATTGCCTAATATTTATTCTGAACTAAAGCATTTTCATTTAAACCACCGACCATAATGTTGCCTGTAGGTTACACGTGGCATCTAATAGGCAAGTCTCAAGGTTGTTTCGCTAGGCCTAACTTTATGTATTTTTAATTAGGTACTCACTTAGGTACTACATTTCATTCCGTAACGAAACTTTGACCTAGATTTTCTTGCCTAGTTACTAGTTTATAAAACCTCTAATAGAAAAGGCATGGCCCTGATATTAAAAATATAAAGTTACGTAACATAACGTTAGGGCAAGGCTACATCATGCAAATATATTAGGGATGCCACTTATACGAACAGTAAAAATCTCATAAATCCGAAATATCGTCTAACGATGGTCTTATTTTATTAGAATCAATGTAAATTTCTTGTCTTGGTTATTTTTGTGCATTGCAAATAACCGCCACGATTTTCCTCGTACGTTCGGCAAATATTATCTGTGGTTTCTCTCTGTGGTTGGTATTTCACTATGAGAAATCAATTTCAACTAAATCTGTTTCTAATTTGAATAAAAAATTAAAACTAATTAGGATTAGCGTCAGCGCGAATTTAACTAAATGTCAATATTTTATTCTTAGCCAGAAATAAAGACGTTAAAGTCAACGATTTCAAAATTGTCCTCGTCAACAAGATAAATTGGCTAAGAAAAACTTTTGCGATTTTAAAAATAAAAATAGACTACGCAGTACAAATATGTCTCAGGTAAAATGTTGTTCAACGAAATCGCATACAGTACACAGGAATAACTTGGAATAGGTATTAAACTCGCTATCCCATATATTTCTCGAAACGGTGTTATTGACTCGTAAGGATAAGTTTGCGTATAACTGTTTGCAACGCGACTGTACTTCCGAAAGCGTATCTAAGAAACTGCATCTACGATTCGAAAAGTTTCAGAGCATATAAACATGCTTATGTACATACGTACAACCAAATATATTTGGTTGCGAAGTTATTTCCGCTAAATAAAAGTTATATTTAGGTAGTTATTTGTTATGTTATTCATGTTTTGTTGCTGCCATTATTTGGTTTGGTAACGTAGATTCGGTGTGCAATAAAAAGTTATTTGATGCAATTATCTCTTTCTTAATTCTTGCGCTTTTCCGGAATTCTACTATTTTTCCTTAAAAAAAATTCTCGTGTTTCGTTCGTTAAGCAGCAAACGAGTCGAACTTACGGTTATGGGACTCTGATGTCTCTTTACATTAACACTAAGATAGAATAAATTAATGTATCAGTTTTGAATTCTCAACGCTTGCGTAAGTATCGAGAGTTCAAATTCCTACAGAGCAATAATAATGAGGCACTAACTTAGGTTAGTTAGAATTTTAGGAGAATCAGATCTATTGTAATCTGGTACAATTGTTTTTTTATCCAATTATTTATATAAAACAGTATACCTTTAACAGCTTCGAGTATCTTCTATTGTCCTCATTCACTCATAAAGAAGGCAATTGGTACACTAAACGAAACTGCCCCGATATGTGTCAATACCCCTTCAGTCGTGTACACCAATAATGTGGTGGGTTTAATGAACGACGCAGCACTGTACATTATAATGCGCGAGTACATACAGGTAGGTACTAGTGACGGATTACTAGTCTATTGACTTGTAACGATTATGATGTATAACTACTAACTGATCTTGCTTGAATTTGGCATGATAATGATGGGTAGGCGATTTATTGTCTATACTAGTATTATATAGAGGTATTTGTTTGTATGTAGGGGGTAATCTCCGGAACTAATTATCCAATACTAAAAATTATTTCACTGGCAGAAAGCTACATTATTCGTGGCTGATATAGGCTATAAATTATAATTATATTATGCATATTAGCCAAGCTATCACATTTTTGCGATGTGCTTGTTAAAAAATAAAGGGATATTGAGATTTTAACAGTGCCTACTGCAACAGCTCTTAATATCCATCCAAAATAATATTATTATATTTTATTTCTGTCTGTCTGTGTATTCTATATATTATAACCTGTTCACGCTATATTGGTTGAACGTATATTTTGTTTCGATGAAAACTTAGGTAGGCACATTTAAAGTAGATCATGACCTAGCTTAATACACAGGGTACATAATCGGGTGGTACGTGATTACAAACAAATAAAATTAATGTGTCTGTTTGTAATTTCAAAATAACGGATTTTTATTGAATGCATATGAAAGTATATACGGTGTTTAGAATAATTTTTATTTTATTTTTGTCTGTCTGTCTGTGTGTTTGATCCGGCTAATCTCCGAAACGGCTAGGCCAATTTAGGCGGGTCTTTTACTGGTAGATAGGTTATGTTATAGGAAATAACTAAGGCTAAACTACTTTTATTTAAAAGATACGCAGGCATAAACTATTTGGGTACGTATAGAAAGATTGATTGTTAGATTTAAATGAAAAAAATGACTAAGTCGTTCGTCTACCGGGTTTTGCCACATCCCAACCTCACCAAAATGATATCAGGGAAACTACACCATAAAAACTACCTTGTTGGTCTAGTGGTCACAAGCATAAATGCTGAGCATGAGGTCCTGGGTTCGATTCCCGGGTCGGGCAAAGCTATATTGGGTCTTTCCATTACGAATTTCTCTGTAGCAGCTACGGAGTTTGAATTGATGTCTTTAGGCTCGCTTCCTGTTACATGACACTTAAAATATAACTGAAAAAATGTGTGTGTAGGTACTATTAGGTACATTTCTGCTGAACCCTTCGGGGATTACATGCGTGATGTTTTTACACCATACAAAGTGACTGGCCTGAAAATGATGACCAAAGCCCTAAGATGCCCTGGGCAAAACTTGATACACTTACATAACCTCTCAAGTCTGTTAATAAAAATACATTGCACTATATGAAGATGTTTTCTTACAGCATTTTCTAGGTATTAAAGAAAACTATTCTTGAAAATTACATCAATTCCATTCCATTTTAGTTCCAATAAAATTTAAGTTTCCATGCGTAGTTTCAGTTCAAAACATGCACTTTCTGTGAAAGGGTTTGTAAAACTATTATGTAACATACCTAATATATGAGTCGTTGAATAGTATATGGAAGTCTGGTTATGTGATTGGATTAATAACATGTTTGTTTTGGTGTCCATGCATGAGCAAAAACTATGTAAGGATTCGGTCAATGAACTACCTATGTAGCACTGGAAAAGTAGACAGTGGTCTGTGATGGAATTGAGTAACTTCAGTACTGATCATATAATTTTGAAATTCTTGATTTAATCTTTTACTCTGGAATCTCTTAATGTGCACGTCTTTCTACATCGTTTTCACATATTATAATTATGTATAATTTGAACATGAATGATGTAACCAAGATTTTGTAACAATATTTCGATTGAAAAGAGTGTCCATGGAGTTTCTTGCCCATTCTTCTCCATATAGATCTACGCTTTGGAATGTGCAACTGCAGTACTTTCTCAAGTTATTATGCCTTGTGACTGGGACTGTAACTTCGCTTCTGTTTTTTTTTTTGACATTCAAAGGTGCCGTAATGGTCTAATTGAAATTAATGCTTTGAGTTTGAGCTTGAATCGAAATCTTCTATACAAACAAATAAAATTGAAGTGTCTGTTTATAAATAAAAAAATTACAGATTTTTACTGAATGTATGAAAGTATATACTTACGGTACCTACTTATAACAAAAAAAAAAACATTTTATAAAAATGTTGTCCGTCTGTCTGTCTCTTTGTTCCGGCTTATCTTCCAAACGGCTTTACTGATTTTGACGGGAATTTTACTAGCAGATAGCTGAAGTTATAAGAAGCAATTTTTAGTATTAGAAAAAAAATTAGGGTTTTGTGCAAAAAAGTTAAAATCCATGAAATTGTTTACAAAATCAGTGTCAAATAGGGAAGTAATATTTTTATAATAATTTCACGCAGACGAAGTTCGCGGGTAATCTATTGTATAATAATTACTAAATGTTTCAGTGGCTAGTGCGAGTTCTTATACCTATCGATCGCGTTAACGTAAACTATACTGGAATATCCTTTGGTAGCGACTATACTGGGAAACACTGTACTCGTAATTATTTAACTGTAACGCGATAGGAATAAAGTCTAAACCAAGTTTCATGATTAATGCTGTAGACAGTGAACTTTTTATGACTAATAAATAAGGCTCTTATCTCAATCTTCCCTTGATGTAACTTGTGGAATAAGGGGCTGACCTATTTGTATTGCCGCTAGGCTTTAAAATAAGATCGAAAAGAAAACCACAATTATTTTTTAGTGTTCCATACCCAAAGGGTAAAACTGGACTCTATTACTAAGACTCCGCTGTCTGTCTGTTCGTCTGTCACCATGCAGGCTATATCTCATGAACCGTGAAAGTTAAGATAACAAATATTAAAAAACAGAATAAAAAAATATTTAATATTTATTTCCCACACAACAGACATAATTTGTTTGCCAATTTTATAGATAATGGTACGGAACCCTTCGTACGCGAGTCCGACTCGCACTTGGCCGGTTTTTTAATACCCAATTCACTTTAGTTCACTCCTGGTAGCCTACCATGACGTCGTAAAGCAGGAGTAATTCCAGTGTGGGAAAGAGATGGCGCTAGACGACCTGTATAGCTCCGTCTCTATCCCACACTGGAATTATTCCCCCAGAACATAATACAACCTCATTTTAAGGAAGTGTAGGTGAATGGCTCATCCACAGAACTAAAATATTTCCTTTATGAGGCCACAGAGTAATTAAGCTCAGAGTAAGGCAATGTAGAAGTGCTTGGTGATTGATTAATTGCTTGCTATTCCTACTTCAACAGTGTTTAGTTAGCCGACTTCTAACTTAGGTAGGTACATAGGTACTTGCGCAAGTATCGTCTGTCAGGCTGTCGCTGTTAATTAAGTACTATAAGTTTTGAATAGGTAATTTGGTAATAATTTGAAGATTCAAAATTGCATTAGGTAATGAATTAAATCAAGAACTTTAGACGGTGTACTTTTGCATGTTCATAGGTATAATAGTGAACTCAGTTTGAGTTATGCTAAATGCTTCTTCATTTCGTATTGATTGACAACAACCCAATCTTTTTTCGACCAGTCATCATTCTCTTGCCCTTATCCCAATTCATTTGGGGTCGGCGCAGCATGTCTTCTTCTTCCATACTTCTCCATTACTCGTCATCTCATCAGACACCTCCTTTCTTGCTATATCATCCTTTACATAGTCCATCCATCGTTTCTTTGGTCTTCCTCTACTCTTATATAACCATCCACATTCATACTCAAAACTTTTCTCACGTTAATTTCCTCATTCCTCCGAATTGTGTGGTAATCGGTTATCGTGGCCATACCACGACAAATACACAATTTTTCAGTCACCGGCTTTTTATTTTCGACCAGTATTTTGCTGAACTCAATACTAAAAACCAAAAGTTTGTCGTAACCGCTGTATTTTTTTAAAACAATTTAGTTTCTTGACAAACTGATCTATCATTGCAATTACTGCATCGTAGCTCTTTTAATCCAGCTGAAACAATCAATGTAGGTACAAGATCTTCGCTATGCAGCAATATTTCCAAAAATATCCTAGTTACAATTCAACATGGTAGTAGTAACTTATTTACTTCAGCGCCTGAACAAAAACATGTTGTGATACGGTTCCAATATCTCAAGTAAAAACAATCTGTAAATTCTTGTTTACTTCGTTTCTATCAATAACCCCATAAACTACGTATTTGTAAGACTTCCATGTATTATTAAGTTTAAAATATTTATCTATTTATCATGTGCAGTTCGATACTTCGTGCGCACTTAGTGCGTTTTGACAAATTGCGTCTGGATGTCGCGTTGTCACATTATAATAACGTATAGTGCTTGGATATTGCGGTTTCGATAAAGAATTTTGGTCATTGGTTGTATTTCTGGAAAGGGTTGTGAGTCTATATAAACAGAAGGAAAAGCTGGTCTTTGGGTTCCTTTATAATTCATAGAAGACAGGATCCATGAATATGTTTAACGATTCATCCGTTTAAAGATCCATAAGTTTTGTAACAAACTGCATCAGCGTCAAAATCATCCTATAACGTTTCCCATTGCTGGGACACATGCGCCTCTTCCATAAAAAAGTATTTATAGCTAAGTTTTCCAAAAAAATTCAAGGGCAAAAGATAAATCTCAATAATAAAAAAAGCCTTCTGAAACATTTGCACTTAGACATATTTCTATTTTAAACCGAAATCCAATATTAAGTAACCGCTCGCGATCATAATAAACTGCTGCGCCTGCGTCGCTAATACCCCGAGACTCGATAGCGCCACGCGTCACCTGCGCATGAGTTAGTGGGGTATTAGAATACGCACTGTAATATAACCTGTCATTTGATTAACTGTGGAAGCTCTATGAAAAGCTTTGAAGATTTGTTTGGCTGGGGATGTAGAAATGTTTTATGTACTGGGAAATATACTGTTTAAGGATAAGGAAAATTGTGCATCGGATTTTCTTTTTCACTCATTAATTATTGGGTTACTTCTATCCTAACATGTATTTACTATAAAATAGGTAGTTACGAAATTTGTACCTGTAAATAAGGACTAAGTTATTTTATAATTGTAATCTTACAAACTTTAAATATGTTCACTTTTCGTTAAGCAGGTACCATGTTCAACAACCTCCATGTATGCGAGGTTCAGAAAAGGGTTAAATCTCAATTTCCAATCATGGAAATCAACATCATAGGTAAAGAAAAGACGCAAACAAAAGATTCGAAAGCTCATAAATATTACAAAACCTTAGATCTTTCTTCGAAACCATTTCTACGAAACTCTGTTTCTCCAGCAAAATTCAATTTACATACAGTGAAATCTTAATCCCGATATACGCGAAAATATTTCACATATTCGCAATTTGTCGGGTTAAATCGTCCGTATGTATTGTACCTAAATCGTTCGTTGCACTCAGCATTTTCGCGAAGAATCGGCGACGTTCGACAATTTCCGAAAACGTTAGTCATTCGGTACCGTACGTGCGTATTTTTCGTACCGTGGGTGTTTGCACTTACTGGGATAACTTGATTTTCAATTAGCGTGTGCACTGTTTGTCTTTTTGGTTTATTACGAGGTCAAATAAGGATGTTTCTTTTGAAAAATAATTAACGATTGATTCTTGCATACCTATGGATTGCAATTCTCAACTGCAAGCAAAATTATTAATTCCATTTAAACCTAAAGTAAAGTAATAGTATAACTAACTATACTACACACTACTTACTCACTACTGTGTATAGTAGTAGTATTACAATTACGTAACTTCGCGAAAATTAGTATGTTGTAGAGATACTTTTTTCATTTTTTACCACCTTTATTTTTGACCCACCAACAAAAACAATAAATATTATTCTATTCGTTCCTACTCATACCATTATAAAATAATGTTAATAAACCCGTTTAGATAGCAAACAAAAACAGCTTAAATTCGATTTAAAAACGACAATACAAGCTCCAAAAATAAAAGAACCTGCACCCCAATATAAAATCCAAGCTTTATATTTTTAAATGGCGGTATCTACATTTTGCACCACTGCACTCGTTCGTTGCACTATTGGTGTCATTTGAACTCGCTGTCGACCCAACGTTCACAATTTCCGAATACGTTATTCACTTTTCACCGTACGTACGTGCGTATTTTTGGAACCGTGTATGCTGGCACTTACCGTGATAACTCGATTGGCATTCGATTAAGCGTTTTAAGTGATCGACTTTTGTATTTTGTGCATTGATTGGTACGAGTATAATGGCGTATTTTGCATCGACAAGAGTTTCTTGATGGAGTTTTTAACTACGAAGTAAAAGCTTTGTATTGTACTATTTTCTTTATAAGGTTCTTTGAGTTTCGTATAGAAGAGTTTTAAGATATATTTTCAAGCATTCGCAATATCTCGAATTGTTAGTCATCGATAGTTTTATACGTTTTAGATCTAGGAAGTATTACTATGGTAAAGACGAAGAAACAGTTTTTCCTTTACAACAAGTTTCTTTTATATACTTGCAAGAACATTAATATTGTTTGGTGGTTCATGTTCCATATTAGTTTAAACGCTTTGGTATTTTGTTTCAACGCCCATTAAATTTTCATTTACGATACGGGAAAGCAATTACAGAAAGTCAATGATACGTCCAATGATGAAATAAAATGTCGTTTAGGTTATAGTGACAGAGTTGCGGCAGATTCAAAGGTTTGGACCATTGGTTTGGACATATTTTTATGACGCTTTGTGGACATTTTCAATTCGATTCTGACAGATGGAATTGTTGTAGATTCGATTGTGATCTTGACTGGTAAGATTTTTGTTGTTGGGTATTTGAGTTTTGAAAACTATAGGAAATGATTGATTATTAAGGAAAGATTTCTTCTAGACACAGTCATGATGTTGTATACTTAGTGTTTTGTATGTTGGAAAATTAAAAGCTTTACAGTGAATGAAAATGCGAAACTTCTTGGTGCCTTAAAATACTACCTACTAACATTTATAACCTCCTTTTGCACCTCCGAGCTTTCCAACAGTATACTGACTACCTTGTCTTCCTCTTCTTAGCGTATCGATCGCATTCTTCATTGACTTGGTCCAGAACTTAGATACGAGTTTGGTGCTATCACTAGCGCCGTCAACCTGCCCTTATAATACCAGGATGTTGATTTCTCAAAGAATCCTTTTGTGCTTTCACTTCACCACGTAAAGATTTTCATCTTTTCCAATACCTCACAAACTCGTTCGAGAATAGCCCGACTTTGCTTTCCATAGTTGTCCCCAAACAAGTAAACAGACACGTCTAACTGGTAACTTCCGTACGTACTTTTAGTATAAAATGTCGATTGAGAAATGTCTGGTGATTTATTAATGGTTCGGATATTTTTGCGGCGAGATGGATGGTTGTTTTCGGTACACAAACGAGATGAGTTTGTGTTGTGTACTATCATGTGTCTCTTGCAATTTGTCGAGTGAAAAATGTCGACTATTCGTCTTGTATTGCTGTATCGATGAATTGTTTTTTCGTGTAGTGTGTTATTTTAGTCCGACTATTTACATAATTGAGAGACGACTGTTTATTGTCTAGCTTTTGTCTTGTCCGACTATTCTTTTGAGAAAAGCAGATAAATATGTATGAGATTAATATGGCATTGAATATAATATGTCTTGTGAACTCTTGTGTAGTAAAACAAAAGAAGTTTCAAAAGTGTCGCTGATAGAAAAATTAAGAATGAATTAAATAAATGATAATTTTATTTGAATTGACACTAACTTTCGCGTCACAACTAGGTATTAAGGTGACCAAAATAAATATTTACTTCCATAATGCTATTAGGTAACAGGATACCTGATACATTGTGTAACACTACGCGAATTAGTCAAGTAAATTGTGTGTTTATGTCGTTAACAGCCATTAAGGTAAAGTGATCGTTCTTTGTCGCGAAACCCGGATTTTCTACGTCTATCCGTGATGAGCTCTTAAATATTCTGAGGCATCAGAACTATGCGTAAGAGAATATTGTCACAATCTATGCTTATATTCTTTTTATTTTTCCAATGTACATAATTATCTATAACGAAACTTAAAATAATACTAACAATATGTACATATAGAAAAGAAGAAAAGCATTAAAGGGCGTCAAATATTCATCCAAATCGCCGACAACAGGAATACTGCCTAGAAGACACAATGGACCTAGAACCAAAAATTCGGAGGCGCCTGACATCCACCGACCCACACTGGGCCTGGGTGGTGAATTGTGGTCCTGTTCCTCTCACAGAGAGGAGCCCTATGTCCCATCAGTGGAAACAGCTGGGCTAATACACGGTAAAGCTTCTGCCGGAACAGGAAGACAAAACAACTAATTAGTGCTTCTCCTTTAAAGAAAATGAATTCAAGTCTTTAAATTTAAAAAGGTTGATAAATATAAAAACAAGTTCAAAACACTTAATTAGCTAGCTCATTATAATTTCCAAAAACATCCAATACCAAGCGAAAAATTGATTCAAAAATGAATAACCGGCCAGACACATAAATAATAGGAGATATTAGATGCGCTTGCGCCTAAAAAGGAGTTAATATCATGTTCATATCGATGCTAACTAGACAAAATATATGTTAAAGTCACCTAAATATATTAATGAGTCTATAGGGACACGGTTATTAAAATAAAATACTCTAAATTTGGTAAAATGACAATAATTTTCATTCGAAGTTTTGGTCATGCCAGACTATTATAATATTCAAACAAACTCCGTATTCTTTTGATCTAATCTATTGTCTTGATTTTTTGTAGGTGAATTTTAATGTCAATGATTTTGGCCGAAAGTGGAATATGTCTGGCCGCTTTCCTGAACAGAAACATGTTTATACCTACTTAAAGCTTATTTTATTTTTCGGATGGGAAATCATCAAATGATCCCTCCCGCTCTGGGCGGAGCGGAATGGAGTGTCACACTTTTACTGACTAAAACCCATCCAGGTTCCTTCTTTTGCCCTTTGTGTTTCAGGGCCACGGTATCTGTTTCGAACAGTCCCGCAGTCAAATTTTATTGCCTTGAAGTTAAGTTTTCACTTTTAAAAATCTACCCAAATCCCCAAACAAAAATTATATATTACTTTACTTTTTCCGTGTAGGTATATTGAACCATACTTCTGTGGGGTAACACTTTAACATTGACTGGCCTAGGATACTACGGAGTTAGTATAAATTAGAGGCCAGGTTATATTGGTATTGTTACCACCATTGTACGGTACTGTACAAGATTTACTGCTAAAAGAGCAGTAAAAAAAAATGTCGACGCAAAACCTTTTCGTAGGTATTTTAATTTTCTTCCTATTTTACATAAATACCTAATCGAATGGCGCCTTAAACGTTACAATAATAATTTATTACTACAAAAGCAAATAAAAACTGGTCCAGTAAGAGTTAGACAAGAGGTATCAAATTACTTCAATACATAATTATAGTATATTTTATAATGTCGTTATATACTCCTACGTGAAGACATTAATATTGGAAGCAGTTACAATGATACTTTAACATAATTACCATAATCACTTGGAAATATGTATAGGTAGGAAAAATGGTACAAGTAAGACCCCAGACTTCCATTAAAAGTTTAGTTAAATCGAAGACAGAAGTGTGTAGAAAATATAGAATGTGTCTCCAAAATTCAATGAAATCTAATTGAATTTGCTTATTTTAATCGATTCCGTTGATATACACCCGATGACCTTATTAAGGTGCCTGGGACCGATTGGCTGGATACAAAAAGTGGAGCACAGGGTGCCGTGGCGCAGCTTGGGACAGGTCTATGCCCAGCTGTGGTCTGTGATAAGCTGATTAGATCGATTGTTTGATGGTAATACCTTTGCAATTATACATGCATAAACTCATGCCAACCCACAGAGCGCCACCTTTTGCCTCGTCCACGTTCATACATCTGGTCATACACACACGCTGGTTGCGAATACTACGAGTACGCACCTGACCTTTCTGAAGAACCAACCCCTCACCAATCACCAATCAGGCGCGGATACAGGATTTTGTTTAGGGCGGGGCAATTTTTATGTGAGTTTTCCTATCTTCCAGAAAATTCTTTTTAAACAATAAAAAATTGATAAACTTTTGATGATAAATGGAATCAGGCGTTACTTTGGGGAAATTCATGATATCCTACAACTGGAACATATTTGGTTTTAATCCCGCCAAACTAGTTCATGAAAACCGAGTACACCGCCAAGTAGTTTAAAATGGTATTAATGACGTATTTGGTCGGTTTCAGAGGAGAGGGGGGGGGGCAATTGCACCCATTGCGCGCCCGCTGTATCCGCGCATGTCACCAATGAAGTCAGTGTATGTCCTTCTAGGGCGTCGCCTCCCGGCGTTGCTTCTCACATCTACCTGCACATCCTTCTCAACATCCTTCGCATTTTTTACAGTGATAATTAATAAAACACGCATTCCCCACGTTTGTAGGCTTAGTTTTTGGATTATTAAGTTCTACGAAAAAGCTAAAATCGTCAAAAACTCCTTAAAGCAAGAGAAAGAAAATTAAAGTTCTTCTCGCAACATTTTCCAACAGCAGCTTTAGGCTCACAACTCGCTTGAACACAAAGCTTGAAATATCATCAATTTTCCCAATAAACCTTCCAATATTTTCAATATACTCGTAGTTGCCAAATGAATTCGGTAGCCGTCGCGAGTGATTAATAGTGTCAGTTTCGTTATTGCCTGCTAACTGCTACTGGCAACGGAGGACTATATTTTATGCCAGAACTGCGTTTTCAATCTGTATGAATTTTTTTTGGGCATTGTATGATTAAGCATTTGGGTAAAAGAAACAGCTAAGTATTGTTTAAGTCTAATCTAGAATTTTAAGCGAGTATTTCCAATAAATAACTTGAGTATTTACTTAAGTACTACCTACTCTAAATAAAATTGTTGATTGTGATACGGTCAGCATAAAAGTAACTGTTGATTTACTTTTGTAACCTTGCGAAAAAATATTACCACATTTGCTACAAATAAATAATTTTGACTTTGACTTTACCATTTAAACTGTAATAGAAAATCAAATATGAATGTTTTGTCACAATCATAATTTATTAACTGAATGAAAACAACATCATAAATTGAATTTGTTAACCACCAAAAACTGCTTCTTTTTATTTCTCTGCCTACCCTTTTTAGTAAAAATAGCCATTGCTTCCCAACAGTAAAATCTTAAAAAGTAAAAGTCTTGTGGTCCTTCAAAATTTAAACAATTCAAAGTATTGAGTGTCGTTTCTTTTTACGGCTCTTATTTGTAACACGATGAAACGTTAAAAGGACCACCCACTGTATTACGTTTAAAGCTTTGGTAATATAATTAGGTTCGTAATATCAAAGTAACTTTATTTTCAAGCTCACTAACAGGCACATACCTAAACGACTAAAGGCTTGTCAAACATTCTGCAAATATTTTTAAACCTAAACATTCTAGGTTCTAACGCGATATACACCACAAGCATGCAGAAGATTCCTAGTCTACATATAAATACAATGTTTATGATACTTTAAATTTATGTCCAGCCTAGACGCTAGGTGGCAACCGCCAAGTGAAATTAATCATTATTTCCAATTACGTGGACACAAATGTCCTCGTGGTAAAGGGTACACTAGCCGCGTTGCTGTGTTCATTACCGCAACCCGCAACGCAACGAACGCGCGTGATGCGGACGCACGCAACGCGTTTGGTGCGTTGTCCGACAAACTAGTGCGGCTTGTCGCGTGTGTAAGCGCAACATTCTATGGTGCGGTCTGGCACACCACAAACGTAGTAGTGACGCAGATTTTATTGTAACTGAAAGTGAACGTTCCAGTTTTATTTTGGATTATTAAGTGCTTACGAATTTTAGTTATTTTGACCTTTGTTGATTCGGCGTTGTTCTTCTTAAACCTTTGATTTAACTCTTATTTCAATATTTTTAATGGTGATTTTAAGTTGTTTAAAACAAATTACAGCATTCTTTATATTGATCCTAATTTTGCGTTAATCAATATCAGTTTCTCATCACCATACCTACGGCGTGCCTAGTAACACTGTGTAAAGACACCGGACAACTACCTACATCAAATGCATATTAGTACGCGTATGCCATTTCTAGTAACACAATCTTTGTGTACACAGCTTCAAACCAAAAGTACCTGGGATCCGCACTCAGGACCTTCACCTTTATTTATGTACACTCAGACAGAAATCACCCTTTGCGTCGCCCGACGTATGGGAACCAAGAAAGCATTCAAAATGATTTATTGTAAATGGTTTTCTACTTTGTTGGCTAAAATAATAAGCCCGCGCCCGGATAGCTGTTCTAAATTCGATATTTTATTTGTTACGTTTTTTTCCTTTGCCGCACGCCGCTCGAAAAAATTAATTTGCAATTCTTTGTTAGCCCATTAGCGGCAGATCCAGTGAGTCAGCGATATGGTAATTAACGGACAACACCAAAAGCTTATCTGGATAGTGCGAAGAAATTTTCGCAAAAGCCATAAAGGTATCTTGAGATGAAGCTGAATGAGACATCTACAATACAAATAATAAAAACGTTAAAGGCACGGTAGGACTTGCGGGTGGCTTTGTCCACTCGCACAATGGACTGTCCGCCGGGAGATTGACGCTTTAACTCCGGAGGTGTTAGGAGAATTAGTGGCCCATTATTGCTCTTTAGAAAATGCTTTGGTCAAGCAGAAAGCAGATAACAATAATTAGCTCGGACGCAACAAAAAGTGACATAAATCCCGCATAACAAGTTCCCGGGTGCAAAAAAAACGCAGTAACAGTTTACCTGGATTCCTGTTTTTTGCAGAATCACTCTGAACGAACGTGGACCGACATAATAAACACCTCAATTCCTGGCAGAGGCATTGTTTAATGATTTTTCTGTTGTGATCTTGCACAATTCTCGGTCAGTTTTGTTTTTTTGAACAGCTTGCGAGGGATATACAGTTTTTTGTATGCTTGGTAGCATTTAAACAAAAGGGACTCGGGGCTTGTGTGAAGGTGCGATTTATTTATGACCTTACCTTTCAAAACGATCTCTTGACCGACTTTGGGTGGTTTGTGACTTGTTATGTTAGTCTAAATTGAATTGAATGTTTATATGTGATCGGAACCAATAAAATGTTTAACGCTCCATTTCTTTTGTTGCAGGAACATTATGGAAATGACGTCTGCGATCGGCACTATTAGGAGACTCTGAATAAGTTTTTAATTTGGATAAAACCTCATTTTTAAATCGGTTCTAAAAACAAAGATGCTGGGGTGTGCTCTAAGGAGACTTACCTCGTTTACCTCTTCCCCCACAGACATCAGCTTTAGCTCGGCTAACGATAGCCGGTGCATAGACAAGTAGATGATAATAAGACAATCTCTTTGCAACATTCGGCCCAAAAATTCAAAAATCTAGATTCAAACAAACTAAAACTAAAAGATAAAGAATACAATTTTGAAACTAAACTAGTCAGAGTAGTTTAAATCGTTGTATAGTGAGTTACCAGAAGTTGCGTTAGTCGGTTCGGAGTGGCCACTGCGGTGGTATGCTTTATATTGCATCTTGGATCGACTGTGCGCTGTCAGGTCGCTACGTCACGTGGCTTCCCAGCGCGCGACTGCAGTGCTGGATGCTACTATCTGTATACACGTGAGTATTGCTTGTTTCTTCTAATCAAACATTAACATTACTTACTTATGTTTACACGCCTCTATGGTTATTGTGTGTGAAGGTTTTGCTGTATTTATTCGTGTATTTAGAATCGTGTCCATTTTAATTGTCTATTGGCACTTGGAGTTAATTGGTAAGTTAAGTTACAACTGTATTTTGACTATTCTTACTTACTACCACCGATTTTAAAACATTTGTGTCAATTCTTGTAATTTGTTCATTCCCGACAATTCCAAGGGACTGCCTTCCAACTAATCTTATCAACTTTTCCCGGGGATATCATTCACATCATCCAGTCATCACTCTTCTACTGCGGGTACTACTAGAACAAGTAGGTACTCGTATGTCAATATGAGAAGTCTTAACGAATTCTAGCATTTACACCTCTAAAAATTAATATTAACTGGAATAAATCTTAAATGGTAATGAGAACTTTTACGATCATTACTCGCCACAGTGTCCACTACAGCCTCCTCTGCTTTACGCTCATCAATGTAACGAACATAAAAGATGTCAATACATTCCGTTAAATTCTTCCGAGTGTCTTACGGGAGTGGCTAGTTACTGTCCGATTTATGACGCGGTTTCGTCTCTCTGTATTTCTGTCTTTGTCAGCTCTAAAACTTCTTTGAACACGTCTTTCTTATTGTCATTATCTTTAGTGCGTTCATGACTAACTTTACTCACAATAGAAACGTAAATACTAACATTTTCAAGTCTATTTTCTATCTTGCGTGTATATAATTTTCTAGCTTCTCTACAATGTTTGATTTAATGAACTTCTTTCTTTAGGTTAAATGTCAATTTTAACTACCAGATTCCGTGAAAGTAAGTTTCGTGTTTAGTGAATATATTTCACATTATTCTAACATTAATGTTCTGTTGCTAGTTGTTAGTGTAGAAATAAATTTCCATCGACAGATTACGGTAAGTGCTCTTCGATAAGACAGATAAAGTTCGTTCACACAGCGCAGTTACAGTGAAATGCTTCCGACTGTTTGGGACTGCAGGATTTAGATAACCATAAACATATATGATGTCTTGAATCATTGGGTTTGTATGAAGACAGTTTCACTGAGGATATGTGTGTATATGAACTATTGTCGACACAGGAGGGTGGACAGGCCAAGTACTTACGAAATAAGGGTTCTACCAATCGAAGCAAGTTTTTGTTCGTAAATGACTTGGCAAAAAATTACCTATATCATTTAATAACCAAAAGTGGGTCTTACGTGATCTGTTAATATAATCAACAGGAGATGCAAAAAACTTTGGCAACAACACGGTTTGTTTGCTCACAGCGTTTGTCAAAAAAGTCACGGAGACGTGTCAAGATGTAAGGAATGCCATATTGTTTGATGGTAAACAGATAATTCGTTATTACAAGATTAATTTACATTTTACGGGTCATCGGTATACGAAGATATCGATTATCGGCTCACCAGAGATATCGATTTATTCGAGTGATTTCGAATACAGTTCGTGGGCTTTACTTGATATAAAAATCTTGATATGAAAGTGCTTAAACTTGTGTTCAGATTAGAGTAGCGATATTTTATGGGTTTTGTATAATATTTTGTGGCGCAATATTTCTTGATCCGATTTTAGTTTTCAGTAGATGAATTATTCAAAAAAGGTACCAATGCTTGTATATACAGTCACGAGCAATGTATACGTTTAAAAATGTGTATAGGTACTCCCTCATCTCTGTCCCCAGGACGAGATTGAGGTTAAGAGAAAAAATCTCTCAAACTCATGTCAACGTCACTCAGTTCTCGTTTAGCTCGTAATCTAAAGTTCAGTAGAACGATGGCGTTTACGTATTTCTTGTAACTGTATTGTCTCTATATGACGTCTGTCGTCGTACAAAAACCAATAAAAGCTTCGTATTAAATAAAATATAAACTCCAATGTTTTATTAAAAAGGCAAAATCTAACAAGTCCATACAAACATTTATGGAATTAGCGAACAATACAACATTGTTAATTTCGAAATTTGGATTTCAAAAGCAGTTATACATGTTTTGATCACCGTATCACCTTAATATCTGCAATAAACAACGAATAACCGACTTTTATGGTGTCTTGACTTAAAATTTAAAGGTCATTGGAGGATTTTGGCTGCATATAGCCCAATTATACCCTTGACCGATCCGTCCCGCCCACTCTATGTATTCAAGACCTACCGAATTCGGACACAATAGGATAATTAATAGCAACAGTTGTCTGGGACGATGCATAGCTAATGAACGACATTTACAAAGCTTTACTGTAGTGTAACTGTGTAACAGTGGTTATTTTATCATGTAAATACATCATAATGAAGCGTATAGGTATTAGCATACATATTGCTTTTTTGTTGGCCGATGTGTCTAATTAGAATTTGGCATTTGAAGTGGTATACAATAATACGTGACATATGTTTTGTGGGTTGACCGAATTGTAAAGTGATTTTAGGTCTATTCATAATTTTGTCTCCAGTAGGTGTTTTTTTTTTCAAATAGACAATTAATATCAATTTTCTGCTAATGTAAATTAAGTTGATTTTGGAATGACCTATTATGTACTAAAATAAATGAATTTAAGTTCTAGTACAAACTTAACTTTATGTCAACTCATTTTTTTCAACGGTTTATAACTAAACTTACACTTGTCACTTACATATCTTCCGTTATTTTCAATTATTGTGAACTCCCGATATTTCGACGCTGTTGTAAGCGTTATATTAATTTGTTTACAGTTTTGAAAACTAAATTGCGAACGTACCTTACTAGAACGTTCCCAATTTAGTTAACAGTTTAGTGTTTGGACAAACAGTACATTCTGTTGTTATTTTTGTAGTTCGGTCATGAACTCTAAATGAAACAAAGATGCTAGAAAGATAGTAGTCAATGTTAATAAGATTCTTTCGTAAACGAAGCATGGCAGGGTTGTCGTCGTTTCTTTAATTAATTGGTCGTGGTCGACCATTGAGAATTTATTGGCCTTGCCAAAAAAATTGGTGCAACAGAATAATTGTACCTCATTTTCAGTTAGTTAAGCTGATAGATGAGATGATCTGACGAGTCACTCGAGTGAATGTTTATTTTAGTTTTATTCCCCGTTCAAACGACACCGGCTAAATGATATAGAAACGTTTTCGTTCACTCATTTCTTTTTAATTTTCGATCATTCGGATCCAAAGTGAAAGATGCTAAAATCATCGTTAGATCGTTTCACTAATGAATTCATTTTTCACTTTTGGTTCATTTTGTGAAAGACAGAATGATCCAGAACTTTATTTTTTTACATCAGTTTAACAAATCGTTTGAAAAAGAAAAAAACCGGCCAAGTGCGAATCGGACTCGCGCACGAAGGGTTCCGTACCATTATCTATAAAAACGGCAAAAAAATCATATCTGTTGTATGGGAGCCCCCCTTAATATTTTTTTATTTTAATTTTTAGTATTTGTTGTTACAGCGGCAATAGTAATACATCATTTGTGAAAATTTCAGCTTTCTAGCTATCACGATTTATGAGATACAGCCTGGAGACAGACAGACAAACAGACAGCGAAGTCTTAGTAATAGGGTCCCGTTTTACCCTTTGGGTTCGGAACCCTAAAAAAACACCGCGATAGAACTATTTTATGCTCAAAACAGTTAACTGGTCGATATCCAAAGCGTCTCCGGAAACGTAAGCCTCAAATATGATAGAATCTTGATATACCCGCCATTACTTTCTCACTTTTAATTAATTACCTCCAGTTCAAAGGTGCTATAGTGTCGCACATACTAATAACACAAGACTCCTAATTGTAACTTGTAAGGCTTGCGCAAGAGTCTTTCCAAAGTGGCGGCGTTACAAAATATTTGTACCGGGATGTTCCACTATCGCTGCTTAATTAAGTTAAGAGTAATTGGTATAGTTCGTGTAATGAACTGTCGGGAGATTCCGGGCTTATTAAAAGAGCACCTTAGTTTATATTACAGTAAAGCTTAAGGCCCGGACTCCAAAGCTGAGACGAGCAGAGATGTGCGAAGCGGAGAGCAGAGGAAATGCGTAAGAGCTAGGGTGTATTTATTTATTTATTTAAACTTCATGTACAATATTGGTACATAGGCGGACTTAGTGCCACAAGGCATTCTCTACCAGTCAACCTTTGGGTTAAATAGGAAACATTGTGATAGGTACAATAAATATCCAAAAAAATAACTTCTTGATTTCGAAAATTTATATCCTTATATTGATACTAATACACATATATAAATAAAATAAACTCCACTACACCACTATCCACTGAAGCTGTGCGGAAATGTGCAAAGCGGAGAGGAGAGTTGCACCGCTCACCGCGCGCCGCTCGCGCCGCACGCCGCCGCTCACGTCGCTTGGCCGCCGCTCACGTCGCTTGGCCGCCTAGTGCGGAGGCCTAATGAATCACTAGACATCTCCGCTCAACCGTTTCGACTTAAGCTAAGAGTACGGAGACGAGAAGTATAAATAACGTAATTTTACTGGTGGTTTACAACACATGTCCTCTCCTCTCGTCTCGTCTCCGCATTGGTGGAGTCCGGGCCTTAAGCTTTACTGTAATATAAACTAAGGTGCTGGTGGTGGTGAGGTGGTGGTGGGTGTCTTGAAAGAAGTCGCAAACTGATGACCGGCCTTTTTCGCGTTCGAGGACATATTTTGGGAAAATTTCATCTAAGCGTTCAAAAGCTTTCAGGTAAATATTTCGAAGGAATTATGATACTAATAGTTCTTATCATGCGCTTGATCGGGTTCAATTTTATTGACGGAAGCTACTCTAAAGCAGGTGATTAAGGAGCAGGTTGGTAATTTTAGAAACGCTTGTCCTGTTTGTTAGCCTTTAGATTTATGAGTTGGTATGGTTGTAGAGTTAATCCCCAGGCTGTACAAAATGATACCACTATACCTTAGAGTCATCCAATAACTATGACGCCACATAAACGCCACCACATAATGGACTTAATAGAATAAAGTAAATAAATAGTAGTAGTAAGTAGTAAATAGTTTTGAGAGGCAGATTCTTCGCTGGAACAATGGACCTCAGCAGTCAATAACCGCACAAAAAATACCAGAAAAATTACCATATAAAGTTTACAAGAATCGCAAGATGAATAAGGAAAAAAACCGGCCAAGTGCGAGTCGGACTCGCGCACGAAGGGTTCCGTACCATTATCAATAAAAACGGCAAAAAAATCATATCTGTTGTATGGGAGCCCTCCTTAATATATATATTTTTTAATTTTTAGTATTTGTTGTTATAGCGGCAATAGTAATACATCATTTGTGAAAATTTCAGCTTTTTAGCTATCACGGTTTATGAGATACAGCCTGGAGACAGACAGACAGACAGCGAAGTCTTAGTAATAGGGTCCCGTTTTACCCTTTGGGTACGGAACCCTAAAAAGAAAAAAAAACAACGGGTTGCACTCCGGGAGTGCCGGCAGAAGTGAAAACTTGAATTTATTTATTTATTTATTTATTTTATGAAAGGTAGCTTCACAGCTGACAGTACAATAATTTACATTTATTAATTCAAACAATACGCCAATTACGAAGTACACCAATATAAATATAAGATAACCGAGAGTGACTCGAATTAACTGACATTAAAAATTATTGTGTGAGCCTGTGTGCGTGTGAGTATCTGTACGGTGTGTGTGTCTGTGAATGTGTGTGATGATGTTTGTATGACTACTTATATGTTTATGACTAACTGGGACCCGTAGTGTTACTGAGAATCTCGCGTTTGATCCAGGATTGCAATTATCTCTTTTTTAAGACGGTTCCGTGAGGTATTAAAGAGGTCGAGTGTTGGGAACTTGTCATTATATAATGTGGGTAGACGCAAAAAAGGCGACATCTTCATATAATTAGTGGAGGCCGAAGGGACTGCTAACAGAGAAGTATGTCTGGTACGTCTGAGTGGGACGTTAAAGTATATTTTGCCGAGCAATTGTGGACAGTCAAATTTATTATTAAGTAGGTCGTGTAATAACACCATGTCGTTTAGCTGCCGTCTTTCATCCAGAGTATTTAATTTGTGGTATTTACAGGAGTCCAGGTAACTTACAATGTCAGCTTTAGTTTTATAATTTAGATGCTTAATAAATTTACGTTGGATGGATTCGATTATGTCAATATATTTCTTAAAAAACGGTCTCCATATAACGCTTGCAGATTCTAGTATGCTCCTTACATAACAGAAATATAAAGTTTTTAAGCATAGTGGACTGTTAAACTGCTGGCTGTTCCGTATAACAAAGCCAAGGGACTTGTATGCTTTACTGGTGATGTGATCGATGTGTGCATCGAACGTTAATTTTTCGTCCAGAATCACGCCCAAGTCTCTAACCTGTGATGCTCGCGGAATAATATCGTCACTGATACTGTACTTGTGAATAATGTTGTTGCGTTTTCTAGAAAAGGTTATTATTTGGCATTTCTTAGTATTTACTTTTATATTGTTCAACGCATAGTAATCGCTAAGTCTATCTAAGTCAGATTGTATCAATTGACAGTCATTGGTGTTGTTTATTTTCATGAAAATTTTTTTGTCGTCGGCATAGAGAAGGTGTTCAGAGTGAAGGAAACATTGCGTTATGTCAAATAAATAAATATTATAAAGTAAGGGGGATACAAGCGAGCCCTGGGGCACCCCGGAGGTAACGTCCACATAATCAGATCGGTAACTACCGATAACTACAGCTTGACGCCGATTTCTCAGGTAAGAGTCTATCCATCTTAACAAGTTCCCCTTAATACCTACGGCTTTTAATTTTTCGGTCAGAATGCCGAAATCTACCCGGTCAAACGCTTTCTCAAAATCTGTGTATATTACGTCCACTTGGGCACCGTCGTTCATACCAGTAACAACATAGTCGGTAAGCTCAAGCAGGTTGGTATTAACTGTACGAGATTTTACGAAGCCGTGTTGTGAAGTGGGTATACAATGCTTAGTTGCAGCGTAGATGTGATCGTATACAATTTTCTCCAGCATCTTCCCAAAGTTGTTCAACAGCGATACACCTCTGTAATTAGTTACATCACGCTTGGAGCCTTTTTTATGAATTGGTACTATTTGAGCCTCGCGCCATTGTCGCGGAAACGTGCCCTCATCGAGAGATCGCTGGAAGATGATCTTAAGGGGAGGAGTTAAACCTAATTCGCATTTTTTTATAAAGATTGTCGGAAGCCCATCAGTACCAGCTCCTTTCTTGATATCTAATAATCTGAAAACGGTTTTTAGTGATTCGGGGGTGATGACAATGGAGTGAGTAACGTTTGATAGTGGGGTATCATCGCAACATATATTACTATTACTACTAGAAGGACTAAAAACACTTTGAAAAAAATTATTAAATGCATTGCAGATATCCTCACCGTTTGAGTACGTTACCCCTTGATATACCATCTTACGAGGGTATCCAGCAGATTTCCTTTTATTATTCACGTACCTCCAAAATTCTTTAGGCGATTTTATTAATTGATCCTCACATCTGGCAGTATATTTAGCGTAAGACTCTTCTTGCAGAAGTTTTACCCGAGATCTTAACAAGGCAAATTCAGCATAGTCTGTTTGGTATTTATATTTTTTCCATCTTTTGTGTGCCTTAAATTTTTCTTTGATCGTATTTATTAATGATGGAGGGTACCACTTCGGGTATCGGAATCGCCCTGATACTTTTACTGTTGGAACGTGAGATTTTATAATTGTATTTAATGTCTCGTAAAGGATGTCAACGCACTCCTCCACACTACGTTGTTCGAAAACATTGTACCAGTCTACTTTAACGAGCTCCGAATTAATTTTTTCAAAATCAGCCTTAAAAAACCTTTTTATAATTTTAGGTTGAGAGCGAATAGGTTTAAAACAACAATTCTCAATGCAAAGTTCCAGTGGGGCGTGATACTTGTCTATGTCCACCAGCGATATCTCGCTTAAGGTACACTCTAAAGGTGTATTAGAGATGACAAGGTCAAGAACATTGTCACAGCAGTTTGGTTTAAGGTTGAATTGAGACATATTCATCAAATCCAAACAGTTAAGAAATTCAGTTGTGACTTCAAACAAATCGGAATTACTTTTAGATTTCCAACCGTATCCGTCGGAAGACCAGGTTATGAAGGGTAAATTAAAATCGCCTACTATAAGGTACATATCATTTGGACTCAAATTATAGGCTTGAAGAAGTGAATCTTTAAAGTCCTTCAGCATTATTGGAGAATTGTTGTTGGGGGGTATATAGACTACGGCTATATGTAGGTCGCCTTTCTGTGATGACTCGGTGAAAATATTGTTCCTAATAGTTACCCAAATAACTTCCGCGAATTTCGTGTGAATGTCTGACCTCACGGTAGCAGAGTAGTTACGTTTTATAAGGATCATGACGCCGCCTCCTTTCTTACCACTAGGGCGATCGTATCTAAATACATCATAACGATCGTCACATATTTCTGTATCCAGTATTCCGTCGCACAGCCAACTTTCCGTAATAAGTATAATATCAAAGTCCTGCGATTCAATATTACGATAAAACAAAGGTAGTTTAGTCCTAAGTCCGCGCGTATTCTGATAATAAATGTTTAACTTATTCATGTTGTGATTAGAGTGTGACAAGTCGTTAAACAGAATACAATTAATGTTTGAAGAAAATAGAAATAATTGGGTGAGCGCGGGTACTTAGAAAATAATTTGCCAGAATGTAAGTGTCGCAAGTTGTCATGGGCCAAAGTTAAGTAGTGAGTAATGTGCGAGCAAGTGGCTCTCAACGCAAGGCCCGCTATGAGTACCAGTGTTCTACTCGATTTGTTTTGTGACTGGGTATGATTGTGTTTATTGATGGATGAGTGTATATGAGTAGTGTGTAAGTGTATTACGACTATGTTAGACATTATGAAAGTGGTTATTATTACAATAGCGATAAGGAAAAATAAGAACGACATGCAAATTACTTCAAATTCAGAAACTTCTCTAAATCTTCTTCCGAGGTGATTGCAGCAGATGGTGATTTTTCGTGGCAGCGCATGTAGACTGAGCAGTTTTTTACCCACACAAATTTGATGTCTAGTTCCTTGGCGCGTTTTCGGCAGTTATTAAGCAGGATTTTATTAGCTATCGTGAGATGTTCGTTTATAAACACTTTTGTGGAATTGCCTTCGAATCCTAGGTCGTTTGAAGTAATGCCTTTGGTTTTGTTGATTTTCCGAAAGTTAGCAATGATACTGTCTTTAGCGTGTCTGTTCCTCAATTTGGCAATAATTCGCTTATTTTTAATGAATATTAACGTTGTGCATTTTTTTTTATTTTTTGAAATGGTTAGGGAATAATTTTGCACGAATTGCTTTAATTATCAATATAAAAGTACTATCATTTATGTGGTAAAATACAATATTCATTTATTGCGCTATCGGACACAAACATGACAATTTATATTACATTAAAAATTTAACACTTCAGAACTCCCTCCGTCTTACGCTTTTTCGATCAGGTCACGTGTCCTGAGACTCCTGACGCGAGTTTAAGATTTTATACCCATTACAGAAAAAGTGCTCAACGCCGCTAAAGAAGTTTTCACTTCAAAAACTAATTTTCTGTACCTTCTCATCCTTTCAGTTTCATAATATCGCTGCTACAAAAATAATGCACAATAACTTACCCGTTAATATCTTAAGACAGTCGGGACTTTACAGTTCCATGTTTTATTTGATTATCAGTATATTTTGCCCGAACAAACTACCGCCTGACCTCCGCCATAACAACTGGCCAGCACAAAAGATTAAGACACGTGATAAGAAGGAATTTTACATATTTATATATCGCGAATCTAATATAAATATCACTTTAAAGATACTAAAGTCTCGGCTATCGGGTTTATTTGTAAGTCTAATACGATCTTAAACTCTTATTGGCTCAAATGAGAGTTTATGAGTGATAAAATGTGTGTCATCTGTATTTACTTATTTAAAATATTTACTATATGTTAATAGTTTTGTTAGCCCGCGAATTGCAAGCCAAATATTATTAGTATTTTTTATTTATGAGGAAAAAATGTTATATAATTTTGCGTTTGACAAAAAAGGAATGTGTTAATTTGTCTGTGGTTTTGGTGGGAAAATGAAGAATTGATGTCTGGCAGTGTTTTATCATAAACAAAAAGTTATTGTGGATACATATAAAAAAACATGATTACTGTACTAGTACTTAGAGCTATATTTTCTGTTAGTATATTTTAGCTATGCTATATATACTTATGTATGGGTCGAAACTTTGTAAAGGTAACAAAAAGCCCCTATAACTGACTTTCGTGACTGGCTTGGTCTCGATTCCGTCACAATATCAAACAAATCAAGATAATATTTGTTAGGAGATGTGGCCTTAAATGACATAAAACTTATAAGCAAAAATATACATAATTGAAATACTTATTAAGTTTTTTCATTCCCAAAAAGTACTTATTCAAATATCAAGTTATTCAAGTAACACGACCTCACAACGTGCAATTTAAGTAATGCATATTCGTCTATTTTTAAATCTGAGTTAATGTATCTTTTATCAAAAGATTATGTCACCTTCACGACGATTAATTTGTATGACAATACCTCTGACAAATATTGTAATGAGTCACTTAAATAATTCCAATTAGATTCCATTTTGTATAAAAATGATAATATCTACACTATTCTAAACCATTTAAATAAAAAAGAATTTGGTAAGCTTAGTATGAGGTTTTGAAACCTATCACCCATATTATTTACTTATTGTTAAAACTTCTTATCAAAGTAGTTTTGACGTTCATAAGAAAAATATCCTAAGCGCCCTACTAAGCTGTCGTTTGGCTCTCACTCTTCGCGGAAAGACGAACATCAATGTTGCCTCAATTCATCCTTCTTTCACTCCATAATTTATTCTATGATATTGGAAACTAATTCAGTATGTAGGAGCTGATAATTATGACCACCTACTTCAAAGAAAGGCAAAAGGCATAATCACCAAAGTAACTGGTTTGATGTCGCAATTTGCTTGAAATAGCTTAAAGTAACTCAACAGTTAGTACTACAATCTCATACTCATTCCCATGACACCGAGAGGTCAATGCTAATCTAACGAACGGCAAAACATCACAAACAGGTGAAATTGAACACAATGTAAGTTCAATAGAAGCCGCTCCGTAGTAAACAGACAATAATGTGGCGCTTAAGAATTTATTGCAACTGAATTTTATAGCCCCAGCCTATTTTGAGTAGCCTTTTAAGGCTATTATTGAATGAAGCAATAACGTTTGACATCTTGCACTGGTGAAAGCGATTATTTTAAATCAGAATGTGATGTTCTACCTCGTAAATATGTAATCATGTGAGGGTTTATCGTAAGTTATAAGTGGAATAGTTAAGAGGAAGTCGCTTTCTACGTAAATTCACTATTTTGTTTTGCTTTACATATTTTTTTTTTCTTTTTATCGTGTGGTTAGTGCCTAATCTGGTGTCAGAGTTTTTATGCCGCCCATGGGCCTCTGACTTGGCTTTACATGCCGTCGAGAAATATCTCTCAGGCATGCTGGTTTCATCACGATGTTTTCTTTCACCGAAGCAAGTGGTAATTATACAATACGCACATGAATCCAAAAAATCAGAGGTGGGTATCTTGAGTTCGAACTCGAGACCTATGACTTGGCAGTCCGGTGGTCACACCACTGTCTATCTTCTTTTCTGAATTTTAGGTTTACCATGAAAAATGTTTTCAGATTTCCTTAATTCCTTGATTTTTTGTAGTCCACACGTTTTTTTTTCTATCTACAGATTCTACATTCCTCATTCCTTACGCAAACCCGTCATTCAGTAATACCCACGAGTAGAATCGGGTGCCCAATCCCCAATAATGTTCTCTGTCAGATATAATTCATTAATCTTTTGGCTTCGTAACGTATATATATTTACATACATTTAAATAATGCTACTTCCATGTACTCCTTACTATTCCAACGGCTGTCTTCACATGCATGTAAGTACAAGATTTAATGGTCTTAGACGATTTTTTATTCGCACATTAAGAAACCGCCGACTGTCGCCGGGTAGACGGGGCAACAATAACTGTTGTATGTGGGTAGTTGAATATTGTTTGTGGCCGTCTCATATTACTATATTTCCATATTGGAGCCAATGTTTGGGCCAACTTCTTTAATAGATTTGAAAGGTTTCATAAAACATTTTGACGTCGTGTTATAATAAAATGACGGCAAGACATCAATTTTTACGAATATCTGCCAAACTATGTTATTTGGCAATGTTTAAAAAGTTGGTGAAGTACAAAAAAAAATACATTGACCTAAGTAACTACTTCTCAGTCGCCTAAGTATCACAACCAAGAATTTCCGAAGAATGTGAATAAGAGAATGTATCTTTTCCTCTACAAGAGAAGCTCGAACCATTTCTACCAACAAACAAAAACTTTGCCACAAACATTGCCGCCAATTAGCGGACAACGTTACCGATTACAACAGAACCGTCTAGACGCATTGTAAGGCAGACATTTTTTATTTCAGCTACTTGTAAAGTGTGGGCGGAATTTAAATACAAATCAATCATGATTGATTCTTTTTGTAGCTACGTTTTGTTTCCAATGTCTGATGTATGGCGATATGGTGCGGTGTAAAGTTTTGGTGTTCGGTGTGCATGTGCCGTTAGTTTGATTGTTTTAGGTGTAGTAGCAGTTCAGGGTTACATGGGGTCAAAAGGCTCTGTGACTTAAGTTTCTATACGTTATTGTTGATTGTCTGAATTATATGTAGAGCTTCCTTTATTTTTGAGCTATGAATTGACGTTGCCTTAAAGTTTTACTAGATTATACACCTGTTTTTTTTTTTGCGGAGAGGCAAAAATGGTTTTCTTAATATTACCCAAAGTCATCAGCATTGGCTTCTAATCTTTCTGGATGCAGCTGAATACCATATTAGTTTCGTGCGACTTTGGGGAATCTTAGTTTACAGGGTTATAGAGGTCAGATAGGTAGTCACCCCATATTCCAGATAAATCCAAAAAGATCTAATAAGAAATGATTTTTTCAATACACTTCCTCGAAAACTGGCTCTTATCGCATTACGATTAGGTTCAACATGGAATGTTTTCACACTCGTAGATTTTTCATTTACTTGTGCGGAAATAAAACATTCCACAAATAATTATAAGTATTTAAACTAAGTCCAAATTGGTTTAAATAATTCCTATAGGTGGTGTTTTTTTAACGCGGTGGTGATGGTCTTTATAAATAGACTATCATAAAAATTATAAAAAAATATGCACAAATTAATAGTTATTTGTGTTCTAAACTCAAAAATATTTTAAGTAACTATTTTTTACTAGGCTGTTTAGCGGCTTTCCCTTTGCCCCTTTGCTTCTCCTTCAACCTGGCGAAAGAAAAGTGCGAAAAAAAAAGAAATTTAAATAATGGTTTCCTAATAGTCCATGACAAAATTACTTTTCATTCTTTAATGAACAACGTCGTTTGATACACGTGGGCATTTGTTACTGCAGTCCTCGGCTACCCATCAACCTCGCCTGCGGCTCGGGTGTGAATTCCGCCTCGATTGCAATTACAAAGTTTCCCCACTTAGGACCACTTATATCAAAATGTGCTACCTACTATTTTCTCTTAACAAGATGGACCCCTAGTACTAACTACATTACTTTATGAATTCATTATTTATTGACATCTAACAAGATAAGTAAGGAAGAGATATAGAGATACAGGTGGTCTATCTATTAGAAACCAAATAGACGTATATATTTCGCTAAAGACCGGCACTACGTGAGGCAGCGTCCATGGTAGCAGACACAAAGTGATTCAAATGTCACTCATATCAACACGCGCCGTCCTAATATGGGGCCTGATGAATTATGGAGATGGTGCGTGTTAAGTGGACGCTATTAGAAGCTTTAATTTTTTAATAGGTACGTGTTTAAAATTCGATGTACTTGTGCCCGTACGTATGTTCCTTAAGGGTGTAAGCGAATCGTTGAAAAGAAACATGTTTGTATGAATGTTTTTTTTAAGCCTTATCGTCCCCTCGTGATCACTATGAAGAAATGCCGAACCAAACTCAGAGGTTCATAACATTACCTACATCACGCCTTGTAATCTCCGAAGGGTTAGGCAGAGGTGTACCTAACAAGTACAGTTATGTTTAAGGCATATGTAATAGGGGGCGAACCTATTACCATCAACCGAGCACAAATCCAGACTCCGTGGTTGCTACTGAGAAATTCCTGATGGAAAAACCCAATAGCACTTTACCCGAGCCGAGAATCAAACCCAGGATCTCACGCTCAGCAGTCCCGCTTGCGACTACTAGATCAACGAGTTAGTCAGAGGTTCATGTTCTCTTTTAAAGCCCAAACATTATACTATTAGGAAACTTTGTGAGCCTAACAATGCATTGCCATGCCTTCAACGGCTTGTTGGAGAAAGAGACATTGCAGCTTTGAGCTGACCTGTCCCGACAGATGGCATGCATGCATCAGTCATTATTATATTAGATTAACCTTTTTTTATTACGACATGCAATTAAGGTGTTCTGAATACCTAACCAGAATACTGAAGCGATCTGGAAGCGTTTTCGTGGAAGAATTGTCTGCGGAATCTTACAAAATTTGTTTGGTTTCCTCATTACATTTTGTAACTTAATAACAAAATAAACTGAGAATGTTTTTCCCAGTATTTCCCAAAATAGACCTTAGCAACATATTTTATCTGATCGACGTGATATTGTTATTGTTTCCTTAAATAATATATAAGGTATCATACATAATTATATTGTGGCCTGATTTATTTTTGGAATGTCTAATTCGTCTATTGTGTAATACGCCCTATTCTTGGATTCGGTAAATTTTCCATAGAAATGGAAAATTGTTGTTTCTACTGCGTGTTCTTTAGTAATGTATTCGAGGGCGAGTAATATCTTACTAATATTTGCCAATATCATTAACACGATATTGTTATTATATTGATATTTATTTTGCATTATTACTATGGTACTGCTGCATGCAATAGCGGAGAGAGGAGCTCGTGGCTAAATAATAACAGCCGCACGGGTCGATCTTGTAGGTTAAGCCGCGCTTACCAAGGTCGGTCTGTGGATGAGTGACCATCATTACATACCGAGTTGCCTCCGTGCCTCGGAAAACACGTTAAGCCGTCATTTGTAGATCTTTGACAGTTGTGGCCCTCAAGTCTGACAACTAGTCTTGCCCAGTATTTACTGGGTTGTGGAGGTCAGATAGGCAGTCGCATACGGTAAGAATGGAAACTGACTCCAACATAGTTGGGAAAAGCCAGGCAGATCATCGCTGCATTCAATAAAACACTAGTTCAAGCTGAAAATTCCATCGCACATTAATTCTATGTTTTTAAAAACTTCGCCTTAACGGCTACCTACTCACGAATTGTATGGGTTAACTGGCGCGATGGGCCTCTAATATTAATAGACGGATTAGTTTTCTTTACTGATTGTCGTCAATGGCGAAACGATACCTAAGAAGCACCTCATATCATAAATGTTATTATATTATGAAACTGAATAGTATAGGTCAAAGATATAACGGTGAACATATGAGACATACACAGTAACTTTTCGTACAATAAACATGTTTACGAACTTGTGTTTTCTGAGAATCTCAAACCAAAGGTAGGCGAAGTTTTACTCATCCTCAGGATAAATAAAAGGACCAAAAAAATACACATATCCTCGAGATAATACCAAAGTTTATACAACTCATTATAAGGCCCGCCCACATGATAATCTGGTCGCTACCTAATTGTTTAACCTTAGTGTGAATTCATAATCACATTAATTAAACAGAGGTGAAGTATGTAATTACAATTTGTTTAGCTAATAGGTGTCGTAGTGGGCAGACGGTCGAGGTAATATGTTCTTTATTATACGGCATATTAGCTGTAACACGATCGTGTTAGAGACACGGAATAGTAAAATGGAGTGTTCAGATTTTTGTCAGCAATTAAATAGATGGGTTTTTAGGGCATGTGGTGAGATGATTCTTGTCAGGGTCAAAACCGTGAGAATTTAGTATAGTTGACGAACACTTTTCGAAATTAGGAGTTATTTGATTTAATAATTTGATTAGAGTATAAGATTGATAACAGCATATGCAGGTGTAGGGTGGTAGAGGCGGGGCATAGCTATCTACGAACTACGCAATGCCTACGTCAAAATAAGTAGACCGGATTAGCTCTCCATTTCTTCATATTCTATGTTCAAGAGGTATTTCAATAATTAATTCTACACACATTTAATTTGCAATTTATTGTGCATAGTTATTAAAGAAATTTATTCTTTGTCGATGAAGGTTCAGTGTGGTAAATAAGAATGAACGGTGCATGTTCATAATTATTTTAATTTTAAAGTAATATATTGATGGTGATCGTAAATTTTCTATTTATTGTTTGAAGATTTTATTTTATAATGTTTGGTATTTAAAACAGTTCTGTCTAAGTATTGCAGAATAGAATACTCTTCATTATGCTATACATCGTATAAATACTTTAAGGTGTCGAAACTTGTCTTTGTATTACAATATTTGACAACTTAAACTTAGTGTTCACTTTGTTGGCGAGGTATCATATTTAACATTGATGATTGATTATTAAGACAAATCTGAACAAAAATCGGACCATCCAAGGGACAATCACCTTCTCCAAGTTTACTTAGGTAATCAAAATACCACGTTAAAGTAAAAGTCTTTTGTACATAACAAATTATCGTAAACAACCGCGGCTACTATAGGGAAGCATGAGCACGTTTTTTGAACTCGTCACGCCATACAATTGCGTTTGGAAAGCAACTTTTACCCAGAAATGCGTAGGCGCATTTATTCGGTACGAGAAGGAGTCAAACTTGAAACTTTTTATATTTTATGTATAAAGTAATTTTTATGATCTATAGCTTTTTTGTTTGTTTAATTTTTTGTCATAAAATATACCTTTTTATTGTGTATGTTATGTTTGGACGATGTATGTGAATTTGAATGAATGTAGTCACATTTAAGGTGAAGTCGAAGGTGGTTGTTATTTTGTAATCCTACTAGTAGCATACAAGAATGTCGTGCTATTAAATGCACAATAGATTTTACCTTTCAAAATCTGCCTTTTGACGCCAAAAACTACCCTCTTTTTGACGTTCAAAGATTTGCTGTCCATGTTTCCTTTAAATTCCTCAAAGGAATACATGTGTGTTCAACAAAAGCTGAACATAATACAAAAAGTACGGATGTGACGCTAAATTAATTAACATACAACTGTGATCTGAGCTCATTCGGGAACACCTTTAATAAATTGAAGGGAGAAACATCGGATACAACTGTTTCGACTTTGCTATCGTTGAATTGATCTTTAGATAAAATGCAGAGAGAGGTTTAAAAATATTCATACGCAATAATGTGATTTTTATTTGGAAACATGTATTGAAATCAATCATAATATGTCAAGCAGTAAGCAGCGATAGCCTATAAGTGGTGTGACCGTCGGACTGCCAAGTCATAGGTCTCGAGTTCGAACTCAAGATACGCACCTCTGATTTTTCGGATTCATGTGCGTATTCAATCAAAATCAAAATCAAAATATTTTTATTTCACATAGGCCTACATGGGCACTTATGAAACGTCGACAAAAAGGTGCACGGTTCGGGTTGGTCGTTTCCTATGGAGAAGAACCGGCAAGAAACTCCATGGTTACTCTTTTAAAATGATTAGTTTTACAATATTATCATGTTACAGCATTAGTACTCAAGTATGGGGGGACAGCATAGGCCCGACAATAAGTCGTTGCTTACTACACAAGAAAAACGGAAAACAAGATAAGAGGTTAACAAAAGTTAACACACATCTAGGAATCTACAAGGCCTACACTGTTCACACATTCACAAACAATCGTTAAAAAGAATCTATACAAAGGTCAGAAAATATTATAAAAGACTAAATTAAACAAGTGACAAAAATATTGTCATCAGTGCTGCAACTATTCTGAACAAAGGGTGTTTAAGTGATGTGATAAACATTGTAAAAAAAAAAAACCATTGTAAATTAAAACGAAAAGAAAAAAAAAATGAGATTGAGAATAGTTAGAGACATCCACATATTTGTGCTGTTTATGACCTACCAGGGAAGCCGCATGCGCAGAAGGAACTAAAGCCAAACCTCTTTATCTTCAACGTAGTCCTTGATTTTGTAATATGCTTTTTTAATAAGGACACGTTTAATGTAATTTTTGAACTTTCCATCGGTCAGTTCTATAACTGACTTAGGTAATTTGTTATAAAAACGTATACTGTTAATAAGAAAAGACTTACTAGTTTTTGTTAACCTGAATTTGGGTATTACAATTTCGTGTTTACTGCGTGTATTAATATTGTGGAAGTCGCTTCTAATTTTGAAAAGCCCTCGGTTTTTGCGGACATATAAAATACATTCTAAGGGAAGGCAGAGTCAGTACATCGATCTCTTTAAATTTTTCTCTGAGGGACTCGCGAGGACCCATTTTATAGATCGCGCGGACTGCCCGCTTTTGTAAAATGAAAATTGAGTCAACGTCTGCCGCCGATCCCCACAGCAGAATGCCATAAGACATAATACTGTGGAAATAAGCATAGTATATTAACCTAGCTGTAGCTGCATCAGTTAACTGCCTTATTTTCCTTACTGCATATGCAGCTGAGCTTAACCTACCCGAAAGAGTTCTAATGTGCGGTCCCCACTGCAATTTTGAATCGATAGTAATCCCTAGGAATACAGTTTCCGCTATAACATCAAGTTTTTTGCCGTCAAGATTTAAATTTATATCCCGTTGAGGTACATTTGGTAAAGAGAATTTTAGACATTTTGTTTTGTTCGCATTCAGTAAAAGATTGTTAGCTGCGAACCATTTCGAGAGAACAGTTAGACTTTCGTTGGCATCTAAGACATCCGTATCCTTTCTATCTATTTTAAAAATTAGCGAAGTGTCATCAGCAAATAGAATTATATCCGATAATTTGGCCATCATGTAAGGGAGATCATTAATGTAAACAAGAAATAGGAAAGGCCCGAGAATTGAACCTTGGGGCACGCCCATCTTTACTAGAGACCCGGAGGACGTCGCCCCATTTACATTTACTTTTTGCTGCCTGTTTGATAAATATGAGAGAACAAGATCAGCAGCTTGTCCACGAATTCCGTAGTGGTGTAATTTACAGATCAGTGTGTTGTGGTCGACGCAGTCAAACGCTTTTGAGAGGTCACAGAAAATACCAATGGCATCCTGGGACTTCTCCCAGGATTCCAGAATGTGACTGATGAGTTTTACTCCCGCGTCTGTTGTCGACCTACCCTTCGTAAAACCAAACTGTTGCTATGCAGAATCCCATTTGAGTTGAAGTGAGACAGCATCTGGTCCAGCATTATTTTTTCATAGATTTTACTCAATGCTGGAAGCACAGATATAGGTCTATAATTAGAGGGGTCACCCTTACAACCCGATTTGAATATTGGTATTACTTTACTATGTTTCATTAAGTCGGGAAACTTGCCGCTATCCAAACATTGATTGAATATGCCAGTTAGGAGAGGAGCAATAGAGTCAATAATATCCCCAAGAACTTTGACGGATATCCCCCATAAGTCTTCAGTATTTTTTATGTTTAGACTTTTGAATGCATTTATAATTGTATCAATACATATTGGTTTAAATTTAAAGTTTGAAATGTCTTTAGTAAAGTTTTCTTTAAGAAGTGCTTCAGCTAATTTAGATGAAGAGGGGAGAGATTTCGTAACCTCTAACGGAATATTGGTAAAGAAATTTTCTAGAGTCTCAGCGACTTCTAGCTTATCAGAAATAGTTTGATTATTTATTTTCAAAGACAATTCATTCTGATCTCGTTGTTGTGTCTTTCCGGTTTCTCTATTAATCACCTGCCACACGGTTTTTATTTTATTATTAGAGGTACCAATTTTGTTGACTATTAATTGAGATTTTGCTTGAGCGCAGACACTTTTGAATATTTTTGAATAGCTTCTAACATAAGTGTGAAAAGCTTGATCTGAAGTCAGAGATTTTTCGTGGTATAAATTATATAGAATATCTCTGCTTATCCTTATTCCCGTAGTGGCCCATTCACTAAATTTAGATTTGGAATTAACTTTAACTGTTTTTACAGGACACGTTTTATTAAATTCTTGACAAACTGTAGAAAATAATGTACCGTAATTTATATTGGGGTCTTTTGAATCAAAACTAGCGTTAGATAGATTGCAAAGAACATTATTTTTAAACGATTTTAATTTATTTTTAGTAAGAGGTCTTAATCGAATTGTTTTGGCTAAGGTTAACTTTTTGTCTAACTCAAAAGATACAAGTTGACCAGTATGGTCTGACCTAACACCACTAATTAAGGACGAATCTTTTACTTTACAATTAGTAAATACATTATCTATGCATGAAGCTGAAGTTGCTGTTATTCTGGTTGCTTCATTAAATAAATATTTTAAATTGAATGATTTGAACAATGAGATGAGCTTACATCTTTCTGGTGAATTGACCAATAGATCAATATTTAAGTCTCCACAAACAAAAACTAATTTATTATCTCTGAAAAGTTTACTTAATATTTCTTCCATTGTGATTAAAAACAATGACAAGTTTGATGCTGGTGGTCTATAGACACATAAGAAAGTATGCCCTTCAACCTCTGTACATGCTACCTCACATAAGCGATCAACAGAGTAAGCAGTGATATCCTTCCTTTCCTTATATCTAAGACAGCTATTACAAAGTATTAGGGTACCACCACCCACGGTGGATCTGTTGTACGCACTGGCAACTGAAAAATTGCACAACAACACACACATTAAACAACATCCTATCTGGTTTCAGCCAAGTTTCACAAAAACATAAAATATCCATGTGGTATTTGTCTACTAACATTTCCACGTCTAAAATTTTGCCGGAGAAGCGATTTATATTCTGATGATAAAGTAAAATATTACTATTCATCTTCTCTTTTGTCGGCTCTAATAGTTTAAAGAATCTACTACAGTATTATCAGCGATACGAGATAATACTGTGTCATCACTTAACCTACTCTCAGTTAAATTATCAATAACTGCGTGTATATTATAAGCTAACAATGTAGCCAGCAAATGTTGACTTTTTTTGGGAAGAAACATATGTTCCCGAATCAAAACAAAATCTCTAACAAAATTGTTAGTATCAAAAAACAATAAACGGTCACTATGACGACATGATAAAATATGCATCAGGTTATTTATACCAGAAATATAATCATTCTCTTCATCAAGTAAATAGTCAGAGTATGGCAATGCACATAATATTAATTTTCCTAATCTTAACTTAAGAAGGGTGTCAATACCATTAACTATGTCCTTTTTTGATATACTAAGGCTATTTCCAATTAAAAGTACTACAGTAGACTCCTCATTCAATTGTGTGTGTTGAATTTTATGAATGAGCTCATTGAAATGCAGGTTATGATGGCAATGGTTCACTACTGTATGTTTAGAACGGTTATTTAACAATGATCCAAAACCAGTTCCTAGTCTATCAGAATACAATAAAATATTACTTTGGGTGGGATTTAATATGGGTAAAACAGCAGGAATAACATGTTGTGACATGAGAGGTGGCGGAGTGGCAGCATAGCTACAGGTAAGATTGTTAGTCAGTGACTCATACCTCTCTGCGCTATACTTCACCAAGTCCACCAACTCACAGGCCTCCTGCATGCGCTCACTCAACATCTGTTGACTACATTCATATGTATAATTATCACTTGCTTCGGTGAAGGAAAACATCGTGAGGAAACCAGCGTACCTGAGAAATATTTATCGACGGCATGTAAATGCAAGTCAGAGGCCCATGGGCGGCTTATAAACTCTGACATCAGGTTAGAAACTAACCATACGAAAAAGAAAAAAAAGAAAATAGGTCAAAAGGCGGTTAGAAGACCGAATGTCTGATAACCAGTCTTACTCAGGGGTATCGTATCGTGTCACCCAGTAAATGAGTTGTGGATGTCAGAGTGGCAGTTGCTATATGTAAAAGTCACCTGCATGCAGTTAGAGTAGAAACCGAAACCAATATAATTAAGAAAAGGCTAGACAGCTGATGCTGATGGTCGGCCAATAACAACTTGGTAAACTTTTAAAGGTCCATAACCTATTGGCCAATGATTGGTGATTGTCGCTATCATTAGAAGACGCAAATCGAGTTCGCAACTCCATTTTAAATAAATACCAACTCTCGAAATATCCTCTGCACATACTTCTCTATTTTATTTACTTGAGCAGTTCCTTTATCAGTAAAACCACGAGGTTGTTGCCTCCACATAGTACGACGAAGTTTATACCAACAGTGCTTGTTACAAAGTTGGTTGGCTGTGAGATCAACAATAGTATCTTCCACGTAACGGAGTTAGTTAGTACTACGGGAAACGCAAACTCACTTTTCCTTTAAGTTAGCAAAGCGACTCTGAAAACTTATGTAGGTTCAATGATTTCTTGTTGTTTTCAAATGTGTAGAATTGTGTTTGAAAGTTAGAATTGTTTGGTTGTACGTAATATTGTTTATGTTGGTTGTATTGTGGGGTTATGGAATGCTGATGACCTTTAAGCATTGGGTAGACGGTCTTTGGTCTTCGGAACCCGTAAAATGATTGAAAAGATTTCTGTTGAAAGCTTTTCACTTACATAATAACCGACCTTCATAATTGAATTTTAAAACAAAGTCTTTACAAAATACTTGTTATTTTTTAACCCGCGTCCGAACCAAAGCGATCGGTCGCGCGAATACAAGAACGTCGCGTTCAAATGTCACTCATATGTTCGGAAAATCAGAACGGACAGTTGTGCATGATTTCGAGCAACGGTCGGTTTGGTTAGGACGCGGCTTAACAGTTTCCACAAATTACTTCCACGAGTAGGTAAGTGCTTAATGAAGATAGCCAATTGTTGACTTGCAATGGTGCCTCTAACGGCTTGACCCACTTTTTCAATGTCTTAGTTTTATGGGAGAAGGCAAAGAAAAACACATTAAATGTAATGAAGCATTTACTTGAGTTGACAGAAAGTGTGTGCCATAAATATTTGTGTATTAAGTTGATCACTTTCACGTTTAGTGCGAAGATGATTGCAATCAGTGGTTTATTGATTTGTTTTAAGTGGCATGACTGGGAAATTTCTGGACATAGGCCCCTTGTGTTCATCAGAATGAATGCTAACGAGTTAGTAATTAATAATGGGGCCAGTCCTCTAACAGTGATAAACCGCATTTGTTTGAAATCATGTGAAATTGACATGCCATGTCAAATTTTTTGACAAAAATTTAGGTATTTCTGTGTGTTAATCAGTAATACGATACCCCTCAGTAAGATCTAAGGGGTATGTATTACCCTGTGACTGAGTTGTAAGATCAGATATGCAGTCGCTCCTTGTAAATTACTGATAATAAACTGCATTTGGTTAGACTGGAAGCCGATCCCAACATATTTGGGAAAAGGTTAGGCAGTTGATGATGCTGATTTTAGCAGTAGTTGTTTTAGAATTGTTGTAGTTTGTTGTTGGCTTTTTAACGATCACCAAAATGCCAATAGGAGTACATGTTGAGGAAAAATTCTTCTCTAATGTATCTTTAAACTGCACCTTCACAAAAATGCGATTCATTTATTACGTTGTAAAGATCCATTACAATAAAGACTCGATGTAACTTCGTCCCCACAGTTAAAATGGCGGAGGAAAAGAATTTATACGTAACTTTGACTCGCCATTTCCTAGAACACGGAAAACAAAACTATTTGGGAGCGAACTAAAAGTTTTATAATCTACGCAATAGAGGATTTTATTTAAAAATTGTTTTTCTTTCGTTTGTCGTGGATTTGTGATGTTATCTGGCTATTTTCTTTGAAATAACTTCGTGCACACTGATTGTTTTGATTTTGATTTGATGGGGCTGGATCAGAGGGGGGAATGCATCCTCCGATTTCTATAGTGAAGTCTAAGCAAATAGGATCTTTTGTAGGATACTTCAAATAAGGAATTATTTTCAGACAAAAGGTAGATGTGAGTATAAATGTAGGGTGGGGACGGCCCAGAAGAACATAGACTGGCCTTATTGGTGGTGTTCTTCAGAAAAGTCAGGCTGAAGCAAAAGGAGTACGTACGTAAACAACGTGTTGGAGGCGTCCTGTAGTTTCTATCTACCCCCTTGAAAAAGGCGGGGTATTAATATTGTGATTATAAAACTCTTGTTAAACGTAAAATCTTTACCAACGCGTACGACATACTATTAATAGCAAAATTAAATGTTTTCATTTTAATTCGTCGTCCGCATCATAATAGCCCGTCGGCCAGGCCTTTTGATGTGATCAGGCAATATGCGTAATTGTGGGTTTTGTGGTTAACACCTCGGCTCGAGTGACGAGGAGGTAGCGTGGGCGGAGAAAGCGACAATGAGACATTGACAAAGGCACGTTCTTTGAATCATGGAATATAATGAATACAGAAGGCTCATTCCAAAAGAAACATTGGGACTTTTGGGGTCACGGTATTAGATAACAGATAAATAATAAGATGAAGAATTACTAGGTTTCGAAAAACTAGGTATAATATAGAGGTTTGGTTCATTAGACGCATAGTTCATTTTTCACATCTCTATGGCATTTGATAAAACTAAACAGGTAGAAGAAGCACAGAAAAACAAAACTTTTTTCTGAATTCCTGAATTACGGAAATTCAAATCAAGGCTCAAGGCTTTCACGGTAGGAGGGGATCCACGGTAGGAGGGGTTCCCGTCGGCGTCGAGTCGACGTTGAGGTACCTCGGACTCGTCCTCGACAGCCGATGGAACTTCGTGGAGCATTTCCGACGTTTGGCTCCCAGACTGGAAAAGGCCGGGGCTGCTTTCAAGCGGCTCCTGCCCAACCTGAGGGGGCCAAACGCCTCCTGCCGGAGGCTCTATGCGGGGATCTTGCGGTCCATGGCCCTTTACGGGGCCCCGGTGTGGGCGCGTTCGTTGAGGTTGCGTGCAAAGCACTACCTGAACGCGCCCCAAAAGGTGGTAGCCGTAAGGCTTATCCGGGGGTACCGCACGATCTCCCGCGAGGCGGCGAGCCTCCTTGCCGGATTGCCGCCATGGGATCTGGAGGCCATAGTCCTCGCGCGCCTGCACGAGTGGCGCGCGGAGGTACAGAGCCGGGGGGTAACTCCGCTGCCGCGGCATATTGTCGCGCAGCGGACAGACCTCCGCCGTGATCTCATGGCGACATGGAGGGAGCGACTATCGCAACCCCGTGCAGGGCACGCCACGATAGTGGCGATAAGTCCCCTCTTTGAGGAGTGGCTTGAGAGGCGCCACGGCACCCTCACCTTCCGCCTGACGCAGGTCCTCACCGGACACGGATGTTTCGGGAGGTACCTGCACCGAATCGGGCGGGAGGAAACGCCCGGGTGCTACAATTGCGAGGATCGACCGGAGGACACGGTGGAGCACACCGTGGAGGTCTGCTCTGCTTGGGCGGAGCACCGCCGTGTCCTCGTAGCGGCGATTGGCGGCGGCGACCTCTCGCGTCCGGCCCTGGTTCAAGCCATGGTCCGGGGCGAGAGGGAATGGGAAGCCGTCGCCTCCTTCTGCGAAGCAGTCATGCTAGCGAAGGAGGCGGCGGAACGTGAGAGGGAGAGAACCTCCTCACGTCCCAGCCGCCGCGGGAGAAGCACCGGGCGTCGGGGGCCACGCCGTGATGGCTCTCGGCCACCGTAGGCGCGGGCCTGTGGACGGCGAGTAATGGGCTAGCTCGCCGTCCGTCCGTCGTATGACGACGAGCAGGCCGTGTCGACGGCGCGTTCGTGTTCCACGCGCGCCTCAAAGAGTTGTCAGCAAACGGGAGGGGCCCGCAAGGGCCGGTGCCTGCCAGGGCTGCGGGACTGTTCGAAAGAGATACCGCGGCCCTGGAACATAGAGGGCCAATGAAGGAACATGGGTGGTTTTTAGTCAGTAAGAGTCTGACACTCCCTTCCGCTCTGCCCAGAGCGGGAGGAGTCATTTGATGATTTCCCACCCCCCAAAAAAAAAAAAAAAAAAGGCTCAAGGCTTTTATTTGTCTTTGTGGGTGTGCTTAGGTTTATTATCGAGTATACCTTCTGAATGCATCGTTTTATTTTGTACTAAATGATCACACCTGTTACCAAGACAGAAGAGCGTAGGTGGAATAATAGAGAGAAAAATATACACTATTCAAATAAGTTATACCTACTTAACTAATGTTAGGTGTTTTGACAATTAGGTACACCAAGAGCTAGTGGAGTTTCTTCACACATTTTCTTTATACATACTCTGCTCATAAGTGGGAATGGTAGGATTGCTCTTTGGACAAGAAAACGTAAGTTCTAACAATGATTATTATACTAAAGATTATGAATAATTATTCATAAAGACTAGTTTTATTGTTTATCTCAAGCATGGGTTAATTAATGGACTTGTTATATCTACAATATTTTATGTCAGCGAATACTGCATTAAATAATTAAGTGGTTTGTTGACAATAAAGTGAAGAATCACTCAATTTACTGTCGTGAGCTTTGTCTTCGCTGCATTTTGTTGCCGATTAATGCTTGGGAATGATGTCTTATTTCAAAACAAGCTAGAAATATTGGGTTGGGTCTAAAAGGTCACTTTTTATGTCTATACGATGAGTTGATGGCCAGCTTAAACAAATGGAGGCTTCTGTAAATGCATGAATAATTTGATTAAATTGATGCGAAGTTTAGACGTTGAGGTGACTTGTATTACCAAAGGTTTTGTCTCTTGACCTAATTTTAATTTTCTTTTCAAAACTTGTAAAATGACATTTTAAATATTAATTTAACTATTTAGGTCGACTTCTTATCATAAGTCCAGGGAATTTCATTTGATTTTATGACTCGATAAAAAATCACTACATAGTATAAAACAAAGTCGCTTTCTCTGTCCCTATATCCCTATATATGCTTAAATCTTTAAAACTACGCAACGGATTTTGATGCGGTTTTTTTTAATAGATAGAGTAGTTCAAGAGGAAGGTTTATATGTACGAGTATAATACACCCGTGCGAAGCCGGGGCGGGTCGCTAATAATCATTAAGCCAACGTGTGATTTATGTATTCATTCACGTAATTCTGACCATATATGTAGTTAAATATCTACGAAAAAAAACACAGGAAAACAAGGAATCATTACATACATTTTTTACATCTTACATTTCGTATAGGCCACATTTTTAAATAGTCGCGCTACCCGCTTCCAGCTCATCCCTTGCACCACGCCCTAACTGCAGTATTTTTACATGGTGCAAGTGTTTTTAATGAATAGGTATTATATTAACTCGGAGGCAGGATTTTATACCATAAACCGTTGATGTCTTATTAACAGCGACCATCAGCTTATCTCGATTATTCGTGAAATATATGCAGCGCTAAAGGTTTTTAATTATATCTGTTTTTTATTACATCTTTTGAGTACAACTATGTAGGGTAGATTGCTCAGAAATAATTTATACTGTACGGTTGTGGAAGATCTAGGAGGTGTAGGTATTTGATTTTATTTATGCTACTTGAACTAGACAGCTCGCGATAGTCATTATGCAATGTAATTTATAACCAAAAACAAGCTTAGGGTTGATCCTATTAGTTAATCACCGTACCGTTTACCGTAGCTAGTAATATGTATTATATTTTAGATGACCTCGTTGGTCTTTTGGTTGCCCGTTCTACTGCTGAGCAGGTCCTAGGGTCTTTTCCCAAGTCGGGTAAAGTGTTATTGAGTTTTTCCATCTAGAGTTTGTCAGTAACGGCGCGGACTAGTGCCGTGTTGATGGCAATACGCTCGCCCTCTGTTGCAGGGGATTAGGCGGTATGTTATGTATGCACTATTTTCTAGGTAAGAATTGGAATAAATTATGTGGGATTAGCTACTCACTACTGACGTATCTTCTAAACAATTTTCAGCATAATCTACTAGGCTTTGCTCAAAGAATTGGGTTAATTCCTTAATCTTGTAAGACATAACGCGCTACCTTTGTCTAGATTATGATTTGACCTACAAGCAATTAAAGAGGCTGCGAATGACTAAACTACAGCTCTGGTCCTTGAAAAGAAAAACCTTACAATTATCAAGTCGTAAACGAACTTCGCTGAACACCTAAACTAAAACTGAACTAGACCTCTATAATTAACTGTTCTTGGGGAATAGCATGGTTATGATCAAAATGCTGCTGCATTTATCTGGATAGCCAAGGGAAGAGACCGTTTAAGAACAGTCGGGAAATTATTTTTTTATCAAATTGACACATTACGTCAATTCATATAACTGTCAAAGAATGACAGCTGTCAATTTTAATACACAGAAAATTTGGGTCGGTAGTCAGTTTCTGTTGGGAAACACACTCTTTAGTTTCATCGTCTATAGTAAAAATGTAAAGCAACATTATTTTTATAGGACCCAAATCTATTGAGATTTTTATTGTTACAGTTTTTTATTTATTTTTAAACAAACAACAATATTTGAAGAGCTCACATCCTTTAATTTTTTTTCGGTGTTTGTTGTTTATTGATAAACTCCGTTGTGTAGGCGATCCAATAACTTGTGAAGTGTGCATTTCCGTTTAAACAGAATGCCTACACACCAATATAATGAATATTAAAGAGAGCATCGTGTTAATCGTTCAGGGCGTAAAGAATTCGGCATATAAATTACCTACCGATTACCTTAACGCTTTATTAGTTGTCAGAAAATAGTTAAGAAACGAGAAAAATGGCCGCCAAGAAACCGTCTCTGTAATTAAAGATAATTATAATCTTTTAGGGTGTTTAGTAAAATGATCGATTCATACCATGTGAAAGCGGTAACTAGTTGCAATAATTATATGACTTTATGGGTTTTTAAAGAACGTTAAAACGTTTTTTTTATCGCTTCTTAGTTTAACTAATTCGATATTACTCCATTGATCGTAAAACTGGCTCATTGAGTAGGTAGGTACCTAAATTTTTTAGATAAACAACGTTTGTAATTGCCACTTAAAGTCATAAAATCAATATCAGCATATTGATGTGTCACACGCATCAGAAACACAGCGTGTTATTAATTTTATTTTAATAAATTAAAGCCCTCTATGTATATTTTTCCCCACATTTACTAAATTATACCAACGTGTAGTGCATCATTTACCTATTTAATATTTTATTGCGCTAATTTTTATAAAAAAAAAGTTGTGTTTAATGTAACATAAACATTGAGAAGGTTTTCCTAGAATAGGCATTCGAAGCAGTCATAGTTTACCACTAGAATCAGGTCATTGACTTAGTTTTTTTTTACATTAATCATGCAATCAATAAACAAAGTGTTGTAGACAAATTTCCAAACACGACCACGCGGCATGAGTAGATCAAAAACCATTTTACGATTATAAAACCCCTCGATTGACAACCGGGAAGGCATTCTCGTCGTTCCCATATTTTTATTGCGTGTAAACCCGTCGGCGCTTTTTTATATCATCTCTTTTAAGTGACATAAATTCTAATACAAAGTCCATTTGTGTATCTCGGACGTCTTAAAAGGTATAGGGATAATCGTTTTTCTGCTTTTTACAAGGAACTCATTTCAATTATCGGTCGATTTGATGGGTATAAAACGCTATGTTATGTGTCGTGCGGACGGCGCCCCACAGCGGTCGGTAGGACGCCCCGTGTGTTCTTTTCCATTTTTAATTTCCAACACGCTAATTTAATTATGGAATCTTGTGTTCTTTTTTCCAACGCAGCTGTATCCTGCCAGCGGTTCATAATTTTCATAAGTTAACTGTTGTTATTCGAATCGATTTTTACGTTTTTTATGTAATTTTATTATTGAAAATAATTTTTATTTAATAAATTTTTTAGTAGCTTAATCACGGAATTTATTGTTTAATTTAAATACGTTTTGGAGATAGTAATCCTTGATTAAAGGTATTTTTATTAAGTTACATTTATTACGATATCCTGCTCTTATCTCGAAGTGACTATTACGAATGGATGAAATAATGTAAGTTGATAGGAATCTGTGTAGGTGTGTCATAGTTGATTTAATGTGGGATAGTGAGATTAATTTTACAAAGTGGGCAAGGAGTTTGATGTCTCACGACAAATTGTCTGAGTAGCTATGATCGCTACACGGAGCTATGAATGAATGGAGGAGTTAAACAATTTTGTATACTTACATATTAAAATATCAAATGATTTTTCAGATAAGTAATTTTAAAATCAAATCAAATAATTTATTCCTTTGCTAACATGGGTAATTGGTACATAGATGTTTTCTTATATGATTTAGTACATTGATGATTGATTTTCGTGTATTTCATTCGCATTTTTAATTTTTTAAAGTAGGAACCTATATTATGAACGTAAATATAATTTAAAACTGGAACTTGTTCAGTTATTATTGTTATTTACATTATTTAAATAACTATTTGCAGTAGTCTCAAAGTTTAATTTATTCATTAACACATCTAACGACTAAACGGTTAATTCACAAAAATGTACAGAGCAAACAATTCGACTATAAAAGACAAAATTTTCGGACAAATCTGTTTTCTATCAACAAATTGCCCCATCTCCTTTTAAAGCATCCTTGTTGCCCGTTGAAAGGCACTGACGGAAGAATAATGTCAACTTCTCGCCTCGGAGATACAACCCAAGAAACACTCGCTTTGTTTTTGTTCCTTTTTGATACTAAAGGAATGCATTCTTTATAGTTTTGATTTTGTCCCGTTATGTGACGATACGAAGGATATTAATTTATTGAAAGTTTTATTACAAATGTTGATACGTTTCTATAAAGAGTCGTAAAAGAAAATTATGAGCTTATGTTTGATGTATCAAAATGGATTAGCTTTTGTAGAGGCCGAAATGTTAGGATTAGAATATGCCTCTTAAATGTGGTGGGAATTAGGATTAAGTAAAGAATTAGGGTTAAGTTGGATTTATGTTAAACATATTTCTTTAAATCTTTAATCTAAAACTTGTATATCTTCTGTGGAACCGAGATAACCTGTGAAAACCCATTTCAATTATAATTTCCAAAGATCTCTAAAAATATATAGTTCGTTTTTTGAAAACGGTTAAAAGGGCATAAAGTGATTAAAATAGTGTTGTTATACTAAGATATTAACCCCATTCCACAACTAACAAACACGTAAAAAGAAAGCGAAATGTCGAAAACACATACGATATATCACTCATAGATTCAAAATCAAATTAAACCTCTCCAATGTACGGCTAAAGTGCCAAGAAAAGACAGATGGGCTCTAGTTATAACATAACAAGGAGGCTGGAACGATTCATCAAGACCTTGTCAATTACTACTGGCACACGATCATCTTGACACTGTCAATTTAATTAAAATTTATTTGACATTAAACCACGGTGGCCATATTTGGAATTTAGAACTTGTATTTTCGAACGTGTTCGTTTTTCGAAAGTTCAAATTCTAGAAGTGTCATATTTATCTATGAATGATTGATTAGCTGTGATAATTACGGTGGAAGTGTAATGAGAGTACTGATATGAGAGAAATTGTTATCAGATTTAGATAAAGTTATAATCGAGCATGATGATTTGAAGGCTTTCACTTGAAAACTACTTGATAAGGTCTTGTTTGAGATACCAGAAGTAACTTCAGTACCTACAAATGAAAGTAAGGACATGAGTATCTATAAGTAAAATCGGAAAATGATTTAGGCTTATACGGCAATACGGATATGGGGTACCATGTAAGTAAGTAGTAAGTTATGCATGACTTACAACCTCATTACGTCTCGTCGAAGAAAATCGTTTTATGAGAATCTATCCAAACATACTCCAAGCTTTATAATCTACCAATAAAACCTCTCATAACTTACAAACACAAACCGTGTGGCCAGACATAGTTACCAACAATTAATTTAATAACCACAATATTTTCTATTACGGACGCGTTATTCTGACACTTTCATAACGTAATATTATGGCAGTTTCAACACACTTACTTATTTCGATCATAACCATATCTTTGTCTAATAAACGAATGAACCAATGTTCATAGTTACTGATATTTATAGCCGTAAAATCATCTCACGGTTTGTTAATTTAAATTAAAAGCCGCGTAATTATAATGTTCGTGGTTCGATTCGATTTTCTTGTCGCTCATTGTATGATTTAAATGTCGGTGAGAAATTTTATGGAGTAGTGTAATGTAGCTTTATGCGAGACAGAACAATCTTGTTGTAAAAGATTTTTATATCGGTGAAATTTTTCATGTTTCCTTTTATTACATTCGACAAATAAATTTTCGACAAACGTAGTTAAGTTTATGCTCATAATGTTCAGTTCGTTTTACTTCATGCAACGCTAATTGTTTCTTTGCTTTTCACCACTTAGTCTTAGCTAATTCAGTGCTAACTTCGTCGCCTGCGACAGTCATATTTCCTGCTTCTAACATTTTTCTCTGCACCATAATTAACCAAATCATGGCAGCAACACTGTTTAAAGAAGAACAATAGCTTCACTCCTGATCATTGAACCTTACATATTGACTTAGGACGCCTCGCACCTGTTTCAACGCAGCCATCACAACCAATTTTCTAATTTGTTAGACAAAGTCGTTTTGTTACACAGCCGGCCATGCAGTCGTATCTTCACCCGCATCGGACCGCATATTTTCCGCTACTATTTCGTTAAGCCCCTGACCCGTTTCCAGGGCTCAAGTTTCCACTGTATCTAGATTTAAGATCTAAGCTAGACTTTTTATCGTATTCGGCGATCTAGGCTTTATATAACAACTTCAAGTTCAGGCCGATGTATATCGATACAGTCGGTACTTTGAGGTCGTGTGAATATTTCTTTATAGACGTTTTAAAATTTTATGCCAAGTATGAATATTAAAAATTTTGAATTACGACCCACAGTGTAGATACATAGTTATGTTTGTGCGTTTATGGGCTGTGTACAGTTCTGTTTATTCCTTGTTGGTTCATGAGTTCTAGGAATTACTTAATAAGTAAAACTTTATATTTTAAGAATTTTCCAACAAGGTGAGGTGTGAGAGTTTGAATTTTCCAGCCAGGGAGTTTTATTTCAAAGAAAGTCGGACAACCAGTCTTACCAAGGTGTTTCGTATTACCTAGGCTGGGTTAACTAGCTAACTGGGTTGTTGAGGACAGCTAAGCAGTCGCTCCATGTAAAATACTGGCACTCAGCCGCATCCAGTTAGACTGAAAGCCGACCCCAACATAGTTGGGAAAAGGCTAGGCAGATGATGATGATTTCTAAGAAAAGCCGCTCTCTTTCCTCCATTTTAAACTTCAGTTATACCGTATTTAAATAACTCCCTCCCAAAAACAGATAAACCAGAAATCGGCATCAATTAACGCTGTAACATGGACGCCAAAGGCAAATACCCATATCGAAACCTACGAACAAAATTAAATGTCACACTATCTAATCCACGCCCAAGGGTGACTAAGCTTCTATAAAATCGCCATTTTAATTTGATTCAATACTATCTGGGATTTAAATGAAACCTTACATTAGCATTTCGTTGTATGCATGCACTTGCTATCATTTCCAATTTAAATAATTATCAGTATCAATTGCATTAAAGTAAGGAAAGAAAGAAATAAAAATCAACGTTGTATCTTATTCAACGTCGTAAGACTAGTGAGTACTAATTAGCAAGAAAACATGCCTATGATGTTGGGTATTTGTAAGGAGAATGTCACATTGTGGCGTTATTAGTCCGGTGAACTTTATTGCCCTTATGATGCGGTGGAAACTGAGTGGCCAACGGTTACTACAAAATAGTTGTTTGCATTCAATTAAAGACTCTTTTAAGAACAATCAGTAAATATAATAAAATTATACAATTAATAAATTAGAGGAGGCTTTCGTCACGGGACGAACGGACATTAGATTTTAAATATGATACCAGTGTAGATGAAGCGATTATTTGTAAATATCTGAAATAAAGGTTTCTTTCTGAGTAATTCATTCATTCATTCATGAAGAATAATGTTCGGCCTTACAGAAAAACTCATAACAACTCTATTTTTTGTTACCTAATCGAGCGCCAATATAATATAATTACTTTCGGTATGAAAGACGTCACTTATATAACTTTGCACTAAGACTTTATAACGAACCTAATCTATAGAAACAGCAATGAGCCACAGTCCACTTTAATGTCTCAATAAAACAACACTAAATTCCTTCTACGGTCATTGCGGCAAAAAGAACATTGGTAATCAATTTGTAATCGGCATGTCTTCGGCAAGCAAAAGTGTCGCTTTTAATGATAATAAAATACTTGGTTTATACCTCTGGAGTTTACAATTAAAGTAATCGCGAGTTTGTAAAATGTTTACAACATTGAACAATTTTTACGAAACAAAAAAAAAAGTTTATCTGGGAGCAATAACGCGGTATCTGATCTGTTCAAGCCTTTTACACACTATAAACTTTTTGCGTCGCTTAGCATTTTTTTTTGTAATGTTGCCTCTATGTCTGAGTGTCGTTTTTACTGTTGTAGCTTTATTTTGCTGATTTTGCGCGAAATTCAATTATCTCGTAGCAGTGGTTTTGTAATGGAATTAACATTTTTATTAAAGTTGACAAGAGTGAATGGATGACATGAAGATGGTTCAGAGACATTCGTATCACAACTTATAATATTCAGCATATCTATTTGACTTTCTAGATTGTTTCTAGACAGTTAAATTACATGACCTTTCTACAATATGTAAACTTAAACAAAATTTTGTTAGACCTACACGGAATGCACGCAAAAAGTAATCGCAAAAAACAGTACGAGTGTGCAGACATCCTTAAAATTATGACATTTAGGCACTACTGTTTCGTACTAATTATTTTTTATGAGTTATAAAAATTAAGTAATTCATACTTTTCCGTATATTGAGACTTTTAATTGTATTTTTTTTTTGTATTTACGTCATGTTCACTCAGAAGAGCAATAATTTATTGTAAATTATGGTCAATTGATCATCGTAAAGATAAAGGAGAATGTCAGATGTTTACCGTGGAAATTTTACGCCTGGAAGTGCCTTATCCAGAGTGGAATTTTTGCTACGATAAAGATAACAAAAAGAAAAGTTATCGGTTTAAAAAAAAGACTCAAAACTGATTGGAGAGGTTTCAAAAATAAAAACTAAATAATCATCATCATTCTCTTGCCCTTATCCCATTTTATTTGGGGTCGGCGCAGCATGTCTTCTTCTTCCATACCTTTCTATTACTCGTCACCTCATCAGACACCTCCTTTCGTGCCATATCATCCTTCACACAGTCCATCTATCGTTTTTTTGTCTTCCTTTACCCTAAGACAAAAAAAAATATTTATTTACCGCGAAATACACTTGCCAGACTTGTCCATTTATTTTAATTTCACTTTTTCTATACTCGTAACATACATCAGAATGTCCTATCATTTCTTAAACACCGCTCTAATATTTATTAGAAGGCGTAGCAAACGGTCAATTAAATCGGACATAACGCGAATCAAATGAATGCTAAAGACTTGGTGGCTAATTGATAACACGCCCTGTCTGTGATTTAAAGACATTTTGTAATATGAACAGAGAAAGTTTATTAGAGACTAGACTTATTCGTTCCATTGATATTATTGTGTAAGTTCTTTATGTAGTTGAGGGATTGGTTCGATTTGTGTGGATTATATTCCGTTTGTAAGTAGAAACGAATAAAAATAAAAAAAAAAAACATCATTTGCCTGGGTTAGCATTGTATTTTTTTGAAAAACTTCCAATTCGAATCTATTACGGATGCGATGGCTGTCACATTATTGACGACTGTGACGTTTCTGACAGTTATACTCAAATAATACAAAGAAAAATGGCGGAAGCGGTGCGATTTTTATTGTTTTACTATTAAATATTAATTGAATTTTATTCAAATCCCTTTATTATTTGAATTTTATTCAAAAACCTTTTCAAAATTACTTATGCATCATAAAATTTATGGTTAGAAAGTTTGGACGTTAATCAATCGCGAAGTTTCTCTGCCACTGACATGCGTCTGAGCACTTCAAAGTTGAAAAAAGAACATCTTTCCATTAAAAGTGTATTAGCACAGTAGGCAGCTGGCGGTCGAACAAATGGTCGTCTTAATGAAGAAACATGAGCTGAGATTACGGTAGCGTATAAAATAATATATTATTGTAATCAAACCGTTTCTGGGCACACGATTGTCTATTGGGCCATTAGTTTGCAACAAGTTCCTGGACAATCCAGACGTTGCAACAGGTTCGATGTGAAGCATAATTGATTCTGTAATAAAATTTAATATAGTCACTATTGTAGGCTGTATCGTAAACCATGAAGACAAAGTTGTTAAACACGAGAAGAATAATCTAACACCAGAATGAACATTCGAGACAAAAATCGATAAAACAATTTGTGATCGTGTCAAACAACACTAAACCAATAATCGGGAGAATTACACGATCTCTAATAGATCGTATTTCAAAACAAATATTGATGAAGATCAAACAATTTGTTTGGAAACAAAACACGAGCAGACGTACAAGAACAATGCGGAAGTGAGCAATCAATATCAAAATCAATCCGTTAATGATCACGAAATAAATAAATGATTATTATGAAATGAATATTTAGCTCACCGGCTAACACGAAGCTGAGATCCCGAACTATCACGATTTGATAGACAACTCTCATTAGCATTGTTTATTATCTTTTCAATCAATGTTTTAGATATCACAGGCGCCAGTTCTACGACTACACTATCTTACCTTATTTTTCTTTTACCCTTCATCCTTTTAGAAGCCCATAGTGAGAATTCTGAAGCGGCAAGTCAAGATGTTATAATAAACATTACTTTCACAATAAATCATGTTTATATTTTTCGCGAAACATTTTATGGTTACAGAAGCTATAAAGATATCGGTGGGTATGTTAAATAAGTCTGAATTTACAGTAAAATATTCTTTAGGTTTTTTGTTGTAAGGAGATATTGAGACGTAAAGATCGAGAGTGGAGGTAAGACAACTTTATTCTAAGAGCCTTTGGCATGAAAGGATTACGACATGAGCAGTTAGCCTTAGGCTCGGGTTGAAGAAGTGTTTATCTGTCAGGCCTACATTCCATGTCCAAATAAGATAATTTATTAATTAGCAGTCATTGCTCAATCAACATTTCTGTCTGTTTGGTTAGATTTATAGGCTTTTAAATGAATTTGTACTAGCAGCTTCTTCAATTCCATCGAATTCCAAAGTTCGTGTGAAATGTTTTTGGTTATTGTTGGACATCTTTTTGGGACTTTACCATAGCTTTATTTTGACACGTTCATTGTCCGCAAAGAAGAAATAATAGTTAAACAATCTCAAAGAACCGTGTGGACACTTGGACAGGGAAAGGAATAAATTAAAATTATCAGTTAGTGGAGCTCTTGGCTAAAGAAGCTCGGGTCGATCTTTAGGTTAAGCTGCGCTTGCCTAGGTTATTCCTTGTATGGGTGATCACCCATTACATACCGAGTTTCCTCCGTGCCTTGGAAATCACGTTAAGTTGTGGGGCTTTTTATTTATAGATCTTGTGTTGACAGTCGTTACAGATAGTCAATGGCCCGAAAGTCTGTCAACCAGTCTTAGCAAGTGGTATCGTATTCGCCAGGATTAACTGGATTGTGGAGGTCAGATAGGTATGCTCCATGTAAAAACCTAGTATTCAGCTGCATTCGGTTAGACTGGAAGCCGACCCCAACATAGTTGGGAAAAGGCTAGGCAGATGATGATCAGTGAGTGAAGTCCACAGTATTATTATGAACTCACTTGTTTTTTAATGTCCACAAAAGTCGTCAACTGTCTTCGCTAATAATGTAGCAGAGGAACTTTTCAAACAATCGGAAGTCTTTACCGTCTCCATTCATATTTACATTGTACCTGACAATAGCTGCGTTTGCTGTGTCCAGCATAACTATGTCCATGACACGAATACCACTACTGACAATAGGGGTTTGTCCGTCGGTATGTGAAGCACCAATGTGCTGTTAAGATGGTCCTGTTAATGTTTGTAGGAAATTAACACTGCTTTTGCGAACCTCCATTATTCTTTATGTCTTCATTTTAACTCCCTAAACATTTGACGGCCGGTATATATCGGTCTGCCTTTCGGAAGATTTTTATGAGTCAGTTCTCGGAGTATTTTAAAGCTTTTGTGCTTCACTTTCTTAAGTAGAAAATTGGCAGTTATGCGCTCTTGTGTTATTCTTTGAAACATGTATGAGGACTGTATTATTACTCTTTACGTCCTCTTTCTTCAAAACATTGGCTTCGCAGCTTTTGTCGGAATATTATGGATCTGGAAGTGCACCGCTGTAACCTGATTCTCATAAATTCAATGAGAGAGATAGTAGTTCGGCGCCACTTACCATTAAATCTTCATCTTTCTTAGTTTTTATTGTTCGAACTTTATTGATACCTGAATTTCTTTTGTTATCCCCGTATGAATGATGATGTTGCAATAAATTTAAAATTGCCGACGTTATTCTTTTCTTGACATAATTTTTAATTTTTTGTCTTTGCTTCGTTCTTGCAATACCAACGCCTCTGCAAAAACCGCCATTACCGTACAAACGATAGATTAATACTGTAACATCCCCTCGTATCTTAACTACTAGTTGGACGTGATGAAGGCTAATGATATAGTTGACAAAAGTAGTGTCCTTATCAAAATGAAATCTTAATTGATCCGACTATGAATTCATAAAACAATTTTAATTGTCATGTTTTGCATAAAACGCATTGGGAATAAATTGTTCACGTTGAGAGTGGACATCGTGAGATGACGTGGGAGGGGGAGCCGTCCGAAGCGACAGCGCAACAAAATGTCACTTGGCAACTTGTTGAACAATATTTATTCAATACGGACTTGAAAGATGGACACTCGAAACTCTTGTGCAGGAAATGGTTAATGACATTCAGTTCTTAGATACACAATCATGGAGTATGTTAATATTTCCTCAGTGCGCTACGCCGTACGCGCTCGTCTCGGCTCGGTCACGGTGATCAATTAATTAAATAAAAAAGTTTGACAAATTATGGCAGTCTGTTCGGCGGTCTCTTAAAGAGACGTGGTGATGGCGCAAGCGGCAAAAAAGCTTGATACAGTTGAAAGTGTGATTGATGGACAAGACGGCCGCACACTCGCCAAGGACGCCGTAATTGAATTATGATACCAAAGTTATTTCGTACTTAGGCTTTGTCAACTTTTTCATGTGTCGGCGGCATAAAGTTCAAAGTGCGTTTCGTTAGGTGCATTCTTCGTTTGTCCGGCGCACGTCGGAAGTTCAAGTAAACCGGGCAGTGGCGGGATTCCATTTGATCATTAATTTGCCTCGCATCAGCTGCACAGAAGTGGTTGCGCGATATGCAAAACAATCGAGATACAGCGGAGAGCGAGTCGAGGATCTTTGTCATTCGGTGCGCGACACACAGGGGACGGCCCAGCGATTGCGCAGTAACATATTCAAAAACGAATATTGAGTAAAAATAATAATAAACAATCTTAGCAATGCTTGAGTATGCTAATGGGCGATAGTCATTCATACAAATATCATTAGCAAGATGCATGTTGAATTAATTCCAAACAACTTTGTGAGCACAATAAGTGTTCGGCGACCGTTAGTCGAATGTGTGCGCTGGACATAAAGAACATAGGCGTATAGTTGTCGACTCGATGTTAAATTTCGCTTGTTTAACGATTACACTGCTGTGTTTTTGTCATTGTGTGCATACCGTAACATGCTAATTATGAACAAAGTCTGTGACACCAATGTATGTTTGGCTTCACGTAATTAATTACATACCATAGGTACAAACATACATACAATGACATTTATTTTTATGTTTTGAGCGCAATAGTTAATGAATGACTTGTGTGCGCACACGCCTTTGGATCGGCTGTTAATTGAATTTCCTTTTACGATATAACTGATATGTTGGACAAAACGTTTATGGGGTGTCGATACTGTTTCCATTATTTGATTTCATAATTGAATGTATTTGATTAAAATTCTGTTTGCACTGGGAGCTTTCAGTTTACTGTTAATATAATTTTAGTTTTATTGCTTATATAAATTATTATTTACTCAATATGACCAGCATTGAACATGGTTTGAATGCTGAACTTGAAAGAAGTTCGACTAACTTTTATAAAAAAAATACTATAGGTACTAATCTTTATACTGGTTGAAAGAGCTAGTTATTAAAGATTTTTAAATCATTGTTTACCTAGTCTTCTCAAAGTAAGTATTATTAGCAGACCTTCCTGCACAGCAGTACCTAAAAAGTTTTCTTTTTAATATCAAAGAAATCTATTTTGACCCCAGTGTGTTTGCAGCCTGTGATAATTCGCGGCGGTGTTCAAAGCATCGATATACCGGTGCGATATCTCCGAAGACGACGGCGCCCCCGTGCGTCGTAACAGACTACTACACAATATGTTACTTTTGTGCCGACTACTGACTAATGTGACAGGCGTACATGTTAATTAAGGTAATTAGTGATTGGGGAGAGAAAAAGGCGGTTATTTTGCCATTACCACTACACATAAATTATGGAAAAGGAGACATATACAATTATACATACATGAAAGAAAAAGAAGTAAATGATAACGTGTCGGTTGACAGAGGAGAATGGAAGAAAACGTGTTGCGCCGACCCCAAATAACATGGGACAAGGGCAGGAAGATGATGACTACACATAGATTAAAAACTGGTACTCATTTCAGTAATTCATCAGACGAGAACGCTATAATATTTAGGTACTCATGTTACGCGAAAGATCGATCAAAAAAGAGCATGAAATATTTAATCGCACCGTTTGCATATTTTTCTAAAGAACTCTTGGCCCTTGTTCATAAAGTCGGCCATTAAATCACAGTAATCGCCTTGAATAAGCACAACTGTTAAGAGTCAATAAAGTCTGTCAAAACTAGACAGATAGGTCCTCTTACCCCGGAAGATATGAGGCTTGTATCACAAACATACAAACAGCAATGCTTAAATTACTGATAGTAGTAACTGACGGATGCCCGCGTCGATTTTATCTAGATTATCTTGGCTTACATATTCATAGACATACTTAGGATCTGCTTTATCGAAGCACCGACTGGGTAGAAGCTGGTTGCAATGTAAGTAGTGTTAGGGTATTGGCTGATTTTCATATCTATAATTACTATGCCTCGCCTGCCTCGTTGGTGACGCAAGCGCGACTGCTTAGCATGAGGTCTTGAGTTTGATTCCCGGGTTGGGCATTGTTATTGGGTTTTTCCATCAGGTTTTTCTCAGTAGCAGCCAGTGTATTATTAGGTACACTTCTGCTTAACCCTTCGGGTATTACAGGCATACATATGTATGTTAACTACTATCCAAGAATAAAGTTTTACTTTTCACAAAAATATGTACTGGATCGGCGGCAGAAAGGAGAAAATTAATAAATTAAGTGCTAATAATATAATAATAAACTGCTGACTGAGTGAGTACAGCAGTCATTGTGTCGGTAGTCATTTCGGCCAATGGCTTAATTGCCAATAGCCTCAACCAACATCTGAAGAGGCTCTGACTTGGCAGCTGGATCAAGGGCTTGATTCAGAAAGCAGTACTTCTGGACATGGCGCGTATTGTTAGGAGGTTCCTCTCTCAAGAGCCCTGACCACCGGTAGCTCGGACCCTGTTCCCGATGCTGGTGGGCTATTATTTTATATTTGTAATTGTTTTTTTTATATTGTTTTATATTGGAATATTTAAAAATGTAACGAATATGTTTGAAAACAAATAAAGGAAATAAACCGCTGACTGAAATAAGTATAATGAGGTGTCTGTAAGTACTCGTATCACTTAATGTTGAATGACTTTCATTCTCAGATGGCGTAAAAGAAAATTCTTTTAAATTAAGTTGTCAAATAAAATAGATACACATGTTCATTTTGAACTCGGAACATTATTTTACACAGAACAAGCTTCTTTCGACTAGGGCAGACAGTCATTTGTTTTTAACTTGTCACATCGTTCGAATTCAACTCCCGACCGACGATAAATATTAATAATAATCGTAATAAAAAAGAAACAAATCGTTAACCTATCGTGTTTATGTGCAACGTTTTTTCACTCAAATTTATTACGTGTATGTTGCGTTTAATATTCCCTTCGTGTGCTTAACTACAAATTGATATCAGTTCTAAATCGATAATGTATAGTGTTTTGGGAATACTAAGGCGAACACACCAGTTGCGGTCGTATTCTGAATACAAATAAGACGTTATTTTGGAAAAACTATACATTTATAATTGAGGTCGGTAGTCGTGTGATTTACCTTTAAATTGTTCTATTGCTTGTTGCATACAAATATTTCTTCTGTGAGTTAGATGATGGACACTTTTTATGTCTTTGGGAAGGATTTGACAATGAAGATGTGAGTCATAAAAAAGCCTCTGCGACAATTCTAAGTTTTCCTGCAGTCGTTTCTCTGGAAAATTCTGGTTATTGTTTTTTATAAGTGTGCTCTTTAAATGCGAGTTGAATTCGTCTGCATTAACTATTGCGCAATTCCTTTTCCACAACGCTACGGCTCGATCGATGATCTCATAAAAGTGTTTTTAGGATTATCTACACTGTCTTCTTTTTTCATAGGTATCTTTAAAGGCGATTACCAAACGGATTTTCCACAAATAAAATAAATGTCTGAAAAAGGTGAAGCATGGTGCTAATAAAATGTCAACACCGAGTTCATCTGTCAAATCGAAGTCGTAAAATTAAAACACAAAACACACCTTCTAATTAATGATATTGGGAACTGTTGCTAAGTCTACAGTAGCACAATGGACAAAACAACGTCACAATAAAAGGAATGCCATAAAACTACCTTAATTGACCGAAACGATTTAACATTATAATATATTGATTGTTAACTCGCAAATTTACATGTCATTTTGTCCATTCCCATTTAATTGTCTGCTTTTTTTGCTTGTCCATTTCCAAAGAGACGTGAGATCGTGGATGTCGTAAAAGTTTTGTTATTTTTTTGTGAAACATATAATAATTGCACAGCTTGATTGGACGGTTGATTTAAATATTAAGCAATAACTTATGAACATTTTTATAAACGTATTCATGACGTATTTTCTATTGCTGTCGTGCAACACGCTCTCGTAAAACCATTAAAATTTTATTGGAGAACTTTTATACCTCTCGTTTTTTAGCCTTAGATTTTTCTGTGTTTCGTTCTAGAACTAAAATTATTTTTAATAAAATAAAATAATTATAAAATGACACAAACAGGAATCTTCGCATTCCAAACATGAAACAATAAAAAAGATAATGAAAATTCCATAAAACCAGCTTTTGTCTCCTACTAGTTTCTCAATTAACATAAATGTACAATAAATTATTGTTTCGACAAATAGTTATTAGTATATAGCCAGTATCAGGCGTAGCATCTCCGGAATTTGCAGTAATATGTCAAATAAAATATAATTAATTACCCACACCTTTGTTTTTCACATAATTAACAATTTAAATTAGGTAGAATTGGTGACGGCTATTAATGTCGTATGTCCTGGTTATTGAAATCGAAATTAAGTTTCTTTGGGTCAGATATTTTGTTTTAGACCTTGTCACACACTTCCCTGTAGTATAACTAAAAACTTAACATAAAACATCAAAATACAATGTAAGTTGTTTTAATTAGAAATAATTAAGGTTCTAAAGAAAATACATGTATCATGTAAATCTGCAACAATAATTTATTCCATTAGCAAAACCATCATATTTTCCACTTGACATAGGCATAAATCAAGGTTGCTGGACCAACATATTCTGATATCAAACTCGGCATATTTTCGGTTGTAATATTCAATGCAAGAGATGATATATTGCTGATTTGCCTTTACGCATTTGTTCCATTTCCACAAAGGCATATGGAAATATGCGTATATGTATTTGTGTTAGTTTTCCTTGAGAAAACGGTATGGACGCAAGAATACCGTGTAACGTCTACTAAATAATACTTTCACTATACACAGTGAGTTCTAAACATTGAACTGTGTTAATGGCAAGCTATGAAGCAAACTTGGTCGTATATTTGAAGTGAAATATGGAAGGACTAAGAAAATTTGTGTATAAAATACTAAGTAATATGGAATGTCTGTAGCTGGTTATAGAAAGAAAGAGAACAAAATGAGTTTTTTGATATAAAACTAATTAGACTTCTCCCACACCCACATTTATAATTAATTTCTGTAATTTATGATTATTTTTTCAAATAACCTCTTCAACTATTTCACAGCCTTCTTTATAAAGGTGTAGTCCTACTCCTAGTATTAGGTAATACATATTTTGACAATAAATTAAAGAGAACAATGTAGATTTCTATACTAGGTTAAGGCTTTAGAAAGTGGAACCATCTTTCAAGTGGGAAACTTATTTATTTTTCTTTGTTCTCGAATTCTTGATTTCTAAATTGACATTTGCATTAGTTACGATGTCGTCTCGTTTCGTTTCCGATAGTCGTAAACGTAACTCGATGGTCGTTATCGATTCAATTCGATAGCTCGATGTAATGCTTCTGTTTTTAATGTTACACTTCGTAATATATTGGTGGCACTTCCCACGAGTCACATTCTTGTTGAATCAGCTGATTAACATTATGTCTTGAATTGAAAGTTGGAGGCAATGGGCTACTGATGTTACAGTTTTATTGATTTTTAGGGTTTTACGGTATGTAAATTATGTTAATTTTGTTTTAATATACGTGCTTGCACCAGAGTCAGTCAAATACTTAAAAAATATCGATTATTCTTCTCTGACTCTTAAATTCGTGAATTTAGAATTCAAAGCAAAAGTAGTATGTTATGATCGTATAGCATTGTGTAGTTTCTGTTTACTGGAAAGAGACGTCAAGTCATAAAGTTTTATATGTAGACCATACAAATCTTACAGAAGGAACCAATTTTTCAGAAATTGAAATTAGTCTATTTACAAAAAACATAAATACATAACATCACGCATGTAATCCCCGAAGGGTAAGGCAAATGTGTACCCATTTACAGTACACCCACATTTCGCCGGTTATGTTTAAGTCCCATGTAATAGGGGGCGAGCCTATTGCTATCAACCGGGCACAAACCTAGACTCCATCGCTGCTACTGAGAAAACAAACTAACTATTTACAAAAATAAGGAGATCATTACGTATATATAAGCAAACATAATTCACGTGTGCATAACATAACATACAATACATAAAGAAAATGAAGTTCGTATTATTTTGTCTCTTGATTTGTAGAATACAGTTATGTTACAAGGGAAGTATTTTATTAGTATTTCCTTTTTATCTTACTTTTATCCCATTCACGATGGTATATTGTTGCCGATGCAAAAACGGAAATATCGAGATGGCCACACGCGTTGGTATTTCCTGTGTGTTGAATTTTGGTGCGTGTCTTATGTCTTATTCCTTTTAAAATAGGTGTGAATATGCGTTAGCAAATTATAATAATAATTATTATTGTTTAAAGACAGTATTTCTGTTTCGTTATTTCAGTAAAATTCGGTACAATTCTAGAAACAATTCGAATATATCTAAATACGGAGATATGTGTCGGTCGATTAATTACTGAATATTTTGTAGACTCGTAAAACAAAATACTTTTAGCCAAACTCAAAGTGCGTCATTGCAATTTCAGTATGTTTGGTACCGATTAAAGACTGATAATTACATCAATTAAAACCGCTGCACGTCCAACAAATTAACTGGTAATTAAACGGCGCTTAACTATTTAATCGAGCAAATTAACCTAAAATCTACCAGCTGTAATTTGCATTGCGTACATGCCGTCGAAAACGGTATTTCCTAACATATGTCTAGTTTCCTTCGGTAGAAATTCAAAATTAACATAGACATGGTCTTCGGAACGTCACTGTGGTGGGACCTGTCAGTTGTACGGACAAATGCACTGGTTCGTGTCCGACCGAAGGTTGATTTCAGACCGAAGACGAAACCGATAGATTGGTTATCGCTGAAGCCGAAGGTTTTAATAACCTTAAGAAATTCATTTCAAGATTGGCTAAAAGTGAACAAAATTGTAAAAAAATATTAACTAAAAATTTTATGTTTATTCTGACTATTATAAACAACTTAACGAGATGATTAAAATTACTTTGCAGTTGCAACTTGTCAAAAATAATAACACTTCGTTTGTGACCCCCCCCCCCCCGGGCATCACCACTTTCATCATGCTCCCGCGCATTCGATCAATTTTTGCGATTGCAAGCTTCGACTTCGGTCACAACTTTGGCCCATTTCGGCCGAAGCCGAAGCTTTGGTCGGACACTAGTATTGGTCAAGGTTTACTAATGAATATTCATAAGTCGATAGCTCCCAGAGTTGTCGATACTTACGTGCTGCATAGAATACGTTGGCTGTAAACCAATGGTTTATTACCGCTAAATGTTGTAAAGCCCGGCTTTGATTTTATTGGTATCGGTATAGTAAAAATTTAAAATATGTCATGAATTACGTTTTACGATTAATATTCTGAAATTAAATGTTTATATTAAATGACAACGGACTATTATTATTTTTTGTTAATAAGTATAATCTAAAACGTTATAATTTCCTAGTTAAATTAAAGTAAGTTCTAGTTGTAGTTAAAATATTATCTACTGATGCTTATATTTTAAATATTATGTAAAATATGCTCTAAACAAACATCATTGATAAATTTACCTACATTATGATGTAAGTAATTTATTTCCACACACGTACATTTGTATGACTACCTTTAAAACGGCGATCACTGCAACACAGGTAAGATCTCTCGTCATCTCAGTATGATAATCAAAGTTGGCGAAATCAAATATTTGTGTTTATCTTATACTATACAAGTTGTATGAAGCTGAGATCCGGATAAAACCGACTTGGAGACGAAAGCCCGTTTTAATAAAGAAACCTCAGCATCTACTATGTCCTCACCTGGGCTAAACCATCAGAATGGTGAAAAAAGGTCATTTGAATTTAGTACATGTTTCACAATGATGTGACAGGTCATTCTTATATTAAACCAGTTTGTACTACTTTTTGTCTAGTTTTTGATAAACAATAATATCTAATAATCTGCCATCATTATCCTGCCTTTGTTTCAATGTATTTGGGGTCGACGCAGCATGTTTTCGTCATCTCATTATTTCTTGCCATTATGGCACTGATCTGTACCTACAAGAATATTTCTCTGCATATTTAACCTCGCTCAGAAGACGTATTGCTTGAAGATATAGGTATATATGCTGTATCACATATCCTTTGTCAAATTACTATGTCATCAAGCAAATGAAAAACATTCTAAACACATCTGAGAGTACATTAAGAATAGAGTCAGTGGCAGCGAATAACATCCATAAAGATTGTCAGATAGCTTATAAGGGTTCATTTATAGAGAGGAATTGGTCATATCTATATGACTGATTACGTCACTTCCGTAAGCAAGAAGTACCTACTCCAACAGAAAAACAGTTCCATCACTATCTGCATAATAAGTGAAGATAAAGCATCTACTTACCTTTCCTTATGAGTCAGAAACAATATAATTCACTTTCTTTTATCTCAGTAAAAATGTCACATTTTTCTAAGTTTTTACGATTATAGTCACAACCCAGTTGACGTCAAGCAGTCTGACTAAACGCTCTATTCAAGAATGTATTCCTCTGAAGACGTAATTAATCAAGATACTGTGACATGGTGTTCGGAGAAATTAAACATCAACTAGATTGAGTGCATATTTTAACTATGAGATGAATATTAGTCATCGTAGGTCATTCGGTTTAATCCTCCTAATGACGTGTGCGCTGATTTTGTTCATGATGACATTGTCTATTACAAAGAAAGCGTGTTTTTGACGTAAGACCGCTCATATCGCTCATTATCACGTACATAACAAATGACCACGCCTTTAACCCATATTGTGCCTGTTATGTTTAAGTCCCATGTAATAGGGGACGAGCTCATTGCCATCAACCGGTCACAAATCCAGACTCCGTGGCTGCTACTGAGCAATTCACGATCAGGAGCGCTTGCGACTACTAGAGCGATGAGGCAGTCACCACGTACAATAAAAGGATTTTCTTTTTTTTTTACCATAATATCACGCATGTAAGCCCCGAAAGATTAGGCAAGGGGGTTGTGTTTTTATGTCTCATGAAATTGAAGTCTAAAAGTTGTAATCATTTTGAAATTTGGAGAACTTCAACTGTTCTTCGCGATTTGTATATTCTGGCGATCTAGACAGGTCGTTTCACTATTGAAACAAATCACATCGAGAATGAATTTCCAAGTTAAAATACAGTGAAATTTTAATGAACCAGAAGCCAAACTAGGCAGCCAGTGACATTTGACCTTCCATGTTTTTATCGACTAACAATTAGGAACAAAATACCAACAACTGTAATTCTAAATCTAGAAAATAGCTCGGCAACAATCACATCAAAACTCGCGTGACTTTGAACGTCGGTAAACGGGGTTGGGGTCACTGAATTAATCCAATTCACGAAGCCTTTCCAACGTTTTATATCTACACAATTCGTGCCCTTTCAACACTGTGTTCTTAATTCGATAGAGTTCAGTGTGCCTCACTAATTTAGGTTCAAGCTTGGTCGAGATTCTGAAAATGTTCTGTAGGTATTCCAGCTTACTCTGTGTTTTTGATTTGATTACGGTGTTCAAACGTAGATTGGGTTTAGTTTTGATTAAGTTTGTTAGAAAATTATTGGTTTGGGAACTGAATCGTTTTCTGGGAGGAAGCAAGGTTCCTTAACTTAATTAAATTTTGATGTTAGATTTTAGATTTAGTTATAACATAACATAACGTCACCCCTGTAATCCCCAAAGTGTTAGGCAGAAGTGTACCTAATAGTACACTCACATTTCGCCGGTTATGTTTAAGTCCCATGTAATGGGGGGAGCCAATTGCTATCTACCGGGCACAATGGTAGACTCCATGACTGCTACTAAGAATTTCCGGATGGAAAACCCCAAATAACAATTTGCTCGACCCGGGAATCGAATACAGGACCTCATGCTCAGCAGTCGTGATTGCGACTACTAGACCAACGAGGCAGTCATTTAGTTGTAGTTTTATGTTTTCACAAACGGTGTAATTTCTCCCCTTTCTGCTCTTAAACTAAACGAACCTTAAACACACGCCTCATGATTTACACAGCTTTAGAAATCGGGAAATATTTTGCTTTACAGTTTCCCTACCAACATAAAGTACAGTGTGCAATAATGGGTCAGAATGTCAAACATTTTCCTGAATAATTTGAAAGAGCAATGGCAGAATATAATTTACAAATAATACTATAAAATCTCAATTACATAATTGTTAAATGGTCAGTGACTAACAACTTAACCCATAACTGTTTTGAAGTGCATACTAAATTGAACTTAAATCGTCGAATACAATGTTTTTCTGCAAAATTAAGCGGCCGCAGTACTTCGTTAAGAGAGCCCCTATTTTCTATGCACCCTAACGATTGTGGCTGTCACTAATTGATGGTTCCCTCTTTGGCTACCGTTCCTATTAATTATTTAAGTCGTTAAATGTCTTTTTCCTGTATAATGTGATTTGTATTTTTCAATCAATTGTTTTGTAAAAAATGTGAAGTACTAGTGACTTATCGATATCTATTTTTATGAGAAAACAGCTAACACAGCCACAATATTTAAGTCTTTAAATGTCTTTTTCCTGTATAATGTGATTTGTATTTTTCAATAAATTGTTTTGTAAAAAATGTGAAGTACTAGTGACTTATCGATATCTATTTTTATGAGAAAACAGCTAACACAGCCACAATATTTCATCTTCCACAGTTGGTGTGAGAAAAACTTTAATCTCAGCAAGTATTTATGCTACATACATCATGGGTGCAATTTCAGAACAAAGGTTCTACTACTGCCTTCGTCAAATCATATTTGTGTCGTCAATGAGTGACTTACTTTGACTTTTGACGGCACGGTTGGCGCAGTGGTCAAGCGATTGACTGCTGCGCTGCATGTCGCGGGTTCGATTCCCGTACGGAACAAATATTTGTATGACCTACAAGTAGTTGTTCCGGGTCTGGGTGTTTTTCTATCTATAATATGTATGTATTTACAAAAAAAAATATATATATATGTAGTTTATCAGCCATCTAGCTACCATAACACAAGCATTAGGTTGCTTAGCTTGGGACTAGATGGTGCTGTGTGAAATGTCCAGGGATATTTATTTATATTTATTTATTATTTATTTACTTAACTGGCCAATAAATATCACTAAACAAGCACAAGAATAATTCTGCTCCTTCGACCTTCACTGGGTCAACAGTCCATCAAATACCGAGAAAACAAAACGATATTTCCATGTCATTATCACATACTTACATTCACACTTTGTAGTCATAAAATTATATAACGTACTAACATAGGATTCAACGAAATGATTAACAATGAGGTACAATGTTGCAATCACATAAAAAACGCCATTTGCAGCTCAATTCTACGAAGTTTATCCTAGGAAATATGGTCTTCGATTGTTATATTGTATTTTTAATCATATTGTACTGGTAACCCAGTTTTTAAAACGTATTAAAATGTGATGTGCTTGCAAAATGTTAACTACCCGACTGCTACGATTCTCGTAGCTCGGCTACGAAAAATAGTTATTACAAGGTGATGGAGTTTCCCTACCTTTATAGTGTTTTAGTTACAAGAGTTGTTACAAATGATGGTACACTTAATATCGTGTATTGCGTGTTCTGTTGTCTACTATTGCATGCAGCAACTGATAGACGCTACTGAAGGTACCAAACTCTTCGCAAAATTCTGAGCTGATTCAATTATATTGCCATAAAAACAGAAGAAGAAATTTATCTGAATTATACTTTTATATTTCCTTTATTAGCCGCATATTTTATTTTATTTAGCTTGTTCAATATGTCATTTTTAAATATATCTTTCCAAAATAATACAAAAAAAATAAAAATCTAAAAATAGTAGCCCACCGGCATCGGAACAGGGTCCAAGCTACCGGTGGTCAGGGCTCCATCCAGAAAGAGGAACTTCCTAAGAATACAAGCCGTGTCCAGGAGTACCGCTTTCTGTACCGCTTTTTGAATCAAGTCTTTAATCCAGCTGCCTAACGAGAGCCTCCTCAGATATTGGTCTTTTATATTTATTGTTAACATTTTAATAGATCATTATTTTATTATTGTGTTAAGTTGTTATTACACACACAACGAACAGATAACTATGCACGACGATTCCGCTTTAAAATACTTTGTCATAATAATGTACCTACAAACAACTAGATTTAATAAAATCCAAACCTGTATGGAAATTTTGTTGATTTTCTTGCATCGAAACCTATTTATGCCTTAATTTCTATATTTTCTAATCATCTTACCGTCATATCTCGCTTGCAAAACTTCTCTTTCCGATCAGAGCTGATCAGCCCAAAGACTAGCATATCAAATGTGTTATATTCAATATATTCATATTCTTGAACGAAAAGCGCAGTAAAGTATCTTGATATTAATAATAACATGAAGCAGCTCTAGTTTCTGTTAGTTCGATATACGATAACAATTAAATATCATAGTTACTACTTACCTTTTATCTGGATGACGGTAAAGCGCAGGCCACATATAAATGGCGTCGGGCGCGGACATGGCACGGGCGGCTTCCTATTCTATTCAAATTGCATACAAAATGCATGGAAATAAAGCGCAAATTAGGACACACGGTATGTCGTCGCTCGAACGTGGTTATGACGCGCCATTCCGGCATTTTGTATGCAATTTGAATAAAATAGGAAGCCGTCCGTGCCATGTCCGCACCCGACGCCATTTATATGTGGCCAGCGCCTTATGATTCTAATACTATGATAACAGATACGTATGAAGATGTGAAAGTGGGTGAACACTGCGCATGCTTAGTAATTTCCTCCAATTAGAGTTTGATCTAAAAACTATTTGCAAGAATTACGAAAAATGTTAAGTTTTGCTGTAAAGTGGAAACTAATGTAATTTTTCATTAATAAAAGATAATTTGCTTTAAAACTTATGTCTTAGTCTGGAGTTTATGGATTTTCAGAAATTCGACGAAAAAGATGTATTTAAACATACTTTTACGATAATAATTAAACACTTATTACAAAACGTACAACATCAATATACAGTAACATTATGTCTCGCGTCTCCTTACCGACATTGAAGACATTGTTATCTCATACAAAACTGCTAATTGTCGGAATCCGTCTGTTAATAACATTGTCAAACAGAATTAAATTACGTTATCTGTATTTGTCATCTCATCAAAATATATGGGTAATAAAGTATTATGTCATGAAGTTGACATCCTCTGATACGAATTTTTTATCACTTATTTGTCATTGCACACCTTTATTTCATGGGTGGCAAAACTATACATTTTTTCTTTATGAAGATTGGCCAACATCAACATCACAATCTAATATTTTTAGAGGTATGAGTAACAAGTTGAAAAGTTTCTCATCAGACATAGAAGAGGTCGGATCCTCCGACCAGACGAGTGTTGAGTCTGGTGGGCCACTACCCGACGGATGTTGGCGGTTCTTTTGCGTCTATTTTAATTGCTCGGATAACTCTTATATTGCGATGCGAAAATAATGTAAGTTGTAATGTGGTTGTGCACAAGAAGCCCAAATTCGTTAAATGGAGATCAAAGTACTGAATTCCGCTGAAAACTTGAATGTCACATGTGTGTTCGGAAAAAGATCCAAAAATTGGCCTAATACCTATATAAAAGACACCCTCTTTTCTTATGTCCCCATAACTTTCATATCCCACATTTCCACACGTCTAGACACCATATAATTTGTATGCAGAACCTAAAATATAGCTAAGCTAAACTGTGTGGTCTACCACACATTGCCAAGCTATATTGGGTCAATAGCCGAAAATATTGCCTGGCTATGCCTTAAGAAAATGTTTCTGGCAAACATTAAATCTTGCAAGATATGACACATAGCATTTACAAGATTTGCATGAAAATAGAGATAAGTTTATCATTCTTTTGACATCTAAGGCTAGCAGATGTATAATTGAATAAACCTGTACTATCGCACCGGTTGAATAGAGGTGCCAATATACAATATACCTAACAGTACCTACCTTGTCACGGGTGGTCTGGTCAATGGAGTGACAATGTGTCAATTCAAAATTTTCCATACATGTTTGTTTGTTGTGTTTTGTGTGGGCGTCGTGCCCTTAAGTGAAGGTTAACCTCGTCAAAGATTAAAGTTCGTGATTTTTGTTTTGATAAAATATTGTACCTACTTGAATGTTGATCATGAAGTTGACACTTTTGAGTGTAAAGTCCGTGTGAAGCTAAAGATCTGTAATATGAACACGGAAGCTATTTTTTTATTTGTATGGTGGCTAGACATGATTGTGAAAACACAAAAAAAAATCTCTCTATAGACCAAGTCAAAGATGGCGAAGCAAGCTTAACTCCTACCGATATGACTGGCCTGCACGAGTCGAACAAAATTATTTAGAACAAGGAGAGCGAAGGCTTTTGCCCTGCAGAAGTGTCCCACAGGGTATTTAGGTTGATAAAGTTATTGTAACATTTTATGAACATTCATCAAAATATTTAGTTACGTAATCAATTTGATCTGAATTTCCCAAGGTTACGAGCAAATGAAAACATTGTATCTTTAATCTGTGCCATAAAGATAAGTCTGCACTATTTGACAAAGACAATGTACTTTAGAATAAGCCTACTAATAACAAAAACAGTGATACATAATATCATGATTTTAAGAGAAATATCGTGATTTTTCATGAATTGAAGATTTTAACGGGCTGTGGTATTGTGGACATCATTTTGATCTTTAGGTCGTTTTATTTAAGCCTTATTTGTATTTTGGCAGATTTGGTTCTAAAGCCGTTCTGGTCAGCCAATTTGGTCTTAAAACCAAGTCTTTATGTTCTTTTGCACTATCAATCCGCATATCCGTTATTCATCAACAGCCTTTTCCCAACTATGTTGAGTTCGGCTGCCAGTCTAACCGGTCGAAGCTGAATACCAGTATTTTACATGGAGCATGGAACATCATCATCTGCCTAGCTTTTTCCCAGCGATGTTGGGGTCGCCTTCCAGTCTAGCCGGATACAGCTGAATACCAGTATTCTACATGGAGCGACTGCCTGTCTGACCTCCACAACTCAGTTAGTACTGGGTAACACCATACCCCTTGGCACGACTGGTTTACTGGCTTTCGGAACACTGACTACCTCTAACGACTGTCAAAGATCTACAAATGATGACCAGGACCAACGGCTTAACGTGCTTTCCAAGGCACGGAGGAAACTCGGCTTATAATGGGTGGTTCTACCATGATCCATCCACGGACTGACCTAGGCAAGCTCAGCTTAACCTAAACCGACCCGAGTGCCTGTTATTATTTAGCCACAAGCATGGAACATGTATATCCGTAATCTAATATCAGATTTTCAGTAGAGCAAAAAAGGAAATAAACAAATCCACTACATATAAGTCCTAACCTTAACACACGCATGCGTTGCGGTTTCCATTAGAGATCTATATGTAATCGCCGTGGCGTGCGGTCGACTGTGCCATCCTAATAACCATATCTTCTACGTTTGATACGACGGGCCTTGAGATGTTGGTAGAGTGGCAGATAAATGAGGCGGTTATTGCGACTTTACAATCTTGTGTATTGAGTTCTTGGGTTATTTCTTTCTTGTTTCGCTTACATCTTCCTGGTTATTGTTGATCGGAGTTCAAATTCAGTGTCATGGTAAGATCGAAGTTATGTTAATGCATCGATTTCTTACTTTATCGATGTTTATTGTGACGTCTGACAGAGGAGAATGAAAGAAGAATCCAAGTAGAATGGGGCAAGGTCAGGATAAGATGATGATGTTGATTTCTACTAATGATTGGCAGTACCAATAGACACTGTAACCGTTTCGGGGCATGCTTCTATTATGGATTCCGAACTTTTTAAGTAGGATTTGTCTGTCAACATTCCCCACAGTCTCAAGCGACTAAGTTTTGTTTTTTCTCATTAGCTTGCACTATTTGCCAACCCATGTTAGCTTGAGCTGACGAAATGGATGTGATTTTTGCAGTAGTCTTATTTGGCAGTAAATTCTATTTGCATACGTACATCACGTGAGTCTCACAAACTGACTGGATTGAAGAGGATCAACGGATTCATCATATTTGCATTGCATAAGCCACGGCGCCTAAATTTATTTCGAAAATACTTCATACCTCACCTACCCATTAATGAGTAGGTACCACAATGTTTATGTGCTTAATATTCTTAAGTAATCATGACTCAATTAGAACGTGTTAATGAATTAAATAGTTGATGACACAATTCCTTAATACCCGAGAATGTTCACATGACTGTTGACATTACATATTTGCATTATAATTAAAAAATAAAAATCGGACACGCTGTGTACGATCGCGTTAAGACGTCGGACGTGAGGGTGCATTAATTAGTTGTTAGCTAATGTTTTCGACGAAATGTTTGTGATGGTGGGAAAACAGCGGATAACACGGAAAACTTCGTAGATTGACCTCGATAAACTTGTGCTTGGTATGTATATTCACGTGTTCTTACTTACCGATTTGGGCGTGAGTTTAAGTGCGTTGCTATGGCATGTGTGGCGCCAAAACTGAAGATGGACAGGTTCAATAAAACTAGTTTCTGTATGAACGATGTATCAACCAGAAGGTCTCGACATGATAAAATTATTTCTATCAGCGATAATGATAATGTAAAAGTCACAAAATTTGATTTCAATCCTGTTAGAAGTAGTTGCAGAATAAAAAAAAAACCCGACTGAAAAAACCGAAAACTGTAAAATCTCAAAATCAATTTTATTTTAATTTAAATGTGACATTCGCGATGATGATCGAAGACGAATCAACGAAACTATACGCCGTTAGCGTATAATTTATCCAAATCGGTTCTTGCGTTTAAGAGTTACGAGGCAACAAAGAAACAGACATAAAATATAGGTCAAACACATAACCCTCCTTTTGGGCTTCGTCGCAGTCGGGTAAAAACGAAAAGCTTTGCATATATCACCACTTGTCTAGGTCATCGTAGGTAAACATGAAAAACTGAATAAATCAAACGGCCGCATTTCATTTCTTCGTACACCCATATTCAGAAATTGCTTTGTAGTTTGTACTCACTCCATACAAATATTGAAACACAGCGCCATTTTGCAAAAGTAGAAGCCGACTATGATAACGATGGTTTTACGATAAACCATAAAAGCTATCAACAAGAAGCACACATTGCAATACCAAAGTCAGAAGTCAAAAGTCAGAAGTCAAAGTCTCAATTGACTTGCCACGTGCCCAGAAAGCTAATCGCAGGTTCGTATTAAAATGTCAGTACTGCAAAGCAAAAAACATCTTGACCCGGTTGTGTTAATTGAAAATTCAACGACTTTATTCAGTATGCAAGCACTACCTGATCTGGTGAACTTTAGCTCGTAATAGTAAAACGTGACTATTTCTACGTAGATGATGGAATTCATAGGTATCTTAATTACTGTTTTGTAATTGTCTTCACGTGATAAGAGGACGGGCCTATTTTTTGGCCAAAGAATCAGCATTGTTATCCAACGTGGCAATGCTGCCAGCCTTCTGTGCACTTTTCCTGTTGACGATGCGGACGAAAAAAAAATTTGACCCTCCCTTACAAAACTGACTACCAGTTGATTGATTTACTATGGGAGGGCCAAATTTTTTTTTCATATTTCGGCCTATGTTTTTTGGGGAAAGTTGTTGAGTTTCATGAGCACATTCACCTCCTTCAGGGTTGATACCCCCTTCCGTTACACGCTGTATAAGTGCTAAATGTCATCCAAATCCGTTCAGTAGTTTTTGCGTGAAAGAGTAGCAAACATCCATCCATCCATCCATCCTCACAAACTTTCGTATTTATAATATTAGTAAGATATAGTAAGAAAAAGACGTGCTGCGCCGTCCCCAAATAAATTGGGATATGAACAGGAGAATGATGATGATTATGATAGTATCAGAGGCGGCTCTACTGAATGCTGTTATTCACAGTAACGAAACTTGCTTCGACCATCAGTAACAACGACTTTTTTAGGGTTCCGTACCCAAAGGGTAAAACGGGACCCTATTACTAAGACTCCGCTGTCTGTCTGTCTGTCTGTCTCCAGGCTGTATCTCATAAACCGTGATAGCTAGAAAGCTGAAATTTTCACAAATGATGTATTACTATTGCCGCTATAACAACAAATACTTACTAAAAATTTAAAAAAAATATATTAAGGGGGGCTCCCATACAACAGATATGATTTTTTTTTGCCGTTTTTATAGATAATGGTACGGAACCTTTCGTGCGCGAGTCCGACTCGCACTTGGCCGGTTTTTTATTTCTTCATGATATTTTCATATACTATTTAACGATGGAAGTTGGCTATGTCAGATTAGCCAAGAAAGTCCATATGATGACATATGACATGACGTTGGCGGGACAAAATTAATCATAAACATACAAAACATTCTAAAGAACCCGTGAGTCAACGAACTTTTAAACAAATATGAGTAAAAAGTGCTAATGTAGCAATTGGAGGGTACTTCACTTTTATATTGTCTTAACCTTAAAACCTTGCTGTTGCCTTGTCCGAGGGTTTGACCTGACCGACTGTTGACTCTTTGTTCTTCTTATAAAGCGTCACTTTCAATGTCATTTCTATAGCTAATACCGTATGAACCGTCGCTGGATTCAAAAACCGGCCAAGTGTGAGTCGGACTCGCGCATTGAGGGTTCCGTACCATCTATGCATACATACATGCATACAAATAAATAAAATTAAAGTGTCTGTTTGTAACATCAAAATAACAGCTTTTTAAAGAATGCATATGAAAGTATATACTGTACTTATAACAAAAACACATTTTTTTCAATTTTTGTCTGTCTGTCTGTCGATCTGTTTGTTCCGGGTAATCTCTGAAACGGTTGGACCGATTTTGGCCGATTTTTACTGGCAGATAGCTGATATTATAAGGTCTAATAAGAGCTACTTTTATTGTAGAAAAATAGGTAGCGGTCCGTGCAAAAACATTAAAACCCTTGAAATTGGTAACAAAATTCGGCTAAAAAAGGGAAGTACATAATATTTTTTTTAATAATTTCACGCGAACGAAGGTCCCGAGCAACAGCTAGTTATCTATAAAAACGGCAAAAAAATCATGTCTGTTGTATGAGAGCCTAACTTAAATATTTTTTTATTCTGTTTTAGTATTTGTTGTTAAAGCGGCAACAGAAATACATCATCTGTGAAAATTTCAACTGGTTAACTATCCCGGTTCATGAGATACAGCCTGGTGACAAACGGACAGACAGACAGACAGCGGAGTCTTAGTAATAGGGTCCCGTTTTACTCTTTGGGTACGGAACCCTAAAAACAGGAACTTCATTAGAGGCGGATTATTCTAATGTTAGAAAAGATGTCCTGTACGCGCATCGCGAAGGCTGGCTCGTGGTTGCGCAGGAAAAGAGTACCTGGAAGGAGATGGGGGAGGCCTTTGCCCAGCAGTGAGACATTCAAGCCTAACCAAAAAACAAAGTTTAAAGTTAAATTAGGTATTGGCATGTACGATATACAGCGTGTAACGGAAGGGGGGTATCAACCCTGAAGGAGGTGAATGTGCTCATGAAACTCAACAACTTTCCCCAAAGAACATAGGTCGAAATATGAAAAAAAAATTTGGCCCTCCCTTACAAAACTGACTACCAGCTGATTGATTTACTATGGGAGGGCCAAATTTTTTTCGCTGTATAAACAAAACCACAGCTGTGCTGCACAATGCGCATCAAGTTTTGGGCTTCCAAATTGTTTTTGTGTTCGTTTTGTTTAGTTAGCTGGAACTGTCCCACTTCTGAGCCTCCCCCCATTCTTTCCACTTCTCTTCCTGTTGTGCCTCTCCTCACCTTTGTTCAAACATTATTAATTTATATAGTAGTCATTTATGCCGTTTTCATAAGTACCTAGTATTAAATAATGATATAATGTTAACATTTTATTGTACAATTTATTTCCAATTACTTACATTAATTGCACATGTTTAGTTATTAGCAAGAACAAATCGTTGTCAATAAAATGTAAAACTATACATCGATTTGCCATTAGTACGAGAATGGGTTTGCTCAGTAATCTTTTCATAGTAATCACAATGAAATTAATGTTTAATTATGATTATGTACTTTATTATTGACGATTAATAATGGATAATTATAATTACGTATGTAATATTGTTTGTATAATTGCTATAAGCTTCTTATGTCAGCTTTATGTTTTCTTGAGGCTGCTATGCTGATGAGTCGAAGCCCCAACAGCTCTTTCATACCTGGCATCTTCATGGCTTGGAATACCGTCTTTGAAAGACCGTGTCAAAATAGGGGGCATTAAAACTTGCTACTTGTTAACTGTTAGGATAAAATAAACCACAAGCAAAAATGATTTTAAAAGCTTCCGTAATTGAAGACGTTGAGGTCGAAATTGAAGTGCTATAACAGCCACCATATTTAATGAAAACTGAAGAAGACAATTTTCAAAACCCACAGAAGTTTAACTCATAATAGTAAACACTACCAAGCAATAAAATAAATTTAAAATAACCCACAAACCGCGATGTCCTTACGGATCATTTTGTCCATCCCACCCTTAGAATATCATCTTTAGGGTAAAGTCAGACTGTCAGGCGCATCTTTTATGGCGTATATCTATTTGCACAATGGTCTTGCAACAATGCCCAGGTATGTCGTCAGCAAATAAACGTCAGCTTCGAACATAAAAATACATGGGATTCGACTTAGCACATTGCGCGGAATGTGATCAAACAAAAAATGTTTGAGATTTTTAATGTGACTTCGCGTGTCTGATTTTTGAGATAAAATTAATTACTTTATCAAGTTTTGAAGGATGGTCAGTGGTCATCAAAGTAAACAACGATTGTTTGTGTAAGATTATGACTGGCCTGGATATTTTCCTCAATTAAGTTTGGTTTATTTTTCAAGTTATCCGTAGAAAAACAACTTCAACTCTCTCAAGAGCTTGTTTTAAATAAACGTTACTTATCCGAAAATGTCCGTGATGCTAAGATTACCAAAACAACTTGAAGCTTAGACATAAAAACGCACTAAGTAATCAATACGACCTGGCTGACAAACATTATAAATGCTTACGATACGAGATGGAAAAAAAGAGTTACTTCTTAATAATTTTGCACTTCATATTCTGTTTTGACACAAATGAAATTAAAATGTATGTATTCAAATAAAATATAAGCGCTTCTAGTTTCATCTGTGATTATTGTTAGTTTTATATTTATCCATACCAATTGTTCAAACTGCATTAAGAGCTCTGGCTGGGCTCAAAAAATACTATTAGCGTTTACAATGTTTTTGATTGTCGGACATCGAATTCCTCAAGATCTCTTCCTTCACCGTTCTGGGTGTCGTGGTGATGAAATAACGGTTCGAACGCACGACCTACCCAGGTCGTTAAAGCGTGTGTTAAAGCAGCCATTTTAGACACCCGTCTAAAATGGCAGGTTTAACAGAATCATAATAGGATTATAATGTGAAGTACGTTAAAATTCTTAAAATGGTCGCTTTGAAACTATTTTATGAATATATGGGTCTGCTAAAGCGGCCATTTGTGGCCCCCTGTCAAGTTGGGGCCATAACCTCAACATCACCACTACCAATAATACAATTACATGTTCACAATTCTAAATATTTTCCCATTACTTTGTCCTTGATCTAATATCACACAAACAGTAATCAGCCAGGCTGCTAACTCGATTAACAAATCTCTCTAGAGCAGAACAATGTCATGACTAACTCAGTTCGCGACTCCGTTCGATAAGGATTGCTTTTTTATTTTTCGAGCTAGTCTTTTGTTTCTCGTTTTTCATTGCCTTGATTTGTGATAGTGGTAACTGAAGTTTCAGTAGAGATTTATGTATGAATAGTTAGAGGAATAATGGGTTTATTTCATTTGATATTGTAGAATAATCTTGGGATAAAATAAGAATCTTACCATGAGGATTCTAAGTATGAGTTAATTCAACATGTGAACTTCTTCAATTAAGTCCATTTATGACAAAAAAATGTCAACGAAACGTCAAAAAATTCTCAAATTGTTAATACGCGTCTGAACAGTGGAAAAGCGTGGTGACCATTTTTTATTATCCTCTGGTTGGATGAAAACAGGCTCTTTACGTGCTCTTTAATAAGCCAGCTTTTTTTGGATAACCTGACCTGTCCTACTCCTGTGCAAAGCCCCATTCCTTCCACTGAAGATAGTTAAAGACTGATATTTTATAAGACCAAGTTAGCTAAACTTATAACTAGAAAATATTTGTAACGAACTGAACAACCATTTTCGGATAAAACTCTTACCGTACTATTAATACCCTTGTGCGGCATAATCGTTATCAGAAATAGCTATGACTAAATCGCTTAGGTAATGTGTATTGGTCACCGTTTTCATTGAATTTGGTGTACAATGCACTTTTTGGGTAGGTATTGATTGTTTATGACCGTTTGTTGAGGTTTATACATACATAATGGCTCACGTAATCCTCCATTTTGTTTTTTCAGCGGTAGGTTTAGGAAAATAGTTGAAACCATAACATGACTTTGGTACATAGGTACGGTATTTGGACTTTTCCTTGTGCTTAATTAAGAATTACAATTTACATATTAGGTTATGTGGTTTGGTCTGTTTCGAAAAACAAGTTAATTTTATAAAACATAATATTATTAAATGTTAGGCATCCATCATAAGATATTCCGAGTGAAAATTTTAAATTTCTTCGAATTATGTTACATTTACTCCTTCTGTTCGTGCTGAAACCACCGCTTTCCCAGTAGGTATGCAAGAATCCTGCAACACTATGATAGTCGTGAAAAAATATGGAACGTTCTTATATTAATTTTAAATAAACATCACGCCTATAATCCCCGAAGGGTTGGGCAGAGGTGTACCTAATAGTACACCCACTTTCGCCAGTTATGTTTAAGTCTCATGTAATAGGGGGCGATTAAATTGCCATCAACTGCGCATAAAATCCAGGCTTCGTGGCTGCTTCTGAAAAATGCTGTATCCAGTTTGCCCGACCCGGGAGTCGAACCCAGGAGCTCATGCTCAGCAGACTAGACCAACTGTTTATATAATAAGTGACCATATCAATTTAATTTAAAAAAAAACCGGACAAGTGCGAGTTCGATTCGCGTGGAGAGGGTTCCGTACGTTAATTATCTAAATTCCGTAAGTTGTTTTAAATCTAAGATTTCTTATAGGTTTTTCTGTTATCTATAGGCAAAGAACTATTGTTTTCAATCAAATGAGCCCTTTCATTTGATATGTAAGTAACACAATAAAGTTTGAAAAACTTTTTTTTCATTTTCTAATTTACACCCCGAAAGTGGCCCCTATATTTTAAATACAGTAATTTACGTTACACGTCCGTCTTTGGGTCGCTGACCTACATATGTGTACCAAATTTCAACTCAATCGGTCCAGTAGTTTCGGAGTAAATTGGCTGTGACAGACGGACAGACAGACAGACACGCGAGTGATCCTATAAGGGGTTCCGTTTTTCCTTTTGAGGTACGGAACCCTAAAAACAATCAAAGCTAGATTCCTAAAAGCTGTTAGTAAAAGATCCCTACACCTAATTAAACACATTCATAATGTCAGTTTCTTTTAATCGCCAGTCAATTCATCAGTACTTCAAATGCAATTGAATTTGGACACATAACAAGTTCATTGACACGTCACATGTGACCACATGACAACCAATGACGTTACATTACGGTTGAGCTTCCTCTACACATATTGCGACACTTTGACACCACAGCCTAAACACTCACGGACCAAAATTACCAGTACACTCACAGTGGAAGAATTTGTCTCCATGAAATATTTTAGTCTGTGCACCGATGACTGTGCTTTGAAGAAAGTTTATGCAATCACTCTTATCTCTTATTAAATTGATTTTATAATGTAAGCATTGAGTGGTTCTGATTAGTCAGATGTCATTGAAAATTCTTTAAGTTAATTCCACCAATAAGTGTCGTAGATTATTGGTAATAGGCTAAATTAGATGTAGTGGCTTATACTTTTAAATGGCGTGTATAAATATGCATAAAATAATATAAATGGGTTTGATGTGTTTTCTATTTAGATTCGTTAATTTAAATATGCACGGATTAGAACTAATGGAATGCTGATGTACTTTGTGACACCTGAATATTCTCACTCTGACGTGAAACATAAGTTGACTGCATTCCATTCATCATCTCAAATGCAAATCCCTTAATTCTATTACTTAATTTTTAATATACACTACCTCGTTGGTCTAGTGGTCGGAAGCGCGACTGCTGAGCAAGAGGTCCTGGGTTCGATTCCCAGGTCGGGCAAAATGTTATTTGAATTTTCCATCAAGAATTTCTCAATAGCAGCCACGGATTCTGGATTTGTGCCCGGTGGAAGGCAATAGGCTCGCCCACTATTACATGGGACTCAAATTATAATTGGTGGAATGTGGTTGTACTAGTAGAGGTGTACCTATTTACCCCTCTACCCTTCAGAGATTACGGGCGTGATGTTATGTGTACAACCCCTAAATAACGCTGTTGAATTTATTAGCCTTAGTATACCTAACTTCCAAAGTTATTAGACAGCAACCAATAACATATTATTATTGCAATCATGTTCGTATTAGGTAATATGGGTACAGGAAAATCGCCCTAAATATTCCCCCCTTACAGTCAATAATCTCATAACCACAAATTATTCATAATTATAATGACACATCTCTACTTACATCACTGCTTTTCGTATTACTTATTCCAAAAGTGGTAGATGTACCAGTTTTCGTCCGATGCAGATATGGGCATAAATCGTAAACCCAGCGATATGATGGCGCCAGGAATCAATGAGTGTGTGATAACAATAATAATGATAACACGATAACTTTGAACGGCGCAGACGCCAGTTTATGAAAGTATTGACGCTGATAACTGTTGTTATGGTTTGTATATTATACTTACGTATTTTTCGAGATTTGAGGGGAATTATAATATGTGTTTTGTTCGAAACGGTCACTCCACTGATATTTGTGTATAAAACTTAATTCTTCGTGCTGAAAATATTGCGAGTATTGAGATTTTAAAGTGACAGCAGTAATAGTTGTAGGTAGTTAGACCTGGCGTGTATGAAAATTGGTTTACCACGATCTACCCTGCTCTCGGATAAAGCCCAGCGACATGAAATCAATGACTAACTTTCTTTACATACTTCTTGCCAAACAAAAAACACTTAAGGTTATTATTAAAGTCATGGTTTTAAGCTTTAAGGATAAAGACAAATATGGAAAGAAAAGGAAATTTAAGTAGCGTCGCAAATGGAACAAAAAGTGTTCAATTCTCATAATCATTATCATATGCAAACAATAACGTTTAGTTTCACGTAGAATTCATATTACAAGTACTGATTTACTGTTCGGTAACACAAGTGAAACGTGAATTGCCACTAAGATTACAGAAAAAAAAGAAATGCTTAGAGCATGAAATGAGAAGGAAACAAGAGACAAGCGCGTGTGTTGATTGATGCAAGCCGCATCGAGTGGCGTCGTGATCAGGCCGTTTTTAGGGTTCCGTACCCAAAGGGTAAAACGGGACCCTATTACTAAGACTTCGCTGTCTGTCTGTCTGTCTGTCTGTCTGTCTCCAGGCTGTATCTCATAAACCGTGATAGCTAGAAAGCTGAAATTTTCACAAATGATGTATTACTATTGCCGCTATAACAACAAATACTAAAAATTAAAAAAAAAAATTAAACGGGGGGCTCCCATACAACAGATATGATTTTTTTGCCGTTTTTATAGATAATGGTACGGAACCCTTCGTGCGCGAGTCCGACTCGCACTTGGCCGGTTTTTTTACACTAACTAGACTTGCTTGCGTTGGGCTGCAACTCGCCTGATGTGAAGCGATGAAGCGGCCTAAGGTGAAGTAGTGTGGGAAGGGTGGTAGACCGATTCACTCGAAATTTGAAGACATCCAGATTATAATGATCGGGAAACAGAGAAGCAGCTTAAGCTTATGAACACGTTAATATCACTGACACTCATGAGGAAATTGTGATCACTGATTATACAACATTCTGAATGCAAATGATAAAACCGGCCAAGTGCGTGTCGGGCCACGCACAATGTAGGGTTGCGTAGTTGCCCATCAAAATATGCGGACACTTCCTACGGTCGGATTTGCCTCCGAACGATGATTTTTATTGTAGTAATAAAAAAATAAATTTACAGTTGCGGCTGAAAAAACCTGTACCCATATATTATGTTTAGGCAAATATGTTATCCAAGTACATTATAAAAGTTGGTTGACTATTACGCGTAAACTTGTAAATCCTACTTAGCTTTTTTTTTTTTTTTGGAGGGTGGGAAATCATCAAATGACTCCTCCCGCTCTGGGCGGAGCGGAAGGGAGTGTCAGACTCTTACTGACTAAAAACCACCCATGTTCCTTCATAGGCCCTTTATGTTTCAGGGCCGCGGTATCTCTTTCGAACAGTCCCGCAGCCCTGGCAGGCACCGGCCCTTGCGGGCCCCTCCCGTTTGCTGACAACTCTTTGAGGCGCGCGTGGAACACGAACGCGCACGGCACGACACGGCCTGCCCGTCGTCATACGACGGACGGACGGCGAGCTAGCCCATTACTCGCCGTCCACAGGCCCGCGCCTACGGTGGCCGAGAGCCATCACGGAGTGGCCCCCGACGCCCGGTGCTTCTCCTCCCGCGGCGGCCGGGACGTGAGGCTGAGGCTATCTCCCTCTCACGTTCCGCCGCCTCCTTCGCTAGCATGACTGCTTCGCAGAAGGAGGCGACGGCTTCCCATTCCCTCTCGCCCCGGACCATGGCTTGAACCAGGGCCGGCCGCGAGAGGTCGCCGCCGCCAATCGCCGCTACGAGGACACGGCGGTGCTCCACCCAAGCGGAGCAGACCTCCACGGTGTGCTCCACCGTGTCCTCCGGGCGATCCTCGCAATGAAAGCACGCGGGCGTTTCCTCCCCCCGATTCGGTGCAGGTACCTCCCGAAGCACCCGTGTCCGGTGAGGACCTGCGTCAGGCGGAAGGTGAGGGCGCCGTGGCGCCTCCCTAGCCACTCCTCAAAGAGGGGACTTATCGCCACTATAGTGGCGTGCCCCAAATCCTACTTAGCTGTGATACTTTTTTTCCTTTTAATTTCCGTTTATCTGGTAGAGGGGGGGCGGGGGGGGCATTAGCATTTTAAAACTTAATATTTCACAAACGAATACTTTAATCGAAAAATAATTTTGCAAAAACCCAAAAAAAACTTTTCGAGATTTTAGTTTACCACTTTGTCGGCGTAACTAATCTGTATATTCATGCCAAATTACAGCTTTCTAGTACAGAGTCTGAGCTAAGCTTCGGACGGACAGACGGACGGACATGGCGATACTATAAGGGTTCTTTGTTGACTACGGAACCCTAAAAAGGGACGCAAAATCCTGAAACTAATTGGAAGTAAGATGTATGTTCCATCTTACATCCAATTTGTTCTCTAGTCCTAAATTATCTTTCAAGACATTTCTTATAAGGTTTTCTATATGACAGCTCATGTAATGAAAGGCTGCTAAGGCTAGAATTGTAGATGTTATTTGCTGAGTTAACAAGGCTTTCCCTATTTTGTGGTGAATGAAGAAAAAATGTTTTTTTCTCTCATTGTTTATTCTTCGTACTGATTTGTGACGAGAAAAGAAAGATGGATCTTGTATTTTTCTTGTATTATAATGAAATTGGCTTTCACTAGAGCATTCTTATTATTTTCTCAACTATTACGGACTTATTCCTGAATAGCCAAAAATATGTTGTTTTGTACGCCATAAATGGCAAAACATGTAGATCTACCTGTTATTTTAAGACCTTACACATATCATTTGATGTATACTCATGTTTTACAATAAATAAATATTCTATTCTAAAAAAAAAAAAAGATTTGGTGAATATTTGGTATTTTCTATAAAAACAATTATAGAAAAGTTAGTTATTAGTTATTATAGAAACTATAGAAAAATAGCTTATTTCCAACCAAATAAATAATCGTCACCTTACTATACTCTGTACTCTAACCAAAACAACAATTACTTGAAGTGGATATTTTAAATTCTTAAACATTTCATTATTTAAAAGAATATTCAGTCTTACAGCAAATAGGAAATAGCACATTGTATGTTTGGACCACAAGGCAAATATTTTTCAGAAGATCCGTTGCGGAAAGGCCGTCCATTGACTTAAGTTTCGAAGGATATAACTTTCCTATAACCTATGAGAAACTGCAACAGAAATGTGTGTTCTAATCAGTGACAAAATCTAAGACAGTGGTTGGTAGTTGCAATGTTTAGGGAAGTCAGCTGTGAACGCTTTGCTTCGAAAAATGAGCAAAGTTGTTGCTTGGTAGAGCAATAGTTGCCCAGTGGTAACATCCGTGACTCACGAATTTTAGGTTGATCGTATCGTTGTAGATTCGATCGCAGACAGGCATATTATTTTGTGCTAATTGTTTATGCCTCTGCTCTTAAAATAGTGAAAGAAAACACCGCCACCGTGAGGAAATCTGCTACCAGAACCAATCCACTGGGTCTGCGTGTTGGATAACCACCCACTGTTGGATAACCACCCACTCCTGCTCATAAAGATCAAGCCTCTGTAGCAGCAGCGGGAAAATTATGACCTAATTATTAGCTTTCTTTTATTATTTAAGCTTTAGTAGTTACTCTCAAGCATTGACCTTCTGAACCTACCTGTATAACTCTTAATCCTCTACGTATTTCATCTATACGCTCGTTCAAAGTTTGTCGTAGTTATGTTTGTCTACTGGCGCCTGCTCTCAGTAATTGTTCGAACAAATAGATACATAGCGTCGAGACTCCTGATTCACTAATGTACCTAGTTTTAGCACTTACTCAACGCTATGAGGATTAAACGCGAAAACGTTAACCTTTCCGAAAATGTTGTGGTTAGCACTATTTTTGATGACTTGAGGAGCATGACTTGCTTTCGCCTCGAGCATCTTGGGGTCTTGGATTCGTTTCCCAGGTCAGGTAAATTGCTATTGAGTTTTTCACAAGGATTTTTTAGGTGTTATGTTGGGTGCATATTTAGACTTTATATATTTTCATTTTGCATTGAGTGTGCAAGTTTATTTTCTTCCACACTTACTTGTACTTTACGGTACCAGCACTTACACTTTAAGTCTTTACAAATCTTGCAACCAGGGCCTGACTACAAAACAACATAACATTGCAACCCACGTTCTATTTCGACAAACAGCTTGCAGGAAAAGTACTAAAAGAAAGACCTGTTAGCCTCCTTCCAATTAACCTCGTTGGTCGATTAGCGGTACTAATCTAAACACAGCGACTAACGTGTCGTTTACACGATGAGAGTTTCTCGATAGAAGATTATACGTATAAAGATGAAAGTTGACTTGTGTAAACCGTTTAAATGATAGGTCTTCTTACACTTGGACCTTTTAAGATGACAGTGTTCGTCTGACTGTAAAGTCAAAATTTCAAAATAATCGAAGTTTGAGGAAATCGCGGAGCCAGTTTCATACTTATGACATAATAGTTCGATTGCTTGTATTTCAGCTGAAAAACACATGAGTGCGATTAATTGCCTCATCTTCTCGTACGGAAATTCTCGCCTCTCGACGGGCAAGAAACTCTCCTCATATAAACGAGACCTTATAGGAATTTCCCTGCGTACTTCGAATAACAAGATCCTACAAACAAAATTCTCGAAATTAACAAATGGCGTCAGACAATGAATAAAATTAACAACGACATAGTTTTTCCTAGTATACCGATTGTTTTGAAATTAACATAAAATTAAGATAACGGAGCTTAGGTGAGATTCCTCGAACAATATCGTAAGTTTTGACATCATCAATTTTCTAATTTGTCACGAGCAGTATCTGTTTAATTTCGTGAACTCATAATATTGATTAGGTATCATAACGGAAACGGAACGTTGGCACCGAATTATTCATTATCTGATAATATTTCGCCTGCATTAACGAATTGGGACATGTTTTAGGTGATAAAAGTGTTTCAAATACTATTTAAGTATGTACCTACTTTCTTTAGAATATGTTCTTATTGTTTGTTTAAGGTGGTGCTATATATTTTTAAAAAGAAATCCATTATTCATGCACTGACCGCACCTGTAGGTACTTCATACTTATTTAGATAGACTTACCTACTTTAAGTACCTATATTAATTGCGTTCGTTTCCCTGAGCACAAAATTAAAACACACATAACATAACATCACGCCTATAATCCGCGAAGGGTTAGGCAGAGGTGTACCTAATAGTACACCTCATTTCGCCAGTTATGTTTGAAGTATGTAATAGGGGGCGAGCCTATTGCCAACAACCGGGCACAAATCCAGACTCCGTGACTGCTGCTGAGAAATTCCTGACAAAATTAAAATAGGTAGCAAAATATTTAAAATGAACATTTTCCATTGACACAGAATAGTCTTTTCCGTTGTAATTGTTATGAAAGTGATTAAATTTAAAAAAACGTAGAGCAATACTATTCAATACCTAGGTAAAGGTATTTTTTTTTTTTTTTTTTTTTTTTTTTTTTTTTTTGGAGGGTGAGAAATCATCAAATGACTCCTCCCGCTCTGGGCAGAGCGGAAGGGAGTGTCAGACTCTTACTGACTAAAAAACACCCATGTTCCTTCATTGGCCCTTTATGTTCCAGGGCCGCGGTATCTCTTTCGAACAGTCCCGCAGCCCTGGCAGGCACCGGCCCTTGCGGGCCCCTTCCGTTGCTGACATCTCTTTGAGGCGCGCGTGGAACACGAACGCGCCGTCGACACGGCCTGCCCGTCGTCATACGACGGACGGACGGCGAGCTAGCCCATTACTCGCCGTCCACAGGCCCGCGCCTACGGTGGCCGAGAGCCATCACGGCGTGGCCCCCGACGCCCGGTGCTTCTCCCGCGGCGGCTGGGACGTGAGGAGGTTCTCTCCCTCTCACGTTCCGCCGTCTCCTTCGCTAGCATGACTGCTTCGCAGAAGGAGGCGACGGCTTCCCATTCCCTCTCGCCCCGGACCATGGCTTGAACCAGGGCCGGGCGCGAGAGGTCGCCGCCGCCAATCGCCGCTACGAGGACACGGCGGTGCTCCTCCCAAGCGGAGCAGACCTCGACGGTGTGCTCCACCGTGTCCTCCGGTCGATCCTCGCAATAGTAGCACCCGGGCGTTTCCTCCCGCCCGATTCGGTACAGGTACCTCCCGAAACAACCGTGTCCGGTGAGGACCTGCGTCAGGCGGAAGGTGAGGGCGCCGTGGCGCCTCTCAAGCCACTCCTCAAAGAGGGGACTTATCGCCACTATCGTGGCGTGCCCTAGGTAAAGGTATGCCAATAAAAAAAGTAACATGTTTAAATAAAGTGCAGGTGTGAAAAATAGAAAAAAAACACTCATACAATAGAAAAAAAGGTCACAACTTTATTAATTGTTGAGCACGCCACAACCATAGTTTACATGAAAAGAAAAAAGTATTCAGTGTTTTGCTTATTGTACAATCATATTGAATTGATCAATAAAAAGAACATCTACGAAAAATTATAGGAAATATCACAAATGGAGAAATCGAATAAAAAATTAGATGACAATATATCAGCTTAATATGAAAAAAGGTTGAAGTATTAAATAACGCAAATTGATGAAATATGACACGAAATAAGCACTGTCTATTTACTCGCACTAGGTTTTCCTCAGTTAGGTAGGCGCCACTGTAAGGTGTTTTAGCTCATAATATCTTAGATCCTCAGTATGGAAAAGTAAGCAAGCGGGGAGTTAAATCTAAAAGATCTAGACAAATATACAAGGTGTATACGGACCCTTCACAAAGCCGTCAACCAAGCATTCTGTACATCAAACGAGGTAACTCTACGCACTGGAACACGACTTCTTTGGAGTAAAAAACCACGTTATACTGTAGAACTCAATGTAAAGCATTCAAAACGCTGTGCTGATGGATGCATTGAATAGTACACAGGGGTCATGGAGGGACGCGGGCCTGTGGACGCTCGCCGTCCGTCCATCTTATGACGACAGGCCGTGTCGATGGCGCGTTCGTGTTCCAACCGCGTCTCAAAGAGATGTCAGCAAACAGGAGGGGCCCGCAAGGGCCGATGCCTGCCAGGGCTGCGGGACTGCTCGAAAGAGATACCGCGGTCCTGGAACACAAAGGGCAAAAGAAGGAACATGGATGGGTTTTAGTCAGTAAAAGTCTGACACTCCCTTCCGCTCCGCCCAGAGCAGGAGGAGTCACTCGATGATTTCCCATCCCAAAAAAGGGGCCATGGAGGTATTTAAAGTATGGATTTAAAAATAAAAACTTTTACCTATGTTCTATGTTAGGGATTTTGGTTTCCGCACTTAGTCCTTAAAGTGGACCATTGTGCGTGAACTTTTACCTATCTAAAAAATAAATAACTTATGAATAAGTTGGAACTTTGATCAATCTCCGTAAGATCAAAGTCCGTTTCCGGGTATAGTGCGGAACAAAAAGAAAACGCAATAATGGGGAGAACAAATGCATTTCGGATTGGTTATGGCTCTTTTTACACCCAATAAGATTATGAAAAGTATTCGTAATTTGGAAATGCGTCACTGTTTCGGAATCTTCAAATATGCCAACTGTTGAAATCAGGTTTTCCTTAATAAAACATTTATTTTTCTGAAGGATATAATTGGGCACGGCTTTTAAAATAACAACAATCATTTGTTATTAAAGAATTTACTGTAAATATTAGTTACAATACTTAGGACTTTAATGTACCTACATGATGTTAGAATTTCACACATTGCACCATCTTAGCAGTTAGTGTGTTACGATCAATAGATAAAATTGTTAAGTATGCATTATAAATGTTTTAAGCCGTCTTTAATAGTTATTACTAGCTAACTTATACAACAGGATTTGCCCACACAGAGTAAAATTCCAATCTAGCCTAACCTTTTCCCAACTATGTTGGGGAAGGCTTTGCCGTCTAACTTGATGCAGTTGGATACCAGTATTTTATATGTAAAAAAACAGGTCAAATACAAGAAGAAAATGGTCATCGCTTCTTTACTTTTGTCGTGATTTCTTGAGAAACGGACAGACAGATTTTCGGATTTACATACATAATACATAGTCAATTTTAAGGATTTCCATGTAGATGGACGTCATGTTGTACTTACCTCAATAGAATTCTCTTAAAAATTCTTTTGAAAAATAAATGTGAATAGGATTTCGAAGTTTTTAATACTTCGGCAGTACTAAATACGATATAAGGCTGTAAATATTACTAAACAGGTATATTATATACATAATTTCGAAATCATAACAGTATGAATGCAGTTGCTAACTGTACGTCGTGCATTCATTCTTTTTACCATTTTTTTTTCCCAAACATTTGCTAAATATTATTTATAGCAACTACTTAACATTTTTGTTAGTATTGACTGTACTGAACAAATTAAAAAAATATCAATACGAAAACGTGTAGGCGGCGCTTCTTTTATTATTTATTTACATTACATACTCACGCGTTGACAAACGTTTAGCTAGCATAATATAAAATAAGTAAATAAAGCTTTATATGCCTTAGAACATGGTTTAAAATTCTTTAACAATAGATATATTTAAGTAAAATTTTCCGACGCTTGCGTTGCGGTCTTGACCTAAGAGCTACGAAAGGAATGATCGAATCAATCGTAATTGCGTCATTAATATAATATAATGTTGCAACTCAAAACAATGTTAGAATTTCCGCATATATGAGCATTGAGGAATGTCAAAGCATCATAATTTACACTACGACAATACGAATAATAGCAAACCCACATTTCGCCAGTTATGTTTAAGTCCCATCTAATAGGGGGCGAGCCTATTGCGATCAACCCGGCACAAATTCTGACTCCGTGGCTGCTACTGAGGAATTTCTGAAGCAAAAACCCAATAATACTTTGCCCGACCTGGGAATCGCACCTAGGACTACGTGATGTTCGATTAAAGCGCGATTGCGCTTGACCAACAAAGTTCGGTTAGTTATTACCAAATAAGACACCACTGCCAGCCCTTCTAAATGCGTAAATATAAATTATAAGATCTAAGTCAGCAAATATGACATTTGATCAAAGTAGTCCTTAAATACAGGATGTAACTAAATTGAAATACTCAGTACTGAAGCGTGTCGAAATAATAGAAACGGAAATTAAACCGATTTCGAGAATAATTTACTTATGTAGACTTCAAAATGGCGGCGAACCTTTATTCTTAATTAATCCGAGAGTCTAAGTTTAAACAGTTTAGAAACGTCTGTAAATCAGTTTATATGTCAAAGGAGAATGCTCATGGAAGTATGGAATCCCGTACCATGCTGCATCAAAATCAAACCTTGTTTTTTATAGACTACACTGATCGTATTAACTCCTACAAAAATTATTTTTGAAAAAAAAACCCGCGTTTCAGAGTTAGTTTATAAAATCGAAACTAACCTAAAAAGTAGGTCTATTTTTTCGACGCTACCAACGACGTATTTTAACACACATACATTACATTATTGCTCTAAAAACATCGTAATACACTAATATTAGTAAGAATTACGAGTTAAAGTAACATCCACAGTATGCTTGACTGAAACTCGATTTTATTTTAGACCTTTACATTGCCAATAGTCAGTCAGTACAGTACAAATGTCAGATGCCACAGATAATATAACTATAAACCATAGAGTATAGTAAGTGCTATAAACTAGTCGGGATTTAGGGATGTAATCGATAAATCAAAATCTTTAGGCTGAGAAAATCTATTTTGTTGCAAATAGCAATAAACCAAACTAAATCGATTTGGTGTACTGATCTTACTTAATTGTAATTAATTTTAGAGTCCGCTCGACAGACAAGGGTTTGTTCAATTGAAACGGAACGTCATTTATATTCAGTTGAAACGGAACGTCATATAAAGGGAGTAAAACAATATTCATACTTTTAAACTCGAAAAGTATATTTCCAGTTCAAAAATCAAATCCCCGACGCGTAATGCCGTAAAAAAATATGAAACTAATTACTATAATATTTTGGTTTTGAGGCGCGAGACTTTTTGGTACCAACTTTGGTCATTCTCTTTTGTATTTAACTACTAACTTAAAGTAAGAGTACGTGTTTACTTCTTACACATTTTAAAATTTCAATGCATTTCAGTTTGACAGTTCATCAACATTCATTGCGTTATTTACATCGTTGAGCAGACGAATCTTCCAAACATATGAAGCAATGAAATACTAATTTCCTTCAAAATCTTTCGGATTGTGATATAAAGTGTGGTGCAATGTTTCATTGACACAGCCAAAGTCAAGTCTAAGAACGTAAAGCTTTCTAACTCCAGGTTCCAATGTAATTTACATCAGACTTTACATAAGACTTTTTGTCAGATTTACTTGAAGCATAAATTTACAGAACAGTCAGTTGTCGTGCGACAGACAATGTTGGCGGCACTAAAAGTAGAATAAGACGTCACATAGTACGGACGAGCCCTTATATCGGCGTTGAACATTAAGTAAAGGCGTCGCTTAACCACGCGCACGTTAAGTGTCTTCACGGACGAAATTTATTTACATAGAACATTTTGATTATAGCTTTTCTAGCGTAACTTTATTGTGAGATACGGGCATTGTAGTGCGACCAGTAAATAAACTCTCGTAGAACGAGCAAGCAACCGCACTCGCCATTATTATAGTGTTATGTAACAGTTTCGCAATAAGGATCCCCTTTATTATTAGCTCGATGTTAGTAGTGTATTAAATTGGACATTATTCAAATTGTAAAGCGATAGTTTGTTGACGTATTCTTGATGTCGATAGTTTTCGTTAAAGTCATGGCGTAGCGTTGCCCTCTGGTTTCGTCAGCGCTGTCGAGAAAATTGGGAAATATAATGCTTATTTTTTCATGGTCAGGCTAATTAGTAACGATGTAAATGATGCTTGAAAAATAAGCGGCTATGGTGAAATTGTCAGTGATTAAATTTTCCGATTTCTGACCAGTTAATCAGTACCTCTCCTTCCACCGCCAACACTCGTCGGGAATGTAAATAAAGGAAATGAAATGTGACTTTAAAAGGTCATGATTTATTGGTCGACGATCAAGCGGTCATGCGCTGGGCGGGTCAAGGCGAGGCTGTCCAAACAATCCTCAATACTTGCATACCTTCCACAACATCCTCCACTCTAAACAAGGAAAAAAAGAAACGTTATTGTACTCGGAGATACTCGGAGACACTCGGAAGTAGTGTTGCACAATGTGACAAACCAGAGGTCAGAATTTAAATCGATTCTTACGAACTCTTAAGTATTTTTTTTTCTTGAAACTCAAGGCAGCGGGTTTTTTTTTTACAATTCTTTGAAGAAAAGCTTGGGTAATAGTATCGAGAAATTGTATTGGGAAATACCTATGCGTGATGTTATCGACTTATCATAAATATCTAATATTACTAATCTATAGAAATTTCTGAAAACTGCTCTCTTAAAAAGCAAATGTCTATGTATGGTACTCAAATTAATCAACTTAAAGATATTTGTAAATCGACACCCAAAAGAGCGTCACAGAAGAAAAAGAATAAAGATCCCATCCAAACTAAATTAGATTTCTCAGAGCAACTAATTAGAGCTAACTCACAATGCTCACAAACTAAGGACGGCGAGCAGACTCTACATTGTCAAGGTGCAATCCAGGAAATTAACAATGTTAAGAATAAAAATATATTGGTGGACTACCCAAATAAACAACGACATGTAAACGTCAAATGCACACGCCACTTAAAACATACTTCAAAAAGAAATATTCACCTCCATAATTGGAGACGAAAAAGTAAGAGCTCTATCAGCACAACTAATACACACTAAGACTGGTAAATGGAATGACAATTACAACATCGAGGGTAAAGTCCAACCTTATGCTTCATCATGCGAGATCCTATGAAAACCAGATGTACTATCAAGCACTCTATCTGACAACGACATTTTAAGCAACTGAGTGAGGTTCTACCAAGACAAAAAAGAACTGAGTTTCAGAACCTATTGTATCACCCACCTAGTCATATAGATATTTATAAAAAAATGTGTTTAATTTGTATATGTGTAGCAGGGTAATTTATTTAAAAAAAAAGTTGACAGATTGGCTACAAAATAGTTGTTTTATAGAAACAACTATTCAGCCAATCTGTCAATTTTTTTTTAAGTCTGTCAATTTGCATTAAGGAATTTATGGAATTTAAAAATTAATACTACGACTATTTAAAACATGCCCTTGGCGAAACTACATAATCCTAATATTTTACCAGTTGTTATTTTCCGTACGGATAATAAGTTAGCATTGAACATTTTAAACTTCTGCAATGTCAGTTTTGTGCAAACAAATAGAGGTTCGTATGTAAAACGCAAATAATAACATCCACAAGGTAATGTTGATAAACTCAAATTAGCACAAAATTAAACCAAAAATAGTTTTTAATAGATCATAATGCAAACTGCAAGTCTTTGATAAATATTCTTCTAACAAATGTTGGTGATCCCTGACTTTGTTATGTCAATTAAGGTCGAATATATAAGTCCCATTAAAATAGATGGACAAATTTTAACACAGCGTTCGGTATGTCTAACCAAAGATATCCAAGCAAAAAAAACACTGATTAAAGTGATTTTATTTTGACCTAAAATAATAAATTGCCGGCACTCTTAAACACATCCACAAAACGGTCCTATACGGTCAAATTGTAATGATTGATTGATGATTTTTGCTCGCTGATTTTTTTTCGGTGTCCCTTTTACCCTGTCCTTACTTTATATAATATACCTAATACATATTATAAATGCAAAAGTAAGTTTGTTTGTTACCTTTCCACGTCTAAACCACAGAATCGATCATCCTGAAATTTTGCATAAACGTTGTCACGTGTAGGGACGTGTACCTTCCATCCCGAAAAAAAGCATTGTTCCCGAAAAAAAAAACATTAAAGTTCTTATGATAATAAGTAGATGGCGCCATGTCTTTCGAATCATGATGTAATTATATTATTACAAGCAGAGTACAACCCGAATTGATTGTCAAATTCTTAATTAACCCGAGCGAAGCCGCGGGCAAAAGCTAGTATGTACTTACTATATTTTTTGTTTTCTTCAATTTTTTTCTCTAGTCACGCAAGTTCTCACTTCATAATTTCTATCCTGCATCAAGAAAGTTTGTTAGTATATGCAGGTTTTACACCTGTGCAAACATCAAATTCATGGTTTAAAACACGAGACAGCTAAAGCGAATCTCGTGCGAGATGCGAAACTAAATTCAGTTGCGTCGTTGGCGCCGGGATTCACCGCAATGTAGCCAGAGCTTTAGATAATATTTTGCTGTATGAATAATTGCAATTAAAAAAAAATATCACATTGTTCCCACATTTTATCAAAATGTTCGAAGTTTCTTCATAAAATAAAATAAAAAGATTTATGACAGGCTTTTAAAATTTTAATTCAATATTTTAGTTAAATAAAGCAGTGTAATCTTAACTAAAAAATATGTACATAGAGTATTAACCTGTGATCGACAACCTAGCAATAAAACTTCAACAAGATAATCAAAGTCAAAGTGCTCTCCGTTTAGCAACAATAAAAAAAACTAAATATTTTCAATACCCGTTTCTTAATCACAAAACATACAATCCATTGCTACCCAAATCTCTTTACATAAACAGTCTATAATCCAAAACGAGCAATGTAACTTTAACAAAGCGTTTCCATCGCCCGATACGAGCGTGCCGCAGAAAGGAGTAACTGAGTAAGGTACTGCCGCATTGACCCATTTTGATAAAGTCGTGAATAGATTACGCCCGTCCACTTTAATGCTCAGGTGGTGCATGCATCGCTTTCCGTGTTTGTTTTTTGTTAATATTTATTTTAATGTAGGTGTTTAATTGTGTTTTTATCATCGGTATGGCCTCTGTGCTGTAGTGGTCTGCGATACGAAGAGTTGCTTGTTTGATTAATTGATTGAATTTACGTCTTATTTTATATGTAGGTATTTTTCGTGTAAGAAAATATCTATGTAGGTACGTCCCTACGAAGCCCTTGGGAAATAATAGGACCGATGACTATAAATAAATACAATTATTATTAATACAGGTAAGTCATATAATTATTGATTAATTCCAAGATTCACATTCCTTCTCAATAATTTGATTTGCATTTCGGTATTTTGTGACTAATCGTGTTCAGAGTAAATTATGTATTTATGTACATAGATAAATAATAATTTATTTTAAATGTTCATTAACACGTGTTTATGTAGTCTTTAGTACAAATTGACTTCGTATGTATTTGCTACATCATTTTAAGACAGTGAAATAAACGGTACCTTTTATTGCTATGTTGTTTGTAATAACTTCTCAGTTATTTTCTTCTTAAAAGACAGTACTTTTGAAAAAAAAAATACTTATTTTCATCTATTAAGTTTTTTTACTCGAACGTACATAAGAATTATTATTAAAAAAAATAAAAATAATTAGGTATCGATTTGAATAAAAAAGCAAACTAACGTTATTTTTTATCGGAAAATGAGCAGAATCTATTTAAATACGAATGTATTGTTCTTACTATCCGATGACGCGTTTCTATAGTTCCAAGATTTAAAACAGTGACTTTTCTACAAGAATAACTACGTAAGTGAAAACTTTGTAAGGTCACCAACAAAGCCTCGCGGGCACACTAATACAAACGCACGCACACGAACAAAAAAGTTTAGCTTATAAGTTTATAATCAAGCGAGGTTTTTATCTCGTAGTCGTTGGCCGCACGCCGCGCCGCGCACATGTCCACCGCCGCGCTGAAGCCTCACAAATACGCGCGTGAAAATACACCCACCCCGTATATCAAAAATCAAGAAAAAAAATCGCACCCTGGATAATTCAAAGACGTCAACACGTCAAAGGCGTTTGACAAGAAAAGGTGTTCCATTTTTAAATCGCGCGCGTCGGGCTTATTCGGAAAATTATGAAAGTGATGTGAAACGTAGGTGTTTCTCTTCAGAGTACGTTCAGCGCTTACTCTGTATTTTTTCTAGTGACTACAAAAGCTATTGTTTGCGTTTTGCTTGAATCGAAGCACAAAAAGTATACATTTTCAGTGTTTTGTTCTATTGAATGAGAAGTGTGTTGAAAAAATATTACATAAAAGTGGATTGTTCAGTTTTAGTAAAGGAAAAGCGGCCGAGTAATTCAGTTAGATGTATGTTCTACATAATATACAACGGGACACAACATGACGGCAAAGTTCGGCTATGTAAGTGGATTTGGCATTTTTTTTGTAGTAAGACTTTTCATTTGCGTCACTAGTTGCTATGCGATTAGTGTTGTCGCATGAATGGAGCAAGATAACTTTTACGTTCTTTTCGAGTCTTTTATCGTCGAATTTTATTTTTAGCATTCTTAAGATAATCAAAATCATCTAATCTTTACACCAACGACGATAATCTCTAGATTTGAATATTATACCCGTAGAACTGACGTAAATTCGTCCATGAAAATTTTGTTATGAATGGAATTTTATTTTTTACCACATTTATTTATCTTCGTAGATTTGTGTGCGATATGCTCGTAGATAATGTAAATCTCAAAATAGTATATAAACGTGACAAGAGCGTTAATTCTTCTGATATGCCTGTGTTATTTGAAGTTAGGTACATTATAATATAGAGACAATTACGTTGCTCATTATTTTTGTGCTTGCATATCGTGCAGTTGCGTGCTTGTTCATTTGCAGCGTCAGTGCCAATTATTTACTTTACAAAAACATTAGAGACATATTATTCAGACAATCGTAATACACAATTTTCAATTAAAATAAACTTTGTACTTACATTTATTGAATTCCAACAAGCAATTCCTAGTAAAATGAGAGTGAATAAGATGATCCTCTTTTAAAATATACTAAGCTAGCTACTCCTAATGTTATTTGAAACGCGTAGTATAAGCAGCTTAGTACCTAATACCTATCTTCATGTGTGGTTAAAATGAAAAGTAATATCGTATATCATATACTTAGTAAATAAACATCACAGCTACTTTAACTTCTAAGTAAGCTAAGTATCTTGTATCGCTAATGTCGGTACTTGGGGACAGTTAATGATCCATTAACTTGACTTTGATTTTTTAAGGGTGGTGTAAATATTATTTTATTGGAGCATGACCATGCCGTATATTTATGAATTTAAATACGAATAGGCAAGTAATGGCTGCCGCTACTGTTGAGCATAAGGTCCTGGGTTCGATTTCCAAACCAGGCAAAGTATTATTAGGATTTCCACCACATCGAAATTTCTCAGGTAGTATGGAGCCTGGATTCGTGCTCGATTGAAGGCAATAGGCTCGCCCCATATCATATAGGAACATAGTGTGAGCGTAAAATGAAAATGAGCTAGTGAAAAATATGTAATAAACATTAAAAAATAATTTATGACATGGGTGTTATATTCCATTTAGTTTCAAGTGCATCTAAACTGACTGCCTCGTTGGTCAAGTGGTCGCAAGCGCGACTGCTGAGCATGAGGTCCTGGGTTCGATTCCCAAGTCAAGCGAAGTGTTATTAGGTTTTTCCAGCAGGAATTTCTCAGTAGCAGCCACGGAGTCTGGATTTAAGCCCGGTTGATGGCAATAAGCTAGCCTCCTATTAAATTGTACTTAAACATAACAGGTGGCATGTGAGTGTACTATTAGATACATCTCTGCGAAACCCTCCGGGAATTACGGGCGTGACGTTATGTTACGTGTATTTAAACTTTTTAATAAACCATTAACTGTCAATTAATGACCCATTCACTCTCCCGAAACTTCAGTGCAGCTGCACTGACTGTACCACTAAATAATCAGAGCCAGTCTGGCGTCTGAAGCAACTATGTACATCATGTAGATTTTAAATAAGCGCATATTGCGCATAGCGCTATGATGTTATCATTTACTATGTGGCTGACCTAGGTCACAAACTCGTTACTTTGCCTCCCCGGGGTGTTGAAGAGTTGACGATTTAATTAAACCATTAACTTGGGTACTAATAAAATGTAATAACATCATACTGTAGATATCTTCTGGCAAATAACGCTTAATTGTAGTACTTATATCGAAGTAGATTGAGTTCTTTTTGTGGTTTCGTTCGGACACACTTACAGGGGTTATATTATGCCCTGGTTCAAGCCATGGTCCGGGGCGAGAGGGAATGGGAAGCCGTCGCCTCCTTCTGCGAAGCAGTCATGCTAGCGAAGGAGGCGGCGGAACGTGAGAGGGAGAGAACCTCCTCACGTCCCAGCCGCCGCGGGAGAAGCACCGGGCGTCGGGGGCCACGCCGTGATGGCTCTCGGCCACCGTAGGCGCGGGCCTGTGGACGGCGAGTAATGGGCTAGCTCGCCGTCCGTCCGTCGTATGACGACGGGCAGGCCGTGTCGACGGCGCGTTCGTGTTCCACGCGCGCCTCAAAGAGTTGTCAGCAAACGGGAGGGGCCCACAAGGGCCGGTGCCTGCCAGGGCTGCGGGACTGTTCGAAAGGGATACCGCGGCCCTAGAACATAAAGGGCCAATGAAGGAACATGGGTGTTTTTTAGTCAGTAAGAGTCTGACACTCCCTTCCGCTCTGCTCAGAGCAGGAGGAGTCATTTGATGATTTCTCACCCGCCAAAAAAAAAAAAAAAAAAAAGGGGTTATATTATCAAATTGGGTGTATTAGTGTAGTAGCTTTCTGTTAATGTAGTTGTTTATTAAGATTTTTAAACATAACTTCTCAATACTCTAGGATTTTTTCCTTTGGGTTCAGCAGAAACAACATGATGTCGTGCTGAGATCCATGCATAAGGTTCTTCAATTTCACCTTTAGTGAGACCAATTTTTAATGACGAACAATAATTGTAATATCTTATTAATTTCTTAATAACAATCCAATTACAAAAACGTTTCTTACTTGATAAAAATATGCTGTGTTAATGTGTGACATAATTATTCTTAAATCTTACTCAATATTATTCATCAAAAAATAATGTTTCAAAACACAAACCTAGATTTTAGGAGATAAGTAACAAATCAAATTAATTCTACAAAGATTAAAAATATTAAATAATGCAATGCAGATGTATATCAATTATTTGCATCACTGTACCTGACTATTGATTAAAATATAATTAATCGGATTTATCCCTAAAAAATAGGTACTGTGTTTTCAGATAACCTAAGATTCAGTGCCTGAAATTATCGTTTACCGACTAAGTTATCAGCTGTTTTAATCATTTTAAGTACAGGTGTTCCCAACCAGCCAAATGTACCTAGACAGGTAATTGATTTTCTGACCAAAAGTGAACCGACATTTTGTAAAGTCCCAGGAAGTCAAGACTAGCAACCCGCCCCTACATCGACTATAAGCTTAAAGTTTATGTTTGTACCTAATTATGAAGAGTTTTACGGTATCCCCTAAATACCATACTGTAGTGTGTGCCTGCAATCAATGATTTAAAGCATTAGAAAGCTAGTGTCCAAAACAAAGGCCAAATGTTACATTAAATATCAAGTTATAGGTAGGTCTTCATCTTTCATCGCTTTATTTATTCCTACTAATATGGGGTCGGCGCAACATGTCTACTTCTCCCACACTTCTAATCCTTCCCATATTATGTATCACACAGTCCATCCATCGTTAATTAATTTAAGTAGGTTTTTTTTTTTTTAAGAAAACTTTGCCCCACACTAGGAATTTCTCCTGAATCGTGGGTGCGTTTACAAACATTTAAACTCACATACACAAACAGCCAGACCCGGAATAACTATCTGTAGGAAAGTTATAATTTATATTAATTTTATAAATACAATGGCGCCTAAATATTATAAAGTTTTGCGTCAAGTACTCTTATCTGTTGCTAAATAACAGCTATCAGTAAGATATTACTGATTGTTATAAACATTTCAATATTACGGATAATTGGGTCCCATACAGATTATAATTATATTATTAGATATCAATTGTATAATCTTTTATGAGTGTCAACATGACTAGGTGATACTAGGTATAACCTGTTTATAAAACATAACATCACGCCTGCAATAGTTTAGGCAGATTACAGAGGTGTAATTCACACCCACATTTCGCCAGTAATGTTTAATTTCCATGCTACTTGGCTGTAACCATATTGCTAATATTTTTCAAATAAGTACTTACTTAGGTCAGTAAAACCGGCACTAATGAATCATGAAATATAACCGTAAATAAATAAATGAAAATATACAGGGTGGAAAATTATTTGCGCATGCATATCTTAATTATTTAACATTCAATAACTAGCAAGAAGAAAATTTTAATAAAGTTTTTCTTACGTTTTATATTTCTTAATTGCGTTCCTCCATTTTGTCACGAGAAATGGGTATTAGCTTTAATGAACGAATGTTATTAATGTTTAATCAATACATTCGATCAAGTATTATTTACACTATTATTTCTTAATTATTGGTAATGAGATTACACAGGTCTCATTAATTATGTTGGTCGTATTTTGTTCTAAAATATAATTTGAAAAACAATACAGGAAAGTAAATAATAACAGCCGCTCGGGTCGATCTTTAGGTTAAGCCGCGCTTGCCTAGGTTGGTCTGTGGATGGGTGACCACCCATTACATACCGAGTTTCCTCCGTGCCTCGGAAAGCACGGTTGGTCCCGGCTGTCATTTGTAGATCTTTGACAGTTGTTAAGGTAGTCAGTGGCTCGAAAGGCTGACAACCAATCTTAACAAAGGGTATCGTGTTACCCAGTGCTAGCTCGGTTGTGGAGGTCAGGTAGGCAGTCGCTCCTTGTGAAATACTGGTATTCAGCTGCATCCGGTTAGACTGGATGCCGACCCCAACATAGCTAGGAAAAGGCTATGCAGATGTTGATGACAGAAAAGAAAAATCTTCCAGTATTATGTTTGAGGTTAGTTTGCATGTCAGTCACACAAATTATTGTTTTTTTTTTTTACTGTTTCGCTTGTCTTGTGGTTGCAATCGCGACTGCTGAGCATGAGGTCCTTGGTTCGATTTTTGGGGCGCGCAAATTGTTATTGGGTTTTTTCATCAGGAATTTCTCAGTATTAGCCACGTAGCCTGGATTTATGCACGGTTGATGGCAATAGGTTCGCCCCCTATACAGGTGTGTTGTTATGTTATTAATTACCTAATTAATTTATTTGATTATAACTATTTCAAATCACTGTTTTCAAAATGAAGAATAAAAACTTTTTCTTTAGAGAGAAAAAGACATTTTTTTTTAAATATTAAATGGGCCTACTCTTGACCTCAATCTGGTCCTGGGGACAGAGATGAGGTCGACGATGGAACGAGCTAACCCAAAAGAAGCCTATTAACTCGCGACTTAAATAGATTGGGGTCATATGAACTTGGGAACACCGACGCAGGGAATTCCATTGCAAATCGATCAAAAATAGGACTACAAAGAGACTGCTTACATCCCGTGTTCATGACATTACGTAAGGGCAGATATTATCAGAAAATACAATGAAAAGAAACTATAGATACGTGAGCGATAAATGTTACGTTTGTTTGTACTTAATAAGTGCACATTTTCATGGCCGATCGTGTGAGGGTTTTACTCGCTCTGGAGGATTTTTGTAACTAAAGTTGCGTTCAAATCGGTACGGACCGATTGTGGACCGGACTCCGGTCACCACACTTTCAGGTAACAGATTGACGTACTGAAGTATCTGCTAAGATCCAGCCAGTCAGTTTAGTCAGTCAGTTCGGTACAGTCCGTACCCCACCCTTATAGATTGACCTACCTACGCTATGCTACACACTCTAATGATGTATTTTAAACCGAGATCACCATGATAGTTATGCTATTTGTTCCTGTTAGACTGAATCATTCCATTATTGGATAAAAGCATCTATCTCCCCATGACTTCTAGTTCGTTCGATCTAGTTTTAATGTGGGCCACTGAGTATTCGTTAGTGTTAGAATTTTTGACGGATACAATTCATCGAGCGTTTTTCAAGTAAGGAAATTCCATTATAGATTTTTGAAAAATACTTTTTTTTTTGTATTAAATAGGCTTGCGTTTGGCCGCAACTTGCCTGATGTGAAGCGATGAAGCGGCCTCGGGTCGACTACGGTTATCTAAAAGAAACCAATTCACTCGAACACATAAAGAATCGAAGTGTGACAGTGGTTCCTAATTAAAACTCATTTTGTATTCAGGTGAAGCATGAAGCGGGAAATTTAATTACCTAACTCAACTTACCTCAAATACACAATATTAATTCCCTGAAAGAGCCAGCAACACAAAACATTCATGTTCTTACTCATATATTGTGTATTTTATTCATGCATTTATAGTTTTCGAATGTTATTCATGCGATTTTGTTTTTTTGTTGACATGAAAAATATTATGATAATTAATGTAACTTTCCACTGTGGGTAAAAGCACGGATTTTGCAACGATCAAGCACATAGTGTGCATTATTTATGAGACGTTTCATGATCATTGAAAAGTTGCGTCGTCGTGGTCTGTAAAACTCCTGCAATATAAGCTTTTGTAGCGAGGTAAGGTTCAGAGTAAGATAACTAGTTAAATAGTATTTAAGTTTACTGATTTAACGGGCACTGTACTTACTTGCTTATTTAGTCATACTGAATACTGATTTATTTCATTTTAAAATTATTACAATTATCATCATGCAAGAAAATACAGTTAAATTAATTATAGTAGACATGATTTATTTCTAATAAACAATTCGAGGACATACATAAATGTAAAAATGAATTATTGCGAATATTTTACAACGAAGAAGAATATAATGTTGTAAGACGTTAACTAAGAAATTACTTACTAGTTAATTATACTTACGAAACAAAGAATTGTTTGACTCAACCAATAGGTACATGAATCTTTCGAATTTTTTGTTAGGTACAAGGTTGTAAATAGATACAGCCAGAAAATGATTTATTTAAGTTATTTTATTGTACCAATTTGATAATGATGACAGCATTTATAAAATATAAGCATAATTACTTATAAAATGTCCGGCTCCGCATTACATTTTTCGTTTTTCTGGTACCAACTAGTAACTTGCTTAGATTTCCAAACACAGATATTACTAATTAGCATAAAATATCGATAACATTGTCTCGATTCTGAATTATAGATCAATAAATTGTATTGATGTCTCAATATTTTAAAGTTTTGGTTGAATTAGCAGTCTTGTAACTGTTTCACAATAAAAAGAACACAAATAATATAACGAACGAACAAATATGGCGATGTCTTTATATTGTTTAAGATGAGTTAATGCTTGAAAAGATAAGTAAAAAGTAGGATGTGGAAGTATTGGTATATTAGCATAAATATGAAGACATTTAGTAGTCAAAACATTGAGTGGTTATAATATTGAATACACGTGGATTTTCTGAGTAGAACATATGGTACACGCGTGACTTATCCTCAGTTCCATGGTCTTTAATCAGTTCTTCATAACTATATGACGATTTTTTTTGCAATAACCTACATACCATAGTTTTTAACACACTCATAAGTATTTTTTGTATAGATACTTCATTCAGCTTTTTGTTTAGATTCTAGTGTCAGCTTTCAGTCAGACTTATAAGTGTAAAAAAAAAAATGTCAGGGTGATTGTTTTCTAGTTTGCATTATTCAAGTATTGCGCGATATTCATATCCTCAAGATATTTCAATTAATAAGTAATAAAATATTTATTTATTTATTTATTTTACTATTTATGTACACACAGTAGACAGCACAGGAAAATAATATTATAATACATGAGTACAAAGGTACTGCTTATTTCTCAAGAAATTTCTGCCAGCAGACCTGCAAAAGGAGAAATGAAAAAGAAATGTAGACAATAGTGTGTGAGAAAAGGAAGAGAAAAATGTGTTTATGTAAATAGTACATTTTGATATAAGTGGGGAAACTTTGCTATTGCCTTTGAGGCGGAATTCACAACGGAGCCGCAGGCGAGGTTGTTATGGAACTGAGAACTGCAGTAACAAATGCCCACGTGTATAAAACGACGTTTTTCAATACACATTCGAAGAAATAAAATAATAGAACGAAATATTGTTTTTGTAATAAATTATCAGGAAACTATGATTTAATTTGCTTTTTTTCCGCGCTTTGCTTTCACCAGGTTGAAGAAGAAGCAAAGGTATGAAGCCGCTAAACAGCTTAATATGAAAAAAGAAAGCTAAAATATTTTTGAATTAAGAACAAAAAGAAATGTTAATTTGTTCAGAGAAGTAAACGTTTATTTTAAATTATCATGTGTATCTATGATATTTATTCTATTTATAAACTCAATTTAAATTTTCAAAAAATATTTACGCCGTAAAGTCGTAGGTATATTTCTTTGCCGAGATTAAAAAAAAATATCGCTGACTATAGGCATTGAACCAATTTTGACTTAGTATAAGTATACTTATTCCTTTATCTGTGGATTTTTTTATTTCCGCACGGGTGAAGTATATTGAAAAATATATTTTCAATACACTTTCTCGAAAACTGGTTCTTAGCGCACTACGATTAGGTTTAACATGCAATGTATTTTACACGCGTGGATTTTTAATATTTTTCCGCACACGTGCGGAAATAAAAATTTCCACAGATAACAAAATTATACTAAGTCCGAATGGGTGCATTGTATAGTCAGCAGTGTTTGTTTTTTTTTTCAAATCGGCAGTGATATGCGTCTTTACGGCGTAAACATTTTTTTTTAATATTTAAATTGTGATTATAAATAGAATATCATAGATAAACATGATTATTTAAAACAAATATTTACATTTATGAACAAATTTGTTCATAAAAGTAAAACATTTATGTGAAATATTTGAATATTCTATTTTTCATATTAGGCTGTTTAGTGGCATCATACCTTTGCTTCAGCTTTAACCTGGCGAAAGCAAAGTGCGGAAAAAAAGCAAATTAAATCATAGTTTCGTAATAATTCCTGACAAAAATACTTTCCGTTCTAATATTTTATTTCTTCGTAAGTATATTGAAAAACGTCGTTTGATACGCGTGGGGATTTGTTACTGCAGTTCTCGGCTCCATAACTCGCTCGCCTGCAGCTCGGGTGTTAATTCCTCCTCGAATCCAGTAACAAAGTTTCCCCACTTATATCAAAATACTATTTGTTATGACTCATACAAATACAAAAGGAATTTTATCCCAAAAATAAGCTCATATAAAACCTAAAGAATTCCTATAAATCTAGTCAGAACACGTAATTTTTCGCTACCACATGCGATGTTACGAATTCCCCAATATTTATGTTAGTTTTCGAAACATTTATGTTAATAAAGACCTCCCAGACACTCATTAGAATTTACAGTCGCTAGAAACTGTGCTCATTTTGTATTCAAGGCACGCGAAGTTCAAGGCCGGAGCGAGAAAATTCATTACCAACTGAGTATTTGCACAGAATAATACAGAAGGTTGATTCCAAGTTACTAGCAAAAAAGAACGCACACTTACAAAAAAACGCTTCACGAACAGTGAGTGCAAGCGCACTCGCGACTGGCATTCGGTCGAGATTGCCGTACCTACGTATATACGTACGCGTCTATGTTAGCGTGCGCCTGTTTGCGCTAGCTCTATGGAACCGATACCCACCCGATCTTCTGTCTGTACTATTCTGTGGTATTTACCTCCACAACGTGGTAGTTTCCCTCTATAAGAATTGTATACTTATGTATTAGTAGTAAATAGTACGAAGTACGAGTACATTTTAATTAAAACGGGTAGAATTCCAGACGGCACTAATTTGAATTTCGTATTTTGAAATGTCGCTCGTGAGCTTGACTTATACTTACTAACTTACACCTAAATGTACCAACCAACGGTATTACTAATAAAGTCTATGCTTTAACTTTTCCTTGAAGTTTGAGAATTTCCCCTAGTCAGACGCAATCTAAAAGCGGGACTTTTGTGTTAAATTAGTATTCTAGAAGGTTTTTCGTTTAAGAATCTAGGATTGTTGATTGAACACCGATGATAGTCTTTCTTGAATCTTGTCAAATTCAACGCAAATCTAATTTTGTATCGAGATTCATCGTCTTTCTTAGTTCCAGAATTAAGACATTCGTCTTTCAAAAATGTGACAGCTTGTGTTTGAAATTGGAACGACTGCATTCCGCATTCATATTTTATGAGGAAATAATGCACAAAGGTTGCAAGCACCATATTAACGGTGTCCTTCAATCGAAGCATTTTTTTTTTACTGTAGCCTTGAAGCGCCATAATACCAGTATTTTATGCCATGCAGCACGAGTATTTATTTGCCTGTCTAGTATTTGTGAATTTTATTGATCATGTTGCGATATTATTTTTTATCTTATCCCCTTATCACATTGCTTGAGAATGGATTGATGGAACTAGGTTACTGGGCTTTAACCTGCGTTATATAATAAATTATCAGTTCTTGAAATTGTCAAGTATTTTTTCTTTGGAATGGACAATGCTGATCTGATAAAACATTGCGAAAAAATCGCTTTTTTTAACAAATAGTTCACATCACTATTGTTTCCATTAATGATTCTCACGTGTGAATAACTAGTAAATACTCCTTGTTTTATTTTATGACGTGAATAAATATGGAAATTAATTATTTAAATTCCATTTCCTTACGCATAAACTTGAGGAAGTCACCGAATCTAAATAATTATTCGCTACTATTTTAATGAGAGCTGTAAAACGGCTAATTCGAATAATCGAATAGTTTGACGGAATACGAATATTTAAACCTTTTTTTCTTTTTATGTAAACACGAAAACGTGCTTACACGTGTAACGCTCATTAAACGGAGTTTATTTGTTTTTTAAATATCTACTTTGGATCAAATTCTCAGTTTTTCGGTCACAAATTCGATTTCAACTCCATTCTAGTTTGACAGATTTGTATGGAATCTATTCATTTCAAATTAAAATTCAAAATAGAACACAAACATGCACATAGTAATTCAGAATGTTTTTCTGCACAGTTCAAAATTTTGAGAAAAACCGTTTATACTAAGTATTTTTGTACTGCTATCGATTTAATACAAGAATCTTTTTCCCTCACACAGCCATAATGCATTGACGTAAGTTTACTACTATTTCAAAAGAAATTCCTGTGTCAGTACCTTGCGTAAAACGGAATTCTTCAACGATGCGTCAAGTAAATTTGTTAGAATTTACGTTTAATGTACGTGACGGTTCCTATATCAAACGTACAAGTGAAATTGTATTAGTAATTACGCCGTGGAAATCCTACGCCTGTAATATTCAAAGAATTTTTATGTAAAAACATATTGATGATTTTCCTTTTATGCAAATATAAACAAGCGTGTAATGTGTGATATTTGATTCTGATTTGTTTATACTAGTTAGTATAAGGAAACACGTGTAGTTCTCTTACGAAATTAATATTCATAACAAAAACACGTATAGAAAAGAAAATTATACTTAGTAAAGAACACACTCATTACTAACATTAAGAACATTCATCTAATTGGTATTTTTGAAAGAAAGCTAAAAGACTTCCTGATTAAAAAGACATAGGTATTACTATACTCTGTAAATGTATTCTTTGAAGAAAAAAATAAAATAAAAATGATTGCGATACTCAATAGTATAATGTTAATGAGATATAAATTATAAGAATAATAATAATAATAATAAAATATATTTCCCAAAAATACAGATAATAAGTTTACAATTTTGAATTCATGTTAGAGAACACTATACTTGTCATTTGGATGCTTCGGAAATCTGTACACAATAGATTAAACTCTGTCTCATAAACTAGGGTAGAATAAATATGATATAATATAAAATGTATGAAAAATAATAATTAATATAATATAATGTATATTAAAGTAATAAGTAATAAGTATGGACTTATTACTTATCCAATGAAAGACATTGACATTCGGCAATAGGGAAGCGTTGGACGCCCCAGCTAGATGGACAACCTGACAACCTTAAAACGGTGGATGGGTCAAAATGGAAGCGAAAGGCCACAGAGGACAGGGTGTTATGGCAAAGATCAAAATACCCTCTCAGACACTAATATACATAGCCCTCATGTGATTTGACCAAGATTATGTCTGGACCTAAAAGGGACAACGACCTCCAACACCATCATCGCCATTTAAGAGGCTTATCATAAAGAGTTACTTGGATTTTTCTAAAGAATAATGCTGAAATTCCCGGAAAATTATATCTAAAAATTTTTTTTTTCTCTCCTCCCGCTCTGGGCGGAGCGGAAAGGAGTGTCAGACTTTTACTGACTAAAAACCATCCATGTTCCTTCTTTTGCCCTTTATGTTCCAGGGCCGCGGTATCTCTTTCGAACAGTCCCGCAGCCCTGGCAGGCATCGGCCCTTGCGGGCCCCTCCTGTTACGCAGAGGTGTACCTAATAGTACACTCACATGTCGCCTGTTATGTTTAAGTACAATTTAATAGGGGGCTAGCTTATTGTCATCAACCGGGCTTAAATCTAGACTCCGCTGAGCAGGCTGCTACTGAGAAAATAGACATGCCCAAGAACGCAAACCCGTTTATAAACTTACAAATATTCGCCAATATTCAATCTCCACACGTCAAAGCATTCAAGTTACCTAAGGATGATTACCTGGCCTATGAACCCAAGTTTTTGTTACGCACTGTGCCCGGTAGCAGCGATACCTACATATCACGTTACCTAATGGCTGACCGTAAGATTATCAGTGATTAATGACTTTGTATGGAATCTAGATATTGTCTGTAGTAGTCTGTGGTCTACGAGTATTTTTTTATGTTAACCAACTCTCATAGTTTGTTAACAAATCGGTGAGTGAGTACACGAGTACTGAGGTGACATTGGATTTTCATAGCTGCTCTTGTGTCTTTATGCGACTGCTCAAAGTTATTTGGCAGTGATTACCAACACTACATTTGAGTTATACTCGTAGTATCGATCACTAACGATCATCTGCTTATTGCTACATGTCACAGAGCACATTTTATTTTAGTTAATTTCAGTTTTTTTTTGAATATTTAATTAGTGATTCTACCAGGAACACATTATAATTAATGAGCTGAAAAATGTGGTGGGAAAATATTCCCTTTGCCTTATAAAGGGACTTAGTTTTTCAGTATCAATGACCTGATTAGGCTTACTTTTATTATGTCTGGTCTTCCATTAATCCGATAATCCATGTGCTGCTTTTTACAATGTCGGCACAAAATAGTTTTTACCTATTCATTCTTCTATGCATGCACCGGTGTTTTTTCTTTTAAAAGGCCTTATATAACCTAAGGCCAACTTGCACGAAAAACTTAACTCAGAATTAGTTGCTAATACGAGGTTAAATTGACAGTTTATCATACAATATTGTCAATTTAACCTCGCATTTAACACTGATTTAAGTTTTTCGTGCTAGTAGCCCTTAGGGAAACAAACACGCAAATTGATTACGTACCGCTGCATATTTTATTACGTACACACTTTATATTACATACAAAATTATCATATTTTTTTCAGATCGACTAGTATTTATGTAAGTAGTACTTATTATGTCGTAAGACTCGTCTAGTACTGAAGTTTTATGAGCTATTGTACGTTTGTGTTAGCTAAGAGCATGTTCAATAAAAAATGTACCTAATCTATTCAATCGTTGCGTCTTTGGACGTACCAACGCAACGTAGACGCTAAGATAAGAAACTACATTCTTGTTTTCTTTTACGGCGTAAACCTACCTTGTTTATGGTGTGGAAATACCGAAATATTGGGTATTTTCAGTACGTAAAACTCTTTTGTGCCGAAGTTTACAGTTGCAATTACGATGGTTTTGGTAATTTCGTGGTTAATTTAGGTAAGCCTGTGGTATTGGGGGCCTTTTGGAATTACGTTTCAGCCATATGCTTAGTCACAGACTAGGAGGTAGCTCTTAATATCACTACGTCATGAATGCCAGTTATTACTCTGGTTTCACAGAGTGAACAACCTTTTCAGTATCGGAAAAACCTGACTTTGATTTTGTTTGTAGGCTTACATTTTCTACATTATGTTTAACACTGTTAGTAGAACAATCAATACTACAAATAATTTGTACTCACATCTAATAGACAATGTATTAGATGAAATAGTTCGTGTATTGGTCTATCAGGTGATTGACCAACATATTCGATTTTATTGTTGAAAACATATATACAAATTTTAATCTTTGCTTATCATCTTAGAAATAATACAGTCATAATACCGGAAAGATAACGCTATTTTAGTAATTAATTAGAAACAAGAATAGGTTGTAGCTATTACTATCTGATCGATATGAGGACCAAATGGTGTAAGTACCTATGAAAAATGATAAACTGCCAATCGATGATGAAATTAAGAGAAACAATGTGTTTATTTATTTAACACTTCAAGCACAAAGTACAGAGGCGGACTTAATGCCATAGGCATTTTCTACCAGTCAACCTTACCTTATGTTATGTTCCCTGCCTTATGTTCTTTGTTTCTTGCCTTATGTTCCTGGATACCTACCGGCCTAGGTATCTAATATGAATGAACATGATTGTTGGAAGGACTAGTAACATTAGTAAATAGGTACCTATGTAAGAAACCCGTATCATAGTTTTACTATGATAACAAACAATTTATCAAATCTAATAAATTAAACTTCAGTTGCTAATGCCTTAGAGAATAATATTCCGACATTTTATCTTGAGAGGTGGCATTACAATATGTGTATCTATTTAACCATAAAACATTTATCTACACGTAGGCGTATACTAGACAAATACAGTTGGCATTGTTTGCGTTTTTCACCTGACGAGTAAGATTATTTTCTAGTTTTAATCTACGTAAATATTATGTCTCTTTAACATTAGTCATGACTTCATTATGCCATCATCATCAACATTTCCCTGCCCTTGTCCTAATTTACTGAAGGTCGGTGCAGCTTCTTCTAATATATCTCTATATGTCAATGGTCCCTACCTTTCCAACCATCACATATCATCCATATCACATCCATCCATATCATCTTTTACACCGTCCATCCATCGCTTCTTTCGTCTTCCTCTACTCTCATACTCAAAATTTGCCTCACGTTTGGTCTTAATCATTCTTCTGCATCACGAGCACAAACCAACCAATTTCCACGCAACTTTTCAGTCCTCGGCGCCTCTTTAACGCCTTCATAATTTCGTCCCCAAGCGAACGAAATTGAAATTAGAATGACGTTTATTTTTTTGTTTTTTTCGGTGTGCCTATTTTTTTGTCTTGTGTCTTGTTATGGATATTATGTAGATGCTCATGTGTTTCTCTTATCTGTTCCAGGTTACCACAGCTTGCCGTCTCTGCGAAGATATTGTGCCTCCTGATGGTAAGTTTTACATCTTAGAATTCTTTAATTTCGTATCACAGCCAAGACAATGATTTTCCATCATTCTTTGTTTTTTTTTAAGTGACGCGGTCATACGGCTGTTGGTGATTGAACTTGACTTGCTTAGCATATCGATTTTCATTGTGATTATAAAGCGTACATATTTCAAATGTGTCTTAAAAGTTTACCTAATATACGACCTTGTATGAATTAGTCAGTAAAGTAGCTTTAATAAAAACTGTAAGCTGAAATGAAAAAATATTTACGATGGTATAAAATTGTGACTTTTAGGAACAAAAAATAGCAATGACATAATTAAAATAATAACAAGCGCTAATCTTTAGCGTGACCTGTTCTCTTATCTTCCTACTTTATTGTACTTAACAGGTTTTTAAATCAAAAAAGAATAAATCGTACTGCATTAATAGACATAAAATTAGTAACTCATTTGGCATAGAACATAAATTTTAAAACTAATTCTCAATTAATCTGCGATAAAATAAATTAAGTGTGATCATAAAGTTTATTAATGTTGTGAGAGGTTTTAATTAAATAAAAATAAAGTCAGATCTTTAAGGTTATCGGGTGTAGTCATAAACTTATAATTTGAAGCGTGGTAGTCTATAAAATTCGCTACTGTATAATTATAATCAATTTGATTTAAATTAGTGGGCAAACAGCCCACTATAAGCAGTAAAGTTTTTTTTTGGAAAGTTGATGATAATTTTCCCCTCCCAGTTTCCCAGTCTCCTCTTAGCATCGAGTATTAAAATTCTCATTTTAAAGAAGTTGTTCGAAGTTTTTGAATGTCTAAAATGGAAGACCTAAAAGGTTATTCCACTTAACAACTCAATTATCAAAGTTGGTAAAATTCAAATCAAACCACTACTTGACACACATGAAACCATTAGTATGGTTTCCAAATAAAATTTCTCACTCGATGATTGAAAATTAGCATGAGGTGTCGATTTGCCTGATTCGCTCCTATCTAGGTTAGGTATACTCATAACCCAAGTATGTGCGCTCTTAATAAAACCAATTTACGTAACACGTAAAAAGGTCAGTTATCCGGTATAAAAGGATTAGTAATTTCAATCGCAGCCATCATTTTATTCACATTAGCTAGGTGTAATGAGAAAACGTCTGCCGGTTAGCTGTGAAGCGCATACGACGCGTTTTAGTGCGATAAAAGTTCTGAGAAATACTTCGTAGCATAAAGATTCCAAACAAAATGTGCAAGCATGCAATTACAATGTTAATTATTATTCCTAGAGATGCTCTCTTGATCGTATCGTATTCTAATTTACACTAAAGTCACACAAAAAATAACCGAGGAAATACCAATCTATTACGAGAACACGTCATACTTCAGAATAAATACAATTATACAATTAATTCTAAGATTGCATATTCATCTTGTCTACGAAACGATAACATAAAATGTAATTATGTAAATATTTCGACAAGTCAACAATTAAGATTAAGAACACCGAGGTTGAGTAAATAACTAAGCTTCGGTATTTCCAATTTGTAATCCGCGTTTGATTAGGTTACATGTAGCGTTTGTGCCTATCTAAGGCATTTGTAGCTTTAACAGAGCCTACCTGAATATATTTCTGATGATTGAAATCGATCTGCATTATTATATCATTAGAAAATGTTTTTGTCATGTGTTAGGCGTAGGTTTCCTAGAGGGAGTTCCACAAGGGACTGTTTTAGGCCCTTTGCAGAGAACGATACCCCGCAACCCTGTTTCTGCAGAAAATGTTTTACCCTTCGTACTATTGTTTGAAATTTTCAATAGTATGAATATACCTATGTATTTCATTATCTTTCATAATATAGATGAAGTATTTTAAATTATTTAAACTTCTTTCTCGTGATTTCAAGTAGGTACGTTCACTGTACGTATCTTTGGCTTATCGTTTTGTAATTCATTTAAAGTATTGTTTTCTTTTAAATATTGGAACACCGTGACTGATTAGCGTTTACTTACAAACAAACTAACAATTTATTTTCTTGTAAATTATAAACATGTTTTGTAAACTTGTTTTCAATTTTTAAATGGGTATCGTATATAACGGAATACTTTTGTAGTTAAGTGACTCTACAGATTGTGCAAGAAACCACAGTATTTTAGTAGTTACCGTTGATACCTAATAGCTGTGCTTTGTTTACAATAAATTAAGCTTAGAACCTTGTACTAACATATCTAAGGCAACGGGTGGCATGTAACATTGTAAGTATTAGCTTCTGCTAGAGTGCCCAAGTGGATGGGTTCGGTGTAAAGCGAGGAACTGTTTTTTGAAAGCTTCAAATCTAAATTTTCTTCAGAAAGTCAGGTGCGAGGTATCCAAAGTATCCAAAAAGTACCCAAAGTAGGACTTGTGCCTGGTGCACTTCTGTAGTTTCTCCCCATGGGATAAAGACATATTAATATATGAATTTCAATTTTAGAAACATCGATTCCAATCACAGGATATTCTTCATACTTACGCCTCATATTGAATGACATTCTCTGGAACAAACAGTGTTTACTTAGTACAATTTACTGGCTTGGCTTCTAACAGGTATATTAATGTTCTTGATTGTACACAAATATACTTCAGGGTTCCGCATTCGTTTGATACGGACGTCTAGACGTTGACGTGACGTGTCCCGCCGTCACTATCGGACGCACGACGATAATAAATCAATCACTCAGTTATTTAATTAAATCAATCAATTATCTGTTCAATAACGTAATATTGATTTGCGATGTTGATTATGATCAGGGCTGTTACGCTTGTTGAGATATGAAGAAGAAGATGTGATTTTTTTTGTTTCTAAGTAAGCAGTTTTAGCTTTTTTATTAATATTAACCATTAATATAACTTTAGAATAATGTTGTCAATGAATTCTTTGAATCGGTTATGTAACTACCATTGACAAATTGACTACCAAATTCTAGTAAATGACATTAGTCTGTACGTGACTGCGGCTTAGTGGTCGTAATTATCACATGCGCCTCATACATTATTAGGTATGGTCAAAAAACGTAGTGCTAAAAAACATTACGTGATTTTTACTTCAGTAAACGTACGCTTTACTGGGAAAGTATAAAATTGGGTAGGTTACAACTCAATTGACAAAATGAAGGAAATGGGGCAAATAACTAATGTTAGACAATAACATGAAAGCTAGTTTAATGTAAAATTTGTTCGGTTTGAAATGGTAGCACTCGTAGACTAACTGAGTTCTTATTGACCATGGTCAAGACGGGCCCCTAAAGGTCAAAGTTATTAATACTCCGCAGCTACATATATACGACTACTCCTTCGCTTGATAAAATCATTAAGCTTATAACATACACGGATAAAATACGTACTAGAGACCCTATAATCAGGTCTAAAGTAGTGTCTAATAAGGCTAAAACTCCATTAAAAATTGTAAAGACTCCCTATTTTTCCGCGAACAGATCATATTCAAAGTAAGGGACATCAGAGAGTTTAGCGGCCACCTATCATTTGCTATGATTACATACGCAAACACTCCACGCTGTCCGATGAAGAAATTTGCTCTTATTGAATACCGCCTATGACTAGTTTTTCAATTACAAAGCCTGCTATAATACATGGGTTATGTTATTATGTAATATTGGATCGTAAATGATGAGGATCAGTTTCTTTTAAGCTTTCAATGTTCATCGATATTGATTTGTTGTAGGCGTATTGATTCTTGTCATTCATTTTATAGGTTTGTCTTTTGGCTCGTGCTTATTCACAACAATCTTAAATCTTATAAACTCAATATGTTTAGAAGTATCGTTTTTCCAAACTATAACTGTTATCGTTTTTTCGTCAAGTTTTCCATAAATATCATATTCCGTCCCTGCCTTTGCATTTCTAAATTATGTGAGTCACGGCATTATGACAAAAAATTCAAATGTGCATCAAAAAAGACGCAGAGATTTTACTGTTCAAAGTCCAGTTAGCTGTTAACTAGGATTTTTATTCAGATGATGAGACGATAATCATACTAAATCACGATTTAGGCCAGCACTAATTATTAAGCAAACTGCATATCTAGCACGACTAAGTGTTATCGAGAAAACTCACGTAAGTCTCTGGAAAATTATATAAATTGATTTTGAAACCTTTCTATTTCAAAATAGCGATTTAATTATCGAGCTGATAATGAAAATTTCAACACATGCATTTGACTTATCAAATCTTCTTCAATCTTCTATCAGTATTATTTTGAAAGCTGATAATGCATTAGTCTATGATTGTAATACTTTCATTAATATGTATTACTATATCCTTCCTTATTATCATCTCTTTTTGCTTCTTTTAATTTGTTGCAACTCAAGAGCCCATGTAATCTTTAATAATAATATCTCAGTACTATCTGTTGTAGTTCGCTAATCTGCCTGCTTCCATGTGAAGGCCTCCACTTGAGAACACTCGACATTTTGGCGACACATGTCCTGTAACTGGGTTATCAGAATCAAAAAGATTATTGATACCAAGTGCATTGATACCACTAAAAGCTGCGTGTGACTAATTCAAATGTATGTCTACTCAAAGTTCATTCTGTCTGGTTCGTACTCGACGTTCGCATCAATATCATCTTCACCAATTTTCTTCATTCTTACTTGATTTGGCATCGATGTTTTTCTTTGACTCCCATAAAAGTATCAAATATTAGTCATCGGTCCATTCTCTTTTTCTTGATAGATAAATCACATTCGAATTACAGAATAAGTAATTTCCTCTACGCAAGAATTACAACTAATATTGGGCTGTTTAGTTCAAAATTTATCTGTCACCCGGTCGGTATCGGTTGACGTACCTATGTAATCGATATGTAAACGTTTCGATATAATAAATTGAGCAACATTTGTTTTGCATTGAAATCTCGGAATGCAGTCGAATATTGTATCTATTCGATTCAGGTAGGAGGAAGTGTTTCAACTCAAAAATCTAAATTATTTTTTTCATGAAATGCGGAAGTAAGGATTCACGCTTCACATGATGATTTTATGCAAATTATACACAAAAAGCTGACATTAAAAACTAACTTAATTATGTATTCCTCTGTGATTACGAAATTGGGTATAAATCAAAAACGAAAAAAAAGACAACCGAAAATCGAATCAATATCCTTGTTTTAAAAAGAAATCCGGATTCAGTAAAAAATGTGGAATTAAACGCATTATCACATAAATGCGACAATATAATAATTCTACCAAAAAATGTCGTGAGACGGGTTTATGCAAGACCACTAACGGATCTTAGCAAATCATTTACACGATTTGTCGTTTAACACTTTTGTGGTACGTTTTTGCTTTTGAATCTCTCTTATTTCATAAAAAGAGAGATTTAAAAAAACTCTCTTCTTCTTCTGAAAAGAACATTGTCCCAGGCAAGTAATTAACTCATTATTTAGGTTTCAACGTGTATTTCAATATTCACATAAGAAATTGCCCCAGTAAGTTCAAGACAACATATAAAACAAACCTCACATTTTTTTACAAAGTAAATAAATGTTTTATTAACCTCAGCTTGTTACATTATCATAGTAAAACAATTATTATCACGTTATCTTGTCGCGTGTGTGGCCGGTCTAATCCGTAAGTAATGTTATGTTGATAAGGATTTGGAAACCAAACTGATCTTCATTGTGAGGTCTCACTTGCAGCTTACCGTCATCCTTGTAGACTGAATTCTTTAAACTGACTGGTTTGGGAAGATTTTCAGTTTATTTGCTAGAATTTACATGTGTGTTTAGATCTTCTGCATCGGATACTTTATTCAGTCCAATTACACGATCGGTATCTTTCGTATAACGTAAACTTCTGAGCCAAAATTTGGTGCATTAAAGATCTGATGTAATATTATAGACTTTTTCTTTACGTTTTGTAAAGAGTCTTTATAAACGATGATGCAACTGTTAGTGCTTATTGCTTTTCAACCCCGCTCGGAGAAATGTGTGAAAATAAATCATTTAAAGCCATACAGCTCCCCGGGACAGTTTCGCTGAGGCACTTTCTACTTCTACAATAGTGAGGTGACCTATACATGTATCGGACTGATAGCCCCTTAATCGAACGTTTCAAGCTAATCCAAGATTAGCCATCTTTGATAGAGAAGTTAGGAAGTGATTACAACGTATCGCATTTAGGTCAGCCGTGTTGAAAGATTAGGCTTTGTCTACAAAGGTGTCTATTTCGTAATAACGTTTGATAAACGCCTTTTATTGATTAGGGATTTTATCAATGCCGACATAACATTTTCAATAAGTGTCAAATACATTCGTTTTAGGAGTAATATGTATTTAAGCTTACAGCCATTGACTCTTTTATTATTCCCAAAGATCAAATAAAAAAAGGTAGTAGAATAACATCAGTAAAACCTAACGTGTTTTTTGTCCGAATCAAAATGGCGTAAATCCCTCAATAAATTTTGATGAACCCGGATTTTATGGACAGACACAATAAAATGATAATGACAGTCATGTCCGATAAAAATTTCTTTTTAAACTCAACATAGGTATATTATATGAGGTGTGACAGAGAAATTACGTTATCGATGACTGCACTGAAAATCACACCTTCCAGAACATGATGAGGAATATAAAATAAAAAATAAGTATTTTATATTCAAAGGTGCAGTTTTATCAGCCAAGGTCTATTCTTTATATCTCGGTTTCGTAGGCCTTCGTTGTCAATGTGAAAAGGGTTGAAATTAATTCCGTTTTTGGGCCATCATTCTAAAAATATCTGGGTTCTATTATAAAGCAACCTTATTTTACCTTACCATGGAGGCGAGGCGCGTGTCGTTCCAAAACAGAAGCTCCAAAGCTTTACCGGTAAACGATAAGAATTGAAAAATAATCAAAAGCTTACATAACACTTTATGCAGCTGATTAAATATCATTATACCAATTACTAACAAGCGTTGAAGTAGCTAGCCAAGTACTGAAGATTACATGGTATTGAGCACCGGTATCTGTGCTCTGTACCGTGAAAATTTCCGATACACTAGGTACAGGATAGTTTTGGTCGGTTGACATGTAATCAAGCGTCCATAATGCGTTTACTCGGAGCTGCCAAGATAAGCCCAATGACAAAACGATCAGTGACCTCCAAATACGCGATAATTGCATATATGGATGGTATCGACCTTCCTCTCAATACATGTACCGTAAACATGATTTGGTGAATGCTAATGTTGAAAGAATATTTGTAGTAGACACAGTTAGTTTCGAAATGAAAGTTAAAGGAATAGATGAAAATGTTTTGGGAAAGAATGGACGAAATTATATGGATCTTAGGAAACTTTAAACTCTTAAAGACATGGAAAACAAAGAAATAAAATATCCTACTGCAAAAATCAAGTTAAATATCACAGAAACAAATTATCAAAATAAACTAGTTCTCTAAATATTTATATCGTTGCGTGTAACGCATAAATTACATGGTTACAACATTTAGATATGATATCTCGATTAATTTATCTTAATAGAATCAAGCGTACAGAGTTTAATATCACATGATGCTACAACTAATTGAGATAAACATACATTTATTTATTTTCTGTAAATATGATTACCGTTTATTGCTGTTGACTTGACTAGCTTTATAAGATCATACTTTACTGTTTTATTAAACACCAATGAAAGATTATATTCTCCACTTCCTAAAAGTATATGAAAATCTCAGTAATTTCCATTAACATAATTAACTCTCACATCTTGTTTGGAAACAGGACCGTTATTTTTAAGTATTACTCGTTCTGACATGATATGATTATGTGTCAATCATTTAAAAAAACTAAAAGTTTTTCTGTTAATTAAACTTTCGTAATGCAAGCTCTCCAGTCGTACACGTTTCTACAAAACTAACAACCTTATCTATCTCATTTACATTTACATGTATTGGTTTTACTAAATTGCTATGGCTACGACAACAATTCGAATAACTTAAACATTCAACACTAAAAAGTAAATGCGGTATTGTTTACAAAAAGTTCACGTGAAATGCAATATGGCTGAATAGTGACCGCGTCGCGGTAGCCTATGCTTTCCCACCTGAATATGACACCGCTCGTACAGTTATAAAAGGACCTAAAACAACTGTAGATAAACATGAAAAATCAACTTTGATAGGCATCTAAATAGGATTTATTATTGCCTAAACGTCACAATCCGAACCCTCAGTCTGACGGATTAGCAAAGCACGGCTGACCCATTAATACGATCGATTGTTTCCTTATTGTGGTGCCTGCGACGCGTGGTTCTAGTAATAATTACAAAATTCAATATGACTATAGTAAGTGGTAGTAATTTCTGCGAAGCGCACGTAACATCACCGTTTGAAATATGCAAGCGTCGAGATTATCACCGCATGGGCGTGTTTGTGTAGTTGTTACATTATAATTTGATTAGTAATACTAGATATCACACGTAGTAATTTAATCAGCTGTGAGTTTTCAAAACAAATCTAGATATGGCTGTGGAAATTAAAGAGAATTTTTGTCATGTTTCTGGGTTAACGAGTAAAATATTCAACATCTCAACTCGTGAAGTTCGCAAGGTCATAGGAGATAGGGTTTGATCAATATCTGCGTAATGAGGTGTCGGTCGACACTGGCGCCATTAAAATCCCGGTGAAAGCACCTACAGAATAAGGAAACTAATTTAAACGACTTGACACTTAGCTGTTAGAATAAGGTGGAATGGACCACACGCAGCAGAAGAGTGTTGGAAAATTTCTCTATAACATCTTTACTAACTTTTACATCTCACGCTTTCCTTTGACTAGGAGGACCAGTATTATCTTAATCAATTGCCAATGAAACTGCAGTCAGCCTTAAGACATTCCTTTCCTCGTTTTGAATTTTCAATTCTGAATTACTTTTCATCTATGTAGTGGTAGCACGTTTGTGTTACGTCACTCCTGTGACACAGTCTTCAATCATTAACAGTCGTGAGTAATCCTTGCGTAAATCAGAGTTTTACGGCACAGTGTTATCGCGCCGTCAATTTAGCATGACCATCAGTCTGTTTAAACGCCGATAGCGGCGAAAATATCCAGTTCTGCGTTTCATTACGAGAATACACACAAAATGGCTCAATAAGTTCATGAATTTAATGGCCGTAGGTAGTCTTGCTAAATGTTTATTAAGAGATCTTGTCGTACTTGGTAATTTTCATAATTATCACCCTTACAAACCTGATTCACGATAAGCTGGACGTATTAGAATATTCTGAATCGTTTGTGAATTTATTCCTGCGCTCCATCAAATTGAAATCTTATCTTGTTCTGTTCGTTCTTCTAATTGTGCAATCAATTTGTTGATTCGAGGTTATCGCTGTTGTTTATAATTTTGATAACATTGGTGGTTTTGTTTTTGTTCAGGTGGTGATCTGCGGTGCGGTGCCATCGATGGTCCGGTCGGTTCGCCTCTACAGCCAGTGCTCCCATATGTACGTCAACGTGTTTCCAAACGGTACCGTCATGGCTCGCTCCGATGGAAACGACCAGCGTAAGTACTTTCTGGATTTAAAATTTTACATCCTATTTAATATGTGACTTTTACTGCATACTTTGCTAAGGACATCAAATCCTCATTGTGAGAATACTAATAAAGTTGAATGCAGTAAAATTACCATCATAACTGTGATTATAAAACTAAACAGCGTAGATAGATATTATTTTTAGGTTAGTACTACAAAAACAAAGTAGGAATAGTATAAAATTACAAAAAGCTGCAATCCAGCAATATTGTAAAACAAAACAATTTTACCAATGCAGCTAAAACCGATCAAAACAAGGAAATACGTAGCAAAATCCAGGTTGTAAAACTATATCTATTCTGACACTGCAAAGTAAACACGAGATATGATTCATGATGTCCGATTACAATTATCAATTACCTCCAATTGAATTACGAACGCGAGGACAATACAGACATTAGCTGTTGAATTAGTAATGCCGTAATTGTCGACAATCGACCGTTTCGTTCGGAAGCAGTTATTAGAGAGCAGAGGTATGCAACCGTCGTCGTCTGATTAAAGAGCAGTGGATTTCGTGAATATAATTTGTATACATGAAATTGTTAAATGTATGTAGCAGTACAAAGGCCATCGATGCGAAAAAGCTTACCTGACCCCTTATATATGCAGCAATTTTTTTTGTCCAAAAAGTTTCAACATTTTCTGGTATTATGCATGGTAGCAGTTTGCTCGTCCGGCATAGATGTTCTCTATTTACAACTGTATAGTTTAGCAAAAACAAATAAGTAAAATTCAAAACGAGAAAGTCCAGTTTCTATAAAAGAAATGTAATCGATTTACCCTGTTACTGATCATGAAAAGGTTGAGTACCACTGCTTTAGACGGTAGGTGCCAGGTGTGTCCTTTCACTTACATTAATTTAGACGCCTCCTGAAAATAAAACCAAAATGGTGTACATTACACATTTTTACAGCTGCTTATTCTCGGGGTAATAGTTAAGACTCAGGCGGGAAAATACATGAATAATGGATTGTGGAATTAATGTGTGATGAATTAATTATCTTGTTGACAGATACTTCATGACCAATTAAGAGGATTAAATGGGTTTTTTTTTGTGATGACCATAGCGGTGTTATTAATCTCAGGAATCTTATGTAAATTCTAATACATTTTGCATCATCGGCGATAGAATGCTATGCATCAACAACAATATTTGATCTTATTTAGGACAAGGCCAAGTATAGTCCCTTGTTGAAACCTTTTTCAAGCATTTTTACTATTATTAGAATACTCGATACTATTTCTATGTTTTGAATTTAATTTATACATGAGAACTAAATGTAACACAAGGAACCTTTCTTAAACAAGTAAAGAAAGTTACACAAGAAGTGGAACTCAAAGATGTACTATGAAGGCTGCATTCGCTAACACAGTAAAAGCACGCGGTGTAATAGTGTGTAGGGGCTAGACGTGAGAAACTATAGGAATATGTCAATACTTGACGGGTCAACGGCCAGTCACCGCAACAGGTACGGACCACTGTGCGATATAGTAACGGGTACAGCATTGCTACGAAGTTATGACTGTGAAATGTGACTGTTCTTAGCGTTTCGCATATTTTATACCTGGTTTATTGCTGAAAAGGACTTAGTTCAAGGATTCCAACAGTCTTAAGGCATGTCGTTTTGGTATTTTTATTACTTTGTTTCTACATGAGGAGTATCGTTGTCAGGAATCTAGCAACAGTTGTAGAATCGAGTTGATAGTGTTCAATGCATGTTTTCAGTATTTAACACATTTGTTTCTTGGTCTTGAGTGTTATGATTATAATTATCTTATGGGTCATAGGTATTTCAAAGATGATTTTATTTCACGTTGTGCCACAAGTTGTAATAAAGGTTACGTTTAATTTAAAATTCTGGATTCCAATAATTCCAAATTATGAGACGACAAAATTCATACGGTTACTGAGAATGACTTAATAGTCACCAATCTGTACAGTCATGAGTTTTTATTAGATCTTCAAGTGCATAATGAATAAATTCTGTTAGAAACCTTTAGTGCAATAATTTACAACAAAAAACTACACAACGATGTTTTTTGCTACAAACCCAGCGATAATTTAAGTCTTAACAACTTTTTTGGTTATTTTCTATCATTATTCCTCCCAGTTCCAACAAAAACATTTGCAAAAACTCCCCTAACGACATCGGCGATAAATCGACGACTTTTTCTATTTATACAAGACTTGGCTTTTAAGCTGAGCTTGGCAAAGTGAAGGGCTTTCATTTTTTCTATTATTTGACGAAAGTAGTGTCTCGCGAATATGTAATAGTATTCTTACTTGCGAATTACTTAATGTTTGTGTTAGGACGACGCAACTTTGAATGTCAGCGCTTGTTTAAATTTGCTTTCTCCTTTCGCTATTTTTGGACTTTGCTTATTATACGAATGACGAAGTATTTTGTGTAATAGCTAGCATATTTTTCATCTCCCAACGTACTAAGGTGTGATTTTACTCTGAAGCTATCACCATCGTTCTTAAGTTAACATTATTTCCAGAATCTGCTCATACTTTGTTTTAAAATATCTGATCGCGTTTCGCAGAAATTGCATTTTAAATATTCATTATTTTATTTTACCTAGCGTTGTCTGGATAAGTGCCAAGTTCTGCTTTCCAATTAAGTCTTCTCTTTTTGCTGTTAGTCGTAGTATCTTGAAAGAAGTGGCACTAAAATATTCAGTGAATGGATGGAATTTATTTCATGATTCTGATTATTATTTTACTACGTACTTATGTGCCCGTATCGCTGGCATATTATAATTAGTAAACGCAAAAGGATCTTTGTCCGAAATCACAGAAAGGAATTTGATGATTACGAAGCATGCAGGCACATTGTTGGGTGTCTTTTATCTACCTAATTGATATTCTCTATTTTCGCTTGGACTTCCAACTTTATGTCTGCGAAAACAAAGTTGATTTTGCTGCCTAGTGTGTTTTAGCTGTGTTTATGCAAAGCGTACCATCTTATTGTGAAGTTCACATTACATCGTACGTCGGTCGTACACACGGCGGCACATGAAGCTGTACATTTCCAGTATAACATGGCCTCGCTTTGTAGATTTCCTGTACAATGAAAGATCCGCATAAACTGGTTTTGTATAGCTTGATTGGCCGTCGTGCGTACAACTAGTGACCCAATAATGTCTGCGACAGTTTCGTATCAGCATTTTGACACGTAATTTAATTATGAAGATGTTTGCTTTATTATAATTGCATCACCCACGGACAGTTCATTACAAACTTAATCGAACATAAATTCTAATATCAAAATTACCACTTACGAAAGTACCGCAGTCAATAATGTTATACATTACGTACATTTTTTACATAACATCAATAAATAATACAGAGCGGAAAGCCATTAATTTAATATGAACAATAATCGCGTGAGAATAAACATTTATTTGTTGCCAGAGTAAAAAATTTAATCACTTGACCCGTGTTAGCATACGTGTTAGTTGTGAAGCAATAAAAGAAACTACACAGCCAATATTAAATTTAACGATTTAATATTGCATCGCCGGTTTAGGATGATCTTTAGATTATGATTGTTTGTAAGAAAATACTAATGGAATAGGGTTCAACTGAATTTGGTCGGTTGTACTCTCCGGACACATTGCACCGCCTACCACCGAATACTGCGTGAAATATGTGACGCTTTTTAATTAAAATTAGATTCGAAGGCACTGATAACGAAATTTAATTATTCCCATTGAGTTAGAAACGGCGACTGGTTGGAACTAACGGCAACAGTGCGGACGCCTCCGGCATTAAAAAGATATTTTTGAAAATGGAACTTGGTTAAATATTTATGACGCTTTGTGTCACCAATGAACAGGTTTAAAAAACAAATGGGAGTGATTTTATTAATCGATTAGTCTTTTAAATGTAGAACAGTGGAACATGAATCACATTCTTGTAAGAAACCAGTTGTCATTATTTTTATTTAATTTACTTTCACTAACAAATAATAAATTGTAATGATCTATTAAAGAAGTATTACTCTGACTTGTCAAAAATAAATTTATTGGTGTCGAACACAAAATTAAGAGTAGAAGAAAATACTCAAAATAAAATATCTACGTTGACGGTAAAAATTAATCGAATAAAAAGCGTAGTACGTAGCGCTTAGACACATACGGTTAAAAAAATCTTCAACCCAATCTACAGGCTCTTAAACTTTGATAACTCACACGGTGGTTTACTTTTTGTGGCAATTCATCGAAAGATTGTTTGGCGGAACGAAAATTATATGAAATCAATCGACGTAGGCGGTGCGGCGCCTACCTAAATTAAGTTGTTACGTTTAAAACATAATAATAAAGGTCCGTAAGTTCCTCTGTTTCGCAAAAAATATACCACACGCACGATCCTGGGCTTCAATTTGTGGTATAATCGAATAGGGTTTTAATAAAGTAATTTTCGCACGCATCGAAAAAATAACAGGCGTCTAAATTCGAATGTTTTTTTTGGTTCTTTTTTTCTCTGTGAATGCATTAAGAACTCTATGGAAAGTGCAAAAAGGTTGGATGACTTTTTGGTAGATCTTTTATATTTTATTTCTATGAATGTGTTTACAGAAACCAAAATGGTTTATTTTAGTATGTAGTGATTATGAACGGTTTGTTTGGAGTACCTAGTTAGTCACAAGAAACTTGGTGATAACGTTCGATGTTTTTGTTAATAAGTAGTAAGTGGCGTGACTTGCACACTAGTTTGTATTCCTTTTTCAAAAGGTAAACAAACAATATGTCAGTAGTGCTCTTCAATGTTTTATTGATATTTTTTAATTAATCGCTATTGTGTTTATGTATTTTAATAAAAACAGAATAATTATTTAGAGTTTTGTGAACATACTTTAATTACCTACTATTCAAGTATGTTGTACATTCATCATCCAAGTTTTTTAAAATTCGTGCATCACATTTAACTGTGTGCCAAAGTTGTTTATCAACGTTTTTATTACGTATTTCAATTAATACTAGTCGATACGAATTTCAGGCACATTAATTTATTAAATTATCAGACAGATACAGTTTATCTGTTGTTTTATTGCTGTTATTATAACATGTGTTCAACAATTACTCGTTGGGTGGTCTTGCGTGTATTTCCAGTGTTGATGTCGCGAAAAAAACTGTTGTTTTGTAAACATTCATACTTTGTAGCATATGTTATTGTTATTGTGAAAGGTATGCGTAGTGGGTGCTTTTTTCGGCCGCCACTTTTTATTCGCATTCGTAGAAAGTGCGTGAAGTATCGGTCCTTTCTTTAAATTAATTATTTGATGAAATTTTATATTAATATCGTGACAGGAAAATACCACCCCTAAATATTGTGAATAAGTTAACAATATTAACAAAACTGAGACCAAGGTCAATAAAGTGACCCAATTATTGCCGTAACCGGAGATAAGACTGCTGTTGTAAGGACATCTACTGTAGTATTTTGCCTAAACGATACCAAAATTGGTAAGTGAATAAAAAATTAAGTATTTTGTAACTATCTTTAGTAGGTACAAAGAGATCAGCCACGGTTGATAAAGAAAATTCTCTGCTATACAATACAATCAACAAAACTGTCAAAACATCGAAAAAAACGATTTTATCGTATCTTGAAGAGTTTTGACTGAATTTGGCATTTATCTACATAAGCGTTTGACCTGATTCCGATTCCTACGACAATCCATACTTATTCATATCACAAGATAACGTAAAACGGTTCTAATCACTTCTATTGTTTAAGTTGTAAAGATTATTTTTGCTTGACAGAATTACATTGCAACGTTGTCAATGCAATATTGGCATAGATTTTGGTTGAAAAAAAAATCGTCATGGATTTTAGCCACTCCCGTTAGGTCTAGATTTTTCACACATATTATCATAAATCGTTACAAGGTCAGTTTTTGTAGAAAAGGTGTGTTATTTTTCAATAAACAAATAGATACCTTTAATTTTCATTATTTTTTAATCATGTCTCAACATTGTAGATTGTATCCCATGGGAAGTAGCGAGGTAACCCATCACAAGTATCCTTTTAACTTACCGGGGCTGCCTCAATTTTGTGCTGTAGAACAATTGTATGAGAAACAATAAAAACTATTTTTTTTCAACCTATTAGTATTTCAAAGGTGTGGGTTGGATTGAAAATTTATCAAAACCATGATGAATTTGAGCACCAGGTTCAGATTGATAAGAAGAAAGCTCGACCATTTTTAAAAACAATAAAAATTACTCTTAGGCACCACTGCAGCCGAGATAACAATGGGCAAACCAACGTTTACTGTCTACAAGCAATTTCAGACTAACAAGAATTTGTGTGGTATACTACAACTAAAAAACCCGACTAAGTACTAAAAAAATCACGCTCTAATTAAAATCAGGGTGTACAAGGTAAAATCGACTCCTCCTATTGTCGAAGTCGGTTAAAATGTAGCGTATATTACCCGGGCCATAATAACGAATCGATTGATCCCTTATTCATCAAAATCAGATTAATAGTATAGGCGCTACGGAGGAACGTACGTAAATACATACAACATAGACTGCTAAAATCATAACGCTTCCTTTTGGCTTCGCCGTAGTCGGGTAAAAAAGACACATCAAAGATGTCTGACTATCAGTGTCTTATCAGCGAAAATGTTTTGAACAAACACAATAATCGCTTAAATACCTGACACTATTATTCATACAATATGACCTTATCATTATTTGCGAATATTTGAGATCAGACTAGGGGGCGTCTAGTGTGTCATGTGCCAGATTCCACGTATACACTGATAACTTAGGGATGTACCACAGAATTATTAAAATATCCGTAAAAATGATCACCTAACTATCACCTCTAAGCTCTTCAGCTTAGAGGTGATAGTTAGGCGATCATTTTTGTGTGTGTGTGCCACTGTTTTTATAGTGACAATGTGTCACTTTTGGTGGCAAGAGAAATCAAGGGGTGTCCAAAAGTGGCGTAACAGATTCCTAATATCAACCTAGTGCTTTCATATTGTTTTTTTTTGCCTGGGATCACGAACAGAAGGAATGATACTGAGGCATAGACGTTAGTATCGCAGCATTAAAACAATTTTTGGCTGATCTTTGCTTTGCTACGAAGCGTAGCACTGATGCTGGCGATTCGTAGCCAAGCAGTTTATATTAGCCTAAATCATCTCACTGCTAGCTGCATGCCTTCCGGTCCGATCCTGGGCTAATATGGGTTACTGGTCGTTGGTTTTGTCCAGCTCGTCCTGCCGTCTCTTACGAGATACTTCAGTACATTGTCTGTCAAAACTGCTTTTAGTCTTTCTTTTTCGTGTTGTTAGTGCCTAAACTGGTGTCTGAGTTTTTATGCTGCCCTCTGACTTGACTTTAGTTGCCGTCGAGAAATCGACGTAAACGTAAACGTCAGGCATTACTCACGATGCACCAAAGCAAGTGAATATTATATAGACGCACATGAATTCAAAAAATCAGTGGTCAGTGTCTTGGGTTCGAACTTGGGACCTATGAACTGGCAGTCCGACGGTCACACCACTAGGCTAAGACTGCTTTTAGTAACATTTTGTGAAAAAATCGCCTTAAAATTCGTACCTGAGCTCCCTAACCATATTGTAAAGGTATCAGGCATTTCTCGTATTAGTGTCAATGCCACATAATGTTTGTGGTCACATAATCTAGGCGGACTAGACGGTAACCTGATATTGGTATCTAAGCTAAAGTAATGTATTGCCAGTCTTAGGATGCGATTAAATGGATTCCGTTGTGAATGGTGAAAAAATTAGCATTTTGGTAATACTTAGTAGGTATAATGTTGAGTTTTACTAAAGAAGTTCTAAATTATTGGAAAATGAATTATGTGATTTCCATTCCTTATTTTACTATGGCACTGAATTTTTGGGCGAGGATCAAATTAATTGCACTTTAAATTCATTCATCCAAAATCATAAACAAAACAAATTGTAAAATAAAATTACAAGTAGTGAATGATCTATGTTTAATTGTTAAGGTTTTTTGGTATTGGTTTAATACAAAGATAAATATGTACCTATCTAAAGATTCTGCACAATTTTTTGTCACCTCTCCAGTGTCTATGGCTTTTATGGTTCTTCATATAGAATCAGACGTTTGAAAACGATCATTAGGTAAACTAAAATTAACCATAGGTATTCTAAGAAACTAGATGATTAACTTAATCATCATTAAACAAAATGTCTTCTTAACACTTTTTCGTTACTCCAAGTTCACGGAAAACCAGTAGCATCTGACATTTGAAGTATTGATATTTGTAATATTCAAATAGCTAAACTGAATTATTAAACGTTTGTTTCAAAACCATCTGCGGCGATGTGAAACCGCCTCAAAATGTCAGGATTCTTGCTACGAAGGTAAACTGTGGTCGTTAGACACAAGGAAGATTAAGCAGAAAAAGATGTGTGAAGGTTTTATAGCTCGGAATCCATACAATATAAAGGGTGCTACACGCAAGATCAGGGTGGCATGACTCGGCAAAGCCAGCCGGTAAAATCATCAGTTTACATATTAGTTCGGGAAAGGAAAAGCTAGCTAAGAACAAAAAAAAAGGCTAGGCTTAGCTCGTATTGTGCCGAGATGACCCGAACATGATTCAGTGAGGGTAGATGCTAGTTGAGGTTTCTCTTCTTTCTTTTGCGTGTGGTTAGTGCCTAACCTGGTGTCAGAGTTTTTATGCCACCCATGGGCCTCTTAATTGGCTTTACATGCCGTCGAGAAATATCTCTCAAGCATGCTGGTTTCCTCACGACGTTTTCCTTCACCGAAGCAAGTGAATAATACTCACTTGAAGTTTGCCGATCTGCAAGCTTAACATAAACATTATCAGTCTTTGATGTTCCCACTGTTGGACACGGGACTTCTCTTCGACGAGAGGGAATGGTCTATAATACACCACGCTGGCCCAGTGCGGGTTGGTATTAATGTCACATGTCTTCGAATCTTTGGTTCTAGGACATGCCAGTTCCCTCACGATCGGCACACATAAGCCGAATAATAACCGAATATGATATGTGTAGTGATTGCTTCTGATGGACCTTAATAATAATAACAGCCTTTATTAACAATCTTACAATCTAATTATACACATTATTTACTTAATAAGAACATTTTATTCTTCAGTCATCGGTTTCCGAAGATTGTTTTGCTTTAGCATAGGCCTCCCCCATATTCGTCCACGTTTCCTGGTCTCGGGTTTCCCTCTCCCACATTGACCCCGCTGTCGCTTTGAGATCGTCGTCCCACCTTTGTATCGGCCGATGGACCTTATTTTTCTACAAATTCAGCCTAATCGATTGTCGGCTGAACATGTGTGTATGTGTGTGTGTGAAATGTTAGTGACCATGACAGTTTAAAAACTTATGTGTGTGTACCACCCCTAAGACATAATCGAAGATTATTGTATAGTTCGATGAATACATTATTTATTCACATGATTTCATAGGAATGTACAGTAATTATATTAAACAACTCGTTAGTATATTTACTGTTATATTGATACTTTTCTTAATTAATACACGTTTGTTAAACGACGATGCTACAACAAGTGTCCGAACAAAACGTGGAATATGTCACGTATTTTTTATTCCAATTCAAAATGTGCAGGTATTTTCATTGCTTTATAAAGTTATTTAGAATTGGTATTGATTCAGTGAATCCAATGTCATTTCTGTCACGTTACTCATTGTTTTTCACACCTTGCTAATGTATTCTTACAATCTTATGGATTCCTGGTAGGTGTGCGATTTTAGTGTACCCTTGAATTTTATATGATGACTAAGGATTATGATAATTCCCCAAAAACCCAGTGATTAATATCGAATTTCAATAAATGAACTGATACTTCCGACACGTGTTTTAAAACAGATGTCAACATTGTGACGATCACAAGTTATTTGAAACTCATTTTATGACTCATGTTCAGGAAAATCGTCTGACCTTTACGTAATACACAATATTCTTATTCCTTTCTTTATTGAAAGTCTCACTGAGAGTTGTGGTCACTTGTGCTGTGATAGTGTTTTAGATTCGACACTTCGTCTCCATGTTTTCTAGTCTGTGTATAAGTCGCCTTCTAGAAAGTGCATTGAAGACTCTTTAGCGGTCGCTTTTCCTACTTTATGGGTATTAATGCATTGTGATTCCTAAAAATCTATTCCACAAAAATAGATTCCAAACTAAAAATATTTTGTTATGGTAGGCAGGTAGTTAATAATTTTCTTGAAAAACTTTTCAAGCCAGGTAAAAGCAGAATCTACTCGCTACAACCTCTCTAAATCAAACTCACAACTAATTCCAGTCACACTGTACGCAACCATGTAGAAACTAAAGCAAACCAAGGAACAATTCATAACTTACATAAGTATGAAGTCGTCTAAGATTAAGATAGAGGCAGACTAAAGGATTTCAATAGCGCGCGTAATCCCTGTTTATAGTGCCTCTGTGGGTACGTATCCTGTCGCCAAGAAGGCGCTAGGTGTACGTTTCCATTGTTACGGAATTTCCGGAGACGGAAAATTTGTTCTTTACGTGACAGTGAAAAAGAAAATTTATACCTTTAAGGGACATCGGAAATAGATTAGGTTGATTTTATTTCGGGACTATTAGTAGTAATGAAATAGGTATGCCTTGCGTATCTGTATTGCAAATCTGTTTCACCTACGTACTTTCTTCTTCTTTATACTCGGTCTTTCAGTCATGAGGATTGTGTTTTTGGTTTCTTGTAGTGGCTTGGTGCCAGATTTGTCAGTTACGGTACGTATAACAGGAGCCATTTTTAAAGCATTTCCGTTGGTAAAATCTTGTGTTTCTCTGATGTTTCTGCATCGTCACTGGTTTTGATTATATTGTCTATCACTTAGTGAAATTCGCTGTTTTTTAGCTTTGCCCAGATTTAATTTTGGCTTCCACTACCTCAGTGTCTCATCCAAAACATCCAAATGTCGGAAGTAACAACGCGAACGCGCCTCCTACTAAAGCGGTCTGGAATTTAACAGAAGATTCCCGACAAATACTTACCTACCGCAGCGGCTGTATCCTGTCGGATTTGGTCAGATTACCCGCGTTATCCGCAGGGTTAAGACGCGTCGTACGCGCTTACCAGTTCATATCTGTTTATCTGTCTACGATGGCTCTGTTAACTGGGATTTCGCTTTATCAACAACTGTAATTAGTATGTGGGAATCCGGTTGGTTAATTTAAATGGGACTGGCGCCGGCGTGAATTTAATTCTAATTTTATGTATTGAATGTCTCTTTTTTAATTTTATTGAAGTATTATTGACGGTAATTTAGAGAAGTTTATGCGATCGGCGGTTTTATTTGTAACTGAAGCGGTCGGTTTTTCTCTTATAAAATGTTGCTGAAGCAACACTTACCTTATTTATAAACATTCATAAATTGAAGAACAAAATACAAAAGACGTATTCTTAACGTAAGTTGAAAAGGAATATACTGTCATGGTATTGGCATGTGATGAGAAGGGACGAATCGCATGTGACTAAAAGAGTGATGAATATAAATGTTGGTGGTTAGAGAGACCAAGAGAGATAGAGGGTTATGTAGGGAATGATATGAAGGAAAAAGGAGTAAATGATAGCGTGACTATTGACAGGCGAGAATGGAAGAAAAAAACGGGTTGCGCCAACCTTAAATAACATTAGACAAGGGCAGAAAGATTGTGATGTACTCTTCACGTAACTATGACAACCTCATTTAACATTATCATAATGTGGATACGTCAAATTGTTACGTAAATCAATGTTTACAACTAGATTACAATGTCCAAGGCTGTAGACAAAGTCGTATTATACTATCGAATATTACAGACATGCTGGCAACATCACACGTGGCATAAATTTGTTTCTTACAATATCTGCTTAACATCGAACAATACTACATGACTTGTGAAACACGACTTCAGACATTTATTAAAATCAAAAAATCAAAATCAAAATCAAAGCATTTATTTCAAGTAGGCCCGTTACAGGCACTTTTGAACTGTCGAAACAAAGACAACAATGAAATTTAGCTACAGTCCCAGTCACAAGGCATAAAAACTGTGAAAGTACTGTAGTTGCCCATTCCCTAACGTAGATCGTATTCATTAGAGGGGATTATATATGAATCAAATTCAATATTATGAAAATCTGAATATTCATATCTTCAATATCATTGATGCCCAATAGATTTTAAAGTAATTAATGGGTTATTTAATTCATCTAATAAATATAATAAACGTAAGGAAGGTAAAGCAATAAAAATTAAAGTAATTGCTGGTAAAATAGTTCAAATTAATTCAATTATTTGTCCTTCTAATAAAAATCGATTAATATATTTATTAAATAAAAGTCTTGTTATTAAATAACCTACTAAAATTGTAAATTAGTTTTATTGAGTAGGTTTTTGTGAACAAGTTTTCAGCCCATTGTGTTAAGTTACTGCTTATTGTTTCATTCATTAGAGGGGATTCCTAGAGAATTGAAAAGCTTTTCATGTTATTTAGTTTATATAGGAACAGTCACGTGGAGTATGTTGTAGGTAGTAATTAACTGAAAATACAATACAAATTATTATTAAATGAAGTTTTAAAACTTCTTTGTTTCTTTAGTATACAGGCTGGATTAAAAAAAATCAGCTGTTTCATACATTTTGACCGTGTAGGTAGGTATTGCACTTTTGTAGGAAATAACTGTTTTTTTTTAATAACCGATGAAAAATTTCTGGGAGCTCAGAATGGTGTACTGAATATGTGTAAACGTTTTCGCGTCGGTGTCCCTTCCACCCCGAATAAGTTAGATAGAATGATGAGGAGCTCGTAGCTAAATAACAACAGCCTCTCGGGTCGATGTTCAGGTTAAGCCGCGCTTGCCTAGGTTAGTCCGTGGATGGGTGACCGCCCGAGTATCGTATTACTAACTGGGTTGTGGAGGTCAGAAAGGCGGTCGGTCCATGTAAAATACTGGTATTCAGCTGAATCCGGTAAATCTGGAAACCGACCCCAACATAGTTTGGAAAAGGCTAGGCAGATAATTATAAGTTAGATAGAATAGGTTGGATCCAAGGAAGATGTAAGGAATAAAATTGTGACTTCATTTCTTATATTCCACCTTTATAGATATATCTACCTTAAGACCACCACCACAAATTGACAGAAAAGAGAAGGGGACTTCTGGGCCCAGCAGTTAACTAGTTGAAATGTGTATTAAAAAAACCGTCATATTTTTCTAAGGAAAATCACAAAATATGGTACCTGGTTTCTATCTAGGAAGCGAGAAAACTTAAATTTAGTCATGAAACTAAATAATCGATTAAATAATGCCCGAAATGTTAGTAATCGATTACGAATAAATCGGTAAAATCTCAGAATATGTATGAAAATCGAGTAACGAGTATTTTTTTGTGGAATTAATTCATAGCGAATCGATTTCCTTTAATTTCTCTGCTGGCTACATTCCTGTCTGACATCAGTCTGTCAGCGATTGACAGATGGCACTCGTTCATTGTTTTTCGTTCTGAGTGCGCACGTATTTTCCTTGTTTTATTGTTTAACCCCACGACCTCGGCTTTGAATAGGACTTTTGACGGATCTTGCATTTCTAAATTACCTGGCTCTCTATTTTGTACAACTGTTTACGCCTATCGATCGGATATTGACGACATGGATTGCTGTGTAAACTGTATGATTGCGACTGGTCGCAGTAACTCTATTGGCAGCAGAGTCTTTGAAGATATGGCGATTTTATCAGTTATTCGTCGGTGGCGTGCATCTCAGCCTGCTGCTGCTGCTGCTGTGCCCATGTAATGTGCATAATATGGTATCTCAGTTGGGCAACATATCAAGAAAATATCGTACCCCCTGCACAATTCTTAGACGATATTCTCCTAATTATTGAAGATGAATAATACATATTTTAGTCATATATTGGTGTTTTATTTTATATCCTCCTGTCCCTTTTTTAGTTTTTAAAGGTAGGTAAGATATTGAATGAAGAAACTTTTCTTCGACTGTAGCGACTGTCCGGGGCACGAGAGAGCCAAACGTGTCAGATCTTTGACTCTTTACACACGTTCCATGCATAAAACCATAACACAACCAAAGCCATTCAAAAGTATTTCGTAAAAAACATAAAAAACTGCAATGTTACAATATAACCTCACTTTTACTATATTTCATATAATTCCTGGATTCCTGGATAGCCAAATTTCACCAAATTTTCAGTGAGGCCTTGTTATTATATTCTCTTACAAATAAGGCCAGTTTGATTCAGTTAACACCTGGGCCCAGGAATGTATGGAGTAGTTCCCTTCTCCTTTAACGAAATAAGTTTTTAAGCAAACAGTTATCATGGTAAATATTCCGTTTACGAAATTTTAAATGCGTTTAGGGGTAAATCCATTTAATATTTGTGATGCAAGCGGACGTAACACTTGATGGAATAATTTCTGATCCTCATTCTTATACAACTGTTATCATAATTTTCATTCATAAGCTCCACTCCCTGAAATCATCTTATTATTAAGAGGATTATACCGAAAGAAATACTGCAGTAATTAAAAAATAATTTGACAAAACAATGATAATTCGCTGCAGGTGTGTTTTAATAGGATTATTTGGTTGTTATCTTCAACTAAATATTCGAAAATTACGTAATACCGAGCGCATACAGCTAATTTATTATAATTAATTACCTGTAGGTATATGAGTTGGGCATGTACCTTTCATTCATAAAATTACTCACACCAAAGTAGGTATAGTAGTTTTCTCACCCACTTTTATCGTAGAGAATAAATCCTGAGATATTTCTAACACCCTGAATAAATTATAATTAATTGTGTCTAATGTTAATTACGAATAATAATGGAACGCAGCATCCCGGGTGTCAAAAGACAAGACAGGGTTCGAAACACCACGCTGCGTGCCAAAACGGGCATAGTGGACGTTGGCAAGAAGACTGCTAGGCTAAACTGGAATTGGGCGGGTCACGTCAGCCGCATGCACGATGACCGCTGGGCAAAACTGTCCCCACGATGGTTGCCGAATGCGGAAGACGGAGGGCGCCGCTGAGGCCGGCCCAGAAAGAGGTGGCGAGACGATCTGGACGCGTACCGGGAGGGCTGGTTCGAGGAGGCACGGGGAAACACCACATAGAAGGAATTGGGGGAGGCCTTTGCTCAGCAGTGGGACAGTTAATAAAAACGGGTTGCACTCCGGGAGTGTCGGCAGAAGTGAAAACTTGAATATTAACGTTGTGCATTTTTGATATTTTTGAATGGTTAGGTAATAATTTTGCACGAATTGCTTTAATTATCAGTATAAAAGTAGGTACTATCATTTATGTGGTAAAATACAATATTCATTTATTGCGATATCGTACTCAAACATGACAGTTTATATTACATTAAAAATTTAATAGAACTCCCTCCGTCTTACGAATTTTCGATCAGGTCACGTGTCCTGACGCGAGTTTAACATTTTTTACTCATCACAAAAGAAGTGCACAACGCCGATAAAGAAGTTTTCACTAATAATAAAAATAACAATGAGGTTATTGAACAAAACAACACTTCATAGTTCATACTTACATTGAATACGGACTTAATTCTAGTTTGTACGCGGTTTGTACTGTATTCACTATTGAGATTTTCTTAATTAAATTTCTGAACTACAGCTTAGAGTCTGGATGTGTGCCCGGTTAACAATAATACCAGCGTATTACTTTCCCACTGCTGGGCAAAATCCTCTTCGCCTACTAAGAAGACACGAGCATTGATCGCTCTAGAAAGCATACATTGTTTAACGTCCCATTTTGTCGCACTGTAGTTTTGTTCACCTCCCCTTTACCGCGAATGCTGACGATGCTCAACGCGCTTGTGGAGACTAACCCTGGATTGGCCTTGTTTGTTGATGAATGGAAGGCGATAATGTTACAATTTTTGTGGTTCTACGAGAAGACCGAAAAAATTATTTCTTAAATTAATTTATGACTTATGCTTTAGTAAAAGTAATAAATAAATAAATTTATCACCACGCTTTCTCTTGACGGTTTGACGATTTCAGACTTAAATAAATTATAGGTCCAGGTTTCCTCAGAATGTTTTCCTTCACCGATGTTTATGATGTCCAAGATAAACTTAGACCCTCTTATTATAAAACGTGGTCTTAAAAAAGTACCGGGTTTAGTACTAGGTTTAAACCATGACCTTGAATAAACGTTATTACAAAAAGAAGTTTATCGCTAGTCCTAGAACTATCTATGGTACCAAAGTTAGACCATCGTGACCCCTAGTTTAACTATGGTACTAAATTGTTACACGTCAAATTCTTAATTTTGAGGTTAGCTTTCGGAAATTATTATTTTGTGATTTCAACCAAAAATGGATATTGACATGATTGATATAGTTGATTTGGAAGATTTGGATTTTTTGGATACACTTGAGAGTACCCGGGGACCTAACAGAGTTCGTCAGCGACAAAATCCATTTGAGTTACCTACCTAACGAAGATTTTCGGTATAAATATAGATTTAATAAACGTTTTGGCGAAAGGATTATCTATTTACTACGTGAATCTCCACAAAGTGCCCAAAGAACTGTGCCTTTATTTAGATTATTAATCTTGATGTGAAACCGGACATCTAGTTTACTTTTAAGTTGTAACATAAACATTTCGATAACATTACTCGAATTACGCGCGCTGTCAAGTTCACTTCGTTATACGTGTTATCTCGATAGTTGATTCAAACCAGAACAATTAAATTGTGATCATGCACTCAAAAAATTAAAAGTCGGATTATTTAACTACCTTTAAATAGCAAAACTTTACATTTTACCACTACAAATAACAATTTATTGAATATTTTTTCTTTCAATTACGTAACAACATTTTGTAAAAAGGAACGGCGCATAGAACGCTGAACGAATGATTGAATAGTTTAAATATTTTGTTGCTTATAATCTGTGGATAATGTTTAGACCAGGGACTATTTTTGGTACTAAGTAGTCCTTTGTTAGTCTACGATTTGTAATACGAATGACAGAATTAACGTTAGTACCGTAACAAACCTAGACCTTTTAGTCCTGGTTTAAACCTGGTACTTACGGAAGTTTTATAATAAGACGGAGAAAGTACACATTATGAATTGAAAACGTCAGGAACCTGCCCGGATTTAAACCGGTTAGTATCAACAGGCGATTAAACTAAAACATAACTAGCTAAATTTAGGTGAAGTCTACCTACCCCTTTAGAGACTACGCGCGTGAAGAATACTATAAACATTAAATACAAGTAATTGTAAACGCGATAATAGAGATGTTGCTCTAGAGAATTCAGGTAACAAGTACAAAGATTACGGCCGTATCGTTATCAACTCGATAGCCAGTCATTGACCCGATAGTGCCGGCTAGCTACCAAATATTTATACTTACTTTCTAGAAAATTCATAATACTGTGCTTTGAATTTGATTTCGAGAAAACTGTTATTCTAATGCGGCCAAGATGGACGCTCTCAACGTTGATTAGCCAAGTAAGTAGGAGATACTGTCGTACAGAAATTTGCAAACACAGCTCAACTTATGTTTCTTACACTCTCTGTCCGATGTGAGGGAAACAGATACGACCGGGGTGAAATCAGGCGCAGGATCAATGGCTTTACGTGCTTTCCGAGGCATGGGCACATATTAGTCCAGATACTTCACTCAGTAGAAAATTTCCAATACCTACTACGATAATTGCCTACTCCCTCGCGTCAACAACCACTGTATGCTAAAATGCGCCTAAATGCTCAAGCGTACAGCAGTGATTGCTTCGCACCGCGCGATTCACAGTAATCGCAGGGCTGCCTCTTCGATAAAATTAAATTAACATAACTTTTTATCTATGTTATTGAGAACTGTGAATATGTTCTGACTTTTATGTGGCAGTTAAAAATTTTATCATTTATAAAATATTTAACCAACTTAAAAAAATTGACAGGTAAATGGAAATCATTGACAGGTAAATGGAAAAATGTTAGGTGTTTATCCCATCTTTTGCTTGATTTACACCCATCTACAGCACATAAGGCACCACACGGCATCGTAATACGCGTACTAACGAACAGCACTATTAAAATTGAACGGCGTGCGCGCGCTTCGCTTGCGAAAACCGCACTGAATTTGTTCCGCCGGCGGACCGAGACCGCTCGGCTGGGCGGTAGGCACTTATAGCGCGCAAGTACATGGAGTGACGGAGGCCTGGCATGGGGGAGTCACAGTAAACATAATCAGCCTTATAATGTTCCCACTACTGGGACACAGGATCCTCTCTAGAGAGCGAATGGGCTATAATCCACCACGCGGGCCCAGTGCTGGTTGAGAAGTCACAGTAAAAGTACTCATTCTTCGGTAATCGGGTCGGCACCGAGGACACGATGACCTCGGTATCCTTGCTCGCAGTAGCGCTTGCGACCAACGGGGCAGTTGAAATCTGGTATCCACAGACGGACCTTGGTACTGATTGTGAGATAGGTTGATTTTTAACAAAAACACAAACCAATTCGTGGTAAGTGCTTTTACACCAACTAACTTGAATTTCTTAAATCATTCACCAACAACTAGAAGCAAACTAGTCGCCTCTACTAAGTTTAAAGAAGCTTCAAGTGAAATTACAAGCGTCGGTCGGCACTTCAAAGCATGTTTACATTACTGAGTCGAGATAATGTTGTCTTTACAAAATTAGCCTATTACGGAGGTTGGGCAATGTTTACTCGCTTCGTTACGTCTGAAAGAAAGTCCCATCGACCTTAAGTCGGCCATACGGCCCGTAGGTCAACCTACAAAGGTTTTTGCGTAAACATGGAACATGGGAGACTAATATTTGGTCGTGGAAAACTATGATGTGAAATGAAAATAGTTCCACACATCTTTGTCTCTTTATCCATTGGGTTTTTCCATTAGGATTTCCTCCGTAGCAGACCGTTAATACGGGGCATCTCAACCAAAATATTTTCTTTTGCCTTTACAACACTTGTAAATACGGCAAAGATAGAAAGAAGCACTAGTGTTTAATGTTCTTTATTATCTAATCCATATTTGTACATAAAGACATCAGCACGTGACGTTTTCATGTAATTAACTTCTTAATTGTTAAGACTACTTAGTCCTTGGATTAGTTTCAGGTATTATTTTGTTTTACAGACAAACACAAACTTACTTTTTATTACAACTGAACGGCTGCGCAGGCAAAATCTACAGAGCGCTACTTACAATCCATTCTTAGTTTTTCTTGTTATTTTTTGCCGTTATATATTTTTAAGTTTTGTTTATGTCTCGTGTTATAAGACCAAGGAACATTATTTTTGAGTAATAATTGGATGTACTTCAAGTACTCTATCTACCCTTCGAGGGAATACAGATGGACGCTATGTTATATGTATCTTTGAAGCGTCAAGAATTATTCCAAAATCGTTCAAACATATTTTTTTATCGCTAGAACATTATTTTATCTTGTGATGTAGTAATACTCGTAGGCATTATAAAACTAGGTCTACACATTCATGTAAACAATGATTTTGTAGAATTATAATGTTTGATCTATCAGTTGTCACCATAAACTATGATAAGTAGGCGTTTGTTATGTAATTATACCTATTTGATAAAATTTTGAGAATCTAGTTTACTGTTCCAGTCCCTTGAATATTCAAGCGGCGGAAAAATACATAATTGTGTTGTCAGTGATATCTATGTTTGATATTCAAAATTTTGTAATAATCATTGTCTGTTTACTTAGTTTCCATGATTGTATGGTGAGCAATGGAAAATTTCGGGAAAAAATATATAACGGCAAAAAATAACAAGAAAAAAACTAAGAATGGATTGTAAGTAGCGCTCTGCATATTTTGCCTGCGCAACCGTTCAGTTCAGTTGTAATAAAAAGTAAGTTTGTGTTTGTCTGGAAAACAAAATAATACCTGAAACTAATCCAAGGACTAAGTAATCTTAACAATTAAGAAGTTAATTACATGAAAACGTCACGTGATGATGTCTTTATGTACAAATATGGATTAGATAATAAAGAACATTAAAACACTAGTGCTTCTTGTTATCTTTGCCGTATTTACAAGTGTTGTAAAGGCAAAAGAAAATATTTAAGTAAGCTCGTAATAGCTTAATACTACAGATTAACATTTTTCGTTTACAATGATTGTGGAATTGTAGAAGTTTTTAATAAAATACTACGGAATGTAGTTTCAGCTTTAATTTTTATTTAATACTAGCACTCGCCTGCGGCTTCGTTCGCGTTCATTTTAAAATTTGACAATCAATTCAGGTTGTACTCTGCTTGTAATAATAATATTCCATCATGATTCAGAAGACACGTGGTGCCATCTATTATCATAAGAACGTTATTGTTGTTTTCCTTAGGAACAGTATTTTTTTTCGGGATGAAAGGTACATGCCCGTTTCTGTACACCTAACAACATATACTTATGCAAAATTTCAGGATGATCGGTTCAGTGGTTTAGGCTTGAAAAGGTAACAAACAAACTTATATTCGCATTTATAATATTAATTAGGATAAAGAAGTAAAAACGTACGGAAGTAAGGAGAAGGATGTCAGTCTCCGTATTTAAATTACCTAACATTACTTCATTAAATTTCAAAGTAATTCACGATCCATCGATTCTGTCAAGAACGTTTTGTTTCTAATGTCCACAACATACAATTTTTCCACTTTCACACACACACACGACCATTCAAAGCCACACCGAAATTATAACGAATTTATGTTCTGTTCAAGTCAAAGCATTTTTATTTCTTTTAATGTTAATTGAAATGACACGGCCGGTGTCACAGGCGGCCGTGTTCGAGTACATAGTTTTATTTTTATTAATTCTTTTTATACGATACCCAGCGAGTTTGGTCTTCGAATTCCATACCACGACTTTTCCGTTTTATATGTTATCTATCGATAGTTGTGACCGCTTACATGGCGAGACAGTTATGATTTTTTAAAGAAACTTTTCCTTGTTTTAAACGTGAGAAAAATATTATTTCGTTGGCGAATATTGCGCATTTCAGTGATAAATATTAAGCACAAAACCGTATCGTAAATACTTGGCATTCGAATACGTAGATAAAGATTTCAAGCGTGCAATGCCACTCTTAAATCTTTCCACTTATATTTCGTCTCAGTTATCAGAACTCCTCATAAAACTCCAGATTTATTAGTTTCTTTATCAATTCAATTTAAAACAATGTGTGTGGTCAAAATAAAATATTTCCCAATATCACTAAGTTCATAATGTCAATGTCGATAAGTTAACCGTCATTAAAATATAATGCTTTTGTAGATATTACGTTAATACAATAAAAACTTCAGCTGGTGTATAGACAAAATGTCTGTGTTTAAATTTGATGTGACCTAGTGCCAGAAGTTTCGTTTAAACGGATAAATGAATTGAGATAATGAACAACAGCTGTCACATTAAACAAATATTAATTTGCCATCTATTTGACTACAGTAATTTTCATAAAAATTTTCCGAGACGACAAATAAAACTTACATGGTCTTCACAGAACTTAATATTGAAAAGAAATATAAAATATTTGTACGGCATGTAAGCCGCTCAAAACCCGTCATGTATTGAATGTCCGGCAACAGATTAATATTTATCGACATTTTATTTTTGTACTTTATTAGTGTTCAAATATCATTAACGATTAGTTTGTTGCACCTGACTCCGTTCGTAACCCTTCTACTATATAAATTGAATTTATTACGTGAGCATGGCCATCGGCGTTGATTGAAATTAGAAAATATGCACCTGGGGTGTCGTTATTACTTGAGCCAGGAGTAAAGATCGGGAATTCTTTGGATATTTACTTTCTATTCATTAATTTCTACTCTTATGAGTTAATTAATCCCGCTACGGGAAGAAAGTTTGATTTATGTTTCATTAGTTGGTGTTTGTTGTAGTAATATTAGTGTTTCTTAATGTGAACATCGTTTCTTTAATAAACAAATGGGTGTAATAAAAATATTAATTGTCGATACTACATTTCTTCCATTCTTGACCCAAATTTTTGACCTGTGCTTTTTGATAGTTTATTTTATGAGTGATTTTCTTTTGTTTCAGCGAATCTCACCATCAGTACGCGCGGTTACAACCTAGAACTGCTCATCCACTCTCCAATGCAGGACATGTTCCTTTGCTTCAACCGGTCCCGGCTAGTGGGCAGACGATTGGTAAATATCAGTCATGACCATATCCTATAGCTTTAATTCACTTCAGTTACATTTGATTGTAAAGTTAATAAATTCCTGGTGTTTATAGAATCTGTTTCTTGCCAACAGACACGCTTCCAAGCCGAGAGACAACCCAATTGCCTGTTCAAAGAGGAGTTTGTGGACGGCTACAACAGATACCACCTGGTGAAGAACGAAGACCGCTACATAGGGTTCAACCGGCGGGGCCTGCAGCTTCGGCGCGGCAAGAGTCGCCTCACGGAGCGGCTGCACAAGTGTTTCTCTTTCATGATCGAGGCCCACGACTTCGACATAAACAGGCACAACCAAATGCGCGCCGGCGAACAGCCCAAGTGGCGTCCGCAGCGTAGGCTCCGGCCGTCGCTCAACGCCATCAAGCCGCCGTGTCACGGCACGCGCCACCACCACGGCAGGGCGCAGAGGCGGAGGAACTGCGACGGCACGTAGGCTCCCAGCACCTCAACACATTAGCAGCTCATTTACGCTTCAACGCTTCGCGCGTTCCGTTGCCAGCTGTCGATGGACATAGTGAGTGGACAGAGTATTAGTCAACTATCGCAGTATTATTACAGTGACGTGGACTGGATAGCGTTAGGTTAGCTCGGCCGCGGTGGCCGCGGCGTTTCAAACGCCGCATGAATGGTAGCTGAAGCGAGAGAGCAAACATTTGAATGGGGAAAAAAACGCCGAGCCGGGACGACGTCCGAAGTTGTGAAATTCCTTAAGGTCGTGTAACATCGTGGCGCTCGTTTGCTCTTGTGCCAGCGGTCGGACTCGTGCTCTAAAAGGAAAAAAGGTTTTCTGTGGAAAGAGCAAATAGTAGTCTCGCCAGTCACGAGTGTTCCGCCGGACCACCGCTGGTGGAGGCAGACGCGGCAACGGCGCGGCAACCACGCGGTGACAACGCGGCGACAACCCGCAACGCGCCGCGTCGGAAGTCTTGTACCCTCGAGTGCACCGGCAGGCTCGCCATCAGTGTAGCAAAACGCCTTTACGTCAATTCTCAGTGTGTTATTATTTAAAACGCTTTACTATTAAGTACGGATCGTGTTATCTGCTTGTAAATATAATAAAAATAATTGTGTTTACTTATTTATCAAACAAAAGTTAATCAGAAATTTGTAAACGTAGGTGTTAGATGTAAAGTTGTATTAAAATGTTTCGTATTTAATTATGGGTATTTAATCTATCCGACCAACTGCTCTCTTGTGATTAGCCACAGTCGCTATGACCTAGTTTTCTTTACTAACTCCATGTACTGAAACTTTCCTTACTAATGTTCATTTGAATATATTTTCCGGTCGATATGTGAATTTGATTGTATGATTTCGAGCGCTTTGTATATATTATTTTAAGAGTTTGTATGAGAGTGATAGGTATTTGAATCTCTTTTGTCGAAATCTTATCGATTTCTGGCGGTTCTTATGATGTTTTCAATAATAAAGTTGCCAGTTTTAGTATCCATTTGAGCTGAAACATAGAAGGCGTCAGTATCGAGTGTTCTGCTGTTATCCATATGTTCGTCACCGTAAATACATATAAAGGACATTTGTAATCTTAATATTTTAATAAGATCTGTGCCATAGTGTGGTGGCAGTGTATCTGTGTGTTCGCATTATAACTAGTGTGTTAATTTTGTCTGTAAACTTGAAGTAGATAAAATATTTAACTTAAGAAAATATTCAGAATTTATTCAACTGTGCAGTCATTTTCAAAGGGAACATATGGAATATGACGTAATTTTCTTATAAGCAGTATTCAAATATAATTTTAGTGAAAATGGGAAATTTGTCGACACCAAATTACCTACAAATGTGCCCACCCCTGAACAAATGCGTCCAGCACTTTAAACCTGTTGAAAATGATTGCAAAGATCATCCAAAAATTTAGTGAAAATAATATTTGTATCATGTACCCAGTGTATATTCAAATTATAGGTAAACTTATTGATTAATGTGGAACATTATAGCGGAGTGAGTAACCCGTCGCTTACGATAACGGCATAGCTCACAAGGTTTTTCAACTTTTCGCTGAAGGCCTTTACAAGAGTCATTAACTTCTTGGCACCGTTTAAAATGTACTCAAAATTCAATACTTGGAAGGAACACAATAAACTTAAATGTTCTCTACTCATTATAATGTTCGACATTAGGCAATAAAGTGTCGCGGAGACGTTGTCACCATTCAGTCAATGTATTAAGTGTATCTGTCGCTTTACATTCCAACATTATTCCATAGAAATAATACATAGAAGACAGACCGTTAAAAGACATTGAAACATTCCAAACAATGTGTTAAATAGTTTACAAAATATGCGCTTAAATACATAATAAATTGTTTGTTATAATAACTTGACACTGTCTTATGTATTACTGTGTCTAATTATAAGTATTCAGATGCTGAGAACGAAATATAATTGCTAAGAAAAATTACGAAATTAAATCATATTTAACTCGCTTTTCTTGTGTTATTTTCCCCTGAAATTTTTTTTATTTATATTTAAATTATAATTTCGTCAGCCTAGGTATGACCTATGCCTAGACTGACCGTACCGAAGAACCACACTTTTCATGCTTGTTTCATGGAAGTTCAATTTTTCCCACAGTTAGTCTGTTTTTTTTTGTAATAAGTGCTAACACTGCATTATGCCCCTTGCAGAGTAAAAGTAAAAACTAAAAGCAGAAGAGGTAGAGCATAGTCCTAACCTTCTTATATAAGAATTAAAATTCGTGAAATCTGATACCCGACTCAATGAATATTTACCCAAAAGTAGCAAGACGGGTGCGGCCACAAAAAAGGCGATATTTCCAATAATCTCGCCGGAAGAGGGTGTTTGCGGGTAAAATGTAACATTTGGAACAAACAGGGTAAAGTGGGGCTAACAGGGCGTGATGCCGTCACCGGCGCGCGGCGTGTGCGCTCTCCGATTAGCACCTAGCTACGTCGGAGCACAGAGTAAGATAAGAACAGAGATAACAACTACTTGTCTAGGAATAGTGTTATATATGTAAATATATATAATATAGTGTTTGTAAATATCAACAAACAGTGACTACAATATAATTCTGCAAAGTTGTGTATTAATAAATGTGCCTTTTGTGAATTTATTTGTTAAAAAAGAATGCAACAAATTTTTGTAGCACCCAAAAAGTACTGAAGGCCAGGAAGGTGAAAAATCAGAAATAAATATAAATAGTATAAAAAAATACTAATAAAACAAATAAATAAAAATAAATAATAATAGTAAAAAATAGTAATAAAAATTAAAAAAATAGTAATAGTAAAAGTAAATAGTAATAGTATAATATATATAGTATTACCACTTTAAGTGTGCAGTTCAAGGTGGCGTTGCTTGTCAAGAAATTTTGCAACGGTATGTCAAACTTGGTACATTTATTTTAGTTCTGTGTTTTTCCGCCTGCACAGATAAGTTGGTTGAAGTGTACACCAGTCTCCTTAGTACCTTTACTATAGACATTAGCTAGAGCCTTCTGACGCATGAACAGATAGACATATATTACACAACCCTAAAAAGCTAATGAAAAGTGTTTACCGAGATCAATGACGCTTACCAAAAAAGAGAAAGAGAGAGTAAATAATAACGATAAATTTAGAAACGATAACAATTTGAAAGTACAGTTCCGACTATCACTAGCGTCTAATATTAGCCTTAAAAATATTAAAAATAAACTAATCAAAAATCCATCCCATATTTGCTGAGTGTTTTAATAAAACATGTCCTAAGAAAACATGCAATAGAAGTTGGTATGTTTAATTTTGAATGTTTGTGGATAATGTACAAGTACTAACGCCAATTGAGGTGTGCCAGGAGCAATCAATAATAGATATGTTAGCAAGCAATGCATGTTAAAGTGGTCAGTACATTCAGAATTTGGTACAACAGTGTTTGGTCAACATATTCAAGAGGATTTCAAACAAGATGAGGTAAGAAAAATATTGTTTTAATCATTATGTTTACTGTTTTAAAAATAAGTTTTGGCACGTTGACCTCCGCAAGAGATTCACTTTCAGCACATATAGGTAATGTAAAATACTTTTTATTATTTTTCTGAAATAATAACGGCTAATCAGAAACTTTCTGGAGTCAGAATTATCCATATATCATCCGCTAGATGGTAATAGTGTTGGCAATGAAATAGGTGACTTTTATGGGACTTTAACATAACCATAGACTAATATATATAAAATGAGAACATAACTGAAAAAATTAAGGTTAATTATGGGTCCGCCTCTGCCTTATCTTTCGTAGTAAACAGGCGTAGTGATAAGTTGTGCGAAAACTGTTATTAATTAGTTAGTTAGCTACTTGAGCACTTTTATTTTATATTTTGAGCTACCGAATGCATTTCAGAAAAAAAAGCAAAACTAGAAGACATTTCCTCATCTGTCCATGGATAAGAAGCAGATTTCAATTTTGGTTTCGTGTTCAAATACACTAGATGCAATAGATATTGCATCATTTCAGGAGGAAAATGTATTGTTGGAAAACCACGATCAAATTAATGTTGACCTAACTATTCAAAGTTTTGAAAATAAATAAGAAAACAGAAAAGTAATTAAACAGAATCGAATTATATGAAAACCTTTATCAACTTCTGTTAAATAATGTTCTGTGCCAAATCATTTTATTATAGTTACAAGCGTATCATCATATTAAAACGAATAATCATAATTTGGTTTTATTAAAGTATTCTTTGTTTTCTATATTGTAAAACTAAATGTAAACTGTTAAAGGCATTATTCGTGATTTGACACGCCTTTGTGAGCGTATTGTAATATTATATTATTTCTTCATCTTTATTATAGGTGAGAATTTGCGTCACTATTTTTTTACACGCAGTAACGACGATATATTGCATCATACTTATATTTGTTTACGTTTAAATTAAGAATATAAGGTGTTTTCTTCATAAACAAAAGTGAATTGATTCTTCAATTCGACCAAAAAGGCGCTATTTGTTTTTTTTGTTTTTTTTTTTTAACTACAGAGCTACTAAAACATCTCATTCTCGATCGTTGGCGGCAAAGCAAATGTATGGACAGCGTGCCGAGCGGAGAGACGGTGAGCGCCGCTCGTCCGCGCGGTCGGGCGGTGTCGTGTGAGAATCCCTTAAATATCTACCAAAAGTACCAACCCATACTGGGCCCTCGTGGTGGATTATGACTCACTCTTTCTCACAGAGAAAAGGCCTGTTCTTAGCAAAGGGGTCCATAATCAGCCGATTATATAAGAATCCCCCTTAGCAATAGATAACTAAATTCCCAGACGATGAAAATACTAATTAATCAGTGATAAAAAAGCAGGTAGGAACGATAAAAGTGCTTAAAATATTGAGTCATAAATTAATAAGTGATTAGGTACTAAATTCCTTGGCAAGAAAGGAGGTGTTTCATGAGATAGCGAGTGTAAGAAAAGTATGAAGGAAAAAGACACGCTGCGCCGACACCAAATAAATGGGGATACGGGCATGAGAAAGATGAAGAAGTGCTAAAATTCCCGATGAGTTGAATAATATTAAAAACGTATTACCTAGAAATATTAATCATACGATTTGTTATCGGTTTGAAATTGTAACACGAGACGTAATCGCGTGCATTAGCAGTTTTGGTTTTACGCACTTAGGTCCGTAACATAAACATAATATTCAATACATTGTATTCAAATACATAATAATGTAGATTTAGTTTATTAAAAATTTTTGTAGTTTTCAATATTATGTGTGCTACAAGAATCATTTGAGGTTTTGTGTAGGTAATTGTATCGAAAAAAACATGGAGATCTCTGTATGAAAACACTTAGCAAAATTCAAAAGCGATTTCCTCGAAAAATAACGGTTTCTACTTTAAAGTAAGACCTATTTCGTAATGGTTTCGAAAATACTATGTTCGTGTAAACATAAAACGTTATTAAAAACAGTAGGATAAAATCGCTTTTGAGTTTTATTCAGTTTACTTATTTTTTTTTTTATAATATATAAGACAAAGTTTATAAAAATCTTAACTTAAGAACTATTCCGCACAACGTTTTCACGGGCTTTGATCTTGTCTGTACAACTATAGGTACAATAAAGAAGCCTGTAGCATTTTGTGTGCCTCTGTACATTTATAATAATTTATTATAAATATATATATAATATTTTATAATAATTTAGGCAAAATTATTAAGTAACTAAACAAGTTTCCACAAATGACGATACGCGGTAAACGTCAGATATGTGAAATTGGACTTTTGACTCTGATAAAAATATACCTTAAAGAACAATAATAATAATAAAAATATTCATTAATTAGGTATAACGTTAAATACAGTTTTTCTTAAATGTTTGTAAAGTTCACCCTGAACTAGGTAATCCTGTTTTTTCCGGCGATAGTTAAAAAAAAATACAAAAAAAAAACGAAATATTGTACAAAAAAGACCGCAGCCTCTGAACCGTTGTCTACTCTGTGATCTAAGCAAGTTCGGGCAAGAGCACACCGCCGCATATGCCGTCGATTAATATGTTTGTCGATACTAACATATGTACTGATGTATGTGTTAACTAGCCTTTAGTACGTGCCAGTGCATACCATGGCTTATGCAGGTGTACATCAAGAGACTCTTAAATATGTGGCAAGGTTAAAAGCTTATTAAATGATGCATTTCAATGCAGATTATCGAGATTTTTAGGTGTGAATAGTTGTTTAGATGATTACGGTAAAACAGGCTTGTAAAAATGTTTATTTTAAGTGTTTTCACGAATCCGTTTTAAATGTGTACAGTTCCGAACACTAATATATATACACTGAAAAATTCAAAAGCGATTTCTTCGTGTAATATCGTTTGAAATTTTGAGATAAGACCTATTTGAGAATAGTATGAGGTCCAAAATACTATGCTCGTAGCAACATAAAATTGTCCTGAATACGGAGAAAATCCGTTTTAAAGTCGCTAAGTGTATACTATATCAGGGCTCATGACTGTATGTAAAATACTATATTTATTCTACTGTTATACATGAAGAACGGTATGCCCAATTACGTGTATAAAAAGAACTAAAAAACACCACTTAATCCTACTAATATTATAAATGTGAAAGTTTGTGAGAATGGATGTGTGGATGTTTGGATGTTTGTTACTCTTTCACGCATAAACGGCTGGACCGATTTGGTTGAAATTTGGTATGTAGATAGGTTATACCCTGGATTAACATATAGGCTGCTTTTTATCAACACACCACGCGGGCGAAGCCGCGGGCGGAAGCTAGTTAATACATAATTCTTACCTTAACATAACCAAGTTACTTCACCATAAAACGCAGTATGTAACCACAATATCAAGCATATCAATTATACCAATAGAAACATTCACATAAGACCCTGAATGAGGAGGCAAAAACAGAACATCACCTGATCCCCAAAGAGTAAGACAGAGTTGGACCTCATAGTCCACATTTCGCCAGTTACGTTTAAGTTCCATATAGAGGGGGAGCCTATTGCCATCAACCGGGCACAAATACAGACTCCGTGGCTGCTACTGACAAATTCTTAACGAAAAACCCAATAACACTTTTCCCGACCTGGGAATCGAACCCAGGACCTCATGCTCAACAGTCACGTCAAGACAAAACCAGCGACTGAAAAAAATATTCCAAAAAACTAATCGTACGTTAATCGAGCTGAGTTTGTTACCAGCCAAGGGACCGCTAACATCTTAGCCAAACATTTGGTTTAGACTGCACCAACCAGTACCTTATAAACAAATAAAACAGTTTTTTATTCATAAAATATTTTCGTAAATGGATTCTTTAGAAAGAGCGACCAGTTTGACGACCCTGGAGCGCACGTGGCTTCCGAGGGTTAAGTACAATTAGGTAGATACAATACAAAAGTGTATGAGTTTGTATCTTTAAGTGATCTGTTATAAGAAGGGTTCATAGAAATTAATGAATGATGAACCTTTTATATTATATTTGACTATTCAAAAGTGCCTGTAACTGGTTTATTTGAAACTAGCTGTTGCCCGTGACCTTAATTTATTAGGTATATAAATGCGTGTGAAATTATTATAAAAATATGGCTTCCCTTTTTGAATCGAATTTTGTTTTGAACCAATTTCAATGGTTTTCATTGTTTTGCACGGAACCTTATTTTTTTTTCGGAAATAATTATTTTTCTGAAAAACAAACAGATAGATAAACAGACAGACAGACGGACACAAACTGAAAAAAATGTGTTTTTTTTTAAATAAGTGCCATGTATATTTTCGTATACTTTCAGTAAAAAGGTGTTATATTGACATTACAAACAGACACTTCAATTTTATTTATTTGTAAGATTTTGTAGATAAATGTTTTGAGTTTGAATCAAACAAATAGTATAGACATTGAAACTTTGTGTTCCCTTTTTTATTGAATTGGTTTTTAGTTAGTATGGTAAGGTTTGACTGTGTATTAATTAGGTAAACCTTCAATTTGCAATGGAATGCAAGTTAACATAACTCTCTTTTTCTAAATAAGTCAACTCTAAATACCTTAAATCATTTATTTATTCGCAAAAAAACGACTGGCTACAAACAAAAGCTTGTTTTTTAGTTACTGAAGTGAAGTAAAAGTGTACTGGGCAAAGAGAACAATTATTAGCCCAATAACCCTCTCATTGCTTCGAGTCTTTAATAATCTCTGGTTACAAGGAAATTGAAGTGGTGAGCAAACAACTGCTGTGCCAAAGCATACTTATTTCACGAGCATAGCGGGAACGAGGCAAAAATTGGATATTCCAATAAGACCTATAATGGCTTGATAGTATCTACCTAGGTATCTTCGATCGCCTCTTTTCATCTTCCATTATTAGTTTTTATGGTCCTAATGGTCAGAATTCTCGAAACGGTAAAGAAGAAAAACGTGAGGAAACAGGCATGTCATAGGACTAAAAACTTCGAAGACATGTGGCATCTACCAATCCGCCTGGAACAGCGTTATAGGGGTTTGTCTCCACCGATCCCGCTATCAGATGGTATTAGCCACGGATCACGGCCCACGACCGAGGCTTTTGCCCAGCAGTGGGCACATCAAAGGCTGTGTTGTTGTCTGTAAAGTCTGTGTTATGGTTTTGAAAGTTAAAAAAAATATAGATGTCTCGGTAACAGGATACTGACAGAAGATTCCTAGAGGTGTGTTAACTTTTGTTAACCTCTTATCTTGTTTTCCGTTTTTTGTGTAGTAAGCAACGACTTATTGTGGGGCCTATGCTGTCCCCCCATACTTGCACTAATGCTGTAACATGATATCATTGTAAAATTAATCATTTTAAAAGAGTAACCATGGAGTTCCTTGCCGGTTCTTCTCCATAGGAAACGACCAACCCGAACCGTGCACCTTTTTGTCGACGTTTCGTAAGTGCCCATGTAGGCCTATGTGAAATAAATATATTTTGATTTGATTTGATTGATATAAAATAATTGTATACAGGGTATTCAGTACATCATTCTGAACAGAAAAAATTACCTGTGAAAAATTTCGATGTGGGTCAGAATGTACGTGGTAACCGTTGGTGCGCGTCGGTGTTCCTTCCACCCCGTATAGAGTAGTTGAACTCTTCAAGGGCCATACAGATATGTCAATTACGTTCACAGCACGTTGTTAAACCGTACTAATTTAATTAGCAGTGATTAAGAGAAAACGTAGTATGTATTACAATAAATATTATTATGTACTTACCCACCTACCTGATGACAATGCTTAACGTATAATTATCTAAGGATTATTATGATACATCTAAGTGATGGAAAAGGTATTTATTTGACTTTAAGAGTCAAATAAGCACCTTTTACCAAATTAGAGGTGACGTTGTGTTAGGTACTACCGAATTCACTGACGGTTTTCAACCTTATTACTTAGGAGATAAGAGTGATATGTGAGCAAATACCTCTTTATCCACCGTTCCTTCGCCGGTTTTCTCACCACATCTGCATAAAAGACATACAATATTTGATTTCAAACACAAACTGCACAGCTCATCAGGCAACCACAATGGCGTCCCATTATTTTCGACCACAATTTTCCATGTCCTTAGGAAGGTTGCCTTGGGTGCCTTCACTCCTTATACCCTCAGCCATTCAACCCTTCCATTCGGGCTTGACAAAAAATACTCCACTTTGTAAATATTGAACGTTCAGTGTCTAGTGGGCTGGTACAAAATGTGAGTGAAAGCGATTTTCGAGATCTATCTATCTAATCAGTGAGTACATTACTGTCACACGTAATGTCAAGATAGCACATGCATAATCATTATCATCATTGGCCTAGCCTTTTCCCAACAATTTTGGTGCCGACTTACAGTCTAACTGGATGCAGCTGAATATAATTTTTTCTTTCAAAAGAAGCTTTTAAACAGTGTTTGTAATATGTACCATCACAACATTGCTCTTTTTTTATTTACTGCTTTGTTTTGTAAAACATGATTGTTAATTAATCAATCCTTGCTCATTTGCTCATCCGTTGACACGGCGTTGAACGGTTACTATACGGTTTAGGATAATCTGCAGTCGCAAGTCTATAAAGTACAATCTTTTGCATCTCGTCCTCTTACAACTTAACCCACGCACCCAAACGTATTGTGTTGGCCCTTTGTCCTTTTAACGCCACTTGTTTGTTTGAAGTCGTCGGGTATTACAAGTCCATTAGGTTCCTCGCGGATATGTTGAGGCATAACAGAGGTGCGGAGGAGACGGGGCAATGAAGAATGCTGATGCTTTTTTGTTTTTGAATAACTGCTCAGCCGTTGTATGGAGAAATTGAAAGGTATGGCGAGATTCTTGTGAATAAATCGTTGGATATTTTACACAGACAGTGCTAGATTATTTTTTTTCCAGGGTTGGTGCTTACTTTCATAACTTACTTTACGCTTAAAATTCAGTGACTTCTGAGTATCTTTATAGGATACCAACAGCAAAAGGTATATCTGAGAAAAGTCTACTAATGAAACCCTCGGACATTTAATTCCACAAACTTACAATGCTCTATCCTGAGCTAATCTAACCTTTTTTTTAAAACCATTTCCTTAGATCTGTCAAAATTCAAAACCCCAAAAAAAACTAGACAATGCATTCTCTTATTCCCGAAATATCTAGCGCCGTCCATTGAAGTGTCCTCCTATTTTTATTTGTTTATCCCCATTACGTTTTTGGACAAAAGGCGTCGAGTGTTTGGTCGTCTTCAAGAGATCAACAAACGTTTCGGGCAAATAGGCCGGGTTCCCACGATTGGTGCAACCAGTTTCTATGACCCTTATAACCGTAATAAGTGAAATAGTTCACTAGAATTTTGATAACGGGAAGAGAGAAGATCTGTGGTGTTTGACATCAAGGGTTTTACCGATTTATTTGGTTTTATATTGAAGATTTTAGATCAGAAGAAACAAGGAGTGCTATCTAGCACAAAATAGAAGAGATTGGCAGCAGACAAAACTGGCAAATAATATTAGAGGAATATTAATTTTGAGGATATTTTTTAAAGCACTAATTTTACTAGATTTATGTTGCTCACTTTTTAAGATTGTTGGTATATTGGCTGCACTGTTCCTTGGTGATATGATGGTAAAGTTTTGCTGTAACAGATAGAAGTTTGCATGGGAAAGGCTGTCTCTTGCAACAGGGGTATTACAACCGTCTATTTTGCTCCCGTATTCACAAACGCTTCGATTCCATTTCGATTCGGAAAGGTGTCCACTCGTATATCACTCACTTTCCTTATGCCAAAAAAAGATGGACATACGCGTTCGACTGTGAATACGGAGGCTGATCTACACTGCGTTGTACGCGGGATTCTTGAAACGTCTTCACTCTACTGCCTAGATAGACAGGTTAGGTAAGGTTAGGAGTTTCTTATAGATACAAATATAATTTAATCATGGGCAGTAATTCCATCCAATCGTATGTTTTTGATTAGATGATAATACTTTTTCTTAACATTGATTTATTAGCAATTTCCATTTTTATAAGAATTTTTATCTGGATATCAATTAATATTTCCGGTTTAAATTACGCGGATAATCCGCGGAATTTTCTTAATTAGTGGGTTCAGTGGGCAACTGAGCATTTCACTTATAACAAGACATCGAGATATGATACCTTTTCCGACGAAAAATGCGTACAATACGACCCTCGACGCTAACAAAAGAGCGAATTAGTCTTAGTACTTCATTTCACCAAGAAACCCATTCTCAATGAGTAGGTACGTTGTATTTTTATTCCGTTAACAGATGGGTGAAGGTCGATCGGATCTTTGAATATTAGTGTAACATTTCATCGAGCAAAGACACGTGTGGGCAAAACGCGCGATGAATAGAATAAACACAAAATAGAAAAGAATATAACAGGTCAGCTCACTCGCCGTGAGCATTACTTCGAACATCGTGTCGAGCATTCGAAGGAACATTACGTTATATGGAAATGCTGCAGTGTATACATACCTTTACAATTAAAAATAAATAAAAGAAAATCTAAAACATTTGTTTTTAAGGACCATTACAAATCCAAAACACAGAATTCTCTAGCAACATTTCTCTAAAACAATCTAATAAAATCTCTAAACAGAGATAAACGTTTAAAAATCAATCGTTCATCCGATACCATAGTAATGAGAGCTCGTTGAAAACAAACTTATCTTGATGAGACAGTTGAAGCGCACGCGCACCATTAATAACCCCGTATAAATAATAACATCATTACTTCAAAGGTAGACCACCCAAAATCATCACCTTTATAGCATGTACATCATAATGTGATCGTAAGCTTACAAGATAAGAAAGAAAATTTAAAAAGAGAGCCTAAAAAATACTTAAAATTAAGAGAAATCGCCGCTCGTTCGTAATAATTGTAGGCCTCTGGTGTCAGCAATTTGCATATGATATGAGGAGCTAATGGTTATAAAGATACGATTTTTTTACTGAATATTCTTGCATGAACATGCTCAAACGTTATTAGCATAGATAAAGACCAAAGAGAAGATTTAGACGGTGCATCGACGGGTTTTTAAACGAGAAGCTTGTTGGTAATCGATGGGGTACGTTGTAATTGGTGCTTAATAGATGAAGATGGTTGCAGAGATAATTTTTCATTAAATGTAATTATGAAGCTGTAAAACTCTTTTTCTTTTTATACCATGGGCTGGTGAGTTAAAGAGTTGTTAGCGACGGTTAATAATATGCTTTCGAAGAATTCTATATGTAATTCAACATTTTGATTAAGATGTCGTTAGAGACGTTATCGACACTGAAATTACATTGTATCAAATTTGTAATTTGTCACTATGAAGCGATTTATTAATTAATTTGAAATGCAGATAGATATTTGTGCGAGTCATCTTGCCTGTGCAATTACTCGCCGTTAGCCAGACGAGAACAACCAGAAATAATATGTCTGATGGACTCACCCGGACGGTGGCATGCCCGACACACGTCAACCGTCCCGTCCTTCATAATATGTTTCCGATAATTATTCGTCAATATAACTGCATCCATAATCGCGCAGACAAAACCTTCAGTTTCCCCAAAGAGGTCGCCGAAACGTAGCCAGGACACGGACGCTAGAAAATCTACATGCGGCCCATGAAGAGCCCTGTGGAAGCGCCCGTGAAGCTTGCATTGCCATACTTCCTTGCGGTCATCAGTAGTAAGTATTACAGATTTGCGCCAGTTCTCTTTAGCCATGGACAGCGGGGTGAGTCCCTTGTCCACTGCGACCAGATCTCGGTGGATACTCAAATGGCCTTTAAAAAAATATTCTCTGAGACTGCCCACCTCGCGGTTGTGGAAGGTTTGAAAAGCTCCTACCCCCGCACTTTCGCGGGATGTACCGCCTCATCACCGATGATCGTGGGATGCATCCAGTTTGCGGTCAGCAGTGTACGGACTATCGTATCCAGGGCATCGAGTTCGGTCTGAGTCCATTTGAGTATGCCGAAAGAGTACATTAAAACCGGCATGACCCAACCGTTGAAAGCACGCACCTTATTAATATTATTAGATTACTATTAATATATCGAACAACAATCGTACGTTTCAAGTAGTACTACTATTGATTTGTTATTAGTAGCAGATGGTCCAACATGAGGACTCTTAGCAAAATTAATCGATTAATCGAATTAGTACCTAATTGCCTTCTAGAGTTTTCAAAGATGAAGGTATACAAAAAAACAGATGAGGTTGAATCTCTGTTTTATTTTATAGTCTATGCACCTAACTGTACTTAAATCGCGCTACTAAAATATGCATCGACAGTTTTGGAAGGCGTTCCGTCATGTAATGAGCATATTTAATGGACATTATTTAAAAATAATTTATTGTTTAAGCTCTTAAGGCGAATGCTATCACTCAAATTAATCGGGCTACCAGATTGTTAATCATTGCATTTATGACGAATATAATTATTGCCCCCATATTTTGTTGATTTATAATTATCTTCCGATGATGTTTTGTGGGTCAAAAATAGAGCAGCTTTTTATATAAAAAATCAGGCCACAACCTGTCTTCGTTTTCTTTATTAAAATTTAACCTTTTGTTGGTATCTACCTACAAAACATTTAGACTAAGTTAAATTTTCACCAAAAATTGAGAGTTAACGTCTGTTAATTCTCAATTTTTGATTTCAATTTTGCAACATTTTGCCATTTTTGCATGAGACAAAGTTGTGTAAATTATTAATAGACACAATATAATTATATTCCCGGTAGCGATAACGATCGAATTACCAATCGATACACCGTAACCGCAAAACTATCACCTCGCGTAGTGTCAGATGTAATAAATCGCTTATAGATAAATTAATATGTAGTTTTACATACACACTTCGATTTTATTTTGAATAATGTATATTTAGCAAACAGAAGAGGAAATGTTTAAAATAGACAACAAGATACACAAAATAATGAATACAACCGTTTATTCTAACTTGGAACAAACTAACCTAAACCGCCACAAATCATAACGAATTCAATTAATACGTAATTGTTTAGAAAAGTAGAGAGTACGTACACAAAATAGGAACTTATAAATCTTACAGCCCTTTGAGCGATATTCCCAACAAGAATCTCCCGCGACCAGCCACAATTCTCAGTTGTCATTCCTTGCCATACAACTAACATTTGCTACGTAAAACCTGTTCTTCCTAACAGTACTGTGATGATTGATTGATTTTAGAAGAAGAAAAACCGGCCAAGTGCGAGTTGGACTCGCGCACGAAGGGTTCCGTACCATTATCTATAAAAATGGCAAAAAAATCATATCTGTTGTATGGGAGCCCCCCTTAATATTTTTTTTTTAAATTTTAGTATTTGTTGTTATAGCGGCAATAGTAATACACCATTTGTGAAAATTTCAGCTTTCTAGCTATCACGGTTTATGAGATACAGCCTGGAGACAGACAGACAGACAGAAAGCGAAGTCTTAGTAATCGGGTCCCGTTTTACCCTTTGGGTACGGAACCCTAAAAAGTGTCATGCTGCCGCGACGTCATACTATATTAACAAAGAACAGAACAGGGAAACATAAACTCCTATCGGGGCCATCCATCTGCCTAGCCTTTTCCCAACTCTGTTGGGGTCGGCTTCCAGTCTAACCGGATGCAGCTGAGTACTAGTATTTTACATGAATCGACTGCCTATCTGACCTCCACAACCCAGTTAGTACTGGGCAATACTATACCCCTTGGTAAGACTGGTTGACAGACTTTTTGGGGCACTGACTACCTGTTACGACTGTCAAAGATCTACAAATGACAACCGGGACCAACGGCTTAACGTGCTTTCCAAGCACGGAGGAAGCTCGGCATGTAATGGGTGGTCACCCATCCACAGACCAACCTAGGCAAGCACGGCTTAACCTAAAGATCGAAACTCCTATCGGGTCAAAAATGTAAAATATTCGTAACCCACCGTAGCTCAAAATGACTTCTTTAAACCTTCATAACTTTTGTCCATGGCTGCTGAGAAATATGCACCTATTATATTTTTGTTATAGAAGATCTATGTTATACAGCGTGTAACGGAAGAAGGGGTATCAACCCTGAAGGAGGTGAATGTGCTCATGAAACTCAACAACTTTCCCCAAAGAACATAGGTCGAAATATGAAAAAAAAATTTGGCCCTCCCTTACAAAACTGACTACCAGCTGACTGATTTACTATGGGAGGGCCAAATTTTTTTTTCATATTTCGACCTATGTTCTTTGGAGAAAGTTGTTGAGTTTCATGAGCACATTCACCTCCTTCAGGGTTGATACCCCCCTTCCGTTACACGCTGTATATGTACATTCTGGGGCACAGGCTCATACAATTTTTGCCCATCCTTATTATTTTTTGAAAATATGAAGAAACATCAACCTGACTGACAATGGGATTATACAAAATCAAAAATTAATACTTGAACTGTCTGCTGGTAAAGTCGAAAAGGATGACGACAAAGCAGCTTTTAGTATACTACGTAGTACTACAAGACGCACCCGTATCCGTAATTTATAACCTTTGTTCTTCTTATAAGAGAACTAAACACTTTAGGTGTACTTTTTAATTAGTTGCTGATCATGTGCTCACGTCTGGTCAACAATTAGAAATCGTGAGTTTCTATAAACACGAAAAGGATTTAAATACTATGATGTAAGACTGAAATCGTCAGAACTCACGTGATAAGGAAAGATAGGCTATTTTCCTGAAAGGTGGGAATGCCCGTAGCCCATCACTATCCGGCAATCCGATTCATCATGTGCCTCGCCTTTCCCAACTATGTTTTGGTCGGCTTCCAGTCTAACCGGATGCAGCTGAATACCAGTATTTTACATGGAGCGACTGCCTATCTGACCTCCACAACCCAATTAGTACTGGCCCTTGATCAGACTGGTTGTCAGACTTTCGGGCCACTGACTACCTCTAACGACTGTCAAAGATCTACAAATGACAACCGGGACCAACGGCTCAACGTGCTTTCCGAGGCACAGAGGAAATTCGGTATGTAATGGGTGGTTACCCATCTACGGATCAACCTAGGCAAACCCAAACCCCTAAAGGTCAACCGAGCGGCTATTATTATTTAACTACGAGCTTCTCCATCAGGCAATCCGAGTAATGACCACAAAGGCAGTACTTTTATTTTAACACTGGTGACAGTGCTATAAACCGTGGGTTCATAGCCAGGCTACTTTTCTTTGTGTAATTTATTTCATCACCACCGCCCTCCAAACGGTGAAGGAAATCATCTTGAGGATACCAGCATGTCCTAGGACTAAAACATCACATCTAGCAACCAGAATTGGGCCCTCGTGGTGGATGCCTGTGCGTCAGCTGCAGCAGTGGGCACAGTATGGGCTGATTAATTATGATAACACTGCTGTTCACCATGGGGCTGGGGTAAACGGGGATCATGGTAGCTTTACGAGACTGAACAAAAGACAATCAGTAAAAAGGAAGATAGATAAATATGCGGTAGAATGCATTCTGGGAACTAGACAACGTATGATAAGCTGTTTGTAAGAATGGAGGCCACTTTATAGTCTAAACAAACTGCTTAAAAAGGAAGTGAGAATGGTTGTTCCGAAAGAAAAGTTTAATGTTATTGAGCCTAGTTTATTTAGAATCGGTCAAAGACGTATTGCAACTCTTTGTTGGGCATAGAACGACGCCGTAAGGCACTTCTATACTTCGGACTTTGCAACACCATCCTCAACTTTACATTCAGATTTCTAATTTTGTGTTTAAATGATGCACCTGCCGTTTTTCTACTATATTGATATTAAATTGTTCAAAATTAGATTTGTGTCGTAAGTCATGGTAATCTGATTTTAGCAAGTTACTTCCTCGCTTACATTCTGTCTTTTTGGAACCATGATTTGTGATTTTTGGCATGGCATTCTCTTCCGTACTTTCGCTTCATATCTTTCTATTATCAAACCAGCTATGACCTTAATACTAATACTAAACTTATCATTCATTGTACTTCAAGTCACAATAGCCTAGCCCAGGACAATCAAATATTTATGAGATCGACCTTACCCTTATTAAGTTCCAAAAGTGTAATCAATAAAGTCTTGAGCAGATTTAATCGTTCAATTACCGCTTCTGTAGGAAGCCGACACGAGCGGCGTCCGTTGTTTCACGAACTTGTATTTCTTCTCGCTTTTTGTCGTTAGTAGGATCCGCAGAATACTAAGTATCACCAAATGAAGTGTATCAGTCAATTGTCAATTACGTACAATTCGCTGTTTGCTCATGGTCAGGTTTCATTTGACCCAATGATTAGTGGAACAATAAAATGGTTCAGAAAGTGACTGGTAGGAGATATCATCCAACTATGAGTAGCTAGTAGTTTATGATGGAGAGGGAGAGGAAAGCTAAAGAAGGTTGTGTTCTGTGTGGAAAGACAAGGATGTGTAAGATATGCGTGACGGTTGACAAAGAGGAAGAAGAGAATATTTCAGGGCGACCTCAGTTAGCATGGGAACTCAATTAGAGTAGAAAGAAGTTAAACGAAAGGCGAGTTTATCGTTAGTGCGGGAGGGTCGCAAATGTGGCAACCTGCTCTATTGCCTATTACTTGGTCACAGAGGAAGTAGCTGTTTACGTTTGTGCTTAAATACGAGAATCATAACTTATGACCAGAGTCATAAGATTTATTAAGGCTCATTACGCTACTGGAGCCATCCTCTAGGACTAACCTTCACTAGCTTGCCCTCTTGTTGCACGCTATAAGATTGTTAAATATTATTTAAGATGAGGTAGATATTATTTATTATTTTATTATTTCCCTGCAGTCTAATGAAGTTCACAGGCTACTCCTGTGAACTTCATCTCTGAAGTGTATTGAAAACGCAATGCTTAGAGGTGTTTTTAATTGTTGGTATTTTAATTCTAGGTATTTTTAAATGTATTCTAATTGTGTTTTTAAATACAAATATATTAATTTAATAATATAATAAATATATATTTTGTTAGCTATATGTAAGTTAGAGGTACACAGGTATCTTGGTGGTAGTAAAATCGCATTGGCGTTATCGCTGTAATGGTGTTATTTATTTAATTTTAAATAAATTAATAAATAAATAAAAAATACTCATAAGAAGTCATAAGCCACCTAAGGTAAGCAAGACTGGTAGCTATCTTAATTTATGGTTTTTTCTCTACATGAACGGATTACCATAAAATTAAGCTTGCTACATATCCTAAAGATTAACCTTGGATCAGTACTAGTACCTACAACTGAAACAATGGGTATGAATAATTCATCTGCAAACACTGATTTCATCAAGGTTTTTAATTTTGTTTCGCAACTGTCAATTTGTTAAGATAATTATTTTAAATTTTAATTGTTATCTTCTTGTTAAACACAGCTGTTGATAGGACGTTGCTAAGTGAGAAAAAAATAATATTCAAGGAATTTGGTTCATTAGTGCAAAATGGATAAACAATATCTCACTTAATCATGCCACTTGTCGGGTCACGTGGAAACGTGAATTATGACGGACGGATTAAAATTTGGGTTTTGGGAAAAAAAAAATGGAATGTTCTCGAAGTTATCAAGTGGTGGAAGGTCAGTGATGAAATGACTTCGCTCGCGCATGATTTTCTGCTTCAGGTAATTATCAATTGTACCTAAAATAAAAAAGATTCACATTCTAGTTCAATTAAACTTCTATTAACAACTTTGTAACAGATGTAGGTATTTTTATGGTGTATTTAAGAAATGTTTTAAAAATAGGTATATACCTAATAACATAATAATGCTGTAAATATACCATCATCACGCCTGTAATTTCTGAAGGCTTAGGCAGAGATTTAAGTCTACCTACATAATAGTACACCGACATTTCGCCAGTTTAAATCACATGTAATAGGGGGCGAGCCTCAGCCTATTGCCGGACTGCAGACTCCGGAGTAATTTCTGATGTAAAAACCCAAAAATACTTTGGCCAACCTTGGGATCAAACCCAGGACCTCATGCTCAACAGTCGCTTGCAACCAGTAGACTTACGAGATTCAGTTTCTAATTACGATTAGTTGAAAGAATGCCATTTGAAGAAAACCCACTATTTTACAGCGAAAATATGCAAAAAAAATGCATATCTACCTATATACTATGGATTCTTATCGATACAAAATCTATAGTAATCTCCGAAGTTATTTGATAGATTTTTTAAATTCTTTTAGAATGATTTGATAAATATATTGGATGATATTATAAACCTTTTTAACTGTTGACTATGTTTTTTAAATAAGCAATTCGTGTATTCTTAATTTAAATATGGGAATATTGATGGGAAAGTAAATATAGTTTAAAGTTTTTGTATACCGTGGGAATTTCGTATTGAGTTTAACAATATAATTACAAGACTATGACGACTTTTTCAATGGCCTAACTAGTACCAAATAATAACAGTTGGATATATTCCCTTTGTATTGTTTGAGACTTCTTTAAATTACATACTAGCTTTTGCCCGCGGGTTCGCTTGCGTCCATTTAAAATTTGACAATCAATTCTGGTTGTACTCTGCCTGTAATAATATAATTCAATCATGATTCGATGAAGACACGTAGCGCCATCTATTATCATAAGAACGTTATTGTTGTTTTCCTCGGAAACAGGACTTTTTTTCGGGATGAAAGGTACCCTATGTCAGTTTCTGTACACCTGAAAAATTTCAGGATGATCGATTTAGTGGTTTAAGCGTGAAAAGGTAACGAACTTCAGGGGTTTCGGCTGTCACTGTAAGGCAGAGCAATCCCTGTTATATGAGCACTGCGCTAGCCGGTTATGAAGCCTCTGGGTTCATGCAAATAAACGACTGTCTACTACCGAATTAGTTTTATTCCAATTGAACCCAGGGAGAACCTTTCGACCGGACTAGTGCGCAGTTACTAGCCCGCCGCTAAAAACGTCGCGCTCACTTATACATTTTGCTTACCTTGCATTCTGTCTGTCGTGCACACTTACACGTGTCCCTACAAAACAAACAAACTTACTTTCGCATTTATAATATTAAGTTAGGATAAGAATGAGGATGTCAGAGCCTAGATCCTTCATTCTAGGCTCTGACAAATTCTGATGTGGAAGTTTTTGATTCGTAGAGGCCCTGGCACGAGCGCGTGGCATCAACGTAAAGTAAATACGTTTTGAATCGAAAATACATTTATTCTATAGCATTTTAGTTACATTGTTTGCTACAAGCACATGTAGTGTGGGTCTCATGCCTATGTCTGTAAGTGTAAGTAGCTTAAGTCTATATTGAATGGTTTACTAATAAACGCCAATATTATACATCAATTCGTCTACGCAATTACACCTATCCCTACACGGCGACCCTGCCTTCGGGCAAACCGCGCATGATGGTCGTGTCGCGTTAATTGGCTTCATTTTTAATTGGTGCGAAATTATTCAAGATGTGTCAATCCTACCAAACAAAAGAAGAGGTATTTCTGGCTCAAAATGCAACCGGTGCTGGAAATAGTGCAAAGCAGCAAATTGGGATATGAATCAATTCTTTAAAATATGAAAATGTTGTATTATGTGAAACGTATTTTTAATTTTATAATCGATATTTTAGCGTTACGTTTTCATCGCGTGCTCGTTTTAGGTCCTCTGATTCATCATCATCTTCCAGCTCTTGGGGTCGGCGCAACACGTTTTGTTCTTCCATTCTTCTCCGTCAATCGTCACGCTATCATTTACTCCTTTTTTAGGGTTCCGTACCCAAAGGGTAAAACGGGACCCTATTACTAAGACTTCGCTGTCTGTCTGTCTGTCTCCAGGCTGTACCTATCTCATAAACCGTGATAGCTAGAAAGCTGAAATTTTCACAAATGATGTATTACTATTGCCGCTATAACAACAAATACTAAAAATTAAAAAAAAAAATTAAGGGGGGCTCCCATACAACAGGTATGATTTTTTTTGCCGTTTTTAAAGATAATGGTACGGAACCCTTCGTGCGCGAGTCCGACTCGCACTTGGCCGGTTTTCTTTCATATCTCTCCTCACAAAATCCATCAAACGTTTCCTTGGTCTTCCTCTCCCTCTTCATCCATCGACCTTTATATTCATCACTCTTTTAGTCACATGCGATCTAAGGCCTCTGATTACGTGACTAATCTAGTATGACGTAGTTAATAAAAGGAGGAAAACGGGATACTAAGCCTTATTCTGTCAACCTATGAGTGTTCATAGAACCCATTACTGAATCAGTTATTTCTAAAGTAAATTGTGCGATTTTCGAGTAGTGTAGTCGGTACCTACCGTGATTTTCCTTAAACCATTCATGCATTAATGTAAATACGGATCTAAGTCAAGGAAAATAGGTACATATAGCATAACAGTAAGTTTATTATCAGCAAACAGTAGGCTTCGGTAGGTATATCTAGTACATTCATACTTTGCAAAGAATAGATATTCGTCGTCTTCCCAGCTATCATAATTCTTAAGTTATTGAGTCGAATTTCATCTGGATCCTTAAACAGTCATCGACAAAATACCAAAGCCAAGGCTGCTGTGAAAATTTAATTGGATCTTGCCAAATTCAAAATGTAAGAAATCATTAAAAAAAAAATTAGAATTATAAACAATTGCTTGATACCTACTATCATTAACACTGAAAACGGAATATTTACCATGTTTACTATTTATTTTGAGTTCTCGATATTGAAAAAAAAGTAGATATCCTGTTTTCAGTGTTAATAATAGAGGTGGTGACCATGTCAAATTAAAAACTTAAATTGCTTGGTACTCACAAATTAAAAATGCATCTTTCAAAAGCACAAGAGGCATAAGAAAAATCATAGTACTCACACTTTTTCAGTTTATGATTCAATTCTATCTTGTTTGCTATTCCGACCGGTACTATAGCAAACAAAAACAAATACTTAACAAAACTATATCAATTTAATAACAATTAATTGATAATTGACATAACATTCGACAGTTACGGATGACCATGTGAAGTAGATAAGCAACTGAATTCAAAACAATTAACAATCTACTTATTAATTAATATTTCTTTCTGTAACAGTATTTTTTCGTGTTATAATGATAGCTAAGATAATTAAGGGTGCCCACAGATGGTCGACTATCCACCAATTTAACAGCTTAGTCCTTATCAAAGACTTTAAAATAGAAGAGAAAATGGAAAATTCCCAAGTCGATTAAAAATTAAATTAAATTAAAATTATTTATAATTTAATTTAATCTTTAATCGACTGTTTGAATGGTTTTTTTTATAAATTGTGTCGAAACGTTAGTAAGCTTCGAGATAATATAAAAAAAACAACTGTGCAATGATTTGCATCGCACACACACATCCGGATCATGAAAATCGCGATCTCTTCAAAGTTGAGTCAATCGGGTTTTTCTAGGCAAGCGTCCCTTTTAAATCACGTCACATCAGTCGAGTTGCGGCCAAAGGCAAGCATAGTGTAAAAAAAGTAATTGAATAAACTAAATGATTAGTTTGAAGAAAAGAAGAGAAGATGAAAGAGAAGAATATAGGGCCTAGACAAAGAAAAGATTTTTGGAAAAGTCTAAATGTTTTGGATTGACAGAAACTACAAAAAAATTCGTGTCTATCATGTTCAAAGTCGTTTTAAAATCAAAGGTTTATTCCATTGGTTATATGTAGAATCGGCTGTCTGCGACCGCCCTTAAACTTCTCATTTGTACATAATATACTTGATGTGAAGGTATGATAATAAATAGAAGATATGCTATCAGGTACGTTAGGATTGATGTTGGCTTATCTCAGCGTTATCAAGATCATTATCAATACGGAAGTATCGATGTCCAAGGGATTCCCCTAATGTCTGGTTCAACGAATGGTCCTTGGAATTCTTTCATAATCAGTGCAGCAGTGTTTTAGTGTAACGTGATTATGCAGGTTTTCATGGTTAATCGTTTTCCTTATATAATCATTTTTTAAGCGGCGTTAAATACATATTATATACTTATTTATATATTACATACTCTGATCGTGTCAACACGGCTTTAGCGTTTCTTACACGAGTTGCTGGTTTCATGGGGAAGATCATTGGTCGTTCGTGGGCTCACGCTTGTTATGACCGAAGGGTTAGGCTGACGTGTACGTAATAGTACACCCACTTTTCGCCAGTTATGTTTAAGTCCCATGTAATTGGAGGCAAGCCTATTGCCATCAACCGCGTACAATTATTTTTAATTTAGTACCAGTTGCAGTTATTTTTCGTTAATTCATATTTCATGTGGAATCAAGTACTGCTTGTTAGATGTTTGAGATAATTAAGTTTAAAACTAATCTTCCTCCAACGTCTGAGCTTTGGAGTAAGATTAGTTGGAGTAATTTATAACATTAGAAAATGCATCTTGCAGTTGTCCACGATGATTAAACTATGGTGGTCTTTAAATAGTGTTAGATTAGTGGAAAAAGTAAGCAAGGATAGTGCTAATTTATAAGTATTTTCACTGCCAATTTATCGTACAAACAGTTATTATGCAAGAACATCTATTCTTATCGTAGATAGCTAGTTAAGTGCAAGAACATTTAACACTTTGTTGAAGTACGTAAACAATGACGAAGCGTATGTTGGGACACTATTTAGAGTAATATTGAATCATTAGATAGTTTAATAATCTATTGGTATATGGAAGTGTACATAACTCCCTTAAACAATCGACGAAGCAAGATGCGATGGTTGTCTCGGTGACCAGAGATTTAAGGCATAAAGCAGCATAATCAGCCTATAATGTTCCCACTGCTGGGACACACGGCCTTCTCTCTATGAGAGGGAATGGGCTATAATCCACCACGCGGGCCCAGTGCGGGTTGGTAGATGTCACATGTCTTCGAATTTTTGGTTCTAGGACATGCAAGTTTCCTCATGATCTTCTCCTTCACCGTTTGAGAGCAGTGGTGATGAAATAAATTACACAAAGTAGGTAATGCGCCTGTCTGGGTTCAAACAAACGACTTACTGTTCGTAAGTCATGGCCGCCACCACTGGCCCACCGCTGCTCTTAAAGCAAAGCCAAAGCTATAGCAGTGACCTATGAAGTATTTATTTATTTATTTATGTACACACAGATACTTAACAGGACAATAAATTAACATAGAAGAGCACAAAGGTACTGCTTATTTCATAAGAAATTTCTTCCAGCAGACCTGCGAGAGGAAAGATGGATTAGAAATGTAGACACAGTGTGTAGAAAAGACAAAACAAGGAAATTTAACTTAAAACAAAAATATATCTTTAAAAAATAAACATACATACAAAAATATACACATTTAAAAAAAATACTATTATTGTAAATATTTTCCTATACAATATATACATACATATAATATGTATAGGTATACAGAATATTACTGTATAGAGGAGAGGTAATGCTCTTTGACTTGCTTTTTGAAGAGAAATAAAGTTTAGAAGTGAAGTATTTATAGAGATAGAACCAAGATATCTCAGCCTAACCCTTCGGACAAAACAAGCATGATGTTATGTTGTAACAACAGACAAGAAAGAAATACAATCGGCCTTGACGAAATCCATTCAGCATCACCCAACATAAACTAGTAGCTAACACTTCTAATTACATACAGGCAATTGCGTAGGTACATAACGGTATTCCTGAATATTCAAGCGTCCGTTTTAATTTCGTCAAACCGGTATATAAGTAGTATCTATTATATTAAAGACAGTTACCACTAAGCGAACGAGTTGCGGCTCGTATGAGCTGCTTTACAAATTTATTTTTCTAATAATTATCATTCTAAAATCTTGTGTTATTAGCATACAATATGAGTTTCTTAGATCATCGGCGCCAGCGCACCTACGCATGTGTTTTCTGGTTAAAAAGTCTGACACGTCATTTTTTTACTGATTTTATAGATTACACTAGGCTATGGGCGCGACACCCTCGCGAGGAAATTGTGATGTACAGTATGTGTGAGAAAAAACAAAATTTAACAGTAGCCTATTTGTGTCATTCCACACTATAATCTATCTCTGTGCCCATCCAGATCCGTTCAGCAGTTCAGGTGTGATTGGGCAACAAACATATATCCATCCAAACTTTCGCATTTATAATAGTACCTATACGTAAGATTATTATTTTTACTTGCTTCTACTCGCGGCTTCGCTTGTGTGGAGGTCGGAAATTGTACCACGGGACTGTCGCTGGAAAAAAATGATCCTATGTCCTAACCCCGATCATGGTCTACCAGTGTGCCCGTTGAAATCCATTGATGGTGTGAAAAGGTAAGGACAGACAAACCGACAATCAGATAGACGGCTTTTAGATATATAAGTATGTATGCAATGACTGTGTTGAGTATAGACTATAGTTTAATGCATTTAAGCTGTTGGCGCCTTAAAAAATATTTGCGATAACTTTTTATCGTAAAAGGAAAAAGGGATTATGTACATAGGTAGGTAATCTTTAGGTATGTCACATAATAATGTAAGTATTTTCGTGGTTTTGGTATAAAATATAAAGACAAGAGGAGAATATAATTTTTGTTACTTTTATTTCAAAGATAATTAAATTATTTACAAACTACAAAACTATAATAGAAATAAATATGTACAAGTATAAAAGGGTTACAGGGCGTCCAAAAATTCGTCCGCAACGCTGTCAACAGGAAAAGTGCCCAGAAGGCTGGCTGCATTACCACGTTGGATGGCAATGCTGATTCTTTGGCCAAAAAATAGGCCCGCCCTCTGGTCACGTGAAGAGTCGACCAACCGCTTGGCGATTTCCCGAAAAACTAGGTGGGCACTCGGACCCCATGGCCCTAGTGTTTCAAACCCCAAACGGTTCATACATATAACTACCAATTACATTATTGTATTTGCGCCGTTTGAGGTTTTCAGCACCTGCAGCAGCCGCCCCAGCGCAGCCCACTGTGCTAGGAAGATGGGATGGCGCAAGGGTGTCGATGCAAGTGGCGTCCCACACCAAAGGCCTACCCAACTTCCATGGCATTATGGTCATACCATCTGGTCTCTTCTCATCGACGCGTGCCAAGCCATTGGGTTCTAAGACAGCTGGCACCCCGGCGGTGGCAAGAGCACGACGGATGAGGAGAATTAGTTCATTATGGAACAGAATCTTTTATTTTAATTTTGCTTACTTATTCTAAACAACAATATTATAAAACACCCACATTTCGAAGTCCCATGTAATTAAGGGCCAGCCTATTGCCATTACACGCATTCAGACTCCTTGGCTGCCACTGAGAAATTCCTGATGGGAAAACCCAATAACACTTTGCCCAATCGAACTTTGGAATCGAACACAGGACCTCATGCACAGCACTGGCGCTTGCGATTAGACCAAAGAGGTAGTAGATATTATTAAAGTAAGTATGTGTTGGAAAACATTATTTATGACTAGCTTTTACCCGCGGCTTCGCCCGCGTGGAGTTCGATAACAGTCCCACAGGATCATACTACCGGGATAAAAGTCTCCTATGTGTTAATCCAGGTTATAAGCTGTCTGTGTGTTAAATTTCACCCAAAACCTTTCAGTAGTTTTTGCTTGAAAGAGTAACAAACATCCATCCATTCATCCTCACAAACTTTCGCATCTATAATATTAGTAGGATTGTAAAGTCATAGCAGGAAGTAACAATTATAATCATCGAAAAGTAGATGAGGTTTTTCCAGTGATTAACCACGTCCATAGGCAAAATAAACTCCAGATAGCATATAGTATTTTCCAAGACAAACAATAAAAGAGATTAAAATCTTTTTTATCAAAATCTAAGGAATTTGGTAAAATAAATAACAAAAAAGAAATCCTGATTGATTTAGATTATACAATGATGGCTGTTAGCTGATATAAACAATAACATGATAATGATCTAACTGTCGCTGTTTGTATATTGATATAAATAGATAAGACCAATTTGACTACAGCAAAGTGAAGCAAGTCAATCATCATCGCCATCATGATAAAAGCAAAGTGGATAGTAACACAAGAATTTCTTAGTGGAAACTCTTGATCTGCCCAGTCTTTTCCCAAGTATGTTGGGGTCGGCTTCCAGTCTAAACGGATGACGCTAAATACCCGTATTTTACATTGGAGTCTTTTTTACCAAAAACAAATGAAGATTCCATAAGCCGTATACACAGGCTGAACTTTCTACAACATTCGAAAAAGATATCTACACTAATATTATAAAGAGGAAAAATTTGTATTTTTGTGTGTGTGTATGTTTGTAATGAATAAACTCAACCACTGTGCCGATTTCAAAAATTCTTTCACCATTGGAAAGCTACATTCACCCTGAGTAACATAGGCACCCGTGCAAAGAGCCCTAGCGAGCCCTAGCGGCTCATTAATAAAGAGTTAAATTGTTTACTAACATCTAAAATTGTAAATATTTCTTGTAATTGTATTGGTTCATGTTGTCTCTTATAAATAAATAAAGGATATTATTTCCTTTATTTATTCTTCATCGTTTGTTTGGTTCCGTACCTCAAAAGAAAAAACGAAAACCCTTATAGGATCACTCGCGTGTCTGTCTGTCTCTTTGTCGGTGACCCAAAGACGGACGTGTAAATGTGTGTAATAAATTAATGAATTTTAAACATGGCGGGTAAATTCGAAAATGAAAAAAAAAAACAATATTGCAAACTATATTGTGTTACATATCAAATGAAAGGGCTTATTGTGGGCATCTCAAATATATATATTTTATTTTATTTTAAGATAAATAGTTTTGAAGTTATTTAAGAAAATAAGCGAAAATGTACCATTCGGCCCTTAACTCCGAAACAACAGGGCCGAAAACAAAAAAAAAATGAAAAAATTGTTCTTTGAATATATGTAGATTACAGGAAAACATATAAGAAAGCTATAACAACAAATAATAAATTAAAAATTACAGGGGGCTCGCCTACTACGATGTTACGGAAACCTTCATGCGCAACTCCGACTCGCATTTGGCCGGTTTTTTTTTTAAGAATATTTTTTTTAAGCTTAATCAGCCAATATTATAAATAGGGACACAAGCCTAGAGATGACAAGACAACATAAATAACGAACTCGAAGTAAATTACTCAAATTAAAAGCGATGTGCACCCTGTGATGAGCACCCACTCTGAGCACTCTGCCAGACCCGGGAATCGATTCAGAACCTCTTGTTCAGCAGTCGTGCTTGCGACCACTAGACCAACGAGGCAGTCATTTCCACAACTGTTTAAATATGGGATGGGACCGACCACCAGCGGACGTTTGTTAATGAAAAAGTTAAGTACACCAAGTTACCACAAACTGTCAAATTTCTCCAAATGATTTTAAACTATAAAATGTTGACGGTTAAGTTCAAAATTGATTAAGAAAATTTGTCAGTTTGTGGTAACTGAATACGCTGGCGACTGTACTTTACTACTGTAGGTAAACGAGTATCGGAAAATAATACTGCAGTTTACAAACATTTGTGGTCTTGTGAAATCGTAGGTACTATGAACAAAGCTAGATCAAAAACCAAAAAAAAAACCTTGACTGCCGCACCTAAGATAAATAAATGTAGGTATTATAATCAATTGGATTAGCTGGGTGTGGTAGACACAAAATGTATTTTAGGATTTATAATCTTTAACTTCGTTTATCCGTTCATCCGGTCGATAGGACCACGGAATTTAGACAATGCAGTACATATCTATTATAAAAATATGCCTATCTTAGTAACAGATATAAATATAATCTAATGTAATCGTGCATCGTTGGTTGTTATGGATGGTTGGATTAAATGGAAATTACTTAGATTAAATAAGTCGTCATGTGCGTACGAAAATAATGCGACTTCTTATCACTTTCACACTGTTATTGTGAAAGATATAATGCATTAGTTGCAGGTTTTTTATTTAGGGAAATCACCTGAATTTCGCATAAACAAGGCATTCTCTAACAGTTAGTTAGAGAATGCCTTGTGGCATAAATAAAGTTCCTTTGGTTTTAATAGGACAACATTGTGATACAAAAAAAATGAAAATAACTATTTGTTTTCGAAAATTAATAAACTTATATATAAATATAGATAGGTAAAAGACCGACAAATGTGGCAGGAAAATGATGCTGTCAAACTATTTGATAGTGAATTCAAGATACACGGAGTTTCAAAATCTCATCATATACTAAAATGATTGTAAAACTGGGGTCTATGTTTCTAGTACCTACCTAATACCTTTTATCTTTTGTTTGCAAAAACATTTACTTATTTGTTTATTTCCTCAACATAATCTAATCAGCCAGAATCAACCGTGTTGCCTACTCGTGCTAAAATTAGGCACAGATTTACGATAGCATCCTCGAAAAGTGGAACTATGACATTATCATAAATCTCGTAATACGTCTCTACAGGGTGTAAGGGACTGCCCTCCGCAAACTGACAGGGTGCATTCAGCTCCTTATTTTGAATGATATTCTACCGGAATTTTGTCCGAAATTTTTGAATATTTTAATCGTTTTTAGGGTTCCGTACCTCAAAAGGTAAAAAAGGAACCCTTATAAGATTGATCACTCTTTTGTCCGTCTGTCCGTCCGTGTGTCACCACCGATTTTCTCAGGAACGGATGGACCTAGCAAGTTGAAACTTATACCAGATACTGAGGTCTTAAGTCCCTATTACGTGTATAAAAATCAAGGTCACAGTCAACACGATAAAAAGATATGGGCAAATTTAGATTTTCGCGAAAACTTGTAAGTACCTACCAAAATTTATCGGTTTAATTTTCAAATTTTTTTATTTTTCGGATGTTTCCCTTTACTTGTGCTGTACCTTGCTTTTAACCAAAATTGACAATTCTAGGTCAACCGGAAGTACCTAGGTTTTGGGTCGAAAACCTATATGGTAGTTCCCCTTGACCTAGAATCATGAAATTTGGCAAAAAACATTGTCTTATAACACAAGTAAAGGGAAAAATCTGAATACCGTAAATATGTAGTTTAATAACAAAATACCTATATATTGTACGAAACCCTCGGTGCCCGAGTCCAACTCGCACTTGGCCGGTTTTTTCATTTACTATTCCTTTATTTTGATGTATAATTACATTCTCTGTACGCAACACTCCATTTATGTAAATAATACGGCTGAAATAAAAAATATAAAAAAAAACAATGGATGTTGAAATACTCAAACGAACGACGCGTGAAATCAGCTGTTCAATTCCTGCTCAGTTACAGAGTTCATCGAACTTGTCGTCGCGCTTGCCGTTCGCTACATGCGTTTTGTCACGGTAACGATACATTGCGTATGCGGAAATAAAACAAATCAAATTTATTGGATTCCCATAACGTTCCTGAAATAATTTCTTGTACTGGACATCTTAGTACGATATACTGAATTCACCCCATCAGTGTGCGGATGACTGTCCTTTACACCCTGTATATGTTGTGTATCTAGATGTTTCTGGAAATAGCGTGCTCGTAGGTGAGTCAAGGTCCATATACTTTATTGTAGAGACAGACATAGCCAAAAACACAAAAAGAAATGTGGTGACATCTATGACGCAAGTTAGGAACTAAAAATCCAGCATCGCGCAATCTCTGCGACATAAGCATTTACAGGTTGGAAGAGACACCGACGCGAAAACGCCGTCTGGGCAGAGGATGCTCTCTTTTTAATGCGGGATGAAGAACTATACACCCTGTTCCTCACACCCCTAAAATATAAGTGCCAATACCACCAGATTTCCAGTAAAAAAAATATATATATAAAAACGCCTTGATTTCTTGCATGCACATTTAATTTTTATGGTGGTTAGTTTTATATTAGTTTATCCTAGTGTTAGTTTTATTATTATTTTTATAGACTAACTGAAAATCTGACCACCATCACATTTTCAGTCCATAAAATAATAAATCCTACTATTTTCCGTATAAAGTACCATCATCAGTGTTGCCCCTTAACAATAATTGGCTCGAACAAGTAGGTAAATTTATTATTATATTTAAGACGCCTCAATTACATACTGCGCTTAATAATTAGTATGGGCGTATTACGTTACCCGCGTAATTTACGGGCCTTAATGGCCGATGATCGGGCGTAATTATTTTCGATCTTGTATCATGTAGATATGTGTAAATGTATCGACTATCGGTTTATTTTTAACGTGAGAGAGTTTCGTATACTCCATACATACTTACGACTATTCTCTGAATTAATTTGTGCTTGTATTTTCGGTTTTAATTACAAACAGTTAATTAGGCAAGCTAATATTCTTGAGAAATTTTTGTTTATTCATTAAAATTGTGATGGGAAATAGATTTTATTTCGAAAATACTTTCGTTCATAAGTGAATTAGCTGGTGCCCGCGACTTGGCGTGTTTTTCGTATTTAATTATGTTTTATACACATTTCCAGGACATATCCTGCTCTAGGTTACCTATATGTCAATTTTATAACGATCTGTTCTCTGATTTAGACGTTATATAGGAAGTATTCAAGTTTTTTTTATTACTATTATAGTTTTGTAGTTTGTAAATAATTTAATTATCTTTGAAATAAGTTTTTATTTGATTTATAATATTACGTATTAGTATGAATGCATTACCTGACCTTCTTGACATTACCCACCGCTGATAATAATATTTGTGCAATCATTATCATAATTTATTTAATAAGGTCATCAGTCGACCTCGCTTTTTGGGCATCCCCGAAATCAGAGAAGCACGTGTATTTTTACACTTCCAAATAAACAGGAAATCTTTACAACAGAAATATTTTAACTGATGAGATTTTTATCGTTTCATCAAAAAGATAGTGCGAAAGGTAGTGTGGAGATTTGGTTTTCACAAGTATGCCTGTGTAGTCACGTCAATTCTTATCTGTGTTTGTATCCGTTAGTAACTCGATAAAAACCAAACCAGGTTAAATCTAAAATCAATGAGAACTGCCGTTTAGTCAGAGGTAGCTGAAGGACGCCGCGCCGTGTGGTTTACATTTTATAAGTTTGATGGCCCCTCAGGACATCGATAAAGGCTTCCACACAAACAAAAGCTACCTTAAATACTTAGTTCGAACCCTGGCACATTAGAGGCTAAACTCTGTGGTTTCTGGAGCGGGATAAGCCAAGACACCATAACGTTTTGGTTTTAGGAGCCAAATAGCAACACCGTTAATCCCAACAACGACCAACCAACTACCTTAAGTGCTTTAGCAACCGTTTATATACCCTTATTTGTTCGTCTTGCAGCGTTCCCTTTCATCATACATATGGAAGCCAGCAGAATAGTCTTTCTTTCAAATGTATGATGATGGACTGACCAGAAATCATATCTTCAAAACGTTCAGCGCATACTTAGAGTTGTAAGTTTAAGTTTGATGTCGTCGTGTTTGCTGTTTGAAATATGGTAGCAATTAATATCCTAACCAAATAAGTAACTAATTTAGGGAAATACCCACTCCTAAATAATCCTTAGGTTCGTGAACGATTAATGCCCGGTTCCTATAAACAACGGTCCGTTGTTGTACAAAAGGTACCATTCGTTTTTGAGTTACGAGTAACGGATGAAAAAAGGCGTTCCTATAAATTTTTGCGTGAGTTACCAGCGACGAACGGTTGTTGGTTACCCACTTACCGAAGCCCTCCGTCAACACATGTCCGACCCTCATTGCGTTTCGTTATTACAATAAAGCATGTTTAGAATTAGAGTAAAACCATGTGCATAATACACATAACATAACATATTTATACCTTTATACAGAAAACTTAACTTTTATGTTTATTTTATAATTTTGGCGTTGAAGAAACCCCATTATTTAATTTAAAAAGTATATTTTGTTATTCGGGCTACTGAAGTGGACAAAACGCGAACGTCTGGCTTGACACAAGTTTTGTCACAGTCACAGGGTTTTGTATTAAAACATATCCGTTAGTTTATGTATTCTACTCTTTGTAAAACGTAATTATTATTCTCTACAATGGACGTTACACAGGTAAGTAATTTTGTTAATAAGTATCACGTATAGTGTAATGTATTTTGGGTATTGTTCAAATGCGTAGGAATAAATTGTTGTTTGTTTCATAGAAAATGAAGAAAGCCATGACCACAAGAATAAGATAAGGTTGCTTTGTTGATTGACCTAATACAGAGCACTCCAATCTTGACCAGCAAAGAAACGAACGCTACAACAAACAAATCCAAAGACGATGCGTGGACTTCTCTGGCACGAGCTTTCAATGCCAAGAGTGGGTCTGTTCCCAAATCAAAAGACCAAAATTAAAATGGGACAATTTAAAAAAAACAGCCCCTAAAAGAGCCCAGCAAGTGAGGATGAATAATTTAAAGGTAACATCATAAAGTTGTAATTATATAATATTGTTTTATTTACATGTAATTAAATGTTGTAAAAGTTGAAAAACGAAAAATTGAAATATATGAAGGCAACTCTCCCAGTACAGACAGCTCTAAGTATTTCTTTGGCACGCCTATGTCCAGACAATTAACAATAAAAAAGAAAGGTACATATTTAAATTAATTATTATTTTACACAGCATATTATTGAATGGCCTGTTGGTCTAGTGGTTAGTGACCCTGACTGCTAGGACGGAGGTCGTGGGTTCGATTCCCACACAGGACAAATCTTTGTGCGATGAGTATGATTATTTGTTCTGAATCTGGGTGGGTAATTTATCTATAATATGTATGTATTTAGAAATATATAAGTATGTTTATCAGTTTTCTGGTTGCCATAATACAGGCTCTGCCAAGTTTGGGATCAGATGGCAGAGTGTTGGTTGTCCCAAGATATTATAATTGTTATTATTTTATGTGAATTTCTTATACCTGTTCGCATAATTTGTAAACTAATGAACCATGGTCACATGCAATTTATGAAATAAAAGTATTTACATTATTTATTTCAGGTAAAAAGACAGTGATGTTCAGACGTCCATCATCACCCGTAACCTTATGAGAAGCAAGGTATTATGAGAAGAAAACGGAGAAATTAAATTTAGAAATTGCTCTTTTAAAATCAGCACAAAATGAAAATAATGTTACAGTTAATGATATTTAGAGTTTGTATTTTATTTTTACTTTTATGTCTTTGTTTTCGTATGTAGTTCAGTGCCATAATAATTTAGAATATAATTATTAAGAAAAACTATAATTTAGGTAAATAAACTTTGTTTCTATAAATTTGTCTTTCAATAACTAATAGGATAGCTAAGTACTTAAAATAACAATATTTCCCTAAGCCTGTGTCCTTCATTAAAAATCATTTCTTCATAGACTTTGTTTTGAATGTAGCAGGATAAGTAGATTTTCTTGTTTGATATTTAACACTTAAAACTACTCAAGTGATGATAAACTGAAATAAAATAAAAGTAATTATTAAACAATGCCAGTGCACAGTATTTTAAAACAGACAAACGTTTTAAACTTGACACCTCAGCTTAGCGCTATACAGAGTTATTACTCACTTATTAAAGAAATTTGAAATCAGTGTTGCTCTTTCTTTGTATTCTGGTTCTTCAGCAGTATTTGGTACAGGCATTTCTTCTGCAATAGGAATTTCTACCTCTGGTGGTACCTACATCAGCTATACTGTTTAATCGACAGATATTATGCAACACACTAGTAGCTACGATTACTGCATTGGCTCGTAACGCGCCGGGCGCCGGAGGACTAACGATGCAACGTAGAGGCGGGGGAGGAATAAAAAACGCTTCTTTTCTTGAGAGTTCTTGGTTCCCCAGGTTTCGGATTCCTTTCTTGATGCTGCCTCTTCGGTGGCTGTGCTGCGACTGGCGACTAACCACACATGGAAGTCGCGCGGCAGACGGTCACGGGGCTTCGCACCCTGGCCGTGGAGGCCTTACCTTGGCCCGTCAACACGGGCCCGTCGTATGATGGCCTGTATAGCCACAGCCTGTTGAGCCCATGTGTATGATTGCTATGAGAGTTTCTGTAGGCGCGCACTGTCGCACAACGCTGTTTTCTTCACCGCGGTCTGTCGCCGCCAGGTGAGACCTCCGGTTACCCGGAGGAGGCCCGGCGGGTGACGACCAGCGACAGGGGTGCCGACTCGACGCACCTACAGTGGGTGTAAGGCTCCCGCCGTGTATGTGTGGGCGGTATTGTATTGAGTAACACTGGCGACTAACCGACACAGGGCCCGTCTTATATACGGGCCGTGCTTACTCGGTTGAGAACCGCGTTTTTTGAACCATTTTTTGCGGTATTTTTTCTACAAGAGGTTTCGGCACCTTTGGAACCCCCTTTTTATTGATTTTCAAAAAAGAATCCTTACAAATTATACATGGTTATATGCATATTTACACGGGCTACCTTAATACATAAACATATTGCACGAAATTTACATAGGTAAAAATTTCCTAGAACATTATGTGACAAAATTTGAACTTGAACAATTTTTACTATAAACTTTCTGCTATATCTCCTAAACTAATAAAGCTATTAGCAAGAAACCTTTTGTATTATCGTTTTTAAGCCAAGACCTTTCTTTTGAGACTAATTTTGTAAAAATATCTGCACTAATTAAAAATCACATTTTCAAGTTACGTAATTATATAAGATCGAACTTTCTTACTCAAAATTTCCCTTTCAAACTACCGTAAATCAGTCTTGTGACTATTCTAACAAGAAAACTAACGCTAAATACCTTTTAAAAAACTAATTAGAACATAATTCACAATGCAAATCTATACATATAATAAATCTGTAGACTTGGCGTTTCTGTACATTGAAAATATTTTGAAAAAAATTAGTAGGGGTGTTAAAGGAGCACGAACAGAACCCATTTCTACCATTTTTAGAATTTTTGTCTGTTTGTCGGTTTGTCTGTATGTTTGTGCGCGCATTACGTAAAAACCCCTCATTATATTCAAAATTGATATTATATTATAATATTGAAACATAAGAAGCATTGTTCCGAGTAACATTTAGCGTTTATTTCATCAAAATCGACCAACAGACGCAAAAGATATTAATGTTTAAAATTTTGTTAGTAACCTCATAGGTGATTTCTATGATAAATTTAATTATTTACGTAAATAGGTTTTAGTCGAAGTGTAGTCGGAATGGCTGGAAATTAATTTGGTTTTATTTTTCTTTTTGTGTTTACTCTTTGCATGGAAGTAATAAGTACTACGTTGTACGTAGTACTTATTACGAAATAAAATCTCTAAAAAGTTTAAAAATGAAATCTAAATTAAAATTGGATAAAAGTCACGACGTTGTGTGTGTGCATCGCCGCAGTCAATTGCTCAGCCCCTGCGCAAACCGTCACATAACTGTGGTTGTGACTTCGTCGGGCATTGATGCAACTTTGCTTAAGGGTGGCCGGACTGCACATTCCATTTCCAAATTGCTGCTGAATCTTGCAAGCGAAGATACCCCAACGTGCAACATCACAAAAACGGGGGAGTCCTTTTTCAGCGGTGGCGTCGTTCGGTGACTTCAGACCCTGTGGACGGTGAGTAATGGGCTAGCTCGCCGTTCAACCGTCTTATGACGACAGGCCGTGTCGACGGCGCGTTCGTGTTCCACGCGCACCTCAAACAGATCAAACCTTCGAATCAAATTCAGCAAAACGGAAGGGGCCGATGCCTGCCGGGGCTGTGAGACTGTTCGGAAGAGATACCACGGCCCTGGATCCCAAAGGGCTAAGAAGGAACACGACATGCACGTTTTTCTCAATTTGTAGGTTAATATAAAAAATAAAGAGTGGTTGTGTGAGTGGGCAGTCCTGTCGCCACAGAACGAGTGGGTCAGTAAAATAAACAAACAAAAAATTTACATTGTCGTCGGCGATTCAAAAGTATACACATCCATAGACACTGTGATGGCTAATGACGATAGTACTGCCTACCCCGTTGAATTTCTCAGTGGAGTTAAACGGCGAGGCGTCCCATCAGCTGGAGCTTAAAGTTGGCGTTCCAGTTCTGGTGATGCGAAACCTTGATGCAACCAGACTGTGCAACGGCACCAGGCTTCGTATCACAGTGCTCTGTGATACGAAGCCTGGTGCCGTTGCCCTGCTGGGCAGTAACATTATAAAAACGGAGCTGCTATAGGAGAGAGCGTTTTAATTCCCCGCATGCCCACTATTTCAAATAACTTGCCATTTCAATTTAAGAGGTTACAATTTCCCTTAAAATTGGTTTTTACAATGACGATCAACACATCCCAGGGCGAAACCATAAAAGTGACAAGAATCCAATTGTGCACTCCATGCTTCATTATAAACTTTCGGCTATATCTCCTAAACTAATAAAGCTATTAACATGAAACCTTTTGTAATATCGTTTTTAAGCGAAGACCTTTCTTTCAAAACTAATTTCGTTAAAATATCTACACTAATTAAAAATCACATTTTCAAGTTACGTAATTTTATGAGATCGAACTTTCTTACTCAAAACCCTTACAAATTATCATAATTCAGTCTTGTGACTATTCTAATAAGAAAACTAACACTAAATGCCTTATAGAAAACTAATTAGAACACATATCGCAATGAAAATTAACTAAATACTTAAATCTAATTAGAATTTACATTATAAGACTCTAGTTCGACGTAGCGAAATGCGCGCACCTACGTACCGCCACTACTTGCAACCTGGTGCCCAGATAGGGTCTCGTCGCCGACAATACGACAAGCCTAAGATTTTGATACCCCAACAAAGTCAGCCACTGATAATAGCATTGTCCCTAATGCATAAAATATTAAAGTTAATAAGACTTGATGAAGAGGATGTAGGTATACCTTTAATCACTTAAATTTACTACCTGAACGAGACATTTTACAATAATTTAAAGCTATTAACGCAAAATAAGTAAAACTTTTGTAGACAACCGACCGAAATCGGGCGGTAAACAAATTGTAAACGACTCGTAACTTTGACAGCTTGTTGACGTTTCTTTTTCTTTATAGGAACACCATTGTCCGACATCTGCATACATTTGCCTTACTGTTCGTTATTCGTAATCCTCCCATCCGTAGGTAGTGATCTATCGGTAACTTAGCTTACGAAACGTTTATTATAGGAACGCTTTTGACATACGTCTCGTAGAAAATACTACTATCCGTAAGCAAAACGACTCGTTTCTTGTTTATAGGAACCGGGCATAAACCAACTTACGTCACCAAGACGTCAAAACAGCTTAGTACGGTTTCCTATGCTAGCAATTTAACCGTGAAACGATTGGCGCCTCTTACGCCTAAAATTACCGAAATGCTTGAGAATTGACTCTGTTTAATTTTACTGGTCACCACATAATCTTCCTTGGTGGAAACACAGGTCTTTTTCTGGGAGAAGTCATTGAAACATAGGTCGTTTTTGTTAACTTTCTTCACAATTCAAGCACCTTGATGGCTTAAAGGGATGTAGTAGCTCGGATACAGGAAGTTGGTGGTGGGAAACCCCCAAGTCTCGGAGAGCACGTAAAGCTGTTGATCTTGCGCCTGATCTCTCTCCGCTCGTGTCGGATTACCATCCCATCGGATTAACAGAGGGAAGGTACAGAAGGCGGACCTGTGCCGCATACACTTGTGCACTACAATTTCTCCTGCATGCAATTGTATATGCACGTTAGTCTCCGTTGCAATTGGACGTCATGATTGAAACTCGGACGGGACGGGAGGATACTATAAAGGGTGTAACAAGACCCCTAACGAATTCGAAAGGCACTTGCTTTCCCCATCATTCATGAACCTTCTAGTTACGGAGATATTGGGGGTTAAAATTCCAACTTTTTTTTTAATACATATTTTAATGTAAGAACTTTACTTTAAACACTTCCACAACCCCCGTACCATTCAATCCATCTATCAGCACAATGTTTTGAATGCGTTACATTGAGATGAGACCTACCATAAAAAGTGATTTTTCACAATAACAAAAAAAGTCAATTCCTAGCAATAATTTTTGTACAGTGTATCAGTTGATTGCTTCCTGATGAGTCCGTTTACACCCTGTATTAATTTTATAAACGAGAGCCCTTCGAATATAATATTACAAAATAACGTAATCACAATCCGTTTACAACATTATCACAAACGCACTTCCTACGTCACGGCCCCACAACACGCCACAACTGCCATGAGTGCACTCCAACGCACGTGTCTTCCGGCTGCTCCTCTAAAGTCCTTACCGGTCTTCTGATGCATTGCCAAGATAACTTAGATTATTTTGTGTTGGTTAAAAATTGGTTCTTCTTCCTATGTTTAAATAATAGATAGGATGAGTTGTAACTAATCTTTAAATTAAAGTTGGTTATGTTAATGTGTACAATATTCAGTAAATCAGTATTTTTATGCTTTTGCACGGACATTAATAATCGATTCAAACACGCCCGAGTAGTAAGAATTGATATTGTAGTTTTTTTTCAGGCCATATCTTCGGTCAAGAAATCTGTTAGTATCTAATAATGAGAGTAACACAGCGAGCTGTTTATTTTAAATTATTTGGAGAGAGAAAGATTTTGTCTTGAAAACTTCGACTAAAGCTTAAGTAGCAGCACTGAGCTAAAGTTATTTCTTGTTAACCAGTAATCACTAACATAGGTAGTTCTAATTGGGTACTTAGAGCAATAAATGTACTGAGATCGAATTCTAAGCTACCCTATTATTAGGGTTAATCTTCCCACTGTATACCGTATCGCTTACCATCTATTCAACCTTCACACATCTGTACTTCTTAGTCATTTTGCTAGGTTTAGAATGAATGTTAGTGCTTTTGAGTATGGCTGAATCCCTAAAACGTTTAGTTAGACGAACAATTATTGCTGAGTGTTAGGATATTATTTTGATGACTGGTTGTTAGAGATTTCTAAAAGAAACTGACGTAGGTGATACATACTGCACCCGTTACAAATTAATTGTGATGGACTAGTGTTGCCATGTGTCCGGAATGCGGGGGGAATTCTAAAACGTCCGGAATTTTGAAACGAATGAGAAAATTACAAACAGTTGATAGTAAAATAAAATTACTTTTTATAAAAGAAAATGAATAAATTCAGTTAAATTTAAAAGAAAAAAAAAGTTTTTTTTTTTATAAATGCTCTTATTCTACATTGGTTGGCACCAGCTCGACAGCGTGGGTAAACAATTATAAACGAACTGTAAAAAAACTACTCCTTGTTTCTCCACACTCATATTATAGATCCATCTCTTTCCTTATGATTGATTGGACTTTTAGATGCTCTCAGAGTTTCGTCTAAATCCTCTGAAGAGTCGTGTCAGTTTTTGTAGCAGCAGCACGTAATTTAAATCCTCTGGAATCAAAAGACTCAATTCATTTTCGTTTTTTCGCGAGATCGAGATCCCGCGAGATCGGGATTGCATTCCCTAGTGACATCATACTTGCATGCAAGATTTGCCTAATGGAATCGCGCCTATATGATAACTAAAATACGATTCGCGGCCGTACCTAATAAATATGGCTTTACTGAGTTATAATCATTAAAATCATCAATACAATCTACGTTCATATTAATCCCACGGAGTGACTATTTCACAAAAAAAAACATTTAATGGGATTAAATGAACTTACAGCTAGGAGGAGCTCGTGGCTAAATAAGAGCAGCCGCTCGGGTCGATCTTTAGGTTAAGCCGTGCTTACCTAGGTTGGTCCGTGGATGGGTGACCACCCATAACATACCGAGTTTCCTCCGTGCCTCGGAAAGCACGTTAAGCCGTTGGTCCCGGTTGTCATTCGTAGATCTTTGACAGTCGTTACAGGCAGTCAGTGACCCGAAAGTCTGACAACCAGTCTTACCAAGGGGTATCGTATTACGTAGCACTAACTGGGTTGTGGAGGTCAGGTAGGCAGCCGCTCCATGTAAAATACTGGTATTCAGCTGCATCCGGTTAGACTGGAAGCCGACCCCAACATAGTTGGGAAAATGCTAGGCAGATGATGAAATGAACTTACAGGGTTGTAACGATTATAATTCTGTAAATGCATGTATATTTTCTACGACGCCAATCATATTTTAATCAATATAAAGCTTGCCACTGACCTGCATATTGCAAAAAACGTAAGAAAATTTGAATTTCGCGGGCAACCCTGGCGTTCCACCTTAACACTGTTTTAAAAGTTAAATGGCTATCCAATATAGCACCAAATTACGCAAGCACAACCACATACCACAATGCTGCAAGAAAATAAATGGCGTGTTATTACATGTTTAATAGTAGAGTTCTCTCTGGTCGTTCAAATTGATTCCGACGAATGGCCGCCAGATGGCGTTGGTAATAACTACGTATTTAGCTGTTTGATTCATTGTTGTATGATACCTGCACTTTGGAGTGTTGTAAAATGTGTGAATTTATTGCTTCTGCCTTTTTTAAGTGCAGGTTAAGAGTTAAGAATGTTCTAGGTGTGAATGAGTTAAGATACCTATTGGAAAAAGTCCAGATTCATTATTTTGTATTCGAATGATTTGCAAATAAATTCTTCTATAAATTGTGAAAAGATTGGAAGTAGGTAAATGTTTTGAAAATTTTATACTTTTTACAAGAAAAGGTTTGGACTTTTATTGTAAAAGGCCAATCTACCGCTCACATATCCACAGTACAGACTTGTACAGTTTAATTATAAATAACTACTTCTTTTTGGCAATAAAGTTTAAAAAAAATGTGGTGATAAAAATAATTCAATAATTAAAGTACGGTTGGTACAGTCAAACGCACATCAGAGTGCATGTGCAGTGGGAACACGCCAATAACCACCTTACTGCTGCCAGATATCGACTTTGGCAGTGTATTTTTTACCACCGATGTCCGGTTAACTGTACTTGCGTTCACGAACACGATTTGAACGAACATACGTACATTTCAACATTTGTAATATTTTGCCCGTTTGTTAGGTATTTTCCATTTAATTAAATTTCAACTACAATCGTTACTTTAAAATATATAATTTTATCTATTATCTAGTTAGGTACATAATTAACGACACATTGTATTTAGACAATACAAATACTGAACAATAATTATAAATACTTTTACAAAACAATAGATATATTTTACTGTTATCTTATATAAACATCGTTGCTGTTTTTTTTACTAAATAAAAACAAAAAATAAAATTGATCGAAAACACAAAAAGAATGTTATTGCCGAAACCAGGGATTGAACCAGGGACCTTTAGATCTTCAGTCTAACGCTCTCCCAACTGAGCTATTTCGGCCGATGAATATGTAGTTGAAATTACCGATTGTATGTTTTTACCTCGAAACCAATGACGCAATATGACGTCACAAGTGATTTCGTATTCAGTAATCAACACAATATTTTTATTTATAAGTTTTAATACGTTGTAAACTTTTGCTACAGGTAAATCCTTTAATAGTGATCATAATGAGAATTGAATGATGTCCTAATATTTAATTATAGGTTATGTTATTTTGTTAGTAACACTGTAGACCTCTTTGTAATCTGATCTGAATCAATCAAGTATGTAGGAATATCTATAAAGCGATCCTTTTTTTTTGCGAGCATTATTTTACCTATGTCAAAATTTGTTTCCTAAAAGCCTTGTCCTGGCAAAATTAGAAAGTAAGTAACTAAAAAAATAGCCAAATCGGTCCAGCCATTCAGGAGTTTTTGTGAGACTAACACACAACAATTACTTAATAGGTATGATAAAAACTCCCAACTTAATTAACTAAATTCATCATCTTCCTGCCCTTGTCCCATTCTATTTGTAGTCGGCGCAACACGTTTTCTTCTTCCATTCTCCCCTGTCAGACGTCACGGCATCATTTACTCCTTTCTCTTTCATATCATTCCTCACACAATCCAGCCATATTTTCTTTGGCCTACCTCTCCCTCTCCATCCATCAAACTTAGGTAATATCCATCACTTTTTAATAACTCAATTAACTAAATTAAAGAGGATTTAAAAAAGATAGAATTTTTTGAGAATTTTGACATAAATTGCCATATATTGAAAACAAACTCAAAAACCTTACAAAAACTCAGGGACAATAACAAAAACTAAAAACAAGCGACATACTTAGCGCTATACTAACTGGGTACCGAGCAGAATAATAAAGCCTTCGTCTGAATTGAAGTCGCAGGCTAGGTAGGCAGAAATAAATAAAAGTCCACCGAAACCCATGGAACACACAAGTTGGGTCATAAACACCCGCCACCCAGCTTTGCTACCTTTTATTGGGTATACGCTAGTTAATGTGGCCTCATTCGATGCTTTGACGTTGTAAAATGATACATGTAAAAGTATTAGGGAATTGGGCTGTGTTAGTTTTTAGAGAACATAAGATATAGAGAACGTATAATAGGAATTAAATGCCTACATAGGTCCATAAAGTAATGAAATATGATGAAAGCTATCTTACAAGAAGTTAGTAAGAGTTCATCAGGATGGCAACCAATCGTTTATCACTACATATATATATATAATATTATAAAACAAAGTCGCTTTTCTGTCCCTATTTCCCTTTGACCGCTTAAATCTTTAAAACTACGCAACGGATTTTGATGCGGTTTTTTTAATAGATAGAGTGATTCAAGAGGAAGGTTTATGTATAATAACATGCTTAATATATTAGAGAACCACTGATAATTTCAAGATTTCTATTGTGAAGTCGTAAATAATTTCATTTTTTTCCGCTTACATTGCAAACGCAGGCTGAACCCTACGAGATTTATCAAAATATTGTACTAAGTATTGTACACATTAAAAAGGTCTACAGAAAACTCCGCGATGGTATATGTCTATCTCTTATGGATATCCCACAATAACATGTTTTTGTCATTTACTTTTTACGCCAAATAATGGCTAATTTCCGAAGCGATTTTAACCAATACGGCATTAATCCTTATCCAATTAAATACCTTAAATACATTGTTGATTTAATATAGATCTATATGGCCCTTTACAGCATATGATTTAAATGAATATTTTCGAAGATATTACAGATTTAAAAATTGCGGGACGTAGCGTTTGCGCCGGCACCGGCCGGCGCGGCGAGGCGGACGGCAGCGTGCCAGTAATGAATAAATCAAAACTACTGGATCAATTTTAATCATTTTTTCAGTGAGTGACATAGGCTATATATTTTACACCCGAAGCCGAAGTGGGCCGCTATGTTTTTATATACAACGTTCACAGTTTTTCTGTAGTGTATTTAGTATCAGCATTGCACCCGTGCGAAGCCGGGGCGGGTCGCTAGTCTTTTATAATATTAAGTTCGCGTGTACAATCGGAAGAAGCTAGCAGTTTTGTCACAACAGTAATGTTTTCCCCATTGTTTGTCTTTTTATTTTCGAATATCCGTGTAAATGTCTATGTATATTAATTTTTAATATTTAACTTGATATTTATTAATAGTATTTTAAATATATTTATAGTACTTTTTAATTATAACCTTGTAGTTTATCTTAGTTTTAATTAAAATTATTTTCAGATATACACCTACCACTGCTTGTCTCTGAATCACCTTAGGGTGATTCAGAGGTTGACTGGTAGAAAATGCCTATGACATGAAAACGTCTCTGTACTTTGTGCTTTAAGTGTTATATGTATAAATAAATAAATTGGGGCACAGATAAACGAAAATACCTAAGTGTTCTAAAACACAGGATTTTAAACGTACAATATTTCAATCAAAATATCTTTTGGGGGGTAAAAACCTTAATTAATGATCACATTTCTAACAAAAAATACAATTGTAGTTGATTATTATGATGTACTTAGTAGTAGGTACTAACATAATTCAAGGTCTGGTAATAAAAATGTTTCACAAATACTAAAATTAATCCTTAGCATCCAATGCGACATCATCAACGACAGGCACTCCAGCAATCCTTCACGAGGAAGGTCCAAATTCGAACTCAAGGAATTCTCTAATTTCCTATTATTATAGACCACAGATTTTCATCTGATCCAGTATAGATCAGGACGCGATGATCGCCCCTATTAACCCGGAATTGGGGCCCGCCCTATGATTAGAAGCGCCTATAAAATTATATGGGATAATTTTTGTTGATTAGAAAAAATGGGGTAGTAAAAAATCAATTTGTTTGTTGTTTTATAAAAAAAAAGATTGTAACAGAGTTACATTTTTTGATGCATTAGGATATTATGTCTAAACAAATACTTTTTCAATTAACTGAGTAAGTATCTGGAATTACCTAGTGATAGGAAAAAGATACAATCTAAGTTGGACACTCATTATTTTCAAAGACAGCTAGTCCCACTGTGAGGAACCCTATTTAGCGGGCAGTGGTTAAAGTTAGTCTCCAAATAGATATCTTCTGTGATAGGACTGTGGCCTTTCACAAGAAGATGGGCTAAAGTCCTTTAAAATATTAATATCTTTATATCAAATCCAGATTGATTCCCAGACATTGCAATACAGTTTATCTACAGGCACACACGTAAAATTAAAATCAAGTTCTCCACTCAATCAAATCTTCTCAATAGCGTGACCAAAATCTCTCACGATATTTACAGTTACAAATTCAATGCCATTCATTTTAAAATTTAACGACAATAATCATCTATAAAAATACAATCCCAATTCATTAGTACTTAACCCTGCGGCCACTCAAATGTGGTCCGATGGACCGTCGACCGCACGGACCCAACCCCCTAAGGCAGTGAGTCTGACTGGTCATCCTGACCGATCGATTTCGGATAAAAAGAGCCGCAGGTAGCATCATTAATTGACTATTAAACACGTATCGGCACAAAAAGATATATAAAAGCTTAAAAACAATGAATTTCACCAAAGTTGATAACTCAATTTGGGTCGGCGGCGTAATAGCATAGGGGATGGCGTTGAGTGGTCACAGGAGTAATTATTTTCATTTTTTTGTGCCACGCTGTATAAGTCACTTGTCACAGTAATGAATGAAAAAAAAAACATATCCGGGAGATTTCCAATGATGAGTATTAAAAAAACATTGATGTTTCCACTGATTTATTAAATATTCTAATATAAACAAAGTCCGCGGATGACTACAATATTATTCCCAAAATACGTCAATGACAAGCTATTTCGCGGAACGTAATAGAGGCAATTAATATTTTATGACAACTTAATATGAATTGAACTTTAACGTATCATATCAACACTATTAAATTAAAAGATTAATGTCAAATATTAATTCTATGACAAGACTAATATTTCAACTGTCAAATCAACACTGAATAAAAAAATTACTGTTGATGACTCTATCGTTTCGCTGTTCCATTAAAGTGAATCATTGTCGGCATCGTTTGTGAAAAGATGCAAGCTGAATAATAATAGTTTGTACATTAATAATGTCGATCACTTTACCTACCCGATAGATTCGTTAGAGAGATAACTTTGCTTCGTGTCAAAATACCCCTTTATCTTACATCTTACAATCGCCATTTTAGCATCAGGGCTTTTTAGGGTTCCGTACCCAAAGGGTAAAACGGGACCCTATTACTAAGACTCCGCTGTCTGTCTGTATGTCCGTCTGTTACCAGGCTGTATCTCGTGAATCGTGATAGTTCTACAGTTGAAATTTTCACAGATGATGTATTTATGTTGCCGCTATAACAACAAATACTAAAAAACAGAATAATAAAATATTTAAGTGGGGCTCCCATACAACAGACATGATTTTCTTTGCCGTTTTTATAGATAATGGTACGGAACCCTTTGTGCGCGAGTCCGACTGGCACTTGGCCGGTTTTTAAAGTAAGTTATTGTTATTATCAACTGGATGGTTTGGGGAGCTTCATTCATAGGACTACCTCTGAAAGATTGTACATTGGCGTGTGGTCCCGTATAAAAAGAGCATTTCACCCATTCTAGATGTTGTCCTTCTGGAAAACTTCATTTTTCTGAACACTTAATTATTCTCAATGTAAGTATAAGTATTGAGGAGTCTGAACTTTGATCAAGAATGGAATGGTCGACCTTATTCTAATATGGCTTAAGTCAAAATATGTCCAACAAACGATTGTTTGCAATTTAAGTGGAGTAATCCAAAAGTGCTTTAAATAATAAAACGTAAAAAATTCAAGCAAATTAAATATTATTTTCGTTAGAACACTAATTTCAAGTTCCGCATCCTGAACAATTATGATTTACACCATATTAGAATTAGGTCGACGGGATGCAGAATCACTGGCCAACAGTCATGACGAAAACAAAAGAAGAAAGTTCAAAGTAGGTTGCAAACAAACGTTTGTCATTTAAAAACAATCTGACATTCAAAAAGACTAGCACAAAAATACGTAACTAATCAGAAAACTGTTAAAACAGGACCAAGTAATTAATCACTGGGCTACTATAGAATTTCTTCTTTTTCTGGCATCCGTTGCTAATCAACGATGCACCTAATGATCGTAGATAAATCAGTGGTTCAACGGTTAATAGCTTTGGGCGGCGCCCCTTAAAAGGGGTATAATTGGGTGATTTTGAGGGTTGCACCGTCACCGTTTTAGGGTTAAGAGGAAGTTCTGAGGGGTAGTGTGTTCGGGAGTTTTCAAATTTTAATGAGAATTGCATTTAGAAGTGATTTAAATTTATTTTATTGTGTCTCGCGTTCAGAATGCTGCCACTGCTCCTTTTTGTTTTATTATAGACTAGCTGTGGCCCGCGTCTTCCCAAAAAAAAAAAAAACCCCCAATTACTTCCCTTTTTGAATCGAATTTTGTTACCAATTTTAAGGGTTTCATTTTTTTGCACGGAACCCTAATTCTTATTCTAAAAAGCTTTAGTTACTGCTTATGACATCAGCCATCTGCCTGTAAAAGTCCCGTCAAAATAGCTGCAGCCGTTTCGGAGATTAGCCGGAACAAACAGGCATACAGACAAAAATTGAAAAAAATGTGTTTTTGTAATAAGTACCGTATACCGTATAGATAGAGAGCCTTAATATTAATACTATTGTAGACGCTCTATCTATCTACCTATACAAATAATAATAATATCATAGAATATAATACTACGATTATTATCTTCCGACTAAGCGGGTGTTGTGTCGGGTGAGCTACTGCCCGATGGTTTATTGTCTGTATTGTTAATCAAGGATAAGCAGACTGTATATGCCATATATTCAAGAAAAAACGTTTCCAGCGAAAGTGTTCCTCATCTGAACTTTCTTGACAGGTTATCAGACTTCGATTTCATTACCCTAAAAATCTGAATTTATATTCAGATGGTGAACTAAAATTAACATAAACTATCAGAAGAGCTTCTCTTTAAAACATTCCTTTAGTGCATGGTGCCAAGTTAAGGTCAAGCACCAATCACATTAATATCGTGATTTATATTTAACAGCCCGCCCTTTGTCCTATTAAGGGAGGAGCTAATGAGAACGGTATAAGGTTTCGAAAAGGATTTTATGAAAAAATAATTGGTGTCTACTTTGTATTTCAATTGATAAATGATGACGTGGGTAATTCTTGAAACAATGCAGAAAATTATTAAGCTTGTAGGGGTTACTTGACCAGCACCCTGCTGGTCGTTGTTGTGTAGTTGCGTGACACTTTTAATGGCATCGTCGTTTACGTTGTCGAATAAACGAATTGTTCAAATATAGGTATGAATCAATTAATTAGGAATATCCTGTAACATCGTTCGGATTGTGATTGAAGTACGCTTTCAATCATGTGAGTACATAACTGGGTTTTAACTTTATAAGGAGAAAATGAATGAATCGACACCACATACACACATCTACAGCCACATACAATGGTAACCCCCATTACCATTGTCACCCCAGTGTGGGAAAGAGACGGAGCTATCGAGGACGTCTAGCGCCATCTCTTTCCCGCTCTGGAATAATATTAAAATAATACGTTATGGTAGGCCACCTGATAACTCACAAGCTTTCTAGTATTTTTAGCTTAAATTATAAGATGTTATGTTACTTATCGTTTTATTTAAACCTAGATATGTATTAAATATTCAAGTCTTTTGATATCCTATTGAATAATGGAAGAACCAACCGAAATATTTTTATGTTTATTTGTTTTTCATTAAAAAAAATACCTACTTGCAACATTTTCCTTGATGATTTAACAAATCTCTTTAATCGGAATTGTGATATTATCCCATAAAACAATACTTGATATTATTTACTGAACACTCCAAAAGGAGGCTTCAACACGAAGTTCGATTACCTTGGACACCAACGTCATCGGCGATCATGACGTTTTTTTAAGATTCTGAATAATAACGTGAAATGTGTTTTAAACAAATAAGGTAAAAAAAAACCGGTACGCAAGCATGTCAGTGAACACATAAAATACTTGGGACAACATAATTTGGCGCCACCACTTCCAATAATGTCTTCGTCACGAGTTTCTCTTTGCTGGTTCTGGCCATTACAGCTCAATTCAGGAGTTTTATGGTCTAGCTTCCAGTACCAGCATCCGCTGTCTAGAGAGCCTAGCCTATGGTTGGACTTCTCGTACAGGCAATGCGGGCCATAGACGTTCAAGTAATTTGATCAAACAGACGGGTTCAAACAATTTTGTCAAATTGGCATGATCTTTCAAGCGACTACTCACCTTCATGTTTGAACCAACTTTTTTTTTAATAGCCTTGTATGTCCCACTGCTAGGCAACGGCCTCCCCCATATACTCTCCTCCTTCCAGGTACTCTTCTCTTGCGCCACCCCGAACCAGCCTTCATGATGTGCGTCTAAACCATCTTGTTTGAACAACATTCGATTGATCAACAACGATTCCCCTAAATCATCTTGTACCAACTTGTTTGATCAAATTACTAGTAATAATAGTACTATTACGAGTAGTATTACTTATGGGGTCATATAATTAGTATATGGCCCCATAAGTAATACTACTCGTCAACAGTATTGGCCGATTCATCGACTTTGGGAAAGAAGTCCCTTCCCATAACGGAATGCTTCAACATGACTTTTTCCCCCTTCTCTTGTCTCTTTACTCCTATGCCCAGGGTTTCACATGAGTACTCTGTTCCCTATCTTAAATACGGAATCCGTTAATTACTTAGGTCCTTCTACAGTTAGAGAGTTATAATCTTACGTTTTGCAACTAGGCTTGACTCGGTTGAGGTATAAGGTCGATAAATCTTTGAGCTCTTGGCCATGGTCAGTCGGCACCCAAGTCTTTAGCAGCGTACTCCAGCACCGAAGTATATAATTAAACCAACAAACACATCCTCAAACATACAACTTTAATCAGTCTGCGCCTTGAAGCAAACCAGCTATTATTTAAAACAAAGTTAGTTAATCGTTGCAACGTGACAAGAGAGCCACGCTCGTCTACATGAAGGATTGCCATGATCAATGATTTCATTATAAAACAATTTGCAATGTACATACAAGTTACTATTAAGTTAATTTACGATGCCGGTTAGACAGAAGCGAGGTTTGATAACACGGTGATGGTTGAGAGGGTCTTATAGTCCCATGATGTCTAATGTCTATCTCGTCGTACTCATAATTATTTTTGATATTGATTTCGCCTTTAAATGATCAATGAGTTGTACTGGTTGTGAGTATGGATGGATGGATGATTGATGTCTTTCACGCAAAAACTACTGACCGGATTTGGATGAAATTTGGCACACAGATAGTTTATAACCTGGATTAACACATAGGATACTTTTTATCCCGGTAGTGCGATCCCGTGGGACAATTACCGAACTTACGCGGGTGAAGCCGCGGGCATGAGCTAGATAAGATCAATGTTTACTGGTCAAATATGCAAAGAACTCATGAATTGGTTGTAGAAGCTTTTGAAGAACTTTCAAAGATAAATGCGTATGAGTGTATTTATAATATGTTTTTGATAATATTGGAAAAACAAAATCTGCATAAAACGGGTTAACATTCCAATAATCAGAAGGTTGATGTTCAATCAGTGATACAGGTAGGTACATAAACGTCAGGATAACAGGTTAATTGCGTTTCAATCAATTAAATCTAAACATTAAAGAAGTTTTACTATCAATAAATAAGCGTGTTTATGCGGAAACATCAGCTTTGTTGTTGACAAACACGTGTGTAGATATCAACAGTACGCAGTCCACGATCACAAATAACGAGTTTCTCCCAAAATAAGAAGCAATTTCAAAGAACACTAACTTACACTATCTTACTCCGTGTAAACCTGATATATCGCAAACTGACAGCAAATAAATCTAGATCCGGGTTGGAATTGACGTCGGTTATAATAAAAATTCTGCGGATACATTTCGATCGCATTGATGTCGCGTTCTTGTGTAAAAGAGTGATGAATATAAATGAGAAATGTTGATGGTAGGAGAGGGAGATGAAGACCACGGAAACGATGGATGGATTGTGTGAGGAACGCTATGAAAGAAATAACTGTAAATGATAGCGTGACGGTTGACAGAGGAGAATGGAAGAAAAAAACGTGTTGCGTCGACCCCGAATAACATTTTTTTTTTTAATATTAAATGACCCTACTGTTGACCTCAATCTAGTCCTGAGGACAGAGATGAGGTCGACGATGGAACGAGCTGACCCAAAAGAAGCCTATTAAAATGGGACAAGAGCAGGAAGATGATGACGAATGTATTAATCAGAGTAAGAAAGAAAGAAAGAAAATACATTTGATTGGCACATGCCACAATTGCACACAGTATAAAAAGAAAACCAATAAAAAAACTACCTATCCAACTATGAGTAACCTCAAATCAATCAGGAAGACGGTGGTGGTTGCCTGGAAGAGTATTCATACTAAGGTTGAAGGTAATAATTATTAAGGTTTGAAGCCTCAGGCTTTGGATCCAACTTCCAAAGATAACCATCACGTTTTTGTTTCGTAGTCAAAACGATTGAACGTCGTAGATACTGAAAACTAAAGGAGATTAACAGTCATCGGTACTTAATCAATTTCTTCTAACTTCCTTCAAAATTGGTCAACAGTCTCCTGTACTTCAAAACTACAACATTGAAAACCATCACAATATTACAAAATTCCATAGAAAATATCCATATCAGTTCACTGTTCGCTGGCCTTAACCCGTGCAAACGTTGAACGCGTGACGGAATCCGAAACAATACTCCATCAAACCGGCGCGGGCGACTGTTTTATTTTACTGCTTTAACTGTCAAATGTGACCTTACTGGACGCTAGTTTACTGGCCAGTGGCTGGTCTACGTTGAAGGCTTGAAGGAAGCATGCGAATATTTTCAAGCGAAAAAGTAACCTGGAATCTTTCGGCGAAATTGTAAAGTAGGTAAGTGATGTTAAGTTAATTAGAGTGTAGCAATTTGTCTAGAGAGGTTTGTTGTTAAACATCAACACTGTCAGTTAAATGAATGCTTTTTGGTATGAATATCGAATTCAATAGTATTTTCGACGAAGATACTGAAGGTAGAAAAAGGTGAGGTGCTATAGCTGCATCGATATTATTGAAATACCAACACAAGGGTAGGAACTCATTTTATTAGTACCTACCTACTCAGGTTCTGCAGTGGACCTACCACTAAGTTAACAGGTATTTATTTATTGATACCTACGGCTGCTATCAAAGTACCCACTTATTTTAGAGCATATTAAAATAACATTTTAATAAAAATGCGATAAACATTTGGATCGGCGATAAAAGGGTTTAAATACCGTAAATGTCGAAAATAAAATACAATGATCGCAGTTTTACTGACTGTCCAACCTTCATATCAATAAAAATAACAGTCGTTAGAATAAATAATTGGCAATAATAAATAAATAAAAATATTTAAAAAAGAGGTAAATCCCTTGTTATTTAACCATAAGTCCGGCATCATCAGAAAAGAATTTAAAATACTGGCGCCAGTGGGCGACCTTGTAAAAAAACAATATCATTTTATTTTTAATCGTTTGCGTAAATATTTTATTGATTTAGAAACGCTAATAAATTGTCTTTTTTATAGTTGTCTGTTTACCAGAAAAAGTCAAATGCTTGTACGATTTTTTGCAGCGATTATTCTCTATTCTGTCACGCGACGCCATTTAATTTATCGACGGTGACGCCATAGTTCATAGGTAAGTTATCGATCTACCAACATCCTGCATATTTTTGTAAAACCAGGATTTAGTTAGGTACTACCTAGTTGGTTTAAGTTTTTATGACGTATTTTGATTTATTAAGCTTCCAATTGAAAACTAAATTACCTGATCTATGACTTGCATTTTATAAGATGATACAAAAAAAAACCCAAAATATAAATAAATTTTCGATTGTGTAATAATTTTTTTTGTTTTTTATAACAACGCCCTCTAGTAGCAGCTAAAAAAACTGTCGCGCCTACCAGTAACAGTGTTCTCTGTATCAATGCATCATTTTAGTTTACAATATCAAAGATAGATGGCGCTTTGTACCAGCGCGGTTTTAGACCAGCGGTCTCTCACAACAGTTACTCATTGCATTTGCTAATGTACTTTCTACTACATTCTACAAGATGTCGCTAGGAGTTATAAAACTATGATCATGTTCCAAACTTTCAACTATGAATCTTTCTTTCTCATGTTGTAAATGCCCAACCTGATATCAGAGTTTTATTTTAATGCCACTTGGGCCTCGGACTTGGCTTTACATGCCGTCGAGGAATATTTGTCAGGCATGCTGGAGGACCCCTCATGAGGACCCCTCACGATGTTTTCCTTCACCGGAGCAAATGAAGAAGAAGACTAATAATACAAATCGAAGGTATTTTACCTCCGTGTCATTTTTCTTCCATAAGTTGATCGCGTTTTCTTGAGACTTATGCTGCACTAATAAAATTGATGATGAAAACAGCCGTTTCCGTTTCGGATGACAAAACGACCAAAGTTCCAATTTCTTGCCTTTTCGTAATGAAACCAGCAATAAAAAGATTCAAGTTTTCATTATTAATTACAAAATCAAAAAGTAGGTCGAAATGCAAAACGATTTGCCCCGGGTGAGGATCGAACTCACGACCTTAAGATTATGAGACTTACGCGCTGCCTACTGCGCTACCGAGGCTGATGATAAGCGAGTGAAAATAAGCATTCAGTATTAACGTACTAATTCTAGCTTATTCATTCTCATACAAAGGAGCCCAGTGTCCCAGCAGTGGGAACATCTTAGGCTGATTATGTACGTACTAATTAGTTGTGTGGAAAAACAAAAAATAAATGTAGTGGCTACGTTTAGGCGCAGTGGCATGTCTCCTAAAACTCGGTACTAACTGGGTTGTGGAGGTCAGATAGGCAGTCGCTTCATGTAAAATAGTGATATTCAGCTGAATCCGGTTAGACTGGAAGCCAAGATGTTTGGGAAAGGCTAGGCAGATGATTGAGATATTTTCTAAAACTCGTCAAAGCGACTGAATACAGTAATTTCAATTAATTATTTTCTAATTTCCTAAGCAAACAGGGCAACAAAATGACAAGCAAGTATGTATTTATTTTCTGAAAAAAAGTAGGTAAGTACAATATTCAATCAGTCGTGCCTACATAAAAAGTTAATCATATTTTTTCTTCAAGTCAGCCGTGTCGTGTCTCATCTCTCTTGAGTAAAAGTGGAAGCCATATCTATGTCCTACACATAGGTACCATACCTATACATAGGTACAATCATACTGGGAAGCCTGTGGGATTCGCTACGTAATGAAAATATTAAAAGTTGCCGGTTCTGTCCGTCGTCTGTCCACGGTGACGCTGGCTACACGTCCGACTGTCCCTTGGCTATTTACGAATTTAGAACAGGAATCCATTGAATGGTGAGATAAATATTTTTAATTAGGTATTACGTAATACCAGCAAAGTGTTATTGGGTTTTTCTATAAGGAATTTCTCAGTAGCAGTCACGGAGTCTAGATTTGTGCCACGTTGATGGTAATAGGCTCGCCCCCTATTACATGGGATTTAAACATAACTGGCGAAATGTGGGTGTATTTTTATTTTTTTATTCTTTAAAAAACGTTGGCCCCCACTAGGAATTTCTCCTGTATCGTGGGTGCGTTTACAAACATTTAAACTCACATATACAAACAGCCAAACCCGGAACAACTATCTGTAGGCCATACAAATATATTTTACTCCGTGCGGGGATCGAACCCGCGACACGCAACGCAGCAGTCAATCGCTCAGCCATTGCACCAACCGTGCCGTCGTTTATTATTAGGTACACTTCAGGCTATCCCTACGGGGATTACAGGCGTGATGTTATGTTAATAATACCAGCCTAATACGCACTCAAAACAAACAGTGGACATGGTAAATATCCCGTTTCTAGTGTTAATTATAATGTTAGTGACCATGACGGTTTAAACACTATTTTGTATGGAGATGGTCTATCGAGGTCTCTAAAATTGCTTCCCAGGAAGCTCCTTGCCGTAGCTGCTGCGTAAGAAGTTAGGTACTTAAGGTTCCCACATAAAAATATGTACATACATAACAGAATTAAATACTAAGCATAAGCATAATCAGCCTATAATGTTCCCACTGCTGGGACACACGGCCTCCTCTCTAGAGATGGAATGGGCTATAATCTACCACGCGGGCCCAGTGCGGGTTGATAGATGTCTTGTCTTCGAATTTTTGAAATAAATTACACAAAGTAATGCGCCTGCCTGGGTTCGAACCCACGACTTACGTAAGTGTGTAAGTCGGAGTCGCCACTACTGGGCCCCGGTGATGCATTATGTGTAAGTACATAATGCATCACCCATTATTTGTTTTTACAGGGCTTAGCTGGAAACAGCACCACTCGATCGATCAAATAAAATACTAGCATTCAGCTGCATCCGGTCACTCTGAAACACAGCATAGTTGAAAATAGGCAACGCAGATTTTACTGTCCCATTCCACTGTTTTCTCTGTGCTGCTATCTGAGTCTAGATTGTATTTTGAGTTCCGCCATAGTTCTGATCGAATTATATCAGTAGTTACAACTCTGGTGGTGTCTTTAGCCTGCTATGATGTTGATATTTATTGACTACGAGGAAAATGGACAAGCTTACTTCTGATGTGGAGATACCTCAACATCAGAATAAGTTATACCTACGTAGAAAATTTACATCGGTTATTAAAAAAAATCTGCTGTTCCATACATTTTGTCTGTGTAGGTATTGCACTTTTGTAGGAAACAGTTGTTTTTTTTTAATCACCGATGAAATATTTCTATGTGGAGGGAGGGGGCTCAGAATCATGTAGGTTCTGAATACGTGGTAACCGTTAACGCGTCAGTGTCCCTTCCACCCCTTAAGGATGAAATAAACCGATATATTTGCAGCTTCACCTTGAATGCATAATTTATTTAAAACTCTTAACACGTCAAACAAGTTAGTACGATATTTTTATGCCCCATCTAACCCGACAACCCAAATCCTTCTCTAAAAAGTTTTACGTTCAAACTTTTCCTAATCGACACCTAAAATGTCATTATTTCACACAAATCCTCCCTGGAGTGATGAATTTTACCTCGTTTTTGAAGTTGGTAACCCTTCCTGGTTGAATATTTAAAAAGTCGTTGGCAACATTTTAATTGGGCAATCCTGGCAGGATTAAATTATCAAGACACCTAGTTAAGGCGCCTACAAACTTAATGAATTCAACATGAAATTAACCGCTGCGCGGGTCTTTGCTTCGCGGGGTTGGTGCTGTACGCAGTATGACACTCGATGAAGTTTGTTTAAGGTAGAAGGGTCAGGACACCTGACCACAGGCGAACAGGCAGTTGAAAATTTTTGCATTCATAGTGTTCAGTTTGTTATTTCGCTGGTTCGGTTATTTTTTCTTAACGTCTACTTGCTACTTGTCATATAAGTTATTACTGCCTCGTCATCATGACTTACATGTCCTTTTGTTACGTAGGTACCTAGATAGTCAAGTTTTTGCCAATGTAGTATCTGAGTTTCACGATTTGTATCTTTTACTTAATATGTCATCAAAGGCTGCATGTTGTTACAATCATGTAAGTAATATCATTAACACTAGAAACGGGATATTTACCATGTTTACTGTTTGTTTTGCAAGTAATAAGGTTTAAAAGTGGCCGACCGTCAGTGAACTCGGTAGAACGTAATTTTTCATACAATTCAGCCACAGATGGTCCACTCTTGTTGGTGGCGACCGAGAAGACTATAATTTTTGGTAGCAATTTGTTTATAACAGAAACATAATAAAATCCTAGCCAACTTGCTTAATGTGTACGAACACCGTCACCGCGGAGCTTACAAAGAGCGTTTTTAATTCACAGCCAACCAATTCCTAAGCGAACGTAAAATGTTTACTCTGCCAAAAGAGGGGGACATTTAAACTTTATTTTTTGGACTCTTTTGTGACTTAATTTTTTACGGGGAATCTCCCGAGACCCATGTTAGATTTGAAAAGCTACGGAATTCCGAAACTTCTTAGAGTTTGTTAAAAAAAAACGTCGTTTTTACAATGGGTTACGCAAATTTTCGGGTGGATGAATAATTTTACGGTTCCCTTACGGCGTCTCGCTTTGTTTATTTTGTGGAAGATCAGAGATTAATCGTGTGGAGGTTAAATATGTACAGGTTGTGTAGCGTGTGAGTTTGTAAGGGGAGTTGCGTTTACTTGGGAAGTTCTGAACGTGTAACGTGTGTCTTTGATTCCACTTGGGGACTCATAGCTCGATTTCGAGTGTAGTATATAATATTAAGCCAATAATGTTTCGATTACTGTTAGGCCTCTTCGTTGTTAGAGGGAGTGGCAGGTCTTAAAGGTATTGCACTTTTGTAGGAAACAACTGTTTTTTTTTAATAACCGATTAAAAATGCCAACGTGGGGAGGGGGGGGGGGGCTCAAAATGATGGCCGTAACCGTTTTCGCGTCGGTGTCCCTTCCATCCTCTATTGTTCATAGTTATATGAAGCCACCAACACGTTTCATTGTTCAGATATTTTTTTCAGAATTAACTGCTCCTATGAGAGTTCTTTCAATTAAATTAACATTCAAACATTCTCAAAAACAAAAAGTAAAGCAATTATCCTCACAGACGTACATTACATTCCTTAAGACACAAATAAACTTCGTAGCCCCTACTACGCGACAATATTTCTCGAGCAACATTAAAATTTATCACTGGTGCAAGAGTTTACGCGCAAGCTGGGTGATAAAATAAAATGACAGTTGTTTAGTATGGTCCCGGGAATATTGTTGGTACATACTAAGGTACGAATTGAAAGGTATGGGGCGCTAGAGACCTGTTTTATTTATGTCAGTAAATGGCTTTTGGATAGGCGTGCAAGTGGTAGGGGTAAGTGTGACAGTATGTTCCTTTATGGTATTTTTCGTCTACATGCATTTGAAAAATATACAAGTGCTTACCGGTTACGTTTGCACTACATAGAATTATGGGCGTTATAATAATGTTACAGGAATTTATTCCAAGATGTAGTAAATCTGACGAAGTGAAAGAAATAATCACTCATCCAACACTCAAAGGAGCTTTTGATCAGACCATGGTCTACTTGTTGGCCTAGGTTTCCTTTCACGTGTGATGACAGAGAATGCCAATGATGCCGCAATCAACATGATCATGTACTGGGCTCAAATAACCTAGAGCAGTCATATTAAAGTACTTGAGGAATCATTTTTATTGATAGAGATGATAAGGCTATGTTATAAATATTTATGAAATGAAATTTATTTATATGCTAGAATATAGGTACATAATAACATGGTAAAATAATTTTAGTCTCACTATATTCGACTTATCAGTCGTGCAAATATTAGTAGTACCTACATGCATAAATCTATAAAACAATCATAAGAACCATCATGAAATTACAATGTCATTAGTCATACACATCATAGTCATTATAAAATTTACAGTCTTGCTTTGATAATATTAATTTATGTTACCAAGTCTTTTTGAAATACTTGAGCCACCAAAACTAAAATCCCACTTTCCTACCATTGATTGTCTATTGTTAAAATTAACCCAGTCACGTAATTTCCCCAGCCAACATAATCCAGTTCTAAATTCAAAATTCAATTTACCACACCTGTACTCAAATTAACAGTCTAATTCCGAATTTACAGCTAATTTCGTCACTTCGTTCGATAACGTTAACTTCTACGTTTACGTTCAGAATCTGGCTCTCGTGTGAGTTTGATTGCACACAGAATCACTTCTCCTGGCGGTAAACTCGATTGTTACGAGCTATTTCTAGAATTATCCTGCGGTTTGCGTTTGGATTGGGAATATAAAAGCTCGCGGTGAAAGGTTTCACGGAGAGAGTCAGTACGAAATTCGGTTCAGTTCGAAATTTAAGAAAATGAGCTGATTGACATGAGATGTTTTTTTTTTTTAATATTAAATGGACCTACTCTTGACCTCAATCTTGTATGTATTTAATACCTTCATACTCATAATTTCAATGGATTGTTTCAAAATAAAAGAAACGAAAGTCTTCAATACTGTATGAACTTCTATTTTTTGCACTACACATACCTACTTCATGTAAGCATTTTCTACGTTTGTAGACACTCGTAAAGCCTCAACAAACACCATTACAGAAATTGTTCCTAGCACCATGGCCATCCATTTTATGTGCACAAGTACATAAACGATACATAAGTTAAGATTTTACTGTCGAACACAACATAAAGGGGTTGGCACAGGCTTTACGCCGCCAGGATTAGGTTGGGCCAGCAGTAAACATGGCCAGGGCAGCTTTTATACCCCGTTGCAAATAATAGCACATAAAACTTGTGTGAAAAACACTAGTTACGGACGCTAGAGATGAACGGGCCGGTGAGTAGCGTCGGCAAAATAATAGAAAGCAATTCTCTAAAAAACAAAAAAAATATTTTTAAACCTGAAACAATTACTTTTTTGATCGAAAACCATGTACACCGTGCATCTCTAAACCAAATTGAAATAGATTCTCCTTTTGAAAAATCAACGTGTTATTGGTCGAGTATGTAGAAATGGAGAAGAAACTCAAAAGGCCATTTTTTAGTTAGCCTTTCAAATGTCCCACTGCTAGGCAGGCCTAACCCTTTATCTTTCCAAGCCTCTCTATCTTGTGCGATATATGACTATGTTTGCCCCGGTATTACATTTCTAAAATTAGTCGTGAGCTCTAGGTTTGCCTCTCATTATATTTTATGGCTGAGCTAACTCATCATCGACATCATCATCATTGTCAGCCTGGATCTACCCACTGTTGTATACACCTTCTCCGTTTTGTGTAATTCTACCCTGGTCTGAACGAGTCTCAACCAGGTCATACCTCTTCTGAATATAATGCACTTATCTGGCTGTTGATCTGCCAACACTTCTTCTACCGTCTCTCTGTATCCTTTCAGTGAGGGGTTCACCTCTGCCATCACCACGTTTTGCCAAGTGTACTGCCCACCTCCACTTCAGAGCCACTGCCCCAATCGACATCCTGAGTACGTCACATTTCTGAGTTACGGGTTTGATCTTTCAATGAGAGCTAACTCAATGTAGCTTAATTCCCTAAATTAAATGTAAAATAAAAAAAAAGTTATACACAAAAAATATTTACAGAACACGCTTCCTTGATCTAATTAGTGGTCGCAAGCACGCAAGACAGTTCGATTTCCAGGCCAGACAAATGGGTTTATCCATCAGGAATTTGCCAGGAGCAGCCACGGAGTCTGGTTTAGTGCCCGGTTGATGTTTTAACAGTCGCTCCCTATTTCATGGAAAATAATAAAAAAACTGGCGAAATGTGGGTGTACTATTTATTAAGTACACCTCTGCCTTACCCTTCGGGGATTACAGCCGTGATGTTATGTATGTATTTACATACCGCTGATCATACTAGCTTCATGTTGATATAAAATTAAATAGAAAAGGTTTTATGAAAAAATAGCAGTACAAATAGTCCAACGACATTGCCGGTACCTTTTTTCGCTGACGCTACGATAATTCCTAATTCGGACTAAGCAATAGGGGTGAAGCAGCTCTTATATAGAATGTCAGGAAAGATTTAGTGGCTGCTGTGTATTGGGATGCGTGGTATAAAACTAATTCACTCTGTTTTTACGGCGAAAATAATAATATAGTTTATATGGCTATACCTGGTTTTGGTGGCCCATAGGATTTAATGGATTTAATATTAGGTACTCGGTATCAAATCTGACGCTCACAAAAAGAAAGAAAATTCCAGAACTTTCTAAAGTGCATCAAAGTTTTCAATAGACCAACACATGAGCAGAAACTAAAGAAAAATTAAATTAATAACATTTTCCAACTTCCTTCAGAAACTGTAGTTAAATATGTTTAAGCACACTAAATGACATAATTTCATAAGTACATCGAAACAGCTTACTTACATCGTTTCAAGACAGAGTGTAAAAATCTTACAAAGCATCATTATCATCTTTGACGGCACGGTTGGCGCAGTGGGTGAGCGACAGACTGCAGTGCTTCGGGTTCCGGGTTCGATTCCCGCACGGAACAAATATTTGTTTGGCCTACAGATAGTTGTTGCGGGTCGGCTGTTTGTGTATGTGAGTTTAAATGTTTGTAAACGCACCCACGATACAGGAGAAATATCTAGAGTGGGGCAACGTTTAAAAACAAGTGCGAGTCGGACTCGCGCACGAAGGGTTCCGTACCATTATCTATAAAAACGGCAAAAAAATCATATCTGTTGTATGGGAGCCCCCTTAATATTTTTTTTTTTAATTTATAGCATTTGTTGTTATAGCGGCAATAGTAATACATCATTTGTGAAAATTTCAGCTTTCTAGCTATCACGGTTTATGAGATACAGCCTGGAGACAGACAGACAGACAGACAGACAGCGAAGTCTTAGTAATAGGGTCCCATTTTACCCTTTGGGTACGGAACCCTAAAAAGAACTTCCTGTCTTAATTCGGCTTTCTTCCATAGGTACAGTTTATCAGAGGTTCACTCGTCACCAAGTTTTAAAACCTTAACGTAAGTAAAAAAGTTTCTCAATCACCAGCCATAAACTCCATTATTTCACCGAAACAAGATACTATAAACTTCATGAAACATTTACGAATTAATCGTAGAACCATTCTTGTGCCGTAATGGCGAAGTCAAGCTATAACGTTCATCGTAATTCAGAACTCCGCCGCCCTTCACTATCATGAAAATTATATTAAGCTGGATATTGTCTTGGTGTAATACTGATTAAAGGGCTGTTATTAAAAGTGTAATGACTAATGATGACATTAAGAATGTGTAAACCAACGACCAGGGGTCCACAATAGCCCTGCAGTGGGATGACGCAGCAGTATCAGTATCAGGAAAGCAGTCGCTTTTGACGTTGGTACCAACTGAATTGTCAATGAGTGAGATAGCGACTTCTGTGAAAAACCACGTGCTTAAATTAAACTATACCAAAGTAAGAAAGATAAAGTATAAAAATTGACACTGCGATGGTTCTCAATTATGTGCGTGTTCAAATTGTCTTGTTCTTCTAATCAATGTTAAACGCCCTCTTCCTGGGTCGGTTTTAAAAAAGCCATGGACTAGTTTAACTCTTCAGGGATTTACACGAAGCTGTCAACCAAGCATTATGTACAACAAACTAAGTGACTTTACGAAAAAACCATTGCTGGGAAACGTTCTTTTTTGGGGTGAAAAATCACATATTACGGTAGGACTCTATATAACACACTGAATGGTAGGTTATGTATTACGTCGTGGAGTTGTATAAAGTAAAGTTCTTTCATTAAAAATATGTACTTAAAAAAACTTATAAGAAAGTTGGAACTTTGACCCCCAATATCTCCGTAATAAAAGGTTCCTCGGTATGGTCCAGAACAAAAAAAAAATATCGCAATGATGATGATTTCGTGATTATTGGAGAACAAGTGCCTTTCGGCTTCGTTAAGGGGTCTGTTACACCCTTTATAAAGTTCCTTTAGCAAAAATTATGGTGACGTATTCGCATGTTTTGGCTCAAAATTTCCTTTCCATACCAAAATACAGAATTTTAATATTGATACAGAAACACAACAATAGAAGTTGTTTCCAACATATCCAATTCCGGGGGTCCAGATACGATCCTTCAAAGTCCCCAATGTGGGTGTCATCTGAAATATAATATATTGCGTTGGACCGGTCCTTCCCTAAGGAAGGACTGTTAATTATCAAGTACAAGTCGCATATCCCGGGGTACCTTTGAATGTTTTGTTTATATATTATTAAAATGTTAGCTGTGCTTAGTTTGGAATGTGAATTGTCCGTAGCCGTACAAAAAATTATATTGTTTTGAGTGAAGACATTTATAACAGTAGTAGTCTTATGGCCTAGATAAAGTGTCATTCTATCAGCAATAACGATGATAGAAAATTTAAAAAATTATTGGATTGACATATTAATAAGTTACTGAAAAAATATTACCAAGTACATAAATTAGTCCTATTGCAAGTCTTTGTTGAACAGGGAAGTGCTTTGAAAGAACTACTTTTATATAATAATGGTTAGCTCTTCTTTTTCTTCCTTTTCAATTTCCACGTTCCTTTAAAATACCTACTTCATCGCCTAACTTTTACTGTCTATTTTCATAAAAAGAATAAATAAATTAATAGAATTAAGAAGAAAACATTTTTTTCAATTACTTAACAAGTAAGTGACTGGCTGAAAATAATAAAGTTACTCGCGAATGTGCCCCAATCTTAATTTTTTTATTTCTTTTTATAATGGTGACTTTTAAAAGATGTTGTTCCACGCTTGAACTTGGAACTGCCGCTGGGGATATTTGACGTCATTCCGTTTCGAAAATTAAATTTAAATCCCCCAACGTTTTTTCCCGCCCTCCGAATTATTGCTAGCCGTAAGGAATTTTCCTGTGTACTGTTTAATTTTGTAGGGGTCAACATGACCTTTATTATGATAAAGTGGGGTCATCTACTGGATACCGACCTTTTGTAAATATTTATAATAATTCAGCGTACTTTTTTTACGTGAATTGGTGATTTATTTGTTTAATAAAGTGTCACTGTACTCCGATTCAAATAAAAAACATTAGTTAAAAACGAATTTAAAAAATGTTTTCATCTTAGAAACTACTTCTGCTCTTATTGAAATGATTCTATAGGTAGAAGTTACATCAGAAAATATCTACGGCAGCAAAAATACGTAGAAATTATGTCAACTTTCTTTCAGTATCTTAACATTATTTTGTTTTTGTAACATAAAAGCCGAAGTCGCTGCTTACGGAGCCATAACTGAAAAAGGTAAGGAGCAAAGGCCACAAGGGGGCAGCTCCGAGGCACTTGTCAAAGCTCGTAATATTTTATTAGATAACCAAATAAACCTCCAGTTTGGAGTTTGCAATTTTTGTCCCCAAGATGTCGTGGATATTTGCATTATGGTAAGGGAAATTTGGATTTTTTTTGTTCAAGAAAACTGTTGCGTGACATTTTCGTAGAAAATGTAAAAATACACTGTTTTGGTTTGATACCTATGTATATTTTTACTATATATTAAGTTAGGTAAAGATGTAAATAAATATATAAATAAAAAATGAAATTAGATTTAGAAGCAAGTTTAACAGCTATTAGATGAATGAATTATTTGTTAGGACCATCGTAACTCCTACAGAAATCTGAGCCATAAAGATGGGGTTACACTTACCAATTTAATATAATACATTACTTCGCATACGCACACCTATTAATATTCATAATATAATTTAACGTACCGAGGTTAATTTCACCTAAATATGTAAATTATCATGAGCCGACCACCGTTAATTTAGAGATGTCAGTTTGTAAATAATTCCGTCTCACTCCCTCTTGTTTCTGTAAATTGAAGAGTGAAAGAGATGGATGATGCGTGTATTATGAATAAGGTGGCAGGGAAAATTTTAACGGCGCCTATGAGGGTTGTGAATGCTGAAATAACTTTCAAATATTGTCGCTAGGTGGACGGAAAGTTTAGTTCCTGAGGGAGGTTGTTTGCCGGGTCGCGCGTCTCTCTGTTTATAAATGAAACGCATATCATTTTAAAACAACATTCAGTGTGTGTTACCCCTTACTCGAACCCTTACCACAGACTACACACACTCCGTTCATCGACTTTCTATACTGGAATTTCGGACAGCTTTTCTGATAAGAATATTTTAATCTGTGACTGGTCGCAAGTTTTGAGTTGGCGTACACTGTACACGTTTCTGTACATGTAATGTCATTTTGGGACAGCAAAGTTAGGGATATTATAATAATGCTCGAATGTGTCCGGAGTTTGGACAACTTTGGTCCTGTGTGTTCCCTTAATTAGAGATCCCCTCCCATTAGTAGGAGGTCATCGGACTGCTGAAGGGAAAGTTTTGGTACTAAATGTGAAATAGCGCACTAAGAAATTCTTAACAGTGTAGTCTATGTTTTATAATAAAGTATTTGTCGAGGGAGCTGTTTAGGTGAAGCAAACTATTAGTTACTAAGCAGAGCTAGTTACAGCTATAAAGTAGAATAAATTGGTCTGGTTTTTAACTTACATAACATAACATATCCACCCACATTTCACCAGTGTTGTTCAGTCGCGTGTAGTAGGGGACGGGCCCATATCCAGATTCCGTGGCTGCTACTGAGAAATTCCTGATGGTAAAACCCAATAACACATACTCAACCCGAGAATTGAATCCTCATGCTCAACAGTCGCGCTTGTGACCACTAGACCAACGAAGAAGTTTTATTTAACTTACAAAGTAATAAGAAATATAAAGGTGATTGCTGTAATGGCAACCGAGAAAGTATTCTTGATTTTATTAATCAATATTAGTTGTGTAATTTGCTAGCTTCCACCCGCGATATTTTCTGGGTAAAGTTTTAGTTTTTAAAATAAAACATATTCTATGGGACTCGGCTCTAGCTTTTAGTCAGTACGGTTTTTTTTTAAAATTTCGGAATTATTATAATTAGATTTTACGTTACGTAATAGTAGAGATATTCTCTTCATACAAAATCACATTCAAGCCCCTCTCCACAGACGAGACGAAAAATCTTCAGATCCAACTTAACATTAAAACAATCCATCAAAAAGCGAAACAATAAAAAACTTCACGGAACCGATAAACAAGAGAAAAAGCAGTTAATCCGACAAATTGCTATTCGCGAGCGAGTAAAGCGTAATTAAAAATTCAATTCCGGAAAAAAAAAACGTGCGGGAAAAAATCGGGAGAGGAATCCGCGTCATCAATCTGAAGAATTATTTCATTTGCGTATTAAAATTCTCGTTTTGTCCGGTCGTGAATTATTTCACGTCGTGTTAATTACTACGGTGGGTTACTTTACCCTGAGGGTTTAGATGGTGGATCCCGTAGTATTGGGGTTGACGTGATATTTGGGGTTTAGAAAAAATAAGGTACCTAAATTATTTTCCATGTTTTTTTGTTGAATTCGACGTAAGGCGGCCAAAAAGCAGTTCAGTGTTGCTTTTTTAACTTAATTTTTGGAGACAATGAGACACGTGAAATGCAAGAAAATTTGTTTATTTCTCCTCCGCTGCTATTTGCTCATTACAGGAGCTAATGGACGCTACTGAAAGTTCCAAAGTTGTCGCCAAATAGTCAATTTAAATTGCCATCGATACGTTAAAAAAGATTAATTATGTTGCTATTGAGGTTTTTTTTCTAGCTTATCAGCTATTTATGCTAATTCGTATTTCTTACTTTACAAACAATTTACTTTTTCTCTAACAACAATTTTGGTATCGTGAACCTAAAATTTAATTATTAAATCTATTTTGCATTATTAACAACCCATACATTTAATAACCTAACCTCATACGCAATGCTATCGATTATCTAAATAAACAATGTCATCTAATGACTCTGCGGTTTAATCGAATCGGCTAGGCCGGCCAGACAATGGTTCAATAATAAAGAGAGGTACAGAAGCTCCATACGGGTGAAAACAGGTGCACGCACACATAGACGCTTACGTACAGAATTCTAACATCATGGTCATGAGCTTCAGTTGATACCGGCGCTCCGCAACTCCCGTCGTGACAAATTCTTTCATTTGGTCTCAACTGTTGTTTTTTCCCCACATTCGCTTATAAACCAAGTTATCTGTGCAAGCGGGAAAAAATAGAACTAAATTGAAAGTAGCAAGTTTGACATATTGATATATTTTTTCTTGACAAGCAGCGCCACCTTGAACGGCAAACTTAAAGTGGTCATACTGTAAGCATGTAGCTATGTTGGGCCACAAAAGGGAATGAAAGGCATTTGCGTGTGGCTGAGAATGCTAAGGGGGATGTGTGGTGTTACGTGAACGGATAAAATAAGAAATGAGTACATAAGAGGAAGCTCTCTCTCTCGTGGTAAGGGCATGTGATGCGGAGGAATGAGGAAAATGTTGCGAGGAAAGTTTTGAGTATGAATGTGAGTATAAGAGAGGAAGACCAAAGAAACGATGGATGGACTGTGTAAATGATGATATGGCAAGGAAAGAGGTGTCTGATGAGATGACGAGTAATGGAGAAGTATGGAAGATGAAGACATGCTGTGCCGACCCCAAATGAATTGGGATCAGAGCAAGAGAATGATGACTGTAAGCAAGTAGCTCGCGGGTAAAAAGTAAAGCAGCCAGACACATGTGAGCTTGCACTTCCTATACGTGAAACTGAGTCTATGAGATGAGTGCGTGTGTTTCGCTGGTTGTATGGAGCCGACCTTCTGTACCAATTTTTATTCTGTATCCATGGGACGGTGCCCACTGCTCATTATTAGTGGACAAACGGACAGATTGACGTTACCTGTATAATGTAGAATAGGGTCTAGACAAGATTTTAGCGTTATGTATTTATTGGTAGCCGATTAGAATCATAGGATGTATGTATATTTGAGTGAGTTTTGAAAGCAGTGGTAGCGGTACTGAGTGCAAAAAACGAACAAAAAGAGGGTAGACTGATTTGTCTGCTCATAAACACCCATCCGCAATAACTTTAGTTACAAACACACACACACTAATAACACTAACATAGCATATAAGCTCAATCTGTTACTAACCACTAATAACTTATGGACTGATGTAGGTCTGAAATAAAGTTTTTTTTTTTTCCGTGATCATGGTGCTTGCAGCAGTTGCAACAGAGCGAAATATCGGCAACTCAAAACAAACAGTGGACATGGTATGGACATCCCGTTTCTAGTGTTAATGATAATATTGTATTTTTCAACCTGTGCAGTTAGTGAAAATGAGTTTACCTACGTTACGTACATAAACGCATGCCTTTTTTCCCATGGGGGTAGGCAGCAACTACCGAACGCCGCCTACTAAGATCCATTCATACCATCCATCCATTGCTACGTCCACGTTTATACATCGTATCATACACCCACGCCGGTTATTTATTTTATTTTTATTTAATTTTTAATGGTCTACTAACAATTGTCCACACAGGTAACATGCAAAAAATTAAAATACATTAGTGCAACAATCACTTAAAGGTAAACACCGCATGCATAAGGAAGTTGTACAAGAAAAAAAATTAAATTAAACTAATCTAGTTTTAAGTTACTAACATCTAAAAATCTTAAAATTTAAAACAAAGAATTGCTAATAACTATGAAAAACAATAAATTACGTAAAAAAAAAACAAACATTCCATGCGGGATAATGAAAGGCCATTATGGGAGATATAAAGGCTTTCAATTTGCCCAAACTGTCAAAATGAAAATCGATTTTGTCACTGCAGCTATTAATAACCTTGCAGAACCTCGCAATAGGGGAATTGGCGCCTAGAACCGTTATTCTCTGCGGTGGGCAGAAAGGTGTTATTGAACTGCGAGGAATTCTTGAGGGCGCACGAAAATTAAAAGAGTGCAATATTTGTGCACAGTCAATTTTATGGGTCATTACTTTGCACACAAACATTGCGTCACCAGTATGAGTACAATAAAACAGTGGTAATGTAATGTACTTAAAGTAATACTGTTAGATTGCGTCATCCCACTGCTGGGCAAAGGCCTATTCGTCCCGTCATCTTCTACGAGGTTTAATATAATGTAAAAGTAAAAGAACTTTAATAATTTATAATCTACAATAAAATTATCCCAACTAAGCTCATTAATTACCCTCGCAGCCCACATTAAACACACTCAGCACAAGGTATGGAGGTGTGAATGTGCGAATTAGCAGCGCGTGACGTCACGGCGCAGTGATTAGCCGCACGTGACAACCCTACGTAATGGACTGCGGTTACTAGAGGCCTCTATTGATGGACTGAGAAGAGTTTTGGGTAATTTTCTGTTTAAAATCCAGAAGAGTAACTCATAATTGCAAAGTGAAGGTTAGGACAATTCACGGAATTAAAAAAAAAAACCATTTATCTGTTTGTTTGTTACTCTTCAGCGGCTAAACCACTGAACTAATTTTCCTTAGTGAAATTCGCCTTAAGCTTTGTGGACAAAAATATCTTGGTGACTCAATCGGCAGTCTGCTACGAAGTTGTAGCTGACGTAGGTAGTCGTGTAGCTGTCAACGATGATTCAGGATCGTAGCAATAAGACGTGCGTTTTTTTATGTTTGAATCTCTTGACAACCAAAAAGCTTTGATAGTTGCTTTGTGTAAAATACCGGCATTCAGCTGGACCTGGATCCGATAAGAAGATCAAAGTTCTATAAAGTTTTGTTCTTATCTTTTTTTTTTTCTTTTGGTTAGTGCCAAACCTTGTGTCAGAATTTTTATTTGGTGGTTCTTGGTTTGGTTTCCTAAAAATGTTTTCCTTCACTTTGGCGAAAGACAACATCGCGAGGATGGCAAGTGAAAAATATACAAAACACACATGAATTTGAAAAATCGGAGATTCGAACTCGAGACCGGGGTTACAAATTAAATACAAAATCATTTTATTAAAAACTGACCTGATCTTCCGCCTTTAAAAAAACCTAAGCCCTTCATAGTTGAGGGATCCAAACGCCTCCTGCCGGAGGCTCTACGCGGGGGTCGTGCGGTCCATGGCCCTTTACGGGGCCCATTCTAAATACATAACGAAGTGGGCCTGTGATAATATTACATTTTATTCCACAAAACATTTGATGAAATGTACACCGCAAGTTATTCAAGTTGTGTGCCAGGGCTGCGGGATTATTCGAAAGAGATACCGCGGCCCTGGAACACAAAGGGCAAAAGAAGGAACATGGATGGGTTTTAGTCAGTACAAGTCTGACACTCCCTTCTGTTCTGCCCAGAGCGGGAGGAGTTATTTGATGATTTCCCGTGCCAAAAAAAACCCTTCATAGTTTACACACAACTACCGCCACAACACATGATGCCGCCTAATCGTCACGCGTCAATGAGGCACGTTTGACGTAGCTAATTGGACAATGTTACACCGACGTTAGCGCTAACTCGATTATTGTTGACGCGTGTTGCCGTTTGTGTTCTATAATTTGGGTATAGATTTGTTTTGAAGGGTGTATTTTTATGTATTTTTTGACATTATTAGTAGGTGCTGTTTAGATTTCTTTTTCGGGCAATGTCGTATTTTTCAAATGATATCGACAAATAACGTTATCATAATCATTAATACAGGTATGTACTTAAAATATAATTCTAAAGTAATTAGAAAATCACTTTCGAATTTAAAGCTTCCATTTTGCTCTATAAAGTTACGTGGGTATCAAAATCACTTCGATTTCAATTCTAGTCCTGCAAAATTACCAAAGCTGAAACTACTAAAATATTAAATAGGTACGTTTGAATAGAAACTTCGTAGAATATTAAGTGTAATACACATAATCGCGGCGTATCGCCTCATCGCACGGTCACAATGTGCGGCGCGCCTGCTCAATTCCCTGCCGTCGTAACGTCTAATTCCCGTCGACTTACACACATCAGCGTTTCCGATATCGTGTTGTACCCCCTTTATGCACAGAGTAAGAAAAGAACGGATGTTGAACAAAAATATTGAAATCTGAAAATCATTCTGACATCAGAGGTGTTTCATTTTAAAATTGCACTTAAGCGCTAACGCCAGTTTATTATGTTTCTTCGGCGTTTTGGTCGACAGATATATTCTTTTGTAAACGTGGATAACCCCTATGTACCTAACTAATCTATATGCATGTATAGGTCGCTTAGAATGACATTTACCTATAATTATGTCACGTTGTTTCTCCATAAAGATTTGATTGGCTGTTGATATTATCAGTTTTTTTCAGACATGTTTAACGAAAAGTAGAATGATGCAGTCAATTTCCAAAGAAAATTATTTGAAAAGAGGTTGACATAACCAAATAATTATTATCATTTTCTGCGTATTTCATCCTTTTGAATTTATTCCATGCAAAAGCATCTGTTCTCGCACACTACTCTGTGCATTTCTTTTTCCATTTACACGGAACCGCACAAATATTGCAAACTAAACGGGAGCCAGCACTATTTACAATTTGGCCGCTTCTCCCCTGGTTATGTCTGTCAGGGCCCATTCCACCCGTCGTTATGTTGTCCATGTTTATATTGGCCAGCCTACCTTCTTTTATTGGATAGCCAAACGCCTTATGGCCGGTTAATGTACCAAATTTCTGTTCAGCTGACCGGTCAGATTTCTATCTGGGTAAGGAATATTCAAATTGAGTTTTGGTAATGGTGTGTTTTCTATGAATTTTAAAGTGAGTTTAAGTGAGTTTAGGGTGATTCTGTATTATGGGACATCGTTTTGAAATTATGTAGGTACATAGGTACCTACGTTGTTATAAAATGTTGGTAAATCGTTGACAGTGCCTATAGGTGGCACCAAAATATTGGACTACTTAAATGATTTAAAAAAATATGGGCAGTGGTAAAAATTATCTTGTTTTTTTATAGTATGTGATGTATATTCGTTACCAGCTAATGAAACATCGATTTTGGAGTTAGCAACTATATACATATGTCAGAATAAGAAGAATAATGAAGACATCCGAAGAGAGAACCAAGGTTACCGACGTAGCCCGAAGAATTGCCAATCTTAAATGGCAGTGGGCAGGGCACATTGCTCGCAGAACGGATGGCCGATGGGGTCGAAAAGTTCTGGAGTAGCGACCGCGAACCGGAAGACGTTGCGTTGGAAGGCCTCCCACTAGGTGGACCGATGACCTGGTGAAGGTGGCGGTTTCCGCTGGATGCGAGACGCACGGGACTGGTCAATGTGGTGACACTTGGGGGAGGCCTATGTCCAGCAGTGGACGTCTTTCGGCTGAAATGCTGATGATGATGATAAGATAAACTATCTATGTAAAAAGTTAATGGTACTAGTATACTATATGATTAAAGCTGGCAGCATTGAAACACACACAAAACCAAACTTTAACACCCACTAACAAATACTCAACAAAACCCATATCCACATTATGCAGCATCGAAAGACATTTCGAGACAGACGTACATCGCCTGGAGAGTTCACGCTCTATTATCGGTTCGTAGAGATAGGGTAACTGTCCCCATTGTTGGCACTTACGACAGACGGTTCAGGTTTTAGGTTCCAACTAAGAGCTGTGTGAATAGAATTGTAGATTTTCTGGTCTAGAATTGAAATGTGAATGTTTTAGGCGATTGTTATTTTTATTGGGAGACGTTGTTTGTGTTTTGTTGATAAAAATTGGTAACTTGTAAAATTGTTTATTGATGAAAATTATCCGTAAGCTAAGGAGTCGGAAATACGTATCGTATAGTTACTGAAATGTATAAATAACTAATATGTCTAGCATATATAATACGCATAAAAAAGTTGATTTAATTACTTTATTATTTACGCAAATAAAATGGCTCCCACAAAATAAACTTAATTTAACTAAAGAAATAATTACCTATGTAATTGCTCCATCTTTAACGACAACATAAATACCATCAGAAAATTTAACAACCGGCAATAAACGTAACCAATAAACAGTATATAATAAAGGTAAGTGAAAATCGATAATTAATTAATTACGTTTACAGGTAGTTGGCGCGCCTGTAGCACCTAGCGTAACTAGCGAGCAACAACCGATTTCCCATGAGGTCCGCGTTCAACGTTGGCCAAAGATCAGCCGGGGGTTGATGTATAGAAGCGACAACGATGAGTATTGTTTTAAGGATCACCCTTTTTTTTTCGGATGGGAAATCATCAAATGACTCCTCCCGCTCTGGGCGGAGCGGAAGGGAGTGTCAGACTTTTACTGACTAAAAACCATTCATGTTTCTTCTTTGCCCTGTATGTTCCAGGGCCGCGGTATCTCTTTCGAACAGTCTCGCAGCCCTGGCAAGCATCGGCCCTTGCCCCTCCTATTTGCTGACATCTCTTTGAGGCGCGCGTGGAACACGAACGCGCCGTTGACACGGCCTGTCGTCATAAGACGGACGGACGGCGATTTAAGGATCACCCTAAGGTAGGACCATAATCAAATAAGTTCACCCTAACCAGGTAGTACGAGAGTGCATGCGTTTCTCTGATTCAGAAACTGGAAACTCGGCTAGCTTCATAAGCATGAGATTTTTCCTCTTCTGTGTATCGCAGACTGGATCATCATCATTTGCCTAGCCTTTTCCCAACATCTTGGGGTTGGCTCCCAGTCTAACCGGATGCAGCTGAATACCAGTATTTTACATGGAGCGACTGCCCATATGACCTCCACAACCCACTTGGAGCCTTGTAGACTAGATATACACTACTTAAGGTGTTGTGGTTAACACAAAACTTCACCACTTCCACGGTGTCACAGAAGTTATTTTGACTGTATGTTTGGGGGTTCAGAGGATGTATAGCATTCAAGAACTGAAAACGTACAGGGCACGCCACGATAGTGGCGATAAGTCCCCTCTTTGAGGAGTGGCTTGAGAGGCGCCACGGCGTCCTCACCTTCCGCCTGACGCAGGTCCTCACCGGACACGGATGTTTCGGGAGGTACCTGCACCGAATCGGGCGGGAGGAAACGCCCGGGTGCTACTATTGCGAGGATCGACCGGAGGACACGGTGGAGCACACCGTCGAGGTCTGCTCCGCTTGGGAGGAGCACCGCCGTGTCCTCGTAGCGGCGATTGGCGGTGGCGACCTCTCGCGCCCGGCCCTGGTTCAAGGCGAGAGGGAATGGGAAGCCGTCGCCTCCTTCTGCGAAGCAGTCATGCTAGCGAAGGAGGCGGCGGAACGTGAGAGGGAGAGAGCCTCACGTCCCAGCCGCCGCGGGAGGAGAAGCACCGGGCGTCGGGGGCCACGCCGTGATGGCTCTCGGCCACCGTAGGCACGGGCCTGTGGACGGTGAGTAATGGGCTAGCTCGCCGTCCGTCCGTCGTATGACGACGGGCAGGACGTGTCGACGGCGCGTTTATGTTCCACGCGCGCCTCAACGAGTTGTCAGCAACGGGAGGGGCCCGCAAGGGCCGGTGCCTGCCAGGGCTGCGGGACTGTTCGAAAGAGATACCGCGGCCCTGGAACATAAAGGGCCAATGAAGGAACATGTGTGGTTTTTAGTCAGTAAGAGTCTGACACTCCCTTCCGCTCCGCCCAGGGCGGGGGGGGGGGGTCATTTGATGACTTCCCACCCACCAAAAAAAAAAAAAAGAACTGAAAACGTAGCAATAACGGGAAGTTTTGAATAATTTGAGACTGAAATTTTGCTCAATACACTTCTTTGTTTAAATAGTTTCACTAATGCTTGTTGCTTGAACAATTAAATGCAACCGTAAGACACCTTCTCATTAGCTATTTACTTAAAATACTATTTATTTTGATAACAAAATCAATGCAACGTCATCCTTTCGTTCAGTGTTTGGCATCAGTTCATTTTCTGTTCGAAGTGTGCCTTTGCCTCCACAATTTTCTTACTCTACGACCAGCTACCGGCGGCGCACCCGCCATGTTATTTCGCCCATTAAGGCACCTGTCATGTGAGTTTACAATAAGTAAATAAGGACGTGCGGGCGACGGGGACGTTTACCCTAAAATTGCGTCACTATTGGTGACAATATTGGCCGTTTTGTTTGCTGAAAAAATTAGTAGCTTCGTTATTGGTAGGGTGAATCTGTCTATGATTGGAAAATTGTTAAGGGGTCGACTTTAGTCAGGTATTTTTAGTGGGATATCACTATTTTATGTGAGCGTTGTTTTAATCGGTTCACTATCTACTTCACATTGTATATTTCTTTGTTGCATGAGTACTCCATACTAAGTATTATTACATTCGTTTATATAAACAGTTTTGTTAATTCCTCCTAGAAATTAGCAAGATTCTGTCCCTCATTTCGATTTCACAGTTCGTAGGTCGTACCTGTTTGTCGACAAAGCAAAAAACACACGAAGAAACTTTTAAGAGATGAAAATTTGAGTTTTGTAATTTTCGTCCTTATGTTTTTTTGGTAGCCTAGCTTTTTAATAAGCTGCATAGGTTAGGTATTCAATAGCAATCAATAATAGTTTAGGAGTATGAAGAACAGGGTGTAAAGTTCTTCATCCCCCAAAGAAAATGGAGGATCCTCCGACCAGATGGGTCTCGTGTCTGGTGAGCTACTGCCCGACAGTTGTTGTCGGGTTTTTCTATATATCTTACGTCGCGGATAACTTTAAATGTGCGATTTAGAATTTTGATGTTAGTTATTCATTTGTGTCATAGATAGCGCTGTAGGTAGTACTTTTTTACTGTGCTGCTGTAGTGCTTTTTGTAGTGCCGATTCAGATTCGATTCTGGTGTCCATTGACCAAACCATTGCTTGGTTTGCAATATACCTTTAATTTTTCAACAAGGAAACAAAAAATACGCTCACAAAAAATTCACCACGAAAAAACATTCCTCATAAATCTTTATATCAAACATCATTTCAATAAAAAACATTCACGCTTACATTCGTATAAAGGGTGCAAAATAAAACAATAACGGCTCGGGTTTCCCGACGGACACATATACACCCCAATAATACTTTTTATCATATTTATTGACTGATAAATGGTAACGCTGTTTCAAGTGCATTTGTATGTATTTTTACTCTGTTGTCTGTTGTATTTTTTTTAAATTATTTTTGTTTTTACGGGTTATTTAAAGTTCAATGCCAGAAATTTCTTGCATTTGATTCATATAAAGTACCAGAAAAACTTTATTTTGTTTATTGCTTCTTTAACTATCTAAGTGACAAATTATTTTGTCTATTTTAACAACAGATTAAGAATATAGTCAAAATGTTTCCGACGGCCGGCGGGTTCCGTCGTTTAGTTAGGAAGCCGATCTGAAATTGTACATGGGGCCATTATTATTAGAGAGGTAGCCTCACAAGGTCACAATGCACTAAGTAGACATAATTATTATTTTTGTAAAGCGAGGTGAAAATAATAAGAACGATTGACACAGCTTATGAGGGTTCTATGTACCTCCAGCAGAAGACTATGATAGGCTGCGCTGATCTATTGATTAATGATAAATAAAAAAACTACGGTGATCGATTCTTAACGATTGATAAAATTGAAAAAAAGTCAAGTCAAGTCATTGAAAAAACTAGAAGTCATGGGGAGCGTCCTTTGCCCAGCAGTGAGATGACGGAGGCTATCAGTATCAGTATGTAGCAAAAGGTACCAGTATCAAGATTTATGCAGCATCAAAATACGTTTCAAATCCAACATTACATCAACGTAACCGAACACTACCCATCTTTTATTTATTTCTTTCTTTTCATATAGAAAAAAATAGATTCTGTTTACACAAAAAAACAGGTGCCTTTGAGTACAAAGCACTACTCGGCTTGATCCCAAGTGGCATTAACAGATAACACATATCGTATGCGTATCGGGTGAAAGCATGGGGGATACGGATTTCCATCCTGTGGTGTTTCGCGACTCGAATTTCAAAGGGTTTTTTTTCTAGTTCCGACGACACGACCTATTTCGCGAATTATGGCAGTATATTATGAGATGTAACATGAAGCTTTACACATAAAACTGATACATATGAGGTATAGGTACCTATCTGTGCTTTGTATCCAGATTTCCTTTTTTCTGTGGTCCTTTGATGCTGTAATTGCGTTTTCTATTTTAAATTGTTTTGATTTATTCGTATAGCCTAACGAAAAACTGAATTTTAAGACTGACAATGATAGGTCTGAAACGCTGTAGTGATTTTGAAGCCTTCATGAGAAGGCTATCAAGCAGGTATTTTGCCCAGCTACTGGACAGTACTCGTTGAATAAGACTGTTACTGTTATTTATTTATTTATGAACACATACATTTGTTTACATTTGTTTTGTTTGTTTTGTTAGCCTGCAATGTCCCACAGCTGGACAAAGACCTCTCCTGATGATTTCTAGCTATTTCTATCCATGGCTATTGTGGATCACTGGTGATTCGTTTTCTCCAGCTCATTCCGCCATCTTCGAGTATTCTAGGAGGTCTGCCGCGTCGCCTTCGAACTGTTTGAGGGCCAAGAGAAGTGATTTTAATCAGGTGAGTGAATCACTACATAGAATAAAACAAAGTCGCTCTCTCTGTCCCTATATCCCTATGTATGCTTAAATCTTTAAAACTACGCAACGGATTTTGATGCGGTTTTTTTTAATAGATAGAGTGATTCAAGAGGAAGGTTTGTATGTATAATACATGCACCCGTACGAAGCCGGGGCGGGTCGCTAGTATTTTATAATTTTTAATCAGCGTACACTTTTGTTAACATTGAGCTTGTTCCCTGAAGAACCATGTAAACTAAAAAAAAGTTAATTTCAATTTGTTTTGGGCGGCGCACAATATTTCTTTCGGTAATTGGATAGGATGCGAGTGAGTAATAAAATTGTAATTAAAAATTAACTATTTTATACTAGTTGAGCCTCCCTGAGGGTGCATATTAAGTAGGAAGATAGTAGGCACGTTTGTTTACTAAACTACTATAAACTATTTGAATTTATACCGGTGTTACATCGCATTTTATTGGATTCATAATGGAATTACGCTGAGGTGATGCGCTTATCTTTTATCAAAATGGATTCCAAGATGCAAATCATTTTTTTTAATGAATAAACATTTTTTCTTCACACCTACGTACCTAATTAAATTTTTTGTGGTAGTATATCCTGACACGATAACATGGTTAGCTTAGTTTTTAGATAACAATATTTGCATGCTGAATTTTAGTAAGCGGAATATGTAGAACCCTCTTATTTTTAACAGCTCAACGTACCGTATTTCATGCAAATAAAGATTATTCTATTCTATTCTATTAGACCGTTTTGGCCTAGGACACTTCAGTTTGGCCTGAAATTGGGTTTGTCCGGTAACATAATATAATATGATGATACCTCAGTATGAATATGTACCTGACCTGGTATTGCAAATTCGTACCTATAAAGTTTACAGCGATATTTACCCTATTGACCTATTCCAAACCTACACCATGACGTCACCCATTCCACCATTAAACGAACACCATAATCAACTATCAAGTTATTAAACTAATAACCCAAACATAACCAAAAAACTTAACCCTTTATTACTTAACTGAAAACACGAACATTTAATTACTAAATTCGCTAACTAAGTACTCACCCACACCCTGTATCATAAGCCCTAGAGCACATTATAATAAGTTATTACAACATAATTTATTTTCCTGTCATTACCGGTGACAAGATTGCGTGACTGTCCGTCATAAGTTAGGCGTCATCTAGCCCTCGATCGGGCCGTCACTGTTAATTTCATTGGACATGGTGACAAAAATTCTGTTTACTTTTGCCTTTAAAATGACGGTCTAAAGTAATGAGCGGTGATGATAAGTATGGTAATGAGTTTAATTAAGTGATTCGTGTGTAATGGGTTTTAGAGTGGATCCTGCTGCGTTATTGTGTAGGTTGTTTTGATTTTTAGGGTTCCGTACCTCAAAAGGAAAAACAGAAACCATTATAGGATCACTCGCGTGTCTGTCTGTCTGTCCGTCTGTTACAGCCAATTTACTCCGAAACTACTGGACCGATTGAGTTGAAATTTGGTACCTTCACTTATGTAAGTCGGTGACTCTAATATTGATGTGTAACGTAAATTAATGAATTTTATACATGGGCGCCACTTTTGGGGGGTAAATTAGAAAATGAACAGAAAGTTTTGCTAACTATATCGTGTATCTCAAATGAAAGGGCTCATTGAGTTTTGAAATTATTTAAGGAAATACGCGGAAATTGACCATTCTGCGGGCACTCAGCTCCGAAACAACAGGGACGAAATTTTTTGAAAAAAATATAAATAATTGTTCTTTGTCTATAGATTACAGGAAAACCTATTAGAAATCTTAGATTTAAAACAACTTACGGAATTTAGATAATTAACGCACGGAACCCTCTCTACGCGAGTCGAACTCGCACTTGTCCGGTTTTTAAGTGTGTGAGGAGAGTAAATAATTTTCTGAAGTAATTGTAGTTAAAGAAAAGAAAAGACAAATAGCTTTTCTTGTAAAAAAAATGGGTCTTAGATTTTGGCAGTTGATTTTCCGTCGGGTAATTTTAAAGCTACTTAAGTATTTCGAAAATTAATTGAAACTGTAAATTTGTAGAATCTTTTTTAGCAAAGTGCTTATACAAGGGACTATCATCATCTGCCTAGCCTTTTCCCAAATATCTAGGGGTCAGTTCCCAGTCTAACCGGATGCAGCTGAATACCAGTATTTTACATGGAGCGACTGCCTATCTGACCTCCACAACCCAGTTAGTACTGAGTAATACGATAGCCTTGGTAAGACTGGTTGTCAGACTTTCAGGCCACTGACTACCTGTAACGACTGTCAAAGATCTACAAATGACAGCCGAGACCAATAACGTGCTTTCCGAGGCACGGAGGAAACTCAGTATGTAATGGGTCACCCATCCACAGACCAACCTAGGCCAGCCTGAACATTTTTTAAACAATTAAAATCAAGGAACAATTATGTTATTTACACCAATTTGTGTGTATGTAACATTAAATTATAGTTCTTTCCCAAAAACTCACTCACATGATTAGGGTGTCCAAACGCTACACTAGTACCGTCAAACCGAGACACGTATGTCGTAAAGCTGGTGATAAACGATTGGTCCAAACAAATCGGACAAGTCATCAATTGCAACACGTTATTGATATTGGCGTGAGCGGGCGTGCTGTGTGGTCACCCTAGTGCAGGATGTGTATGTTTTGTGAGTGAATATGAGGGAAAAATCGGCTATGTGAATGGTAAACACTAAAGTTGTGAATAATTGAAACCAAACACTGTCAATAATATTTAATTGATTAATTCTTATTGCAAGCATTTCTAAGATTAATGTATTGGATGTTGTAGACATTTTGAAAAGGCTTCGAAATACTACATTATACCTACTTCATTTCAATAGATATTCCAGACTGCCTCGTTGGTGTAGTCGTCGCAAGCGCGACTGCTGAGCAAGAGGTCCTGGGTTCGATTCCTGGGTCGGGCAAAGTGTTATTGGGTTCTTCCATCAGTAATTTATCAGTAGCAGCCATGATCTCTGGATCTGTGTCTGGTTGATGGTAATAGGCTCGTCCTCTATCACATGGGACTTTAACATAACTGGCGAAATGTGGGTGTAGTATTGGGTACGTACACCTTTGCCTAGCCCATCGGGAATTACAGGCGTGATTCTATGTTAAGGATTCCAAATTAATGACTAAATTAAGTATCCGAAATTTATATCACACATCAAATAAAATTACAAACGGAGCACATGCAAAACATAAACACCAAACTGATTTAAGACAGCTGCAAAAATTCACTGACAAACGAAGTAAAAATCCGCCACAGGCGAGACAACACCTGTATTACCATAACAAGACATGAAATTTGAATGTCCGCAAATCGAATAACCGTACCGCCGCCTCCCGGAATTAAGTTATCCACTTTTTGCAAGAAAAGACGGACACGTTAACATATGAATATGACAAATTGTCCGCCGGCGGTCAGCCGGACTATCCCGCGTCCGACAGAGTTTTACGGCACCCCAGGGACGAAGGGGGACCAACTTGAAAATTTTTCATTCCGGCCGACTAGCGACCATAGAAAAACGGCCAGGTCACTCGTCAAAACTGTAACAATTTCTCAGAAACAATAATGGGATAAAAACGTGGCCCCCACTTGAACAGTGAAAAAGCCATTTTGGACGATGTCAATGTTATTTATTTGGACGCTACATGGCGCGAATTTTTATTTTATCATGGGATTTCAAGTTTTATTGGCGGTTCTGGAAGCTGAATTGGAAGCACCTGCTCCGAAGAAGTAAGTTTGTTTTGTTATTTTTAACTTTTGTAGTGTAATAGTAAAATACTACTATGTGTATTCAGAGTACCAAACTTCATGATTGAAGATTTCCCTGCAGGGTGTGTAGTGTTTGGAAAGAATTCTAGAATATAAAGATTATGTAAGTTCTATGTATAAAATTATCTGTGCTTGGTTTTTGTTTATTTATATAAACTTCATGTGTTTGCGTGGTTAAGTAATTTAGTATAGGTACTTTTCCATAAATATGGCAGTATTCAATGGTCACTGCGGACCAGACAGTACTAAGACTGCGATAAAATGTAAAGTATTTTTTTTTTATACAGGTATTATATTAAACACAGGATGAGACAACACACTCCAAAGTCTAATTTGCTAATGACTCCTAAACATACATCCATACAGTTTGTATCTGTAATATAACAGAAATTTAATGTTAAGCTTATAGTTTCCTAATATTGCACGACAAAAATACTTTTCGTTCTATTTTGTACATTATATATAATACACATACCTACAGTCAGCTTTTGTAAAAACTTTATTTAAAAGATATTTAAATTATTTACAAACTACAAAACTACACTCGAGAGCAATGAATCCGGGTCACTTAAAGAATCCTAAAAATCTCGGAAACTAAAAATGCTAGGTTAATGCAATAAATTGTATTTAATAGACAATGTAATACTCCTTAAATGAAGGTATTAAAACTTCTTAGTTATTGTAAAGTTATATCATAAAAAAATCAAATTTGAAAAAGGGCCACTTTCGAAGATGGAACTACGAAATTACAGCATTTGGTTTTGCTTTTGTTTGTAATCTGTCATTTATGTGGGTACATAAACCATGTTGATAGTGCTCTATATTCATTATTCAAGCTGAAATTATGTCGCTTACGCCTGAAGAATGCACCAGAATACTTACAATGCTGGAAACCGGCCGGAGTCAGCGCGATACAGCCAGGACTGTCGGTGTGTCGCTGTCAACAGTACAAAGAGTTCTCCGACGTTACGAAGAAACTTGTTCTAACCTACGCAGACCAGGAACGGGCAGAACCAGGTGTACCACAGCACGAGAAGACCGATACTTGGTGAACACCATGCTTCGAAATCGCTTTCTCACAGGAACTGAACTCACAAATCAGTTTCGACGCCTCGGAGGAAGTAACCCAAGTGCATGGACAGTAAGACGTCGGCTTGCTGAATCTAACGTAAAACCCCTTAGACCTGCAAACGGCCCTAAACTGGAGCGTGGGCATCGTATTTCAAGACTAAGATATGCCCAGAGCCACGTAAATTGGAGTATTGAAGATTGGTCAAAAGTTATGTTCTCCGACGAATCAAAATTTATGCTCTACAAGCACGATGGAAGACACAGAGTGTATCGAAGACCAGGGGAAAGATTCAAGCAAGCATGCATCGAAGAAAAAGTAGCCTACGGTGGTGGGTCTGTACTTGTGTGGGCCGGAATTTCTTCTGAAAGTCGCACAGAGCTGGTGATCATAGAAAACGGCTCTTTAACTAGCGTAAGATATGTGGAAGAAATCCTCAATGATCACGTTGGTCCATTTATGGTCAATTTAGGTGAGGATGCTATATTTATGCATGACAATGCCCGACCTCATACAGGTAGGATTGTGAATGACTACCTTCAAGAGATGAACATTACTCGTATGGAGTGGCCAGCGCGCAGCCCGGATATCAACCCGATCGAGCATGCTTGGGACGAGCTAGGCAGATGCGTAAAACAACGAAACCCTCCTCCAATCACGCTTCGTGAGCTCAAAATTGCTCTCACAGAGGAATGGGAGAATATTCCCCAAAATCGTATAAGGAACTTGGTGTACAGCATGCCAAACCGCGTAAACGCAGTAATGGAAGCACGAGGAGGCAATACGAAGTATTAAAATTCAAGAAAATCGTAATAAAGTTCAAAAATTTCATGTTTCCTATTTTTGTTTTAAGGAGAGATCAGCAGTTTTTTTCTTTATGTAATTTTGTGTTAATAAAATGTATGGCGACTCATATTTTTTTAACTTTCATTTAAGGAGTATTACATTGTCTATTAAATACAATTTATTGCATTAACCTATCATTTTTAGTTTCCGAGATTTTTAACATTCTTTAAGTGACCCGGATTCATTGCTCTCGAGTGTATAATAGTAATAAATATGTACAAGTAGAACAGGGTTACAGGGCGTCCAAAAATTCGTCCGCATCGATGTCAACAGTGTCCAGAAGGCTGGCAGCATTGCCACATTGGATGGCAATGCTGATTCTTTGGCCAAAAAATAGGCCCGCCCTCTGGTCACGAGAAGAGTCGACCAACCGCTTGGCGAAATACTAGGTGAGCATTATTATAATAAAAAATGTTATTATAATAATTGATGTACTTATTCAGTACATCAATTATAGATTATTGTAAGTAAAAATCTAAGTCCAAGTATAAATACAACACATAAGCACAAACTTACACTACATACCGCCGCTCGTACTACGTAGCATTATAATGAAAGTTCTGATTTGTGAGTTTGCGGCGACAGAGTAATTCCCAAATGGAATCAAGAAGAGTGCAGCCTCAACCGTGGACCGAATTGCAAATACGCATATGTCGCCGACTTTATTTTATCCTATCGAGTAGTTCGTGTATTGAGGGATAAATATTACAGATGTATGGCGATGTGGATGATGGGATGTTTCTTTGAGAGAAAATTGCTGAATCCAATGGAAATGAAAGGTTTTTCCTAATGCAGTGTCTGGTACCGGATTATTTTAACGTAAACCTGTGCTATGCATTTTTTTACGTACAATGTATTTAGTAAAATACAACTGTTACAAATTAATGCAATGTTATAAAAATAAATATGCCAGTCTACGTGCTACGCCGAGGTCTACGAGATCTGCAAGGTCTACGCAATATTTATAACAGTATGCGCTGTATGATTTGTATACAAATCATAAAAACACACACATTTTTAGGGTTCCGTGTCCAAAGGTTAACCAACGAGACCCTATTACTAAGCCTCCGCTGTCCGTTCGTCTATCTGGTAGCTGGATCTCATGATCCGTAATAGTTGACAGTTGAAATTTTCACAGAATGTGTATTTCTGTTGCCGCTATAACAAAAAATACTAAATATTTAATTAAAAATTAAAGGGGGCTCCCCTACTATGATGGTACGGAATCATCAGGCGCGAGTCTGACTCGTACTTGGCAGGTTTTTAAATTCACATACTTACTCAGATAAATTTATTAGGTGGCTCAAAATAACTTCAAAAGTAAACCCACATTAATTGCTAACAAACTAAACAACTTTCAGCTCCACCACCACCACAAACGCACAGCCAGTGAAAGTTTTCGCTCAGTTCAAAATAACGAACTCAATCCTACATGGCATGAGCATAGCAGATCGGGCTCCCAATATAAATGTAAATACAGAAACGCGGGTGAAATATGACGGTTATAATTGCTTTATTGTACTGAGAACTCGACACTGTGGCCATATGCTAATTTTACGTAAGTTTCAGAGTAACTCTGCATGTATTATAAGTTTGTTGAATGTGTGTGCCCTGTTGTGGTTTTGGGACATGTCACCACTTAGTGCAGCTTAGGTTTGGTGCCAGAATGGGGTCTTCCATTTATCGCTTGTCATCATTCCAGTTTTGCCATTTCAAATATATTTGTAGTGAGAGAGATCTAGTGCAGCAAACAGCATTGATAAATTGGTAGATTTCTGACTAGGCCAAGTCAAAAAATGAAAAGCTAAAAAGTAACATTAACGCAAGAGACTGATTTCCTCATATGCCTCCTCTGAGCCCCAAAAAAGTCAGTGACTTCTTGGCTGAAATAGTAGTGAAATTTCAAATTCTGCTGGGCCAGCTACACGAAAAAGAACGGATAGAATCAAATTATATGTTAAACATGTTTAAAAACATATACAACGGTTATAACATTCATATTTTCTTTGCCTTTAATATGCATTGATAGCACGCCTAAAAAATGGCGAATTTTAATTCATAGAATCTACTTACATATTTATTCTCAACTCTTAAACGGCTACGAATATCAATGGTCCTGACCATAAAGCTGTAGTTTTTTTCTAAAATAATACAAGACAACAAACTCTACAGTATTCAAACACATCAAAACTTCCAACAAAAACAAGAATATCCCACTATTATTCGTCTCATAAATATTCAGAAGTAACAGTAGACGGCTCATTTAGTATCCTGCCCCTGTTTTTTGTGATATTGGCTAATCCACCAGAGGGTTGTTAGGATCAACTTGTTACAACAAGATGTAGATCGATATACCCGTTAATGGACCAGACTTTTTTTTATTAATTACAAGGAAAATTTTGCCGGTAAAAGCTTTGAGAGTTTTTCTTTTTTTTTCTTTCAGGATGTATTTTTTGAGTTTGTGCTTGAATTATGCATAGGCGAAAATGAGAAACTAAGGCACAGGAGATATTAAAGTTAGTCGCGATAAACCGAAATTTAAAACTAAGAAAACGTGTTTAGGATGTCACAGTCAGTGTTTATTGAAAAGTAATAGAAGGTATCTCAAGATAGAACTATTTGCTTTTTTTTTGCTATTTGTTAAGCTGTTTTTTTTTGTTTCTGTCCTGTTGTACCCATTTATAATATTTTTTATGCGTTATATGATTATTGTTTTTTTTTGTATGCACGTCAGGTCCCTGCGACAAATAAATATTTTTTCATCCTTTCTTCTTACTATTTGCATTATTTTTCTGGGGAAGCTTTTGTAAACACAATACTATGTTCATAAAATTATAAAAGTCACCAATATTTGACATCAATGTGGCTTAGATTGAGCCCTACAGGTATCAAATATTGGTAAGCAAATAATCCGGCTACAATTTTGAGAAAACAAAACAGCTGTAAAGAAAATCTTCTTAATATTATGTATCAATATTATCAATAATTCTCAACACAGATAAAAAATCTCTTTATTATGTACACCTATAAAAATAACAGGTGTAATTTGTAGAAATTGTGCATAAGGTAAGGACACAATGGACGATCTTCACCGCCAAAAGCGGTCCTTTAAAGACAGCCTTTCCGAATCTTCCTCTACCAACCTGCTAAGAATGCACAAACGAGGCTACCATACCTTCATGTTCCGTACATAACACAGATCTAACACAATAAATCACACTGTCTGTCCGTTACAGGACGTATTGGGAATTGATCAAGAGTTAAGTCACGATTGTTGCATGGACGGATCATTCCTCAGGGATTCATTATATCGGGACGCCGCGACTGATTGCCGGTTGTATCTACAGATGGATGTAGGAATTGAATCGTAGAAACAAGAATATATAGATTAAAGGCGTAAGTACTATGACGCTTAGCACTGCGTTTTGCGATACGTTTTTATATTTTACTAGCTTTTGCTCGCTGCCTCGTTCCCGTTATATAAGGAAATTAACTCAAGGGGACGTGGAAAATGTAGCCTATAATACACGGAGTTAATCTGGCTTTCTGCTAGTGAAAGAATTTTCGGAATCCAATCAGTAGTTCCGAAGATTACCCTTTACCTGCCTACATACAAAACTCAGAAACTTTTACCTCTTTAATATTAGTATAGATTTTTTTTCTGATTTTGCAGTGTTTTGCATCCATGGTGTAGACTTCTATGAGCTTTTTAGGAAACACTGATATTCCAGCCAAATATTCCAGCATATTTTTTATAGGGTCATAATTTTGTCCTCTTTTAGTTTTATTCATTACTCAACAATACTACTCAACAATACAGCGTGATATAGATTTGCTTATAAGGGTATCCTCATAAGCAAATTGAAAACTATAGTAAATATAAATGTGTTATAAAGTATATCAATATATATATTATCGATTTATATTTAGAAAAAGTTGTGATTGATTAACCATCCCTAACAAAGAGAACGCAAAATACGCAACTTGAAGGTTGAGTTGCGGACAAAAGTCCAATATATGTACATGTACAAAACAAACTGTTTTTTTTAATGAAAACACTAATCGGACAAGCTTCAACATATAGATAATATATTTTATTACCAAAGTTACAGCACACATTAATCCCGAACTCAAAATAGCTGAAACATAAAATCCACTTGATTTACTAACACGAAACACAAAGCGACACTTGTGCGACCAATTACCATAAAATATCAAAATGTTGCAATCATAAACAAAAATAGTTTAGGAGTCGCTTATAATAACTTATATAATCAAGTATCTTTTGTAAAGGATAATGATTTTGATAGCAGGGGCGTTTGCTATATAATTTATTCAGCACAGCGGGTGATTCTAGTTCTGTGCAAATTGGGTAACATGTGGGCCCAAGTAATCGATAGCTTTTTTGATGTGGTGGTGGATTTTTGATGTTAGAATCTTGCGTAGTCAATGTGCCAATTCTTCTGTAAGTATTATTGATACTTCAATACGAAAAAAGGAAACACCTAGTAAGGATCAAAATTGTGGTAAAATTTACAACTTAAGAAAGCGTTCTGGGAGATTTAAAAAATAGAATCCCCATGTAATTTAGTTCGCAAGCCAAATAATAAATTGATGCTGATTTTAAATACAATAAGACTGTAAATATAAAGTACAATGTTTTAATGGAAAAATGCAACGTGCAATGTGACAGAATCTAATTAGGTTATTATAATACTTCCTGGAAGAGTGCGTTTCAACGTGTATTTTGAAAGTGATCCTGATACATTTAAATGAGTGATTGATTACTGTGACTATGCTGAATGGATTAAATCGGTTTGGTCACTATATTCACACATGCATAGGTATCCTAAAACGTTACTTTTGCCAACTTGACACCACATTTAAGTGGGTTATTGGATAATCCCAGAGGCTTATGATCCAGGGTTGAGTGTTTTTTTAAACGTGTTATTTATTCCTCGTACATCTGAATGGGTAATAGAATAATCTGACTTGAGTGTGTAATTGGTTTAAGTCACTACGGCTAATGATGGCTGTTTTCGCACATGCATACCCTAAAACGTTATAAGTGTCAACCTACCACGATTTGTAGATTTTTAGTTAGAAAATGGGCGATCGCTCGAGCAAAAGCATATCGATCCTTCGAGCCAGATCACAACCTAGCGCGTTTATATAATGTTATGCTTAAGCAATTACTCCTATGCTAGGACCAGTTGTTTAAGCATAACATTACTAACAAAACTAAGTGGATAAATGGATAAACCCAGTAGAGTGCTTGAATGGATTAAATATGTATGATTAATGATTAATTTAATATTTGCCGTAACCTATTAGTGAGGTGATATTATTTTAATCACACTCTCACAATAAAGATACCGCGGAACTTGCATTGCTGGTCTATACAAAAAGATGAGAGCGCAAGTTTGATTTGGTGATTGTATAAGTGTTTCACACTAAAATACGATTCAAGTCCGATTCTAGTCATTAAGAATTTTGACGCTGTCATGCTGTCATCAACAACGCTTTGCCAATAATTATGGCTTGCCATCCTTATATTATTTTGTTTGCTTGCTGATATTGATACCGAGAACACATTATTTTCATAAATAGCTACTATAAACATGCTTACATCATGAATAACTAAAGGCCCACATACATACATCAACAAGCTAAGTACGTAATGCATCGAGATATAAGCGTATAATGGAATTTATCAAAAATCGAAGGGGTGTGCCGTTGCGTCATCTTCCCCTAATTTGGTTTTTATTTTATTTCAACCCCTGAGGGCAGTGTGTGGAATTAGCGATACCATATGCGCTCCTACTTGTGTTACACTTGGTCGTCGACTGTTCATTTTGGTGGTGCGCGTTTTGATAGTGGGGCTTTGTTGTGTATTTTTTTTGTCTATAAAAAAAATGCCCAACAGCCAATTGCCCAGCAGTGGCACATAATATAGGCAATGAAAAGTAAAAAATAAATACAAAGACCTATTTTTCAGTACTAGATTTAATTAAGAATTATAATTATTTTTTTCATCTTTTTCTTTTTTCCTCCATAACTATGTATTTACCCTAACAACTTTAGGGTCAGATTCCATTCTAACCGGATACATGCAGCTTACATGGAGTGACTGCTAATCTGTCCTCTACAACACAATTATCGGGTGATACAAGTACCCTTAGTGAGGCTGGTTGTCAGACTTTCGAACTCCTGTAACGACTGTCAAAGATCTGCATATGTCATCCAGGACTAACGGCATAATGAGCTTTCCTAATAGCCCAAAACCAGCTATAAGCTTAAACTATCTTCTCTTAAATGGCAGTCCAAACTTTCCCTTTATTTTTTGCTACTACCTAATAAAGCTCCTAACCAAAATTATTATTTTTTCTCATTCCCGACTAGTTCTTCCATAACACCGAACACAACACAAGGGTGCTCTACAACTAGCGTAATCCGAGCCAGTAACATGTGCGCGGGGCTTTAAATTTTGATCTAATACCGATTACGGGCACGCACCACTCGTGAGGGTATTACATGAGAAAAATTGGTGCGGATTAGTTGTGGACTGGAGTGGTTGTGGTAAGGGTAATTAAGGGTATCTTTTGTATCGACTTACTTAGTTTGTAGATGCGATTGTTTAGGGGTGAATCAACGTCACGGTAACGTCACGTAACGGTCAAAAGAAAGCAAAGTTTTGACAGATGACTTTATTTTTGAGTTTTACTCATTGGTAAAATTGTAGCAAAATGCGACAGTTTTCAGTTACCAAAAAACTAATTCAATGCGCAGACTGTAGCTTCTTCTAGACCTGTTGCAGAACATTTTTTTCTAAATTGAATAATAAAGTGTGGTAAAGCGTGTTCCCTTCCAACTCCTAATACGTCGCCCGTTCATCATCTCAATTATTTCTAGGCTATACCACTACCTTTATACAGTCCACTTAAATCAAACTATTCTCAAATCGCCACTATAATTTGGTTCTTTCCAAACTAACAGTGAACATCTCATTGAAAATTTGTGCACGTTACATAACTAACTACAATGTTTGGGTAAGTAATGTTAAAAAAACAACAACAAACATTTGCCCCAAAAAAAACCGTAAATCGCTCTTCTTATTTACATAATCCTATATTAAGCATCGAAACACAATAAAGAGCAGTTTGCATATGAATATCCTTATCTCCTCCATTATTTACACACAGAACATCATTACAACTTTTTAAAGGCGCTCACACACCTATCTGCAACACTTGATCACTGCAAACACAAAACATTAAAGACACGGGACGCGTTTAATCTATAATGCGCCTTATCGCAATATTTTCCATTTCCTGGAAAAACTGGGAGCGTCGGTGGGCATCGTCAGGGGAAATAAGGAAGGCTGAGTTTCACTTTGTTGCCTTTTTTTCTTTTCCGGGGAATTTTTCGTGTTTCGCTCTTCGTTTACACTTACAACAGTTACCGGTGTTCGCGATTGTTACCTGCATTTGGCGCTGTTGAATTAAATATACGTGGGGCAAAGGGTGTAGCGTCTGGATTTGCGTTTGGAGTTTGCAGCTACAATGAGAACGGTTGGTTCTTTGTGTTTAAGTTGGACGTCGGATGTGATTGCTTGTTGTAATTGAGTATGGCTATATGGTTTTTGAATGTTGAATAATATTGTGTGTTGGAGTTTTGAAATAAAAGTTTATGTATGAATGTTGTTGGCAGAATTTCGTTTTATAAATACTTCCTACCAATACCCAGGTCTCCACCAATTAATAAAATGCTTAAACAAAACACTAATGTTAAACGAAACCATAATGCATGCATGAATTTACATCAGAAAAACAAGCTTCATCGAAAATTTTCCAACTAAAAACCTATTACACCTTCATCAATAATATCCTCTTCGACAAATACCTGTACTTTCTCAGACAAGCACTCAGGTATCGGTGTCGGTAATTAGTTAATGTTCCCTCTCATCTCCTATAATTTATTGAGACGGAGCGATATCTCCCGGTAATAACTTCCCCCCATTTAGTCGCTGCGGGAATTGACGGCGGCGAAAAACTCAACCAAAATATTAATGCACCAGTTCTATGGTAAGTATTGGCGCGATATTATATTTGGATCGGTTAGTCTTGATCCGTTGAAGTTTTATTTTTTAACGCGAAGGCGCGGCGGTACAACCGGCGGTGCTATGAAAGTATGGACAAGGTATGTCCGCGACAAATGGCGATATTGCCTAAATAAACTGAGTTTACCTACTTAGTTTTAATTGCCATACCTATGTCCTTCTTTTTACAATAAGTAATTATTTTTTTCGATTTTCTCATTTACTGACTGAAATTTGAAGTTTGTTTTTAACCAAGGGATCAACCACGGGATCTCATTTTATCAGAATTGGAACTTCGCAAAAGAAAAGGTAGGTATAAATGAAAAATATACGTTAATACAATACAAATAAGTACATGTTTTTTAAACCAATTTATAACATACACACATTTAATTGCCACTCGAATTCCTGATTTGTAAGAAACTGCCAAGTATCAAGACCTCTCAATCCCTATTGCACACAAGGGCTTCAATAATCTCACCGTAGGATTAATCAGGGATTGTTCTGTTCCCACTTCGAGTTGAAAAATTGTCACCATCAGCGCGTCGGAGGCTCGTCTGTAATAACTCGATGATGCATCGCCGTACCTCGGTTCATTTGTTGCCTGCTTTTGTTTTAGTATTTCTGGTCGTTTTGTCTAATATTGCAGCTATTTGTTGAAAAGTGGAGATGTTTTTCCTGTTTATTGTTGATATACCTATACAGGCTGTAAGTTAATAAACGCAAGACCTCTCGTGTGGTGTTTCAGACCATGAAACTGAACAACTTTTGATCTGACCTTTTTTTAGTCAACCATACATGTTTATCGGCTCAGGAGCTCTGGCTAAATAAGAACAGCCGCTCGGGTCGATCTTTAGGTTAAGCCGTGCTTACCTAGGTTGGTCCGTGGATGGGTGACCACCCATTACATACCGAGTTTCCTCCGTGCCTCGGAAAGCACGTTAAGCCGTTGGTCCCGGCTGTCATTTGTAGATCTTTGACAGTCGTTACAGGTAGTCAGTGACCCGAAAGTCTCAACCAGTCTTACCAAGGGGTGTCGTATTACCTAGCACTAACTGGGTTGTGGAGGTCAGATAGGCAGTCGCTCCAAGTGAAATACTGGTATTCAGCTACATCCGGTTAGACTGGAAGCCGACCCCAACATCGTTGGGAAAAGGCTATTGCAGATCAGCTGATCGCATCAGTTCCTATAGAAAGTACTTGTTTTTGCGAATTTCAAGAACTCGTGGAACTAAAGTTGTTCAGTTTGGTGGCCCGAGACACCACACGGGAGGTCTTGAGTTTATTATGTTACACCTTGTATATGAGGAGTATTCGGGTCGAGCGACCAACCTTTTTTGATGAATAAGGTGAGGCGATACTTCACATCTGGACAGCTTTTAAGTTTATATAAAGCACAGGTCCGTTCCTGTATGGAGTATTGCAGTCACTTGTGGGATGGTTCAGCAAAATACCAGCTCGCTGCACTTGATTCGGTGGAACGCAGAGCTAAAAGACTCATAGGCGACGAGACTTTGATAGCTTCGCTTCACAGCCTAGCTCATAGGCGTAATGTCGCCTGCTTGTCGGTCTTCTACAGACTGTACTTCGGAGAGTGTGCACAGGAGCTCCACGATTTGATTCCACCATCACCCTTTTACCACCGGACTAGCAGACGTACTGCGGCGTACCATCCACACTTGGTTGATATCCCGACTAGTCGTACTCGGCGCTTCTCCTCCACGTTTATCATGCGCACAGCCAAGGTGTGGAACTCTCTGCCGGCTTCTGTGTTCCCTCCCACATATAACCCGTCTGCCTTCAAAGCAAGAGTGAACAGGCATCTTCTGGGCACGCTCGTTTCATCATAGACCTCATCCATCGCTTTCCACCAGGCGTGATCGAGGTCAAGAGCAGGCCCATTTTGTAATAAAAAAAAAAAAAAAAAAAAAAATGAAACATGTCTTTTTTTCCAGTACGTCGTCTTAGCGTAAGGTTGGCAATCTAAATTGAATTAGTAACCACAGACCTCTTGGCACCTTTAGTAGTGTTATTTTCACCTTTAATGTCCAGTTGCTTTTCAGTAACTGGCAGTATACAATCAAAGCCAAACTAATTTACATGGTTTAAGCTATTCAAATGAGTTTTTTTTAAAATATTTTATGTATATTTAAAGCCTATTTAGATTTGCAGGCCAATTTAAATATTTATAAATGGGTGTGATTAGCTATTTCGGTCTCATTGATTATACCTCAACCTCTATATGCTTAACACATAGATATTGAAGTTTATAGGTAGGTACTACTTTCTATACTAACAAACCCATATATCTCCAGATATAAAACAATCTACGCCACACTTCATTACATTACGGAACTTTCTGGATCATACTTTTCCCATAACAAGTTCTCGGGAGCCGTGATTGGCTGGATCCCCTGGGGGTTTGAACTTCGTCAGCAAATGAGCAGTGAGCTAACACGATCATAATTTATAAGACAACCAGTATTATTTATCGTTCGTGTTATGGTTGATGAATTTAGGAAATGTGAGCGGAAAAATTAGGTGAGCAAGGTGTGTGTTGGTTATGATTTTCTGATATGCTGTTATTGGCGAGTCGCTAGATTTCATGTTGTGTAAAATTTGAACTTATAGCTGTTGAAACTTGAAAGCCAGAAAGATGTAAAGTTTAGTATTACACGCATCAATTTTTAATTAATATTAACCAACATTTTACATACTACATATTTACAGATAAATAGAGAAAACTAATGAAATTTTACAACTAATAAAATACGCCTGATTTTTTTCATAATCCCTATGAAGCATTAAATGGTCAATGCATTTGATGAATTTTCGTATAAATTGTTGATAACTATAATTCAAAATCCTATAAAATATTAACACTTTGGAGAACATTTTCAGTAACTTTCTTTTGTTTATTTTTACGCCGCCATTTTCACTCACAGCTTCCATTTCCGCGGGTCGACTAACAAAAACATCATGCTCCCTTGCTGTACGTTACGGAAATAAATAAGTACCTACCTACCCACTACCGTACGTTTCCGCGTGAAGAAGATGTATGGTCTGGCAAGGGAATACAATTCCGTACCAAAGGTCGCTCCCGTTAGTATAAATGTAAGTAAATTTGAATAAAACATGGCCGGGCCGCGGTTTTAGAATGTTTTTCATGTGTTTTTTTTCAGTATGTTGTTGGTTTTGTTTACATGGGATTTCGTTGTATGAATTTTAGTACTGCAAGTTGCAGACGACTTTTCTATTGAATATTTTTGAGTATAGGCTCTCCCTATACATGGAGCTTAAACATAACTGACGAAATGTTGGTGTACTATATACGTACACCTGTGCCTTACGAGGCAAGCAGGCACACATCCCTATCCGGGATTACAGGGTGTGATATTTTGTGCAAGTTATGAGCGATGGTTTTTTCAATATATATTATATAGATAAAATATACAGTGGCTTTTGCGTTTTTTTTTCTTTCAGTGAATTATACCCATCATTAATTGCAATGACAGCATACAGTCTGATAACTAAAATACTATTAATAGAAAAGGATCGTGACTAAAAGTCATAGAAATATCCAAACTTGATGAGATAAGAAGCCCACACACCCTTTCACTAATATTAATGACTACTTACGGTACAGATAGCAAAATAAACTTAAAATTTAAATTAAAAGTAAGAAGTTTACATACATAGTCAAGTTTTAAAGAATATTAAGAGAAAATTGGTGGGCGGTGGTAGATGGTCTGATTTATTGTTAATGCACTTCAAATTTTTAATTAATATTCAATTCAAAGCTCGTTTGCTGTAGTAAACTAGAACTAGTTTGTGTAAAAGCCACTTCCAAACTACTTAGAATTTTCGTGAATGAATTTTGTCGGTTATCATTTAATTTTGTTCCTAGGTTTAATTCTTTTGATACGCACAAAATATCTTCCTTCTTCTTTTTCTGCCAACCGTACCGCTGAAACTAAACATCAATAAATAACGTTGACATCACATTAACAAGGGAAGGGTTAAGTTAATACTGTTGTAATCACACACAGATATACTTGACTTTCTAATATAAATTAATACCACACATTCATTTCGTGGGCTTTTAATTACATTACCGTGTTGGGCGGTAAGGGAACATTTTTCATGTTGAGTTGATCAGAGAAACATCGATAGTTATGATATTGATCAAGATCTGTCGAGGTAACTTGATTTTGGTAAAACTTTTGTTAAATGCCTGTATCACTGTGTCCTGCTATATTTCTTACGCCATGGAGTGCTAAATAAGCTGGTGACCTGATGGTAAGTCGGTCACATGTTGATGGTAGCTGCTACCAATAGACATCTGCAGGCTACCACAGTTGAGGGTATGAGAGACTACCCGTTTCAAACAAGCCTCACTTTCATATTATTATTTCTAACTATCATAGCTCCTTGGAAAGACCTCAGACTACACCCAACTTTAAGTAAGTTTTAAATATCGTAACTTCTTTTAAGAATAACTTAATAATGTTCTGACCATGGAAGATGGAAGAGTGTAGATATAAATGATCTAGAAGACGCATCTAGAGAAAAACACAGCATAATATTTTTGTAGACAGCACCATATCACGTTTATTTGCATTTGTATACAACTTAATATAAACTCTTGTTCCTCACAAATCATATTTTAGACAAATGCTTATTATACAGTAGATTTCGTCGTCAAAAAGGGGAAACTTGACAACCCGACGTCGCTTACCCAAAAGGGTGTTAAAACAAATGTCGTATGTTTATGGGATTTTCGTGTTATGTTAATGTATTCTGTACCTTTTTGTTAGTCGTGTAATATAATATGTTGTGTTTTATATTTAATTTAAATATATTGATGTGCTAGCTGTTGCATGCGACCTTCGTTCGCGTGAAATTATTATAAAAATATTACTTTCCGATTTGAATCGGATTTTGTATTTCAAGGGTTCTAAATTTTTGCACGGAACCTTAATCATTTTTCTGAAATAAAAGTAGCTTTAAAACATCAGGTTAACACTACTCCTTATAACATCAGCTATCTGCCAGTAAAAGTTCTGTCAAAATCGGTCCAGCCGTTTCGGAGATTAGGCGGAACAAACAGAGAGACAGACAGACAAAAAAAAATTCATTTGTTATAACTATCGTATATATGTACTTTCATATGCATCTAGTAACACTTCAATTCTATTTATTTGTATGAAGATGTTCTAAAAGCAACAGTGGGCGCTGACACAACCAAAAGGCGCAGTAAACCTCGTAGAAAATGGCAGGACTGGCTGGATCAAACCAATGATCAGTGGTTCACATTGGCCTAGGATCGCAAGAATTGGAAGCCACGAGGAGAGGCTTTCCCAGCAGTGGGATGACGGATGATGAGGCTTAAAGTAACAGTAAATATATTGGTCCTTTGGCACCAGCGTCACAAGTAGGTAAGAATCTGAAACTTAAAGACATTGGAGTTATGATAACATCTTGAAAGTATTTTAAAGTGTTTTTCAAAAATTAAATTGTGCTTATCAATTCTTCGACAGGTTTTACCAAACCTGTTAATCTGCTTACGTGTTATCAATCAAAAATTGTAATTCTTACGATTGACAAACCAGAAACGATGACTCAAGAAATAAATCAATTAACTACTTAATAGTCTGTTAATAACCAACGCAGCAACAATACAATAATCAATAAAGAGCAGTAAATCGCACAATAGTTAAACTGAATTACGTTCGGTCCCCAGCTAAACTAAGCTAACCCGATCAGGCATAATTTGTGACCAATTAGAATAATGGCGCGTGTGCCGTGATGTATGCAGACGTCACAAGAATAGGGACGGGCCTGGAGTTGATGATTTAACAGGAATTTATGAAGTCAATAGGATGACAGTTGGTTAAAAATTTTATAATATCTAAGTTATCACAAAATAATAATCTCACTAGTAATTTTACTATACAAAATAATTTATTTTTGCTTTTCAAAATAATGTCCTTACTACTAATAAGTCTTTTATGATTTGTGGCTAAGGTATTTATTTTTTGCATATTTGCATAGTATGCAAAATATGTGGAAACACTTATATTTTGAGACAAAATATGACATATAGGGTTATATGTCATATTTTGTCCAAAATAAAGATACTGACTCATGTTCGATCCTTTTAAGTCTTTCCGATGCACGACTCGTCGCGTAAACTGGGTGACTTCGAATCAAGAAACCTAAGATCAAATTAATAGGTATTTAATTTTGAGACAAATTTTGCTCAAAACACAGCGAATTAGACAGCGTAGAAATTATATTGATTCACTTATTTTCAGGAAAATGTGAAATAGAAGACGTCTTTGCCATATTAACGCTTTCATTGTATACGTCAGCCAATTGAAATAGATTGCGTATCTCATACTCTTTTTCGAACTACAAAATCTTTTTATTTATATTTTTTTTTCCAATTCCGAATTAACGCACAGTACATACATCCCAAATATGAACAAAAACTATCAATTCGACTCCACCACACTCTTTGTTCTGTAATAAATGTTTGGGGCAACGTTTGTCCAGTGGCAGAACGTCAATGTCGCCGATTGTACCCACTAGTTATGTATTTACACTGCGGTCGACTGTAAGGGATAAGTCCGAGCTATTTCTATTTTCATACATTATTTTGTATGGACAGTTTAATGCACATCCATTAAAGTGTCCATACAAAATATTGTCCTATGATACAAGAAGGTTGTTCTAAAAAATTTGTTGACGTACACCAAGTTTTTTAAGACAAACACAGATTACTTCTATGAATGAAGAAAAATAAAGCTAATGGACAAAGTATCATCTTTGTCCATTGACTTCATTTTTGGCTTTCCTTTGCTGCTACTGTGAAATTATTTCTGTGATTTATTGAATGGTTCATGTCAAGCCGGTGATGATATTTGTACGGGTGATGGTGTCAATATTTTTATGTCAAATAACTGTCTCGTTGGTCGAGAGGTCATAAGGTACTGCTAAACCTGAGTTATTGGGTTCGAATTCCTGGTAAGACAAAGTATTATTTGGTTTTTCGTTGGGATTGTTTTTCAGTATCATCAATTACAACACAAAAAAAAAATAATCCAAAACAAACAAAAAATATTAACATACGGTTTCCACAATAATTAGGCACGGGTAACTCCATGTTATGCCTTGTCATGACATGTCATGTGTCTAGCAGGACGCTTGTTCGCAGTAATTAGATTATACACAGCTTTGGAAATCAAACGTTTGGCCCTGTATAACAATAGTAGGTGCGTTACATGTACCTACAATCCGTACATGGAAATAGCGAATGAGTACATCATACATTTACTATGTATATACGTACCTACCTACGAATAGGTATTTTTGCTTTTTGTTTAATTAAATAAACATGGGAATCATATCAATTTAACGATATTATTCTGTCAGTAGTGATTATTACAGCCTTATATCTGGGTGTGCAAAAATGCTACATATGAGAAGCTCCGTAGCTACGTCGTAGCATTTGCTACGCAGCGGCTACGCAATCGTAGCTGTCTTGTCTTGAATGGTGGCTATATTTACGGGTTGTAGATTTTTAAAATCTTCTACATAATAATTGTAGATACTTTACTTCTACTTATACTTTAGCATAACCTCTGATACTGGCTTGTAGTAACTGCCTCGTTGGCTGAGTCGCAAGCGCGACTGATGAGCATGCGTTTCTGGATTCGATTCCCGGGTCGGGCAGTGTTATTGGGGTTTCCATCAGGAATTTCTCAGTAGCAGCCACGAAGTCTGGATTTGTGCCCGGTTGGTAGTAATAAGCTCACCCCCATTACATGGAACTTAAACATAACTGGCGCAATGTGGGTGTACTATTAGATACACCTCTGCCTAACCCTTCGGGGATTACAGGCGTGATGTTATGTTCCTGTTAGGTGAAACAGTAAAGCCCATTAAATCTAAGCAAAATTTGAATGTGAGAAACGGTCAATTCGTGTGTCTATTTACATACAAATATAGCCTTTACCTACGATATTTATAAGGTACGTATGTCCACGTGTCAGAGCTACCCTCGTCAGTCTTCAGCTAATTTATACCCGCATTTGTTTAACCGAAAAACGTTTGAGCCACCGATTTACAACCCTTGTCTCAACTTTTTTAGATGTATTGCCCTTCTTTTCAAGTTTTTGTAGGTCTACAAGTTTTATGCACAGGTCCTTTTCTCCAGTTTTCCAATGGTGTTGGTTAAACCAATATGAAATGCTGAGAAATAATGTTATAGGTACAAAAGTTATGTGTACTGTTACTAATAAAATTGTTTGAATTAAATTAATTTTAATACACTTTGATGTTTTTATTTAAGTAAATGCTGCCAGTCTTCTGGGCACATTTCCAGATCACAGCGATGTGGAGGAGTACTTTGACGCCTAAGACGTGTCCTATTGTTGTCGTTGTATACTTATACACCATTATTTTTAGGTCGTTCTGGAGCCGAATACCATGAACTCGATCATCGAACTCGAAACGATAGGGACTAACTTTTTCAAAAAATAACAATAAAAAAAAAACACGAAAGAATAAATTTAATGTTTTTTTGTTGAAATAATGAGAACTCAAATGCATATGTGTGTGTAAAACGTATCCAAGATCGGCAACACATGCGAACGATACCCATTGAAAAATTTATTTATCGATCGATTCTCATTATTTCACAAAAAAAAACATTGAATTTATTCTTTCGTATTTTTTTATTGTTATTTTTTGAAATAAATACTCCCAATCATTTCGAGTTCGATGATCGAGTTCATGGTATTCGGCTCTAGAACGACTTAAAAATAATGGTGTATATAAAAGTACTTTCTTTTAGTTTTCTTTTTATCTTTATTTTAGTCCTATTAGTCTGTATATAATGTACATAGTAAATTATATGAGAATTCCACAACACAGTGTTCCTCAAAAAGAGAGCATAGATAAAAAAATAGTAACTAGATAGGAGGGTTCGAAAAAATTGCTCAGATAATATATATTACTTCAACAAAAAACTGTTTTTGAACATAACTTCTGGATGAAGACATACATACATACATAATCTAGTCGACATTCTTTAACCAGAACAAGCATAGCTAATTTTACTTGCGGACAGGGATAACCATAACCTTGGATATAGTTTCAGATAGGCCTGTTGGTCTAGTGGTTAGTGACCCTGACTGCTAGGACTGAGGTCGTGGGTTCGATTCCCACACAGGACCAAATCTTTGTGCGATGAGTACGATTATTTGTTCTGTATCTGGGTGTAATTTATCTATAATATGTATCTATTTAGAAATATATAAGTATGTTTATCAGTTGTCTGGTTGCCATAGTACAGGCTCTGCCTAGTTTGGGATCAGATGGCGGTGTATTGGTTTTCCCAAGATATTATTATAGCTAAAACGATACAAAGATACTGAATCGTTCACCATAAATCCGCCCTATTTACGAGTAAACGATTTAAAGTTTTAAACTTACGTGGTTTTATACTTATCTACAAATAAGTGTAGGTAAATACATCAATATTGTAGGGTCGCAATTAACATGATACGTTTAATTACCCACGCATAAATTGTATGCAATATTGTATGTTTACGAGTATAAACGAACACATGCTAACGAAATATGAAATGAATTTTGAGGAGGCAGTTATAAAACTATTGAATTATTTTTAGTTTAAATAACCGTAATACAAACAATAAACAAACAAAATCATAATAAAAACAATATAGTGAAAGCATAAACAATTTTATTTTTTAAACAAATGAGGGCTGCAGCGACTCCTATTAGATTATAAAGATTCAATAGTCAAAAAATTTATTTAAACTCGATGTACAGTACTGGTGCATAGGCGGATTTAATCAAGCCATTTTCTACCAGCCAACCTTGGGTCAAATGAGACAAAATTGTGATAGGGTTTAATAAAAAATAACCAATTTATTATTAAAATTTACGTACGCACGACGACGGTCAATCAAGCTTTACAAAACCAGTTTATGCAGATCTCTCATTGTTTAGTAAATCTATACAAAGCGAGGCCAAGTTATACTGGAAATATACAGCTTCATGTGCCGCTGTGTACGTAAAATAATCGCAAATCATCATTATATCAGCCTGAAATCACCCACTGTTAGACATAGGCCTCCTTTTATTCTGCCACGTTTCCCGGTTCTGTGCGTCCCTTATCCAGGTGTTTCTCGCGTCATTGACGATATCGTCGACCCAACGAGCTTTAGGACGGCCCTGGTTACTGTGGCTTAACCTTCGCCACCACTCGGTCAAAGCCTTGCTCCATCGGCCATCTCTGCGTCTAGCCAGATGTCCTGCCCAGGGCCGGTAGTCTCGACATAGATACCGACGCTGTCGCAAACTTTCGATCGCTTAATTATAATGAAAAAATTCGGTTGCAATATAGACTTGCGTTTCTCGCAAGCATTGTTATTGCAACCGAATTTGTTCGTTATAATTAAGCGATCGAAAGTTTGCGATAGCGTCGGTATCTATGTCGAGACTGCAGGTCCACTTAGATTATTACAAAGATTAATTATTATATTGTTGCTAGGTAGGATAGAAACAAGGAAGTTATCTGTTTATTTGTAAGAAAATACTAATACAATTAACGATATTATTTTACACCAAAACCGTTTTAACCAACAAAAAGCCACCTTCCTACCGCAAATCTTTCCCACCTCCACACCAATAATAGCCATAAATATCGGCAACAAATTCCCGCCAATCGCGACAATACGCGTTCCATTTGTCGCGATTCGCGCGGTAAATAATAACGAACGCTGAACTTTATCGAGCTTATTTATTGTCTCATTGCCTCATTATTGGGATAAAATTGCCTATTTACGAGTAATGTGTTTATTATTCTTAATTTATTGTGTTAATGATGATGTTTTTGTGCTCATTCGGTGTTAAAGAGGTGTAATTAATGGATGGTTTGATAATGTCGTGGTCTGCTTTTTTAAAAAACCTTATTTTATTTAAACCAAGAATTGAATAAGCAAGTTTATTATTATCTGCATTAATCGGGCTATCAACTGAAACGGAATCTATACAATTCATTCTGAATCCAATATCTTACAATGATCCCAAATATGAGGCGTCTGTGTTTCTTAGTAATTGAAACAATACACACATAACTTTCGTAACTGTTTTTCTGTTTCTTAAGTTGTGTTGAAAAAAGTTAAACGAAGCAATTATGGTGAAAGCGCCAACCGTACCCCGCGAAATTTAGATTTTCTTAAATTTTTTAGCACTTTACAGGTCAGTATCAGGTGGTAAATAAGTTGTGGACGGTGAGTAATGGGCTAGCTCGCCGTCCGTCCGTCTATGTTAGGGATTTGGTTTCCGCACTTAGTCCCTAAAGTGGACCATTGTGCGTGCGTCCGTCCGTCTTATGACGATAGGCCGTGTCGACGACGCGTTCGTGTTCCACGCGCGCCTCAAAGAGATGTCAGCAAACCAGAGGGCCGATCCTGCCAGGGCTGCGGGACTGTTCGAAAAAGATACCGCGGTCCTGGAACACAAAAGTCATTTGATGATTTCCCATCCCAAAAAAAAGGTGGTAAATATGTTGAAATTCGCGCAAGTAACACGTATACAAAATAGAAAAATATTTATTTTATCTCAAAACCTTGTGTCATACATAAACTGAGGCAGCCCCAGTAAGTTACAAATATTACCTACTTAATGTATGTAGTAACAGATTTATAATTATTAAAAATAATCATTAATACAACTCTCTAAGTCCATTTAACTCCATTGAATGACTTTGTCATAAAATAGTTACGCAAAAAACGAAAGAAAATTTGAATTTCGCGGGCTACCCTGTCGCTTCCGCCTTAAATTAAGTATTAATGCAAACACAGAAAATAATATAACCCTTACTTATTTCAAAACACAATATCGAACACATTAAAACTATTATTAAACATTAAAACTATTTGAATGTGTCCGAATTTGGATCACCAATTTGATTCAATAATATTTAATGAGGCACAATGAGGAAGGCTTTGTATCATTACCATCGAATAACGGTAATAATCCCATGGGTTTTCAACGTAACTATATAAAGGTTGTGTCCAAAATTTGTACTATAATGCCTCAAAATTGGCAAGTCCCGCTTGATTTGCCAGTAAATGTGGCAAATTGAAATGCTTTACGGCTCGTTAAAAAGGTCGCTTAACTAGGGTAATGCGATCGTATTGGTGAAATTGTGTTTCGTGGATGCTTACCTGTTCAATTTTGGAAATTAAGAATCAATGTAACTGGAAAGGTTTTGACTTGACTGTGGCTATCACTGCTGTAAGATTTGCTCCAGTTTCATCAACTTTGACTAACCATGATCGAGTAGCCGTCGATTTTTGTATGAATGAAGGTTATGCCTTTTTTCATTTTATATAATCATGTGGTGTCCAGTATTACTTTTGAGTGTAATAATATATAGGTAGTCCTCCTGATGGCTTCTAATGGAAAAACCAATAGCACTTTCATCCGACCCGGGAATCGAACCCAGGGTCCCACGCTCAGCAGTCGCGCTTGCGACCACGAGACCAGTGAGACAGTCAAGAAGCACGAAGTAAACATTTATACTTGTCACCATCTTCTTAGATGCATCACAAAAAGAAGTTTTTCAGTCTTGAAAATATCTGAAAGGATTCTCAATACATTTTCACACAAATAACACCTTTCGAAGTCCAATGCTGAGCAAAACAAACCCCGTATAAATATCTACGCAATAGTAATGATTGGAGATGGAGACATTCTAATATCAGTACGGTCCAGTCTTTGGGGACCGGCCAGACAGTCCGGTCGAAGTTAGCCCAGGGACAATCCGAAGAGATTAGATTAATACGTTTTGCATTGCTTTATATATATCGTGGTCACTCTAAATTAATTTGAAAGGAGTGTTTTTTGAAGCGTGTACAAATTTAATACAGTATTGTTTAAACTTGTTTTGAAATTTTGATTTTTCGAAATAATTAATGTTTTTAATTAGTAGAAATGGCTTTTGTAAAATAAATTTTTAGCATCAACAACCCATGTATGTATTTAAAAAAATCAAAGCTTTATCGCTACCCCTAACATTCATACAATTATATTGTAGGTTCTACCTACTGGGTACACGTTGTACCTACTGGGTTTGCCACGGGAGTTACTGCGGCATATCATACACTAGCGTTCCCCGCGGTGTCACACGCTGCGCGGCTCCTAAGGGTCGTAGCGTAATGTTATATAGCCTATAGCCTTCCTCGATAAATAGACTATCCAACACAAAAATAATTTTTCAATTCGAACCAGCAGTTCCTGAGATTAAACAAACAAACAAACAAACTCTTCAGCTTTATAATATTATAATAAATAATATATATATATATATATATATATATATATATATATATATATATATATATATATATATGTATATATATAATATAAGTATATAGATTTAAATAAAACTGTTGATGACCGTGGTATTATTATTTTATTCCCGAATTATCCCAAGCACACGTACACTGATCTGACAGTGCGCAGTAACTGGCGATCGCCCAGACACACCTCTCTTTCATACTACAAACCGCTGACACATAGCATTCGTACTTACATTGTCCCTACAAAATCTTTATTGGTATTCAAAAATGGCTGATATACAGAATGATGTAATTTGAATAGGTACAGTATATAGTACGTAGTATGTTTGACAAAATGCATAAAAAGTTTCTCTTCTTGATTCTTGAAACAGCACACAGGACATTGTTTTGCATAATTTTACGCACAAGGCACACGGTTAAGATTAAAACAATAAATAAAACGGTTTACAGTGTGCTCGCTCTCCTCAAAATGCATAGACCGTTACACGAACAAGTTTATTGTGATTTTGCGTTTAAAACAAAAGAGGGGGGTGTTTTTATGCGACACTGTAATGAATTTTCAGGACGCCGAGACATCGAGCTTTTAAATATTCAAGATGTAGGGGGATTTGTGCACCTCATTGAATAACATTGCTTCATGCATAATTTTTTGGTTTAAAAGTTGTCGCGACGATGTTTGGTGCCGTAACTGGTCGAGCAATGTCTAGGAAGGAGGGAATGTCTATTGTTTTATGTGATTGAAAGGACTGTAATTTTAGTAATATGCTTAGATAGTAGTAAATATAGTTTTTAATTATCTAATCCAATAAATAATTGCAAAGTAGAATAGAGAAAATATTTATTTTGTTATTTGGCATCCCCCGATCATGGCGCTTGCAACAGCGTCGAAATATCGGAGCTCAAATTAATTGATTAATCACGGAAGATCCCGTAAGTGACCGTGTAAGTTTAAATATTTAAATAATAAAATTAGCTATACACTAACAAGTTACTATGACAATAGTTTTCGGTAATTGAAAACAAATATTAATATCAAAATTGAGAGGAAAGACAAACCATTCCTACTTCGCCGAATCACAGTGATGTACCAAAACTTTCGTTAACCATAATTATTACTCTTGAAAGACTTCAGATCAATCACCCACAAATACTCACCATACCTTCCACCAGACATACAGCTACCGACCAACAAAATTCTCCCGTTATTAGTGAAGCCAACTATAACTAATACAATTTCTTGTCGGATCATACCCGTTGGGAAGGGATCAGAGTTGTCGCTAACACAATTATGGAGACAGATTAGTTTCGGTCAGAAGTCTCGGGAACTACCTGACCGCTTCGTAAATTGACATTAATTAGCAAGATAAATATGTTAAGAGTGGATTAATTTGTTTGTGATGTTGTTAAAAGTTGTTTACATAATATGGTTGCTGAAAAACCGAACTGTGTGTGGCTCGTGCCTCCCATAACCTGCCTAAGAGACCTGAAAAGTTCAGATAAACAAAACCACTATTTCCATTTCTTTTAAAAAGCTGCCTCACTTTTAGTTCACGCTTGGAATTTCTGTTATTTCGTGGGCGCGTTTATAAACATTTGGACTCACATACACAAACAACCAGACCTGGAACAACAACCTGTAGGCCATGCAAATATTTGTTCCGTACGGTAATCGAACCCGCAACACGCAGCGCAGCAGCCAATCGCTCAGCCACTGCGCCGAATTAATTATTATTATATTTATTAACTAATTGACCATTAGTTGTTTAAATGTAAAAATAGTGAAATTCTAGAATATACAAGCATATAAAATTCGTAAAAAAAATAAATATCACCTAATTTGAAATCCATCATTGTTTCTTCGATTTTTGAAGCAAAATATCGATTTCATTTTCATTACAAACCATTGACAGTCACGCCCCAATACCAATTACAAAAATTACCCAAAATGTCACAAAAACAATTTCCAATCGCGATTTAAAATTAAAAGCCCCTTCAGAGTAACCCTAAACTTACCCTTCTGAAATATTAAAGAAGTGACATTTTCGTCCCCACATAATTACATTGCATCTGATACCGATACCCGCTGCTTAAAGGTAGAAGGTACAGTCACCAGAATGGATGCCTTACACTTGCGCAATATTCAAGAGCGATTTTCTCGATTGCGACTATGAGAAAAAACCTATTTTGTATTAATATGATTTTGGAACAAATAGGCTCGTAACACGAAACGATTACAATCAATCTTTGAACTGACTGCGGGTTTAAGTTAGCTGCTGCAGATCCAATTTGGCTAAATGGGGTATAATCGACCCATCGCGGACATAATGCGATTGTAGAATTGTAGATCCTCAACAAAGGATATGCCACAACTTCTCCCCTGATCGTCGTGCACAACGAATTGTACCTTCCAAGTTTTGAATGAGGAAAACGACAGAGCTGTCTAGGTCGCTACGTACTGGTCGGACAAAATCTGAGTCATCAATTCGAGAAGTAGAAGAATGAAAAAAAGATGCTTTTGATTATTACGTAAGTGAAAGATATCTATGTTCGTGACTGTACCTTAAGGGCCAGACGTTGGACAGTTGAGGAAGATATCAAATTGGATGCCCGTATGAATTTAAAACGATTCCGTTATTGGATACTGCTTTTGAATATCGTTTGCAGTTTATTTTTGATGTAGTTTTATTGCTAAGTTGGAAATCATGGAAGGATTGCACAGACCAGCAACTATATTTTTTCTACCCACAACGATATGTCGCTATTTGTTGGTGATGTCTTTATATAAAAGGTAAGGGAAAGTAACTATGGCAATAATAATATTATATTTTTAGTCGTCGCATGTCGTCGTTTTAAAATACCAAAATTAAGCACGCCCAGCATACCCAGGTGAACCCCACTTTACCAAAACTATGGGTGAGCTAACAGCAATATTATTAAAGAAGCCACAGATTATCTTTTTGAAGACCACACCAAACCTAACATTGATATAATTCGACAAAACTTAATTAGAGATGTTATAAAACGAAGTTATTTCCATACTAGTCCTTGTCACTCCCCAGGGAGAAGTCGTACCGTCATCTGAGGTAGCCAATAACTACATGCTTGTTAACTCGTCTCATATATTATGAAGCTATGTCAAATGGGTACCGGCGAGTGTTGCTACAGATTGTTCGAAAAATATCAGCGATGTTTTTTGCAACAAACAAATTGAAGGAAACATAAAACAAAATGTAGATGAACAAGGCATGCGTGTATGACTGGGTGTATGAACTTGGAGGAGACAAAAGGAGTATTTAAGGATCGGAGCGGGTAGTCTGACACTCCCTTCCGCTCCGCCCAGAGCGGGAGGAGTCATTTGATGATTTCCCACCCTCCAAAAAAAAAAAAAAAAGGATCGGTGCGGGTGGCATTCTTTGATTTCTGCCTACCCCCATTGGAAAAAAGGCGTCAGCTTTGTAGTGGCATAATTAATGGATAGTAAGGTTGTAGTTTTAACAGTAGTATTTAAAACCCGTAAGAGGTAAGAAATATTAGGAACTAGCTTTTGCCCGCAGCGTCGCCCGCGTGGATGTCAAAAATATTCGACGGGAACGTACTACCGGGATTAAAAAGTAACCTGTAAGTTAAGCCAGCTTATAAACGACGAAGCATTACTTATCAATAGCCACAAAAACAAACAAACAGATCTGAAGCTGCAGATAACAACAACAAAATCAAAAAATGTCGACGTCGTAAGAAACTGAAAATAGTAACCAAAAATATGAATGAGCCGTTGAGCCGTTTGGGGTTGAAACACTAAGGCCATGGAGTCCGAGTGCCCCACCTAGTACTTCGAGATATCGCCAAACGGTTGCTTGACTCTTTACGTGACCAGATGCCTAAATAAAAGACCAGCCCAGTTTATTTTTGACAAAAAATCAGTATTGACATCCAACGTGGCAATGCTGCCAGCCTTTTGGGCACTTTTGCTATTGTCAACGATGTGGACGAATATTTTTTTTTTTTTTATACTTGTACTATATACATTTTCATCTCTTTATTCATTTTTATAACATAGTATTTACATTTTTTAAATATTTTTAGTAACAAAAATTATAAAAAACCTTTAAAAAAAAAAGAAATAGTAGCCCACCGGCATCGGGAACAGGGTCCGAGCTACCGGTGGTCAGGGCTCTTGAGAGAGGAACCTCCTAACAATAATATATACATTTATTATTATTGTGTTAGATCTATTTGTAGTTTGTAATGTACATACTGAATTCAAATAAAATATATACAAAATATGAATTCACAAAAAGCAACACCATGTATCCGTCTGGTTAGATGGAAGGTAAAATAAAGGCTCGCCGAATGTCGGATGTCGCGACCTTCTGGGATTTGCTCGACTTACTTATTTAACTTGGAACTGAACTATCTGCTTACTGTGCTCACCCAATATTTGCATGTGGCCCATATCAGTTAACGTTGTTTATTGTCGCGCTAGTTACTTATATGTATAGAGAATTGGGATTTTGAAAGTTATTTGTTCGGTATGATTTACTTTTCTTTCTTTCTGTATTGATATTGATTAATGTGATTCTTTTGTATCCTTGGAGATACTTTGTAAGAAAGCTCTAATAAAGAGATTATTGCGGTGCAATGGAAACTAAAAATTAAGATATAATAAGGACTCCGAAGGATAGGTCTAAATCCAGAGATTTCTGTGTCAACCATGGTTTATGACCTTGAATCATTTTTTTTTTGTTACGTAGATTGGCACCGTTTCGTTTTCGAACTAGAACTTGACATTCTCTCAGCTTATCCATTAGCCAATAATAAATTACTTTAATCTAAATTATTCAAAACGATCAAAAAGAAGCCGCAAATTCTCCCGCTAACCTACTCTATAACATCCAAACATTTATAAAGAAAGTCAAATCCCCATACACCTTGAAAAAACCTTGCATCCATTCCATCAAGGCGGTACCTTAGCAAACACACCTTTATTCGGTAACGATGATTTGTCAAAATAAATTAGGCATAAGACAGAGTCGCCTTGTCAAATATTTATACGGACCCACTGTTGCGAATGTTAATGTAAGGTCTTGTGTTGTGGGGTACAGGATTTGAAGAGCCTTCTTGGAGAGTATTCTGTTATAGATATTGATAAGAATTGCCGATGACAGACCCATTTCTTAAATCTCTTTAACGTAAGTGGAAAAAGTTTACCTGATCTTATGCACAATTTCTGAAGAAGAAAAATTTACAGAGTCAGTTAGAAAAAGGCTTGTATTGAACATCAGTAATTTAGATTATTAACTATTTAAAGTTCTAAAACTAATATTAATGGAACCTGAATGAAACCTGGCAGTTATAAATATTTTTTGATTGATACTAGTATAAAAAATTATTATGTTTATTGTCATTACGAAAATATTAATGATGAACTACGAAACTGAAGATATAACAAAAATGTATCTGTTGAAAAGTAATGCTGATTTTGTTGTGCTACCTACACGAAAATCTTCGTTGCGTGCATTCGTGTACCATGTAATAAGGGTAAGTTCAAATCTCATGTGATTTGGTGGTCGCGATCCATCATCGTCGTGGACGGCTTCCGTAATAATGTACCACTGAATAACCACAATAGAAAAATATCATTGTTAACATAGATACGTAACAAACCTACGTACATATTTAAGATTGTATTGGTATCCTAACTATTAGGGGCTCGTGGCAAAATAGTAACAGCCGCTCAGATCGATCTTTAGGTTAAGCCATGCTTGCCTAGGTTGGCCTGTGGATGGGTGACCACCGAGTTTCCTCCGTGCCTCGGAAAGCACGTTAAGCCGTTGGTCCCGGCTGTCATTTGTAGATCTTTGACAGTCGTTACAGGTAGTGCCCCAAAAAGTCTTACAACCAGTCTTACCAAGGGGTATCGTATTATACAGTACTAACTAGGTTGTGGAGGTCAGATAGGCATTCGCTCCATGTAAAATACTGGTATTCAGCTGCATCCGATTAGACTGGAAGCCGACCCCAACAGAATTGGGAAAAGGCTAAGTAGATCATGATGGTATCCTAACTTCCTAACTAATATTATAAATTAATGCGAAAGTAAGTTTGTTACCTTTTCACGCCTAAACCACTGAACCGCTCATCCTGAAATTTTGCATATACGTTATCAGACGTACAGTAACGGAAATAGGGTACCTTTCATCCCGAAAAAAAGTACTGTTCCTGAGAAAAACAACAATAACGTACGTTCTTATGATAATAGGTGGCGCCACGTGTCTTTCGAATCATGATTGAATTACGAGTATAGTACAACCCGAATATATTGTCAAATTACAAATTAACGCGAGCGAAACCGCGGGCAAAAGCTAGAATAGAAGGTAGATAGATAGTACTTATACAAGGTTATTTGTAATAAAACACCAGAAACCTCTTAAGAGGTCATTGTACTCATCACTATGAACAACTTTTACTATGGGACCAAACCTGAAATCGCGAAAAAAAAACAGCTGTTCCCTACATTTATGATCGATTAGTTCGTCAAAATGTAGAGAACCGCTGATTTTTTATCGCCATTTCAGGTTTGGTCCCATAGTAAAAGTTGTTCATAGTGATGAGTACAATGACCTCTTAAGAGGTTTCTGGTGTTTTACTAATAACCCTGTATATTTCCAGTTTCTACTTCGTAAAGAATTTCACAGTCCGTAAATAATATATTTTTTTTACTCTTTTTTTCTTTGCTCAGGATCTCTTTTACCAAAACCATCAAATTAGACACCCTAACCACTTCCACAAAATGATCCACCCAATACAGCTATCCCTGGATGGATCCCTCCATGAATGGATGCACACACACTTAGTATTCATCAGCTCATCCGTGTGCATGCTTCCGGTTCAGTTACCTTACCGTGGTTTTGTTCTATATCAGCCACGATGTGGTGTGGTGTTTCTATAAATCTTTGTTTCTAATACCTTAGTGATAAGATGTATTAAATGGGTTCACAATAATGGGATGTCATTGCAAAATATGGATCGATGAACCACTTGTACATTTTGTCCTTTCGAAAGCACTTCAATATTGTCAAAGTAATATTTATTTTATTAATTACAACAGTTATACACCAGTAATAGGAATTAATTAATTTCTTATATATTATAATATATTCTAGTTTTCAGTTATGACTTATTACAATCGGCTTCTAGATAAATACTTAACTAAAGCAATAATATGTTTCTGAGTTAATTGGTCAACGAACGTGTAGTGCATAACGATAATTTGAATTCACTTACAAAATGTACAGTTCGGTACGAAACTTCTTACTTTTTTCCAGCAAATACTCCTTTCACTGCCGACTATAAAATCTATTCCAACTTCTAAACTGTTGCACGACCTAAACAAACGTTTAAAGAATACTTTCCGAGCGCTAACAGGCAAGACGTAGTTGAAGCAAGAAATTAAGAGTTGAGTCGCGAGTTGGTCGTTCTCGGGGGAAATCCAGCCAATCACGGACGAGGATTGGGGGGTACGGGGTGACCATACGTGCCTACTTTTTACTGTTGTGGTACGTGATTTATGGTGAAAGAAGAATTTTCCCGGAGAAGAAGGATTTATCAGGGAAGTACGAGATTGGAGACTGGATGACGACATAAAGAAGAGTGTGGTTGAATAAAGGGTCCAGCCAATAACTGTCGCGGATTCAGGGGTTCGCGATGGCCGTACGTGGCTACTTTTTACTGTTGCGGTAAATTATTTATAGTGACTTTTCAATGTGTTGATCATTATGGATAGAGAAGCGACCTTCGTAGAGGCCGCGGCTGTAAGGAGCTGGATTAATCTGGCCCAGGATCGATTCAAATGTGAGGAGTTGGAGAAGTCTATGTCCAGGAGTAATACAGCTCTATAGTATACTGTCGTTGATGATGATTTATGTCTATGACAAGCGTTCCGATTGCAGTAAGTACAATATTTCTCTGCCTCAAAACATTAACCCATAATTTAAAAAAAAAAATTGAAACTACCAACAAACAATATCTTACTCACATTTTATTGAGCAGCTCTGTTAAACACAATACATCTCTAACGAGATTTATCTCACACGGTTTCCTCAATTTCGTACAGAGGTTATGACGTGCGCTTAGTCTTGCAAGCCTTCCCTAACACTTCCCATAACCTTTATCAAGAGGATGAACGGTATATTTTAGCTTACGTGAGGTGTATAGTAAGTTGGTAATGCAATATGCTCGCTTTACTGGTATGAAATGAGCTGCTACTTTAGTGTTATTATACTTCCGCGATGCTTGTAAGCTTTGTGTGAACACATCTGTCTCTACGATTGTTTTAGAGGTGGGAAAGTTGTCTAACTTTGTTATTTTCTTCCTGGGTGGCTAGCAATTTAGTCATTCAGACAAAGTATCCCTTTGATAATAACTACGTCAACCCTCCAACGCCCCGCGACCCGTGACTCCCTCGTTGCTCTAGTGGTACCAAGCGCGAATGCTGAGCGTGAGGTTTTGGGTTCGATTCCCAGGTCGGGTTGTGAATTTCCATCAGGAATTTCTCAGTAGCAGCCAAGGGGCCTGGATTCGGGCCTGGTTGATGGCAATAGGCTCGCTCCCTATTACATGGGACTCAAACATAACTGGCAAAATGTGGATGTAGGTACTATTTGGTACACCTCTGCCGAACCCTTCGGCGATTACAGGTTAATATAGGCATAGATATCGTACTTTCTTCCTTTCACTTGAAACAATCAAATATTATGCGAAATTATTGTATTTTGTAGTTAACAGTTCCTCGCAAAACACAAGGCAACCACAGTTAAGTAGTAGACAGAAAATGTCGCTAAAACATTTCAAAAGACATATTTACATCTATAACCAATCCATTATCACAATAATATTAATAGTAAATACGAGTTGTCAAAACATCAATAATCACCGTCAAAGTCCCAAGGGTAAGTAGGATTCCGAAAACGCCGCGAAAGCTTTTAAAATTAAAATCCATTCATTGGACGCATTTCTTTGTCATTCCCCTTTTAAAAGATAAACACAGATGATCGGGAATTGTCGTAGACGTTCGGGATTCGGGTGAAGCGATTTGACGGCTTTTTGAATGATTCCTTTTGAAAAGCCGAAGGGAAATGTGTTTTGTTTGTAAATGGAAGGCTGTTTTAGCACCTTTTTATTAATTTCAGCCTTACTGCGAAGAAGTGTTTACTTTTGCAGATAAACCGTACTTCGGCATTTTTTTAGCGTCTTTGACAGCCTGAAAACTTGAACGAAAATAAAGTTTTCTCAATTGCAAAGCAGGCAAGACGTATCAAGCTATCAAGTCGACATACCAAAATTAAATCAAGTAAAATAGAAATACATTTTTCACTCCACAACTATAGTAGGCCGAAAACCAAAAGCCATAAAGTTTCGAAAACGAAAAATCTTTGTTCGAATTTCAAATCCCATGTGATTGTCACGTCACAGTAGCTGTGACACTCAGAATTACTGATTGATTATGCATTCACGTCACGCTTGACGGCCGACAGGAAACAATGTAATTCCTATATTTTTGTTTCTGTTCTATTTTTCGATATAACTTTTGGCGTATTTTTGTTCTTTTGCTGCGTGATTGTTTGCGAGAGCCCCAAATAGCTTCTGAAAATTTCGTCTGTTTCGACAAGTACCAAATTGGTTGGTTACTTTTTAAAAGCAGGTACCCGTATAATCGTTTTAGTCAAGTCTCTTACAGATTTCAGCCATCAAAACATATTGTGACATAACGATATGTAACATTTTTTTCACTTCAAAATAGTCTAGACTCGTAACTTTTTCTTACTTTAAATTCTGACGGTCTCAGCTCCATGTCCTGCCGCCTGCTCCAAAAACAAGACCATGCTCCAAAACGTCATTATTTAACCAAAACACATCGAAAATCACCACTACACCAAATTCCAAACTTCGCTACATAAATTGCCCTTAGGTATTTAATCCAAAAACCACTAAAGTCATTATCAACTGACCCTTCTCATAATAAAACAAGCTTTTCATCTTGACACCCGGCTACCCCAAAGACCAGACTGACCACTTTGCGACCCCTGAGATGAGTAGAGAAGATAACGCTAAAATGTCCTGCGCCTGTACTGATAATGGTTTTAAGCCGAATGTAACCAAATGTTGCGTAGATACGTCTCGTGTTGTGGTGTTTGGGTAGTTTGTGTAGGTTTAATAGTTTTAAATTCTATTTTTTTTTGTGGTTTAATAGTCATTGGTTCGTAATAGGTTCCTTTTGTCAGTTGATTTTAATGAAAACACATAACTTGGTAACACACATTTAGTACACAATGACACTCACTGTGGCCTTTGCAATTCAAGAGGCAGCCATTATATTATAATTACGTTCAAAACTACTGCAAAATTTCTTAAATTCCTGTGCAACACATTATCAATTTTGCACCGCGTTATTCCATTAATTGGTAACCTCAAGTTTATATTGTAAACACACATTGTTACGTATGCCAAACAGCAATCGCTGGTTGATTGTGAGATGAGACGGAAAAGTCTTAGCATCATCATCATCAGCCTACAACAGTCCACTGCTGGACATAAACCTCTTCAATCGCACGCCACTCAACTCCATTCTCGGCAACTCTCATTCAGTTGGTACCAGCCAGCCTGCGAATACCGTCACTCCACCGAGCCTGAGTAACGTAAAGTCCTAGCATATAAATTAAAAATTATTCAAACTGATTAAAATTGTTGAACCATGTAAAGTAAACAACGAGTATGAAACTAGAGCAGTAAATCAACGTAATTATAACATAAGAGCTTCTTAAATATTTAGATGTCCTGTCAGGTCAAAAAATTAGGGGTGACTTACGAAGTGATGTGCAAAACGCACTATCGATGTTTATCTTTTTTAATATCGATATCATTTCAGATGCCAGATCGTTATAAATTACTGTCACGTTAAAAGTCGTAAATATCTTGTTGGAATGAATAACACCAAGCTACAATGAGACTTTTACATACTTAACCAGTTATTTGCAAATTCGCTTCGTAAGCAGATTTTATTATTTTAGTTAACCTTTCCAAACTCTTTTTAAAGCATTATTTTAAATTACTACGTGGGTGTACTATTGGGTACACCCACGTACCACCCGGTTTAGGTGGGTGAGGTTGGGTTTACTATTGTCAGCTTTCTTAATGATGATGCACTTGCTGATTGACGTATGTAATACTAGCTTTTGCCCGCGGCTTCGCTTGCGTTAATTTATAATTTGACAGTCAATTCGCACAACTCTATAATAATATAATTCAATCATGGTTCAAAAGACACATGGCGCCATCTGTTACCATAAGAACGTTATTGTTGTTTTCCACGGGAACAGTACTGTTTTTGGGATGAAAGGTACCCTATGTCCGTTTCTGTACACCTAACAAAATATCTGAAAAATTTCAGGATGATCGGTTGAGTGGTTTAGGCTTGAAAAGGTAACGAACAAACAAACATACTTTCGCATTTATAATATTAGTAAGGAAAGGATCACTCACTTAGTAAGGGGAGGATTACTCTCATTGACATATTATTATTATGACTAACAGTGAAAAAAAAAACAAACGTGTTATGTTAACCAAACAGTGAACATGGTAAATATCCCGTTTCTGTGTTAATTATAATATTATTATTATGGTTTGACATAATTTTACTCCGTTTGACTTTTTTTTTAATTTTATTTTTTTTATTTATGGTTGATATTTATTTTTTATTGTATTATTTTTTCAATTAAGTATGGATAACTTAAACTGTATGAACACTATTTGCATGCCCTTTGGAGAGCAAAATGTGGACAACTTGGTTATAAATATGAAACATCTATGTATCTTTTACCCATGTTTGCAAAGCAATAAATGATTTGATTTTAGGTACACCTTATGATTACAGACGTGATGTTATGTTATGTGTTATTTTAAATTAATCCGACAAATAGAATTGCATGGTACATTGATATCGATAGTTAGTTGATACAGCATAGTTTTCAGTTCCCATCACTACCTTCTCGATCCCTATTTTAAAGCATGTGGCGCATGGCCACTGAGCCCTTCACCCAAATTGAGTGCTACTTTACTGGTTAATAATACGAAGGCCGCCTTTTATTATTTTACTGTGTTTGATCTGTGCTCTATTAATGTAAGGATTTTTGGGGTAAGTGATTTTTCTGTATATTTTTTTTCCGAGTTTGTCTGGCTTTTTTTCTCATAATTTGATTTTTGTGACACTACTGTCTGATCGTGGATAATCGCACCTCGTACTGTACTAGACATATGAATGTATCAAAGCTATCTAAAGTAACCGTATAACCTGTACCTTCTACAATGTTGATGTGAGTTAAGAGAAAGCTATTTTAGCTTGATTGGCGACTCCAAAAGTCGCTAATCGTAAAAATGTGAGTATTTTGATATACAGTATTACCTTTCTTTTTTTTTTTTTTTGGTAGGTGGGAAATCATCAAATGACCCCCCCCCGCTCTGGGCGGAGCGGAAGGGAGGGTCAGACTCTTACTGACTAAAAACCACCCATGTTCCTTCTTTGGCCCTTTATGTTCCAGGGCCGCGGTATCTCTTTCGAACAGTCCCGCAGCCCTGGATACAGTATTACCTACAGTAAATTTGTAAGCACCGTATATTTACCTATGCCTGCTACATCGTCGACGCCTTGCAACTATTATGAAAACAAACGTTTACTGCTCATTGCACTGTCTTTCCCTGAAATCAAATCATAACTGTTTTCATACTCATCATCTACCTGCTCTTGTCCCTTTCCACTTGGGGTCGGCGCTACAAGTTTTCTCCTCTGTCAGACGTCACGGCATCATTTACTCCTTTCTCTTACATATCATTCCTTACAGAATTCATCCACATTTTCTTTAGCCTTCCTCTCCCTCTCTATCCATTAATTTAATATCCATCACTCTTTCATTCTAATGCGTTTCATCTCTCCTCATTACATGCCAATACCAAAACAAACGAATCCCTTTCAATTTTGGTGTAACAGGCACCACTTTCAAACTTCCTCTAATGTACTCATTTATTACTTTATCCATTCTTGTTACTCCACACATCCATCTCAACATTCTCAACTCTTTTCTTACTACGACTCAATTATTAAGTAATATAAAACATTAATAACCATTTACATTACCAAAAGATACTGGAAAGACCCAACCTTTTCGAGTCAGTAATATCTACTCAAAATACATCGATCTATGAATAACAGTAAGTTAGCTGGCATATGGAACACAAAACCAACAAATGTGACACCAAACACCATTATCTAAAAATCTCTATCCAAATAGCCAATTAAAATCCAAAAATCCAAGCGACAACTGTTTGTCTTGTTAGCAATATTTTTAATTGAGACAGACCCTACACACGCTGTCAAACAAAAGTTTTGAAAACCATTTTGTGAAGACCTCCGTTGATATCCAACAATTTGATATGTGCAATCACGGAATGAGAAGGTTAGGCAATGTTCAAAGATATTCCATATCCACATGGTAGACACCTGCCATCTTTTGTCATTTTAAAATTACCTACGTTGTCTCAAGTCTCATTCATGGTGCAAGTAAAACTGCTTAATCTTTTCATTCCGTGACTGTAGATAGATATAAAGGAGATTTCGTATACAAGTTGGAGGGTCAACATAAATCGGTTTTTGTGTGAGGTCATTGTTTACCCGAACAAGGCAAATAATTAAGAATGTTCATTGGTTTTGTCAACACAATCTATGAAGCCCGCGCAGTATGATTGCGGTGGGATTCAATTGTTTGATCTTTCTTTACACATTGCGCTAAAGTACTTATATTGGTTCTGTCGCAGATTGGTGTTTACCCCTTTAATTTTGACGAAAAGAATGAAGGTAAATAAACAGTTATTTTTAGTTTCATGAGTATTTTTACTCAATAGGTTTTATTTCTGCAAACTTTAGTTCTATTCGTATAGTATATTCAATAATATTTAGTTTTGTTTTATGTGACATTGACACAGTACCTTAACTTTAGCAAAGTGAGATGTCTGATGCCTAAATATCGAATTCCTTTTTCCGTAATCAAAAGGACCAATTTTTTTTAAATTGAATATCACAATAAATTATGATCATTCGGTACATCAATCAAAGCAGCTGTCTTTGTATCTATATTGGAATAAACCCTAAAATACGATGCATATAGATACATACAGATGTGCGATATCTTGCTGATGCTTTTACAATTAAAGCCAGTTGGTACAGTAATTGATAGAACACGTGACAAACTCGTCATGCGAAACAATTGGAAGCTACAACAAATATTCCCTTAACACACACACATTAACCTTCCTTCTACGAACGCAATTTCTTTTCCGAAAGGATTCTTCCGGGAGACCGAGGGACTTATTCATTCTCTTATTAGGCCGTGTTTGTTTTGTCCGGGACATCGTAGGGAGCTCCTGGGGTCATTATACGCGGTGTCATGTGATGCGTGAAATTATTTCGTACTTTACACAGTGACTCGGTGCGTGCGCGCCGGTGCTTAGGGGCGGTGGATTAGGGTTGATGGGACGCGCGGAGATTTTGCGTGGAGGAAGCGTTTTAAATGTTACCTACTTGTATAGAAATTATCAATTTTTGGGGAAAATAGACCGTCATTCGGCTCTGTGTCCTTTTTAAAGTGCGTAGTTATTGTTGTTTTTCCATGTATCACCAAAAGTAACTGTTAATGTAAGGGAAAACCTAGTCTACTACCCATATGGTGGCGTTATATTAAAAATGTAAATCTTGCAATTTTATTTGATGTAGTAATTAAATTCTTAAAAATAAATTAAAATTTGCCTTGCAGCATTTTCAATTTTAAAACATTAAAACGACTATGGTATCCACCTATTTGTTCAGCCCTAACCCCGCGACCCCAGTCGATAACGACCCGGTATAAAATGAAGTTGTAATGCAATACATCTGCTACAACATCGCGGTACATTGACGAATTGTTCTGCGATACAAATGCCATTAACTATTGTACAATAAGATGTTTATAGCCCTGTCAGTCGTATGGAGTTAATGAGGTGAGGAAGATCTGAATTGGATTCAGTTTAGAGGTTGTATTTGTTTATTAAACGGTCGAAAAACACGCTTTGTTTGCAGAATAAGAATAATTTAAGTGCTTAAAATGCAATACTGTTGTTACCAGTTGTTAAAGTTGGTGGTTCGGGCATAAACCATATTTTACCTTTTTAGGGCTTGCCAATATAATTTTACATTATATGCGTATTTAAGTGAAATATAATACACATTTCAGCTAAATTTAAGCTAATTTAAAGTCAAATAGTTATTAAATACAAAAAACCTTGACACATATTATTATCTTTGTGTCGCAGAATTTTTTGTAAAGTGTAAAAACAACTGCAAGTATCGATAATTATAATCCTAAGCCTAGCCTATAACTGATGAGTATAATAAGACATTTTTTTGCTGTACCTACCATCACATCCATCTGCCTAGTCTTTCACAACTATGTTTTGGTGGAGCTCCAGTCTAACCGGATGCAGTTAGAATACCAGTATGTTATATGGAGCGACGGAAAATCTGACCAGTTATTAGATAAGAATATACCCAGCGTTTACATATGTATGTATGAGCGTTTCTCACCCTAGAAGTTGCGATCTATACAGGTTTTGTTACTCAGCTACGAATCCCTCTGGTCCACATTCCATTTTAGGTAAGTATTATCTTTACATATAAAAATCTCGTGTCACGGTGTTTGTGGTCGCACTCCTCTGAAAGGGTTCGACCGATTTTTATGGATATTTGGTAGGTATGAGAATAGGTCGTAAAGTATATTTCACGTCGGTAGGTGATTAGGGGGTAGGTAGGTAGGGTAAAAAACGTGCATTGTGACGCATGCCAGGCACAGCTATAGTGTTAATACTACGAGAGCTAGGTAATTGAGTCGCGGAGATGGGCATGTGATTGTTTCTTTAAGGAAAAGGGACCAATAACAGGATTTTTTTATAATAGGTACATACATAACGCATTTTCCCATGGGGGTAGGCAGAAACTAAAAAACACCACCTGCTACGATCCTTACATACTCCTTTCGCCTCGTCCACGTTCATACATCTGGTCATACACGCTCGCCGGTTGCGAGTACTACGCACCTAACCTTTCTGAAGAACCTCACCAATAGAGTCAGTGTATGTCCGGCGGCGCGCGGCGTTCCAACTCACATCTGACTTGTAAAACCTTTTGTTAGTCACCTTTTACTCATCCTCTTCACATTTTATAATCTCACTCTTAAATCTCGTATCTTCAGTTCAATTATGTTCAGATTAGTGAAAGCTTTGCCACAATAGCTTTAAAAGCATCAAAAAATGAAAACAAATTTAAAACAGTAAGATTTGAATTAAAACGGGAACCAAATTCAATCTGATTGTTTCTAAACAAAATGCCTTCGGTAACCATGTTTTTCCTTTTTATTCAAGCTGCTTAAGATACTCGTCTCATCTTATCTTGAATCTCGTTTGTGGGGCGTAACAAATTAAATTCATAAAGAGGTGTGGGATAAACTCGATCTTTCTTATGTAAGTGACATTCTAAATAATGGGTAATACCTTTGTTAAGGGAACTAAGTGATTTTATGTAGACGATATAGAAGTAAAAGTGGTTTTAGATGAAGGAGATCAGGCTGGAATGGAACAACCTGCCTTATCAAAGTTGTATACCGACTTTAATACATTCCAGCTACATAGTGGCGAACAACTACTATTTTATTAAGGGTATTAACCACAGGGTATGAACATTTTTACTCTATTACATTCGAGCAAATATTTTTAACAACTGCTTATTGTATGACTATCTACATAAAACACAATTTCGTTCTCGTTCTTCTCAAACAGATTAAATTTAAAAAAAGCCACGTAAAAATGCATTTATCTTAAGACTTCTCTTAACACGATAAAGGGATTCCGGAAAATCTTCTAAAAATGTTGAAGAGGGGAATAAATCTGATAAGTGAGTTTGTTTATGTGAAAGAATTTCAATTTGAACGCGTGTACTCCGCCTGTCGCACGGCATTACACGCAACGAGATATTAATGATTGCTGAGAATGCGTTTTACCTGACATCCCTCCGTGTGCAGGTTTTCGGTATGAATAACGAGAATTCTGAGTGGAGAACTTCACAGAACTTATTCTTTAACGATCTCGGTTTATTAGTTTAACTATTTATTTTAATATTTGCTGTCGGGTGCATTGCCATTAGAACTAAAATACCTGTCTCCAGGCTGCAACTGAAAAATTCCTGATGGAAAAACCAAATGCACCCAATAAAAAAAACAAAAACTTAATATTAACCTAAATTAACTAAAAACTACTTTGAAATTTTAAACATGAGGAAGTCATAACGAAATCACAATCATCAAAAATGAAACTGGTTCAAGTCTAAGATTTTCATGATACAGAGGAGTGACGTGTTTAAAAATGTTTCAAAGGACTTAGATCAATTATAAAACTATAGCTACACCAATTGCAACCGATCCGGCAAGATATTTACGAACATATTCTTCAACATTCAACCCATTACATTTTCTACAGCTACACCCCAAATCGCTAAATATCTTAATTTCATCCCACATTGAACACGTGAAACAACAATGGAACAAGTTGGAAATTAAATTTATTGCTTGTCAAATATCACTTGTCGCTATTGTAGCTCTGTTGTAGTGTGGAGTTAGTGGTAATAGGCACAACACATGCTATGGTGCAGCCAAAGGGGTAACGAATAAAATAAATGTGATAGAATTATGATTGCTCGTTAAAGGGTATTGAAAGAAATTGTTTTGTAAAATAGTGGCGGTGGGATTATTATGTTGGCATAGTTATGAAAATTTTCGTTTATGCCCGCAGTTTTTTCGTTCTAGTCCTTATTGTTTACTGCAATAAAAGGTGTTGTTATTAAATGTTATTCCGAGCCTCTAAAACTCAGCATTGTTGCAAATCCTCTTGTTTTAAGCCCAGAAACTCGTGAAAACGATCCATTTTCAGTTTTTTATTTCTCATTTCTCGCAAAATTGAGAGCCACGTAGTCCTTATTGTTTACTGCAATAAAATGTACCTAAGCATAGTTATTAAATGTTATTCTCTATATATTCGTACAAATTATGTAGTAACATAGGTAAAGCGTCTAATAACATACAAGCAAAACCTACGTAAAGCGGTTTTAAATTGATCGGAGACATGTCGAAAGAAATGCATGGGGAAAAAAATAATCTTTGCACTGAACCAAACGAAAAAGGACAAATGAAGCTTACGGTTAAGCAGTCTTTCTACAGACAGTTGGTGTGTTGTTAGTAGTAGGTAATAGTGTTGCGGTTACGTCAGGACTGTCAAACTTTCACATAAAAAACAAAACACAAAGTACACTCCACCAATAAATGGAAAAACTTCATCCAATCCAAAAAACCTTTTAACAAAGCGCTGTACTTCCACACATTTTCCATCACGACGTCCTTCACAAAACTTCCAAAACAGCTAATATTCAAAACTGCCACTAAAGCGCAATTTAGTTACGTATACTTTAAAACCCGTATGAAAGGCGCATGGCTTCCCCTAGAAGTGCTAAGTCGTGTTGAGACTGGGGTATTCCCAGGGACACGACGCTTATCCATCAATATATCTTTTGCATACCGTGTGTTCGTAGTTTTATGTTGTGTGTATAGCTAGCTAGCTTTACATGTGGTGATATTCGGGATCCAAAGAGGTTTGATGGTATATTGTGCTATTTCTTAAAGTAAGTATACATTTGGGGTTAGGCTGTTATTTATGTTAAATTTCTAAAGACACCAAAAAAAATTAGACTAAAAGACGGACATGTCCGTAAAAGATGTTGAGTTGCGAGAGACCGCTCTTCTTTATTTCATATAATGGCTTTTTTTCTTTCCAATTGACAACAACTACACAAAGAATTACCTAGTAGCAAGTAAAGTGGTTGCAGAAACTATATAATAATATCTACCTAACTTAACTGAAATATACGAGAAGCTAACGCTTATGATAAAACTCAGCACTGTTGCAGATCCTCTTGTTTTAAGCCCAGTCGTGAATACGATACATTTTCAGTGTTTCATTTCCAATTTCCCGCAAAATTGAGAGCAGCGTAGTCGTAGGTACATAAAGGAACAGTTATTCCGGTGGAATCCATAAACACTGAATGTTAACTCACAAAGTATAATTTAAAATTCCATTTCAATCAACTCGAAATATAAACAAGGTAATTCGTTGGACCATAAATTCGCAATTACGTCACTGGCGAACGACGTTCAAAATTACCTATTTCCAACATTTTTTTTACATCCAACTCCCTGTAGGCATCGAAAACTGGGTAGGTGTGGTCGGACCAAGAGAAATCGTTCCCATTGGCCGCCTGTGAACACACCCACTGTTGTAACAAAAACGAACATCGGCTATAAACGGGACTAGTCCCTAAACGTCGAGCCTTGAGAATTTCTCTCTCCCTTTCTCAAGTCGTAGTGTTCTGTTTCAGGACGGTGCCCACTGAAACCGAGTTCGCTCCGAAGTCCCCCGAGCATTGTACAGCGCCATCTCTGTGAAAACAGCCGAACTACGTGGACAAAGTTTCTGCAAGATGGCGCCGATAGTCGCATTGAGAGGCCTTTTGGGACGACGAAAAGTTGTTGACTTTGTTAGGAAAGAGTCGAGGATTTTACTTTCAGGTTTTAAATGTTTTGCTAAGTTACATTTGTTTTAAACTGTTTTGTTTTCCGTTTCCACTCTAGCATTTGTGTAATTTTTCATGGTATTTACAATAAATTGAAAAGCAATCGATATAAATGAAGTAGGTGAAATCCTTCACAAATTAATTATCAATTCAATTGCAAATTATTGATATGGTTTCATTAATCAATTGAAAATATTTAATTTTGTTTCTTCTTCTATGTTTCTTTGCTAGGTAATACGATACCCCTTGGTAAGACTGGTTGTCAGACTTTCGGGCCACTGACTACCTGTAACGACTGTCAAAGATCTCCAAATGACAGCCGGGACCAACGGCTCACGTGCTTTCCGAGGCACGGAGGAAATTCAATATGTAATTGGTGGTCACCCATCCACGGACCAACCTAGGTAAGCACGGCTTAACCTAAAGATCGACCCGAGCGGCTGTTCTTATTTCCTATTTAGCCACGAGCAAACCTATATTTCCTACTTGTCAACCTATATTTCTAAAATAACGATGTAATTTGTGGAGTTTTTTGTTTTTAATCATCATTTTTCTTATGTTATACATTAAAAACAAACATAAAAAAAACGTTTAAAAATAAAAACAATAGATGGCCTATTGGCATCAGGAACAAGGTCCAAGCTGCCGGTGGTCAGGGCTCCAGAGAGAGGAACCGCCTCACTATGAGTGCCGTGTCCAGGAGTACTGCTTTTTGAATCAAGCCCTTGACCCAGCCGTGCAATGAGAGCCTCCTAAGGTCTTAGTTGAGGCTCTTTGCTATTAGTGCATTAACCGTAACGACTATCGGTACAATGATTGCAGAGTCCACGTCCCGCATGTCGACAACCTCGTGTCCTCAATCAAGATACTTGATTTTTAGGGTTCCGTACCCAAAGGGTAAAACGGGACCCTATTACTAAGACTTCGCTGTCTGTCTGTCTGTCTGTCGGTCTGTCTGTCTGTCTGTCTGTCTGTCTGTCTGTCTGTCTCCAGGCTGTATCTCATAAACCGTGATAGCTAGAAAGCTGAAATTTTCACAAATGATGTATTACTATTGCCGCTATAACAACAAATACTAAAAATTAAAAAAATATATATATTAAGGGGGGCTCCCAAACAACAGATATTATTTTTTTGCCGTTTTTATAGATAATGGTACGGAACCCTTCGTGCGCGAGTCCGACTCGAACTTGGCCGTTTTTTTTTAATATAGTCATTTAATGAATTTACACGATCTCAATAAATAATAGGAGCAGCCATAAAATGTGAAATCGATCACTCGTAAGTAGCTTAACAATTTATAAGGGTGGCTTAGCGTCCTACGCAATAGGTGCTTATCTTTAGTACTTACCTATTAAAAATAATTGCAGCGTGCTATTCTTTACTTAGTGGGTCCTCTAGCTTTCTGGATGACGTTTTAATTTATATTAGTTTGTTTCTCAGTTTTTTTTTTAGAATACCAATACGAAATAAAAAATAAAACAATAAAAAATTATAAATCCAAGATGCTCTTCATCTTGGATTTATAATTTTTTTATTGTGTGATTAGACCACAGTCTAAAATTATAATTTCGTTTACGTACAACACTATAGCGATGCAGCTTGACTTAAATAGTGACCCATGAATTCATAACAAAAATTTGAAATAAAAGTTCAAGTTATACTGTTTGCTACGATAGTCCGAGACCGCGCTACGAAAGTGCGTAGCGCGCTACGACCCAAATATAGGGAACTACTCGCATACTTTTACCAGATACATAATTTTATTAGATATTACAATAAAGGCAAATACCGAATAATTATTATCATTATTTTTTTGGAATTCCAAAACATGATGTGTAAGAAGACTAAAGCATATATTATAATCAGTAATCACCATGTTATTACGCCAGGAGGATGATTTCTAGAGTCAATTTCTGTGACACATTTAAAACAGAATCTTTTCAATACCACCTTTTATTTTATCCACAGGAATCTGAAAATGTAGCTCATCGTAAAAATTCACTGCAGTAAAAGGCACCATACGTATATATTTCATACCACCCTTACGATTTTCAACACTCCTAACCAACATTTTCTCCCAAAAACTTTTGCCTAAAGACAAAAAGTCCTTAATATAACCGTGCGAAATTGCGTTGTAAGTCACAATATATTGGTAATAGCTAATTAGCTGTAATCCTATAATCGGTCAGGTTAGAAAATTACCCACTCGGGTCCTATTTGCGGTGGCCGCGATTAGCCCCATAAAACTCAGTGCGATCTTGATAAGGGATGCGCGAATCGGCAACGTATACTGTGTGAAGTGCTGGTGTAATAAACATTCGTTTGAATTTATTGTCTAACTGTTGCAGATTAGGTGGGTATGTAGGTAGTGTGTGTGCGCTGTGTTTGTTTGTGGGAATATTGTTGTTCATTTTTGGTGTATAGTGAAGTTAGATAAACTTTGAGTGTAACTAATAACACAAGTATCACATCATGCCTGCAAATCCCACACTTCGCCAGTTTTGTTTGAATCTCATGTGATGGTTTCTTTTGCCAACAACCGGTACAGTTCCAGACTACAGCTACTGAAAATTTCTTGGTGGAACATCTAATATATCGCTTTGTCTGACCTGAACCCAGGACCTCATGTTCAGCAGAAAGACTTGCGTCTTCTAAACCAACGAGGCAAACAAAATACTGAATGAATGATTACTACCCAAAATATTCAATTTTGTTTTTAATCAATTTTGTCATAATTCTGTTTTTCACTATTTCCAATTTTAATTTTATCTTTTTTATATTGGCGCTTAGCTTACTAAGTTAGCTTATTTTCTGAATTTATTGTTTAGTGCAAGTAGTGTTTACCTATAAGTAATTGTTGCACTATAATTTAATTTTAAGAATGAATCATGTCAATGCATCCAGTGTGAACAATTGTTGGTAGACCTAATATAATCAATAAATAAAAATAAATAATCTGCATCAAAATATAATATTATAAAAAATTCAAAATTTTAATGATGTTTCGGAGAGACTTTTCAAAATTAACATTCATTCGGCCTTCACACTTATTCGATACTGTTGTTTTGGACCAAAATTCACGTATAGCCTTCGCTCCTCTCATCTTTGGAAGCATCCACAGCTTTTAGAAAAAGTGGACCAAATAATTAGGAAAACTCTAACTTCAATACTTAATGTGGCCCTGGACGACCGAGCTTGGCAGCAAGCCGCACTTCCCATTCGTTTGGGTGGTCTCGGCGTCCGCAAAATTTCAAGTATAAGTTTACCAGCTTTCCTCTCCTCGGTCTACGGTACCGAAAAATTAACCAGGGATATTCTGACGTCCTCACTGGTCAATTTTGAGGTGCCGTATTTGACTGATGCGTTGAACGCCTGGAAAATGGCTTGTCCCAATACGGATGTGCCCGACAACCTGTCCTCCCAGAGACAGTGGGACGTGCCGCTCTGCAGTATTGTACGGAATAACCTTTTAAACACGTCAATCAATACTGTGGAGCGTGCCCGTCTGCTGGCCGTGGGGGAATGGGAGTCGGGCTTGTGGCTTCAGGCACTTCCATCTTTCACCATTGGCACTATGATGGATGACGCATCGTTCCGGGTCGCTACGAGTCTACGCTTAGGCGCACCTTGTGTTGCTCCGCATCGGTGTCATTGCGGTGAAGCTGTCGACAGCCTCGGACACCATGGCCTGTCCTGCTACAGGAGCGCAGGTCGCATTGCACGGCCCGCCAGCATTAACGACATGATTCGTCGAGCTCTTGCCAGCGCCGGCGTACCAGCGGTTTTAGAACCAAACGGCTTGGTACGTGACGATGGGAAGAGACCAGACGGCATGACGTTGGTGCCTTGGAAGGTGGGTAGGCCTTTGGTGTGGGACGCAACTTGTGTCGACACCCTTGCGCCATCCCACGTTTCAAGCACGGCGGGCTGTGCGGGCGCTGCTGCTGCGGCTGCTGAGATCCTCAAGCGGCGCAAATACTGTAACCTTATTGGTAACTACAGTTTTGAGCCGTTTGGGGTCGAAACGCTCGGGTCATGGGGCCCGAGTGCGCGTCTCCTTTTCTAGGAAATCTCTCGCCGACTAGTCGACACTTCGCGTGTCCAGAGGGCTGGGTCTTTCTTTGGGCAAAGAATTAGCATTGCCATTCAACGTGGCAATGCTGCCAGTCTTCTGGGCACGTTTCCAGATGATAGCGATGCGGAGGAGTACTTTGACGCCTAAGACGTGTCATATTGTCATCGTTGTATAGGTATATATAGGTACTTTATTTTAGTCTTCTTTTTATATTTATTTTAGTTCTATTTGTAGTCTGTATATAATGTACATAGCAATAAAAGTAACCGTATGTAATTAAAAATTAAATTTGTACACGTCTTACAAATAAAACATATTATTCCAGATACTTATGTTAGACCGAAATACTTTGAGTTATGTTATCGAGATTTGACACTTATGCTTACGTAGCGTGTGGAACATATTCTACACTAAACTCAAACGCGAGAATTAAGTAGCCTCACCAAAAATACATCATTCATCAGCCTCACATTCATATGCCCAACTGTTTATAACTATTCAGGAGTTTATTTAGACTCAGCGTAAAATGTTAGACACCTCACGTCAGAGTTGTAAATTTTTCGCTAACTGTACTCATATCGGATGATTTTTAGTCTAACTTTCGTCTGCTAGGTTCCATTGAGACGTCAGTCCACCATTTCATTGATGGATGATGTTTTATTTAGCTGTAAGGACCAGGCAAAGTCTATCAATGAAAATGAAGTACTACCGTACTCACGGACGGTCGACCAATTTTAGCCCTTATGCTCTGGGTTATAAGGTTGAAAAGTGGCCGACTGTCAGTGGGCGCGTTAGCACCTACATACTTACATATAAAGTGCCATGTATTTGTAAAGCATGTTAATTTACCTAAGTCGTCTAAACGTTGTACCATTTGGGAATAGTGTGGCGGTGGTCAGGTGAATCTTCAAAAAGCTTCAATTTGGTACACTCTAAGAATGTGCTATTATTCTAGGTAAGTATCTACCTTTAGTCTAGTTATTGTAGGCAATTAGTTGTAAAATTAGATGACCTCAGCGAAACTCGTCCCACTAATTACATCTTGTTTAAAAGGAGACCTAAATTACCTCAAGTAGTGATCTAGTGGTAATGGCCCGGACTTACACTTACAACTAGATTTACACCAGACTGCTTCGTTGGTCTAGTGGTCACAATCGGGACTGATGAGCATGGGGTCCTGGGTTCGATTCCCGAGTCTGGTAAAATGTTATTGGGTTTCTCCATCAGAAGCTTCTAATTAGCAGCCATGAAGTCTGGATTTGTGCCCGGTTGATGGCAATAGGCTCGCGCCTATTACATGGGACTTAAACGTAACTGGTATTATAAGGTAGGTACACCTCTACCTAACCCTTTGGGGATTACAGGCGTGATGTTATGTTTTATTATGTTTATAAATACTAGGCATAATACTTTGTGTAATTTATTTCATCAAAAAAGGTGAAACACAACATCGGTTGGAAACCGGCGTGTCCCGAAACAAAAACTTTACAAGCGATTCCCAGTCCCTTTTATAGGAGGACTGTGTCCCACCAGTGGGATCGATATAGATCGATTAAGGCTACTGTGTACCAACTTATTTTTCTAAAATTACTATTTTTGATAATACCATCCACAGTTTTCAAAATCCACATATACGTACAACATTGTATGTACCATCGAAACAGAAACAGTATGTGTACAAGCAACGTCAGTGGGACGCACAAAACAAAGTGCCACAATTAAGTGCGACCCGCTCTGTCGGAGTTCAACAGTTTTTCCCTCGTAATTCTATTACATTATTAACTTACACCGTGTTAAGGAAGTAGGGATGGCTTCTTCTTGTCGATTTTCTGGAAAAGTATCGATAGTTACTTGAAGATGTTGTGACAAAGGAAGTCATGGATTGTGAAAATGTGGTTAAAAGATTGAGGGACATCCCTTGCAGGTCTGCTGATATAAGACAAATATGTCGGATCCGGTCATTGGTACGGACTTAAAATGAATCGCAAGTACGCCAGTGGTGACATCACACGACCTACTGTCAAGCTACCCTTACCACTGCGTATTTCTACGAAGCCCTGATGTCTACAGCTCGAAGGCGCCAGTGGACAGTGGAGCGTCAGATCGCAGCTGAGTTGAGACCCCCTGGAACTGTACCCCGATTCAATGTGCCTCGTGAGTTAAGTTGTATTGTAATTTCAAGTAATTTGTTAGTTTAATAGAAACAGTGTATCGCACCCAGTGTATTATCATTTGCACGAAACCCATTTGCTGCCCACATGATGTATGTACCTAACGGAATAAATCCTGACAACCCGACAAAAATAAGATTTTCTTTAACTTTAATATTTCACTAAACAACATAACGTAATAGGGTGTCTAGTCGTTTTCAATGATAAAATAAACTGTGAACTAAAATAAACTTATCTATTTAAAACATTTCATATTGACTTTCTCTTCTAATTCAACTATTGATACTTTCTTATTCACCAATTTCTACTTCTCAGGAAAACATACTTGACGTGCTACAAAAGTCGCACTTTTCATCGACATCGATACCTACTCACCACCACGCCACATCCCTACAAAGTGTACGGCGGTCGCTCGTCGCGTTCACAAAGATCGCTAGCTGAAAACTTTTAATACTTTAACTTGACTTTCACTCAATTTCGCTTAACGCCTCCGTTGACACGGCTCGATGCTTCGATATCGTCTTATAACTGTTTTACTATGGCGTTATGGTATAAACTTTGTTCTGACGATTTTAGAAGTAACTTTATTAGGTTTTAAGGTAGTTTTGTTTTAAATATATAATTTTTATGAAGATTAGGAAGTGTTGAAGTTTGTTTTGGCAAGTTTTTAATTGAAGTTTTTTGGATTTTAATTGCTACGTGTTTGGAGTTATAAAGTCCACAATAATTTATCGGGCTGCTGTGTATGTATATATAAAGTCGTGCTTGATCATAAGTAGTTCTGTGACAGAATAAAGCATAAGGTAAAACTTTAATACAAGCCAAACTTTTCCTCCTGACTCTAAACATTCCCAATCGAATCCGAACTAAATAAAATACACAAATAGATGGCACCCCAAAAAAAATTGCAAAAGGAGAAACAAAATAAAACCCCATCACGACACGACAAATTGATGTCATCCATCCCTCTCTTACTAACAGTCGCAACATATCACTCGACGCACGTCCTCGGCATTTTTCCTCTATATATTATTAATATATAAGTACAATCCGATGCACCGTTCCCCCCTCCGAGTGATGTATAGCTCTGTCCTTTTCTATATTGTTGGGTCTAGTTTTCCCAAGCGACCGAACCCCGAGGGTAAAACTCCCTAGGGTCGGTATTGACTCTACTGTAGAAGGAAAGTTATCTGTACACCTATTGTCGACCACCCCCTCTCTCCCCATCCCTGTTTTCAGCCCGTTCCACCCTCGACTTTCTTATGCGTTTTACGTTTTATTTTTGAGAATGTTTCTAGGCTCGAATTCGTGTTGTTTTCATAGTCTCTAGTTTGGACTATAAATATTTTCTTATCTGAAGGCAAATATGTCATTTTTATTTTATTTCAAAGTTGTTCTTTTTAATAAGTCCATTCGTAAATGTTTGTATTGCAGTTGTCCACAAAAGTAAAAGGTTTTCTACGAAATTCTGAATCACTCAGTTTCAGAGAAAACTAAGTCTAAAGGAAAAATTAATGAAAATTATTGGATAGCTTTTTAAGTATTTAAAAAATTTAAAACATTAATAATTTAATGAAAATACAACCCACAAAGCCAATTTCTATTAGCCACATGACCCGTGCTGAACATAATTTAAGGCTAGGTGCCCACCGGACGCTAATTTGGTAATGCGCGACATCGCCACGCGGCCGACACGCGTTGCGACCGCCACGCGACAGATTGACGCGACAAGACGATTTGTTCACTTAACTTGTTTATCGTGAGGGACAGACAAATATGCGTAAGAATAAAAATGTCACTCCCGCCCTCTTTGTCATTTGATACTCAATCACATTTTCATAATAAGGAATTACAATTGTTGCATTCTAATCTACATTTTTGTTTTGTATTGAAGTTACATATTATTTTCTATTCATAGAAAAACGTCAACATTACTTCAACAGATTGACTTGCAAGAACAGTTTTATCTTTAGTTTAAGCAATAATTTAATTAACAGATGGCAAAAACAGAAGTCCTAAAGGTCTTGAACTTTAACGAACCAGTAAATCTAAGCTGTCTTAGCTACACACGTTGCCAATTGTCTCTGCTTACCTCTCTATGCGACGTAAACTTTCCTAGCATTTATACTGTGCAGTTGACTTTCCCGTGAGACAATAAAATCACTAATCAATCAAACCAAATCGAAAAATAAATCACAATTACAATACAGAATACAAACCCACACAGCCTGCTCCAAATAAGTCCGTCTTCACACCGATATGGAATGACATCCGGACGGACGCGTGCGATAGACGCGACACGTGCGCCGCACACGACGACAAACGAGCTCGACTAAACGCTCATTTAGATTATTGTAGCGTAATCTACTTAGACGGTAGTGTGTTCACAACCTTGCGGAATTGAACTGCAATTCCGGGGCTTTTTTCAAGGCAAAGGCAATGTAATACTTTGAAAACATTGTTTGCAATTTATAATTTTTATTTTATATATATTTATTTATTTTTATTATATTATATATATTTTTTTATATAATTTATCTATTGTATGGGCTTTTGCCTGAAATAAATGATTTTTTATTGGAATGCTTAATGTATTGGGTGTGTTTAATGTATCATTTTGCTATTTATTGAATTATGCGTGCATTAATGAGTCCTTGTAACTCGCAAAATAAATGAATTATTATTAACAAAATATTAAAAATACAGTTACTATTTTGAAAGTGTGTTTTTGGTGTTATTCCTCTAAACTGATTAAGTACCCATTTATTATAACACCCTGTCCGAGCTCAATATTAGATCACCATAATTAATTTAAATGGTACAAAATTGTACTTTTAAAACGGGCGAGTACCTTTCTAATGCTAATTTTGCAGTAATACGATCGCCATTCTTTTCTAAGTACAATTAGGGGCAGATATAAACCCATGCATTATCTAGTCAGAGACAACAATAGAGAATATTACCCCTACAAAAATTGTTAGTATAATATTTCAAGTGGGGTGCAAAAAGTACCATGTGTGAAATGACAATGGTTCAAAAGTATGTTTTTGTTAGAATCATTTGACGATGATAGATGAGTTGTGTCCAGTTGTGATCAAGCTGGATAGATCATTATGATAGTCATCAGTCATATCATAAATTAATTAGTGATCTTGATATTTTTCGCATTATGTGCTCTATTTTTACCTACAATAAGAATTAATAAATACTACAATTCTTTAACAGTGCGACTCCATGTTTTTCTTGTGTACAAATGAAATCTATAAAAGAAATTATAATGTATCAGCATAGCCAAAATTGTTAGCAATAGTTAATTAAATGCTGTTTTCTTGTTTTTAACACAAGAATTTATAGTTTAACCCTAAAGTGAAGTAAAAAATTAAAACACTTAATCATTATTTTACGTAATTTAATCTCGTATTTCGTGATAATTTGTTTCATGAACGATTACAATTTACAATGTCTTATTTGATACACAGTTGCGTTAAACAATAATACGTTACTACATAATATATTCACGGAGTTTATCTCACAAAATACAATTCGTTTTGCGTGAATATAAGCAAAGTGAACCAGAGAAGAGATATTTTATTTTTCGTATACATTCATTTCGGCATCAGATTTTCTTTCGTTGTACATTTTATATCCCAAGCTTCGTATTCAATGGATATGTATTGTTTCTAGATATGATCAATATTCTGTAAAATATTTCGATGTCCGAAATCGTAACCTAAGCGCGAGAAATAATAAAAACGCTATTCGAATTTAAGAATCGAAAAATTTACACTTTTACGTTTAAGTTATATTAAAAATTTACAACGTTACTTACAATAAATATATCACAGATTTTACAAGAACAAAATCGACACACATTTACGGAAAAAGGAAACAGAATCTTTTTTACAATGATATTTTAAAATCGTCCTGAGCAGCTTTACGATAACCTTCAAATGTATATAAAATCTACACTACGTTCAATCTAGCAACCCAACTATTGAATGTTATTTATTATTTTAATATTTACATCAAAATTACAATTATATTTACAAATACCGCCACTTCCCATACACTTTCTAGTTTTTATGAAACTTTGGTACAATCGGTAACAAAAGCAGAGATGGAAATGATTAAAATCAAATACAGGCTTGTGAAAAATTTTGTGTGAATATGTTACAACAAAAACTTACGTAGACAAAGCCTAGAACAATAAAGAATCTAAGATATTTTTGGGGTTTTCCACAAAAAAATATTAAAATTGAAATCACAAAGATGAGACAAGTAGGTTAACCAATCACTCTCTTCATTTCACCTTTAGTAAACACAGTTTTATGACCAAACGCTAGGTCTATTGTTATGATAAAAACTGACCGTCGTAGACAAACGTAAGTGGGTGCTACTTGGAAGCGAGCGGAGCGGTCTGAGCGTACTGTTGAGCGCTGCAAGTGGGCAGCGAGAAGGGGTTGACACTGAACGGCGACGATACTAAGCCGCCCATTCCTGTGAACAAAGAAAATACATGTTAAGTTCTGCTCTATAAGTAGTACGAGAGTTAAAAATTAAAATCTAAAGGTAAACTAAGGTAAAACCACACTGTCACACTCATCACTCCGCTTTTTAAACTTTTCACTCTGTATCTTCGCTTTATTGGAACGATTTCGCAAACCTAGTTTAAATTCAATAAGCATCTCACGTTTTCTTTTTGATCTTTTATTATTCACGCCCCTATATTGTTTGTTGTTGATAGTTTGAAATATGAATATCGAGCTTGAAAACCAACTAGTTGGGAAGTTGGTTTAGTTGTTTCGAAAGGCCTTTCATTGCAATATATTTTTCATGTTAAAGCAAACGTTAACCACAGCATAAATATCACACAATATACAAATGCATCTGACTTTCTGTTACAAGTATTTATCATTTTAATAATAACCTAAACAGTTTTCTCCACGATTGTACCAAATTCAAAATAGGGTTAGCAAAGCAGGCATACAACACAGCGCTACGATAAAAAACGAAAAAAAAGCGAAACAAAACAAAATCGCAATACAAAACAAAAACTACTAACACTGAACGGCGAGGTGGTGCCAATTCTGATGATGCTCATTGGCTACCCGTGGCGGACTCTGCCTCACAACGGCAAAAGCGCTCCTCAGCTTACTCTCTTTATTCTGAGCCCCTTTCATATCGCTGTCGGTGCATTTTGTATGAATGTTTACCGGACAGTCGGCCAGGCTTTTAGAATTCCCATTTCTTTCACTGTAATGTCCGCTATCTTTCGTGTTATACGCGTTATAGTGACGGTCAGATGATAAGTGTCCATTCATGTTCGCTGGATGGTACGGTCCTAGAGACACTGGACGGGATAAAGAAAACAGGGGTTAACACAAAGCGACGTAAACAAACAGATGCCGTGCGAAGAAAGCGTCGGAAACGTGAACTTAAATCTTGTTTGTATTGTTTAGCTGAAGATAAGCTGGGTTAGAAAGTTTAAAATATAAGAAGCTAGATGCACATGTTGTATTTATTGTGAGAATTAAATAATGTCGTTTTATGTTAGATACAATTACTTTCATAATTATATTATTATCATCATTTATCTAAAATAATCCTACTGAATAACAGTTCATAGATCTCAAGAACACACAGGGTATAAACATGTGTCCAATGTGGGGATCGAACCCTTTCAGGAAACAATACGAAAATTAGGTAATTATTTCTAGGTATTTTTTTTTTCATATTATAGTCCCTTCATTATCATGAGTGAACATAGTTTCACCAACGAACCATGTTAAACTTTAAAAAAAAATCACATACAAGATACAAAAGCAGTGTCACCCGCCAAGTTCTTGAAGCATAACGAAAGATGAAAAATGTCAAAAATAAAAAAATATATCACTCACGAGATGTGGTATTGAAGAGTGAGGTCGGCGGAGCAGGGTAATGTTGTGGATGCGGGTAGGCTGCAGGCGCGGCATGCGGCGTCGACGCGGCTGAGCAGTACCGCGGCGATACCGAGCCGCCGCTGCGCGCGTACTCCTCTAAAAGAAAAAGCCTGGGATCAACACATAATACTGTTAATGACTACACCTGGAATATCAATTAAGAAGTTAGAGATGACATATTGTGAAAACGCCATTAACACGTCTTTTTTTTAGTTTCATGCGGATTTACTCACACTCAGGGATCGAGATCCAGCGTGCGTAGGCAAATCCATAACACTAGTTTTATTATGTTATAGTTTACCCTTGAATTTTAATGATAGTACAAATCAACCTTTATGAGCTCTAGCCCAATAGAAAAGAATAGTTTGTAATCAGAGGAAAGCAATGCCTATGTGAGGAAACCGCAATATCCTAGAACCAAAAGTATGAAGACATGATACCACCAACCCGTACTTGGCCTGAGTGATGGAACATTTAGGTATACTTCCTCTCATGAAGAAGTCGGGACGTTAGATGCTAATGCCTATATAAAGTCGAATTATAGGGAAATAAAGCAAAAACCCACCTTCAGTCCACTGCGAGGCAGCAGTATCCTGTACGCTGACAGCTAGTTGTCCTGTGTACGAGTTGAAAGGCATGCTCGCAGGCGGTGACCGCGGTGCACCTAGCCCCAATTGGTTGTTGCGAGGCATTGAGTACAGTGCCTCCGCCAAGTCCGCCGCTCGCTTTAAGATTATTTCCTAAGGAAGAAATTTTTGTTTTGAGGAAAAAGAATTTTAATTATTGTAAATCATAAAACAGCCAAGAATTTAAAGCACCTACCGGATTAAGAATACTATACATATTCTTTCTTTTAGTAAGTTGGAAAAAAATCAAATTCTTATTTTGCTTATAATGTTTTCACCAATATATTAAACACGTTATAATTTTCACATGTGAATAGGATTTGTATTGGTATATACAATGCACCGCATTCAATACAAAATCTGTCACAAAACAGTCATCTATAAAACTCTATACACAAAAAGGATAAAATAACGATACAGCAAATAATACATACCTTAGGTAATTTTTCCGGGTCCCCGGGATGTCTTGGTATAAGTTTCTGTAGCCTCTGAAAGCCGTAATCTATCGTTGGCTCGTTCAACGCTGCTATGCGAACAAGAGAAAAACAAAATCAATCATTAGTTGGCCCACTAACAAATGAAAGCCTAATTGATGGATTGTATAAGATTTTCCGATGTCCCCTAATTACTGATTATTTTTGGGAAAAAAAAAATTTCTAACGTAAATAATGAGGGTTTGTATTTGATTTGGTAATAAGTAAAGAAGTAGCTAGTTAATTAGGAACTCAACTACTTTGTTAAATCGCAAAAGTCGATTTATGAATATGGTTGAATCTTAAAAGAGGATGTAAGTTTCGTAGCAAGTTCAGAATGCTACGTGCTACGATCTTTCGTAGCGCGTTTCTACAAACAAAAAAAGTATTTCTACCTAAAATGAGCAAGGGAGATAAGACACTGACTGCTGATAAATCTCAGTGCTTTATGAAAATAGTCTGATTAAAAAAAGAGCACCTACCTACCATCACCTACCATACCATACTATACCATACCATTCCATACCATACCAAAACATACCATACCATACCATACCCATACCATCTATACCTTTCTTAGCATGCGGTTTTCAGTTGTTTCTGCCTATATAAAAGAAAATACCTTATTTCCTCAAAGGAGTAAGGCCCAATTTCTAAGGTTTCTGAAGCATTTTTTATCTATTAAAAATGATTTTGGTTACACATAATATCTTTATTGTGAACACTCGTATATGTAAGAAATAATCTCTAATTATGGTCTTCTGAGAACTCCTCCAAAATTTTTAGTGCAAATTTTTCTTCTCCTAAGTGCTTGGGTGAGGACCCAAGCTTTGAGGAGAACAAAAATTTGCTTAAAGTACTAAAATAAGCCTTATTCAAGCCAGTATACTCACAAACATAAACAAATCTCCCCGGCGCGCCCTTACAGAACTGCTTGCTCTTGTACGAAAGCGTCACCTCCACGACGCCCGGTATGTGACGGGGAGGGGTCTGTACTCTTATCGCGTGCGATGTTATTAACTGATAAGGGAGAATTTTGTATTAGTGTATTGTTCGTTGTGTGTAAATTAAGTGTTGATTAATTGCTGGTCTGAGAAGAATGAACATGGCTCGGCCCAGTTTGTAGATTTGTGTCAAGAATTGATGGAGACACAATACGAAGAATATTTTATTTATACCTTTAATCATCTAACACTACCCCGAAAGTCTGACAACCAGTCTTACTAAAGGGTATCGTATTATCCAGAACTAACTGGGTTGTGGAGGTCAGATAGGCAGTCGCTCCACGTAAAATACTGGTATTCAGCTGCATCCGGTTAGACTGGAAGCCGATCCCAAAATGGTTTGGAAAAGGCTAGGCAGATGATGAATCCTAACACTACGAGATATTAAATTAATGCCTATTAAAGAGCACTATCGGGTACTCAATGCTCAACTCTACGGCATGCGTTGAAATTCCGACAGGTCAATAATTATTTAGGAATGAACTTAGATGTTGCTTAGCGTTAGTGAAAATGGGAATACCGGCCCACAGTAGACACATAAAGACCTACTGACAATACTATACTAGTCTAAAAAATCATTAACATAGATGGCAAAAATTAAATATCATTGACATTTAAGTACAAATTTTATGAAACAAGGCTACATACAGACCAGCATTAATATCAAAAATAAGTTAAAGGAAAAACTCACCTCACTCCAAACCAACATGGTTCCAAACACAACTTGAAGCCCGTCGAAGAAGTTGTCTCCTACTATTATTACTGTGGACCCCCCCGACGTCCAGCCTTCGCTCGGTGATATCGCCTTGATGCATGGTGTCGCTACTGGCAGGGGAGGATATAAACCTGTTGTCAAAAATGCTATTTGAGAAAGTCTGAAGAAGGTTAAGGAATGTTTTTAACTTTCGAAAAACTGCCAGTGTCATATTAAGACAAAAATATTTGTCGAGTACAAAAAAAAGAGGTTTAAGTGTCCAAAACATTGACTCTCTAATATCAATACAATCTAAGCCAGTGATACCTTTTCGGAATCCACAAATACTTTCGCAAGTCACAACGCCGAGGCTTAAAATAGTTCCCCAACTTTCATATAAATAGCATTCAGGGTCGCAAATGGCATCTACTAAGAAACCGCAGAAGTAAGGGCTGAATGCTACAACAACTTAAAAGTTGAACGCAAAACCACTAAAACTCGCTCCGTCCTACTTGAACGTATACTTTAGACTGTTCTAGAAAAAGGACAATTGTACACCGTAAAAGTCACCGTGTAAGTGTCACTGATACAAGGCATAAAGAGATCGGTGAAGATAATTGAAAATGAATTTTAACTGTGAGTAATAAAGTTGGTTATAGAATACAGTTTCACGGTCGTTATGCCGTTGTCAGCTGCCGCGAGTGCAAGGCTTAGGGGGGACACGCGCTGAACAAGGGGGAAACTGAAATCTTGCGAACAACGTTGTAATAAAGACGGGAGAAAGTGAATTTAAGGGGACGAAAGGCGATTACTTCGGTGGTTCTTTTTTAATTTCACTAATATTATATTCTCCCCATTTAAGATGTTTTAATATTCAGTGGAAAAAGTCGCTTGGATGATGTGTTTATTGTGTACAATTTCAGATAAAATCAATCTCATCAGTGTTCGTTCGGAGCCCCCATCTACTACGAACAATAAAGTAGAGAGCATAAATTATTAAAAATGCTAATTATAATATCAAAATATTGCCCTATAAGATCTAGTCTAAAATATATATTAAAAGTTTTAGCATCAATGAAACAATAACACAAGAAGTAAGAATGTTTTCACGACGCTAACAGTAGGTAGGGAGGTAGCTACTTGTGCAAATTTTCCCATTCACACCGTGTAATCCCTTCGAGTTGGTTTCGCACCGTCTAGCCACCTTAGAAACTTTGATGCTCTCTTAATGTGGAAAAGGTTTTGTTTTTGTACAATTATTTAAAAATTGCACAGTGACACGTTCCATACTAAGTTAACTTTTCAAAGTTATTAATAAGTGAATATTTTGTTATCTCTATCATAATTTTTTTGTAAATATCTATAGATAGGAGACCAAGAGGGCTATACAAATGGCAATCACATTTAACGCGTTTCATATTTTAGGATAACTGTCTATATAATGAGACAATGTCTAGGTCCTAAGGTCACGGGGATCATTGTGTAGGTCTGTAAGTTTAAACATTTTTCTAATTCGTTTCGCTGAAATTTTATAGAATTAAGTTAATGTTTAGTAAATAAGTGCAGTTCAACCTAACTCGACCAAGCTTCATACTCTTTTTTTTCAGCTTAAATTCTTAAATAAAGTACATTTGTGCCGCTAAAGCAAAAGCAGAATTAAAATACTAGGAAAATGATTTCAAACGCATGTTCCAAGTTTGTTCCGAGCATAATTCCTCACTAAATTATCCGTATTCGCTTCATGCCCGCTTCAACGCCCCCACCCCTGAAACGCCCGGCTGAAGTTCTTTGCGAAATGTCTACAGTGATTCCTTGAATACAAACGACATCTTAAAACGTTGTATTATGAGTTTTGCACATTTATCGTCAATTGACTGCTGGATTTCACACGTATTTACGTAGGTGTTAAAAAGATTTTGGTTTTACAAGCTTTAGAAACGCTAGAAATATTATGAATTGACTGATTTGTAATGACACTGGCAATTTTTCGAACATAAAACATGCAAAATATGTTGTTAAAAACATGTTATGAAGATAATCAAATACATTGCATCAAAATTAAAGATCTTTGTCCAATTACTACTTTTAGTCGTAAAAACGATGATAGGTAATTTTCAATGAATCTATGTTATTAAAATTAATATGTCAAATAATAATAAAACATGGCATATTATACCAACACGGTAAAAAATGAGTGATATCGAAACATGCACTATTCCAAGCAAAATGTACACATCAAAACACATTTACAAATTCCTCAAAACGCACATTTCAATATCACCCACGAAAAAATAAAAAAATCATAAAGAAATAAAACAAAAACGTACAAGTATTGTCTGTGGCGCCATCTGTACCTTCGCTAGGGTCTAGCCTTTTCGCCCTCCGGCCATGCTTGCTGTTGTTGTGGACAAACATATTGTCTGATATCGCTAGGAGAGGACCGTCCACCATCACTTGTGTTGATATTACCACCTAGAATAAAATAGGAATGTTAGTGAACTGCTTTCAGCAGACGAAATGTATCGCCAATAATACTTTTGCCATTCGGATTTTATAAAACGCTTTCAGCGTAATGGCTTCTATACATATATTCGGGACGGCATTATTGTGTATACAGAGTTATTTAAAAAACACTAATAATCTCTTACAGCTTCATTATATCACATTTAATAACTTTTGTACTATGACATAACGAATTTCGCAAAAAAAATAGACTTCCCACACAAATTCACGCGATCAGCTAGCTGACCATTTACTATGAAATGTGTTTTTTTATTTTTGTTCTAACTTTCCAAAAGTCATACAAAAAAAGTTCTTAAATGTGATAAATAAAAAGCTACCTGTAAGAGGTTGTTAGTGTTTTTTAAATAACCCTGTATATTTTGCCAGCTGGCCTGGCGTGGTGCCGAATTAGACCGACCCAAGCATTTAATAGCACGCCCATTATTCATGGCACTGCTAAAGCGCTGAAAGACGTCATTGTAGTAGAAGCAGTCCACGCTTTATAAGACTTATGCAAACGTTAACCAGATATTTACTTTCCCTAAGCATTAAGCATCTGGCTATTTGTGTATATAAGTTTATTTAAATGTTGTAAATGCACCCACGTTATAGGAGAAATTTCCAGTGTGGGGCAATGTTTAAAAAAAAAAAACTATTTCCTGCTACAAACTTAAGTAAAATTGTGCCAAAATCTCGACACAACTATTAATAGACGAAACCAAAAGTACAGTCACCGAAATAAAACGCATGAAGATATACAACACGTCTACGATTCACACATCAAAACAAAAGCCACATTCCTACACACACCAGTGTGAAGGGAACCGAAAGGGAGAGTCCCTAGGGAGGTGGAGCCAATGTCTCGGGAGCGACGAAATGGACGAAACTCTTCCAATGGGTATGCAAGGAAGTGCATTGTGTGCATGTATGCGTATCAATGTGGATGTGTGGCGTGGGTGGTCGATTGATAGACGGTCATAGAGGCCATGCAATCGATAGGTTTTTTTTTTTTGAGCTGGGTATTCTTTGGGTGTAGGTTAAAAATTCTGTTGGGTAAACAGGGCTACCTGCGTGCGTAGGGCTATGCAAACGTGTTATGACTTTGTATGTTTGGTAAGTTTGTAAATAAAGGTTTAATTGAAGTACAAACACGGAGCCTTCTATAAAAGGTTTAAAAATTAAGACCTTTTATTGCAATTAATTATGTAAATTTAAGTACTATCCTTTATCGAGCACATACTACTCAACTTCAGAATCTAAACGCAGACAGTGAAAGCACAAACTGAAACGTAACCAGCTCACAGTTCTAAAACCCCGCCAACTTTGACACCTAAATCACCTGGAATACAATATTCACGTCGATAAAGCGACTGCATTATTTCGATTCCGACACCCACCTATAAATATGTACGTAGTTATATATTATACCCATATATTCTTACCCTTGAAACGGTGGGGAACGACCACTGAATTATTCAATGACACACAGAAAACCCAAATATAGACATTACTATACACACGCACACATTGACAGATATTGTTAGTGTTTCAGTTGCATATAGAAATGAGCAATATGTGTAGAACGTTAAGTTCTATATTTGTTTAAAGTTGCTAAGAGGACACGTAAGACAAATATGTCTTAGAGCAACTGTGGAAACAAATTTGTACTCATAAGGAGACTGTGTGAATGCACCTTTTTGGTAGTTAGGGCTGATACTAATTAGTTATAATTATGAGATACGAGATTTTGTGGGGAAGTTTTAAGTGTGAATAACGACTTTGTAGTTTGAGATGGTTTAGTGTACGAGTACGTCAACGTTAGTTGAAAAAATGGGAGAGTTTTCTTTTAGTTATTTGTCGCTCATAAAATTTTTACATCAATACTTATATCCCAAACTCAACATCAAAGAATTTATTTAAATTAGACGGTTACAGGCACTTTTGAAGGTCAAAACAAAAGGATAAGTCACAAGGCATAATAATAATAACTTGTGAAAGTACTGTTGTTTCCCATTCCAAAGCGTAGATCTCTATGGAGAAGAATGGGCAAGAAACTCTTAGACACTCTTTTAACTAAAAATATTTTTACAAGTCCTAGGCCCAATCAACCGAGCTTGATAATAATTATACCGACAGCCATTTTTGTATACGCATTCATGACGCATCCATCTTCCAATTAATTAAACTTGCATGCAAATAAAACAACATTACCAATTAAAAAATACAATAAAAGGGCAAGCAAAGATCGGTTGAAAGTAAATAAATAAAGTCGTATAAATAAATTTAATTTCATTCCTCCCCTAAATTGGAGGCGCTTCAAATATTCAAGAGTCGTGAACGCAACCCTTCCTTCAGTTAAGGGCAATACAGACAGTCGTATGGTGCAAGGGAAGAGAAATAAATCTAAGTATACGTCACAACAAATTATTGATAAAATGGGCACTGATTTAAAGCGGCAGTTGTATAAACACATCAACATGACAAATCGAAATCCTAAAACAGTTTATATTCGCCTAAAAAGTGTAGTCACTATAAAAAACTAAAAAACCGCTAAAAATAACTGCCTATTATTTTTTTCAACTGATCATAATAACCTCTCGAATGTTTACCAGTACCAGTATACCAGTATACCAGTTGAAAAAATTAGTTCCCATAAAAATATATATCTGTGACTGGTGTAGTTGTTATAACAATCCTTTAATTATAAAAAAAAAATCGTGGCTATACAATAACTGTGAAACGGGAATTTATATTCCTCAGATGAAATGTACTCGTATCTGACGTTGGGAAGTTACAATACAGGAACACAATTTTAACAAAACACTTACAACTTCGCCGAATTTGATGTGATTTCTTTCACGATTCTCCACTGCTTATGACTTAGAGCATGCAGTCAGAGTAATACAGACAGACTCATATAGATATCGCGGCAATTTTTCGCCACGTCTGGTAAACAAGCTACCATTCACTTGACGACAGCACGACTTATTACTACGTTTGATGGCCGATTCTTTTACTTGGACATGACAGTCTTTTGTTTTGACTATCCTAGAAAAAGACTTAAAGCTGTTCAAGAATCTCAAGGTGTGTTGCCAAAATCGAAAGTAACGGCGCCAACTCGGTTTTTCGATACATTTCAGAAGAGGAAGATTCTAGAACCTGTACGATATAACGAAGACCAATTTGGCAGTATAGTTACTGAAAACACTGCTTAAAACTTTCCCTAAAAAAATAGTAAAGAAAAGATAACTAAACGTTTCGATTTAGCAAAAGCGTTCGACAAGGTCATTATCTATTTTGACTTTCTTATAATAGAGTGGTCTCATCTTGTTTTCCAATTAGATAATAGCATCATCAACTGCCTAGCCTTTTCCCAACGATGTCTAACCAGATGCAGCTGAAACCAGTATTTTACATAGAGCGACTGTCTATCTGATCTCCACAATCCAATTAGTACTGGATAATACAATACCCTTTGGTAAGACTGGTTGTCAGACTTTCGGACCAATGGCTACCTGTAACGACTGTCAAAGATCTACAAATGACAGCTGCTATTGCTTAACGCGCTTTCCAAGACACGGAAGAAACTCTGTATGTAATGGGTGGTCACCGATCCACAGACCAACCTAGGCAAGCACGGCTTAACCTGAAGATTCGAGCGGCAGTTTTTTATAGCCATGAGCTACATATTAGATAATACTATATTTATAAAATAACATACCTGAAACCTTCTCATATCTCTAGGATTCCCGGCATTCTTCAAACAATTCTGGTTGCATTTCAGGAAGAACTTCAAGAAAAACCTGCAACAAAACCCACAATTTTAATACTGTGAACATGGAAACTGTTTTGTAAATCTTTTTTTATATTAAAAACTGTCACAAGTTTATACTGGGCCCGTAAAATATCGACGGGCGTGTGAACAGATAATATGCAGCAAATGAAGCGGACACATAAATCAAATGTCAACAACGTATGAATTATATACACAACAGTAGTGTTTCCTATTAAAGTTGTTGTAGAGATTTTAATACAATTTACAATTGCACCAAAAAATAATGTTATAAAAAAAGTTTAAGACTATAGTGAGCAACCGTTATAAAATCCAAAATGAACTCGACAATCAGGAGTCTGCAAGGTCTCCTGAAGTAAATAAACTTAGTTTAAAAGACAGACGTTGAACTATTTTGTAAGATGTTAAAAAGGGAGCAGATCAATAAACCAAAACAACGCAGGGATACTAATCTCAATTAGCATAACATGTAGCTTAACACCGGTAGTATCCACATGACTTCCAAGAACTTTGTCCGTCTCAAGTTCACCTACAACTTCACCAGCTGTTTCCACTTCGCTACTACGCAACCCACTTAAACGTAACGTATTAATTTGTTTCTCCTGTTCACAAATTTGTATCTTCCGCTCTTCCGTTCAAACTAAACTTTTTGCTTCATTGATAGCCAATGTGTGAACTTTAGGACTTTTTGATTTTTTTGCGCTCTAAACGAAAAGTCGTGTGACGATTTAAAAAAGAATATCAAATGAACGTAAAAGGAAACAAAACGAATAGACAAAGTGCAGACAGCAACTAAAATCCGACTTCATTTTTGGAAATAAAAGAATATAGAACCCACGTTGTTTTATTGGCTGTCAAAACGAAACCTCGAAACGAAATCAAACAATTTCCAACGGAAAGTCTATCGGGCCAACTATCGGCATATCGGATTACACACAATAGTCGGACTTCGCAATTTTATTTGGAGTTCTTTTTTGGTGTAGTGTGGTCTTTATGTCGTCGTCGTAAGGTCCATGAGGGGTGTTTGTATAAGTTGGTTGGTGCGTAATGTTGAGCGTACGATCAGGCGGGCGATCACGATGAATGCTTTAGCAGAAATATTTTACATAGCCTGAGGCACCGGCGATGCCACCACGCCGAATATTGCTGTGCCAACACGTGTGGATTTAGTAGAGTTGTTAGACACCCCTAATGTACGTTATAAATTATTCCCGTTCATGAATGGTAGGTAAGGTTGTGTTTGACTTGAGAAACGATTTTTCAATAGTTGTACTGAATTTTAAGGTCATGTTTATGATTCTAAATCGGACACAAGATTGCGTTAACGTTGTACGGTATAAAACACCAAGACAGAAACAGATTTTGACTAACTATCTATCTTACTATCTTCAATAATGTTGTCAGCGATTTTCATGGTGGTTATTAATTTTGGCGGTCATACATCTGAGGCAAGACTTGGATTCTCATTTGCTGAACCTCTCTTTCTGCTCTTCCATTTTCCTCAACCAATCAATTTGAAGACACATGTTTTCTCCGGCTAATTAACCCGCATAATCTTTCTCCAAACTGCTATTTGTATGATTTCAGCAGGCGTAACAGCAGCTCCATACAAATAGTAAAAACGTATCCAGATAGGAGCGGCGTTGGTACCGCGCGAACGTATTTGTGTTGCCCGCGGCGTCACACATCTGTTCCCGCATTATTTATGTTAAACACCTTATGTCACAATATTGCGAGTTACGACTTTACGAGTTTACGCCACTGTCACACGACTTGCCGTGAATGGGGATTTTATTTTAAGAAGTACAATAAGTAAGTGGTAGGCCTTGTTAGGTTTGTCAGTGGGGAGATACAAGTACAGACGGCGAAAGAGTTTAGTGTAAAGGCAGTTCTTCGATGTCATAAACTTTTATGCATGAGATACGCTAAAGCAAGCGACGATAGACGTTAAAAGCTGTCTATAATTTGAAGTTGCTTGCTTAACCTCAGTTTTGTTAGTCTCTTACGTTTTAGCTTACAGTATATTTTCTTTTAGATATTTTTTAAGAGGGTAAGCAAAAACTACAGTATGCCTCTAATCGAAAAGCATGTTTGTGTAATATTATTATTTCAAGCTGTTTCATGACACTGTTCTCTCTGTTTGTTTTTAATAAATTAACAACGAATTTTCCGTTTTTATAGCATAACCACGAAAAAATATAATCCGTATTCTCTTTTGCCAACATTATTACACCCAAAATTCAAGTAAACACCCATATTTTTCTCCAGCCCCCAGTAAGACGAATCGTAAAAGTCCTCCCCTGGTCATCGAAAGCTCGAAGCATTAATATCATTGTTAGGGCCACCTGACAGTTGCGTTATCCTACGGTATCGCCCTCGCGGTGACCGGTAAGCTGAAAAATTATTACCTTTAAGTAAACAGGATAAATGGGTTTTACTTATGATAGGTTTTTTTGGAGTTTTTAGGGGTGAATAAAACAAGACCAGAGTCACAAATCTAGCTGTGCCCAGTGGTTTTAGCCACCGTCTCTTTTTACCCGGCTCAAAAGGATTGTCGCGTGCTGACACCTTCCTCAAGAATTGGGCTATCAAATTTTTATTTTTTTATTTGTTTGTTATATTACAATCTAGCCTAATAAGGCTAATTTGCTAAAACTAAATTATATCTAAGAGCACGTCCATTGCGTTTAGTTAGCATCTGTTAAGGCGAAGTCACTTTGTTCTTGTGTCCATTTAAATAGCTTGGTACCTTATTACAGTCACGGTAAAGTCACAAATAGATTACACTACACTAACTCAAAAGGTTTAGTCCTTTTGAGCCTTCTTACTATGTCCGCGTTATCGACGAGCTGGATGGCCTCGACATTAACATGATGATGAAGCCGATATTCATGAACTTCTGCATATTTTTGGATTAATTATACTGTTTACGAACTTTATATTCAGGTCCCGATGGATGTTGTCAATTCTTATGTACCAAGACCAAGGCTATCAAATGCAAAAAAAAAATATTTTTTACCTACTCGAAGTGCCGGAGATTAGCACGTTAAAACAATTAATCAACTCCTCAGCTTCACTATATTAGTATAGATTCATAAAAACCCTCTAATGTCTTATAGCATAGCTGAGCTCAAAACAATGAAAGTAAAAATAATAATATGTAAAGGAGAATATGAGTTTAATACCTAAGGTTTAACTTGTTCCAAACTGTTAACGATCGTTTCAGCCGTGAAACCACAGTGAAAACAGCCGCACTTAAGAGGACAGTGAGAGGACTTGGAGACCTTCTAATACTGGCTTCAGTGTGTTGATAATAATATGTTTTATAATATCCCAAAGCTGGAATATTTGCCGGTTGGTACCAAATTAATACAAGAAAGTGATAATAAAAGTATGCTTGGATCATTTTGACTTATTCCGCCTTAAACACGTAAGATTTTTTCTGAGTGCTAAAGTACGTACCTATGCTTCATTTTATACTAAGATTCGATATTCGGTATTCGATATCCAAAGAAAGAATTAATTCTCACATTTTCATACAACTTAAATAAATACCAAATATTACAATTCATACTATGCCATTTACCTAACTAGCTCATCATCTTCTTGCTCTTGTCCCATCTTCTTGGGGTCGGCGCAACACGTTTTTTTCTTCCATTCTCCTCTGTCAACCGTCACGCTATCACTTAATTCTTTATAATTCATATCATTACTCACACAATCCATACTTACCTAACTAGCTACTGGTATAATATCACAGTATTATTCTTTGAGACGCTTCACTACCTATATACGCATACACCCTTACATCTCACACTATTCGATGGAAAAAATCTAGTACGGCATTAAGTCGTGGCAAAGAGCCGAGGCAGTAGGTTGCCCTCTTTCAAGTCGCCTCGGAACACTTGAATACCCCCTACCCACACCCCTACCAAGGCATAGACTATGTTTATTTGCATCAGATATTTCTTGGGCAAATATTTGAAAAAAAAAACCGGTGACTGTAAATAATTTTTTGATGTGTAGAACTGTAGAAGTTTATTTAGGAAATAAATGGATTTTTTTTTTGTTTTAGTAAGGTAACGTTTTTTTTTATAACTTTTTAATATGTACACCAAACATCAAGTATTTGGTGTACAAGGTGGTTAGCAAAAAACAGGGTATCGTGATTTTGAATGTGCTGTCCTGGACAATACCCAACGCTGTGTTTTTTTCTTTACGCAAGCCCAGTCTGATGGTACTCTTAAGGATATAAAATTAACATTCAAATAAATAATCGTACAACTCATACCCAAACCCAACTTACACAAACTAACATAACCTTACAACACAACGCCAAAGAAAAATTCGCTAAACCGCATACGAAAATCGAACTACGCAGATCCGACAACAAGCGGTCTCTTATAACTTTTCCCTTTTAACCTTTCGTCCCCCCCTTGGCCCCGCGGGCCGCGGCCCGTCGCCGGCTCCCTCGGGAGGCGGTCCCCTGGGCCGGCATCGACTCCCCTGGTGCGCCCCTCCCCTGCCACCACTCAATACCGACACGCCAAGCGGACGCCAAAGATTAAGCAGGTGGAAGTGGTGTTTAATGTTAGGTGTTTTATAAACATTTTTTGTATTAAAATGCTGCGACTAGTTCTGGTTTGTCTGCTAGTTAAACTGCAATATCTGTCCAGCCTCGATTAGACCCTAACAAAACTTAGTAACCCACATTGTCAGCGGAGTTTATGTAATGATAGTTCCTGATAATTTCTTCGTATTTTGATTGAGTGATTATTTTTGTTTATGCCCAACACTTACCTCTCATTCCATCCACCACTCCAATTTATTTTTAAAGCAAATTGACCTTGTCGAAAATTCTAACTTTTCTTAGACACCGAAACAGTTTGTCGTATCTGCAGTCATCTAAATAACATCGTCGAGTTAATCTTTGCGTAACATGCGACGGGCCCATAACGGGCCCAGTTTTCGACTTGTTTTTCCGCGTGCTTCCATAGCAGGCGTTAATATTTCAGTGTGTACCAAATTCAAGGGTTAACTGTTCCCCGTCTACGTTGACGGTGTAAATAGACCGAACAATTGAACGATTTCTATTGTGATTAAATAGGAGTTGGTACATGATTTGTGTATGTTTTGGTATTTAGTTTTTGCAGTGTTGTTATGTTTATACGTATGTCAACAATGGTGATGGATATAATTCATCATTCATTCATCGGTCTGTTGGTAGAAAAAGTACACATTTTGATAGAACTCTTTTAAAAGTCGCACCAAAAAGCTGTTGTATAGGCACATTAAGTACCATAGGTCATGCCATTGTACATATTAATAAGAACGGGAACCTTCAAGAAATAATAAAGAACATAATCTATTTTGAACCGTGCACTGATCACACTGCTAAATCATCATCTGCCTAGCCTTTTCCCAACTATCTTGATGCCGGCTCCCAGTCTAACCGGATGCAGCTGAATACCAGCACACACTCACACTCACACTTGATCACACTGCTAAATGAACATGAATAATTTACAATTGCTAGCACAAGCACTTCTATATCCATAATTAACTACAAAACTGCACTTGTAACTGACTAACGCATATTTTTATGTCCTAATTTTTATTTTCTTCCCAATCTCTGACATTGTAGTTCGAGGTATAGCTGCACTCATCGATTTCCATCCATGGTTCGGGGACTTTCACTCTTCCTACAATGCTTCCTATACATATGTATATAGAAGGCTGTAAATATAAAGCACTGTAGTAGTTTTTCCAATGTGTCGAGTGAGGAGGGTATCGCGGGCGACGCAGCATCCCAGCGTCGTCATGGCAACGCGATAAAACCTCGCCTTTTCATAGCCCTCCGTAACAGTAAACGTTAGTTTCAGAGAATTTTGCTTCGACGGAAATTGTATGGTATTTATGTTGAACGCATATTGGGGATGGAGGATGCTTGAAAATAATGTTGTTTTTTTTTCTAAAGTGATTTTTAGGCTCTTGTAGTAAAACTTTCACTAGATAAATTCTAGTACCAGCTTTTGACCTTGACTTCGCCCGCTTCTACGTCGACAATTTATACAAGGTAGAACGGACACCGACTCGAAAACGGTTACCACGTATTCAGTACATCATTCTGAACACGCCCAGATAGAAATTTTTCATCGGTAATTTAAAAACAGCTGTTCCATACATTTGATCGTATGGGTATTGCAGTTTTTTAGGAAACAACTGGTTTTGTTTTTAATAACCGAAACATTATGTACGGAAATGTAATACCAGAATAAAACCTAACATCATATGAAATGCATTCAGCCGTTAAACCATGAAAAGGTAACAAACAGAACAACTTTCATATTTATAATATTAGTACGAATGAGGTTTTTAAAATAAACTTATAAGAGTCCCCCCGCAACTGAATGCTGTTGAGTTCGAAGCCTAAGCACTTACTTATTAACTTAATGTTATATAATATATATACTGGTTTTAGAATATGGCATTCCAAAAATTTTTATAGTTGTCACTAAAAAACCTGATATTTTTTCCTTCAACCGTTTACCTGATCTTTAAGTATCTGAAAATCCCGCATATACTGTAGTAGGTACTCTTTCAAATCTAAAAGCGCTTGCTCTCGGAGCCGAGTAGTTTCCAATTGACAATGTACCTACTGGAAGTCGGGGCAATCGCTCGCGGCTTGTAAGCGCCTTTGCCCCTCCCGTCTGCCAGAATTCTACTAAAATACTTGTTGTGGAGCTAGTCAGATGTATCTTGTTAACTTTGATTATAATAATATGTATTTATGTATTGTTAGGTCATGTGGTAGATAGAAAATAATGTCTGCGACTTACATATACTATGTAGGGAGTGTTCAAAGGATTTTCTGAATTATCTTTGTATTGAGGGAAATGTCTAGCTACTAAATTTACAAGAATTACGTAAACAGATTTTTTGAATTAGTAGTAGGAATACAAGATGCTAAAAATTTCGCGCGGTTTTTGACGCTGTTACAGACAGATCTTTATTCTTATGTATAATTATTCTAACTAATATTAAGCACACTGGGACCGATGCTGCACAACGCACGGGACGCGGATGTCAGTTGTTTTAATTATTAAGAACTATTTATGAAAGTTTCAACACCTCTATACAAATCAGTAGAAACAATCGGCGCGATCGATTTGATTCCGCATCCCGCACTTGTCTCAGTTTGACCAAAGCTTTAACATCACTGAAAGTGAGGAAAAACTATGGGTATGATCTGAACAATATTGCTACACGAATTAACAAGACGTGAGAATGTGTCGAGTTTTCCGTCTATTCTATACATTCATTCATCTACCTCCTAATAAGCGTCATAACCTCCTCTTAAATATTCATAAGCCCTAACTACCCGAAAAGCCACATGTACACAGTACACTTGAAATACACATACGACTATACGAACATACGAACATTGGTCTTTCGTGCACAATCAACATACAAAGACAAGGGCCAACATTACGGGGCATCACTTCATTGTGGGCACCGGTCTAATTGTAACTACACTCTTGGGCACTATCATCCGCTCAGCGCTCCGCCGGGTAGGCGTGGGCTACTAATCTTCGACCCCTACATACCAATACGCTTCACCAAACCCCCAAAAGAATTTCAAACTTGTCCCTCACAAGATAAAGTCGAAATTCAGTTGTGGATAAAAGGTCGTATCTGCAAACGTAGCGAGGGTTAACGCACACTATCAACTCATTAAATTGCATCGCCTTTTTAATGAGTCTGAAAGTGAACAAAGGATATTGAGCGCGATTACATTAAGTACCTAGTTGTAGTGTTAGAAAGGTAAGATAGTGTTTTGTGGACTATTTTCACGATGTTTCCTGGTTACTGTATTGTTGTTAAATGAAAAACTTTGAACGTTGTTTGGTGAAGTTGTTAGTGTTGGAATTTTGTCGGAAATACTTTTGTATGCCAATAATCGTGTTGTATTTGGTTTCAGTATAGATTAAGTTACTGATCTTGCTCTGTTTTGCTACAACAATACCAATTTATTTCCTACATAGATAATATGTAGGTAGCGCGTAGGGGTTAGCGCGGATGCTTTATTGGCCTAGTCAATAATGATGAAAGTACCGATGCGATCGTCATTCTTTGAGTTAATTAACTGTTTTATGAATACTAAAGTAGTAATTGTATCTCAGCTGGTAGCTGAGCGTGACAAGAGTTTTCTCCAAAAGATATACATGGAGGAAATAGTTTAGCTCAAAGCATCATTTTAACACTACCATCGTCCTTCACTCAGTAATTTAACACTCACTGACCCCTCACCCACAAAATGGTAACCTCATCACAGATAGTTTCCACCACTTACTTTTATGTAAATACATGAAACATTATTACATGGCTCCCTCATATTTACCCGGTGAATATGCTATAAAGTGATATCACGTGATCGTTTTCGGCCGGGTAATAGTTATAAATTACCCGGGTAGTTTATAAAAGCCGGTTAACCCGAGGTAAGCGGACAAGGAGTATAATTTATTATTGGGAAATTCGCGGGCGCGTATTTTCATACGCTATGCGGATCATGCTATACTTAATTGAAGTGGGTTTATTAAGTGTGTAAGGTTTTGTTCGTTCGCTAATAAAGTGAGTTTAGTTCAATCAAGACATGTGATAGATAGATATTAATATTATCTTATTGGTTTTCGTCCGTATTTGAGTTGTTTACACAATATCTTTATGAATTGCCTATAACTATGACAATCTGATGTATATGCAATGTAACTGTTTAAAGTTCTAAACTTATACTGTCACTTACGGGATATTTTCCGCGATTGTTCATGTTGATGTTGTTGTGATTGTTGTTGTTGTTTGTTGTTGTTTTAAACCACGAAAGCTTAAACGAGTGTTTGTTTAAAATTTTATCCAAACCCATCCAGCCATTTCAATGTGAAGAAGTAACAAACATACACACAAAGAAACTTTTGCATTTATGATATTAGTGTTATTGGCCTAGAAATGCATGGCGTATGGTAGCTTTAATTATTTTGATGGTAAAAACCGTCCTTATTAATACAACTAACTATCTAACCGTCTAGACCGCCAACGATTAATTTCTAGTTCTCTTTGAAAATGATCTTTTACCAATTTATAATGAGTGAATCTTATTGATCCACCAAAAATACTCAAATGACGATCTCGTTACATGCGTCTTTGCCACAGTCACTTAAAATAACAATTCAATATCGAAAAATATCAGAACCAAGGACTACTTTAAGATTTTCGTAAATTCAACATTTCTAACACAAATCACTAGATAGTTACCTAAACTAGTCTATATTATTGAGGCAGGGATGGATTTTTGGCAGTGGTATGAGAAATATTGGAGGCTGCAGTGCGCACTGTATCATATCCGCGAGAGGGACCCGCTGAGTTATTGTACCGGCCGTATACTCGCCAACTGAAGGGCTAAGGAACTTGAGTTAATATTTTTTTTTTTTACGGAAAATTACATGGAGAAAATTTCATACTGGTTTTATTTATTTATTTATTTATATAACAGTTTATGTACACACTAACATACAGAAAAGAAGAAAGGAACAGAAAAAATAGGTACAAAGGTGATGCGTGGTGATGTTTTCATTTTGAATGAAAATAATTATTTTTGCACGTTCAATTTTGATTAAATTTTTAAGTTATTGTCAATTACCTACTACACAATTTTCTGCTGTTATGTTAGTTTTCCCAATCTTTGTTTCTTGAGTAAACTTTTTTTTTATGGATGTACTTATTATCAGCTGTATCAGATAAAACATGGATTCTGAAAAATCTAGTAACTAAAGCTTTTAATAATTAATTATCTTTTGATCGACTCTTCACGTGACCAGAGGGCGGGCCTATGTTTTGGCCAAAGAATCAGCATTGCCATCCAACGTGGCAATGCTGCCAGCCTTCTGGGCACTTTTCCTATTGACAGCGATGCGGACGAATTTTTTGAAGCCCTGTAACCCTTTTCTACGTACATATTTATTCCTATTATTTTTTTAGATGTTCTTATAATTTTAAGTTAACCAAGTATAAATAATTATTTATTTCTTTGAATCATATACCTAACTACAGACTGACACTGATAAGCTGAATCCAAGAAGAGATAGAAAATATACATTTATTAATAAGACAAGGAAAATCATCAATCAAAAATTTCAAAGCGTTATGTGAGCGACTGTACCAGATGCTTTACATTCACGGGCCCTACTGGGTATTTATCACTAGAAACTTTTAAGGTAAGCATATTTACGTCCCTTTAGTAAAAAAATTTGATAAAATGTTATCCATATAAGTAGACAATTTTGATATCGAAATATGAATTAGTTCTTTTTCTTTTGCATAATTTCTATTATCAATTTTACAACTACAGGAAGATCTATTTAAAATTATAAACAATAACCAGAAGAAAATGTTGTAACAAAACAACCCGAAAGGTATCTACCGAAACCAAAACATAAACGTTATATCGCCGATCCTACCAAACTGCTCTATCAAAATATAACGACTACGATAAAAACGATGGAAAAGAAACCAAACGTTTCCGACGAATTTCCAAAGATCGTACAATAACGGTGTTCACATCTCTTTCTTACATAAGTGTAAAGTATATGTCTATCTTTTTTTAGCGGGACTTTTCCGTTTTATAGGCAAGTCGATAATATTTGGACCGCTCCACGAGATATGAGTGTTAAATATTTTATGATGTCCAGTGCAGACTTCAGAGTTTGAAGTCGAGCACGATCTTGTAAAGCCTTGTACGTTGTACAACGATACGCCGACCGCAATTTAACTGCCGCTTATCTTATTGCAAACATCTATCAAGTTTAACCTCAAATTTCTATTACACAACTTATTTTGTCTTTAAAGACAGCTACCATTTATACCAGAGACGGCAGTTTCATCTGCTGTGGAAACTAAATCGTCTCTGATTTTAAATAAAAAGTACTGAAGTCTAAAAACAACCACTATCAGCTATTAAATCTATTCATTCGATCTACTTAATTACTTACAACTCAGTTTTTTGTCACGTTTGTCTCTTACAAACTGTCTTGGCGTAATGTCATTAATCTTAGGAGGCTGGCAGCGCAGCAAACGACCTCCCGTTAAGACCCTCCATGGGCTGGGTGCCCCGTAATATGCTTATACAGCCAGAACACGGAATTACTAAACACCAAAACCGTACAAGCCAAACACAACCTTCCACTAATTGCTATTAGTATCATTAACGCTTGTACAATCCACCGCCCCTTCCAACCTTTGGCCGCGATGCCAAATAGAAAATAAGAAAATAAAGGAATCCAAGCGCGAGAAAAAAAGGTAGTACGTAAGATGTATTTTTTCGCAGAGAAGCGTGTCGGTAGCATTGTTAAATATATCGTCCAATCAGTATCTCGGAACGAGGAGGAATTAGCGTTTCGAAGTGAACGACGGAGCGACGAATCCTGGTCTACCCTTTTATGCGGCGCAGCGTAATAAAAAAAAAGAAATCTTATTTGAATTTGGAAGACGAATTAAAAAAGAAAATGAATTCTGCACTAATTTAAACAGAGAGAGTTTCTAGACGATTTTCGGGGATCGGTCCAGCTTAATTAATGCATTAGAGTTGAAAGTCCCGACGACTCTTCATTTATGCGGGCGAACCATCCATTTTACTTTGTGTTTAACGTTTCATATCCGTAATAAGATTAAATTATAAAAATTTGATAAATATGAAAGATTTCTTTTAAAAGTTTAACAGATATTATTGAGTAGATACGACCACTGTAGGTGTCAGTACTAACAGCATTTTATATGTCCCCAAAAACTAATCAGAGATAAGAGGACGACCTCCCCACATTGATCCTTAGCCATCAGAAAGGTTACGAAGGCACTTCATCTTCATTCGGGAATCCCTTTAAGGAATCGTATCAGTTGTAATGAAAGCTAATTCTTTCATTAACTCTCCGTGACAACGGGAAAAATGTAAGACAAACGAAAACAAATGTAGAGGAACTTTCGATAAGTAAATGTTTATTTCTTTAGAATAGTTTTTTACATTTACGATGTTTTAGATACTTTTTAAATGTTATTAAAGATTACTTATCAGATTAATACGATAATCGTTGTGAAAAACTAATCAAAGAAAGATTTATCTGAATAACTTTTTATTTCAAAGATAATTAAATTATTTACAAATTACAAAACTATAATAGTAATAAATATGTACACTTAAAAGGGTTACAGGGCGTCCAAAAATTCGTCCGCATCGCTGTCAACAGGTAAAGTGCCCAGAAGGCTGGCAGCATTACCAGCATTACCACGTTGGATGGCAATGCTGATTCTTTGGCCAAAAAATAGGCCCGCCCTCTGGTCACGTGAAGAGTCAAGAAAGATTAAATTAAAGTCTCTTACACCTATAACATCTTGGACCCTAATTATTTAACCTTTAGTTCTATACGACAATAAACAAAAGGACGAGCCTTTTGCCCTATTACGCGAGACTCGAACAAAACTGACGAAATGAGTGGACTATAAGTACACGTCTGTTTAACTCTTCTGGGCAGATCTAATTGTATGATCTACAGAATGTTTTAAATGATCTAAAACCACAGAATCTTCTTACATCAACTGTTTTATTTTGCACGTACAACCCTGCATCCTTACTGCAATATATCCGATTTATCAAATATATAAATCGTAACCCGATCTGACAAGGCGTTAATGGGTAGCTCAATGCAATTTAATCTACCCCAGTTGGCGTATAACCGAATTTCTTCCTTATACGCACATTTTAGCGGAGAAAAAAATGTTTAGGGTTTTCTCCGTATGGGATGTTGAGTTGGTTAGCATAGATTTTGTTTTTTTTTGTGGAAACCAGCTTTGATTTTTTTCTTATAATACTTGGCTGTACAGTAATCCATTTAAAATTCCATAAAAAAAGTTTTTGTCTGCAGAAACACTAGGCTTTTTGACTGGAGCTACTAATCTCATTGCAAAAACAAGGGAAGTCGATAATTAACTAAGAAGTGACTTTTAGAATTGTATTTTTTTAATCCTTCCTTTTAAGTTTTTCTTCTTATACAGCGTTTGAACAGCAGTATTGGATGCTAATCCACCCCATATCACATCGCCCATCTAGTGCGCGAAAGATGTGTATCTAATATCAGCCGTGCACCCCCCGACATGTGAAACTAGCAATATAAAGTGAAAATTGAATTTACAACTGACAATTGAAGAAGGCGCTTCCATCAAAGGCGACCCCTACGACATGTTTGCCGAAATACATTTTAAAAGAGCTCTCTATTCCTATAAAGAAGAATTATTGCGTTATATCGAAAGTGTACGTAAGTGTACTTACTTCAGAAATCAATATCTGTGGCAGTTTTTGTTTTAAACGTCATATTTCTGTAAAATATTGTAATAATTTAACTAGTTCAAAACATTATCAAGATACATACAAGTTTTTTTTTGCTAGCGGCGTATAGTAACCAAATTTTAACTTTCTACGAAAGTTGCAGTAATAAAAAGTATGGCCAACCTTTTAACACTTCTCACGATTTCTTTATCGAAGTAATATATGATCCGTGTTTTATTTTCATTTTCTCCAAACTTTGACTCTACGAAAAGAATTCGTTCTTATAATCTTACATGAAGTTAACCTACTGTTAAACTAATGAATCCAAACAAACACTTGGTATCCCATCATAAGACAAGCGAACAAACACACAAGCAAACCACGCTAATGCAATTTACAAAGCAGCCAATCACGAGAGTCAGCCACATTGTTGTACAGTCGCCGTCAAAGAGCCAAAGGAAGCTCAGTGTTCCTTAATAATTAATTGGCGCTTAAACGTGCTGACGTCTTGGAGCCCCTAAGGGGGGCACTAACAGCTCCTATGCATATGCTTGCTATCCGTAAGTGGAGATGGGTTTGCTCATGTTTTGAATTTACAAATAGTTATACGGAATGAGATTTCTGTTGATAGGTGAGAAGTTGGGTTTTGTGTTCGATTGCGTTTGGTTGAAGTTAGAATTGTTTTTGTCGAAAAATGGAAATAGCAAAAATTACTGATGTTGGTTCAATTTTCAGCTTCGAAGAATGAACTTTTCCATTTTCGCTCAGTTTTAATAAAAGTCAATTAGTGGAAAATATTCCAAATCATTTGAAAACAAAGTACTCCCTTCAAAAAATTTGTAAAAAATCTTAATGACAAAAGTCACTATCATCAAGCTAATGGACATAAAACTGTGGTTACGCTGTAACAGGGTCGATTCAAGCCCCAATTAACTAAACGTAAAATTGAAGAAGATTGGAGATACTATCAATCAAGTAAAAGCGCATGATTACATAAAATCTAGATAAACAAATGAATGGGCCACTCGTATAAATTGAATCTAAGTGATGTTTTGCTTTTTGTGGTTTTCGTGATAGAAGATTAAATTTTAAACGGTTTATTGACGGAGAGTAGGTAAAAATACTTTCAATGAAGAATTGTACTTTACACATACATTTAACAGCACTCAATACTGATCTAGTACTGAAATACTTACTCGTAACGGGAATATAGAGAACATGAAGATTTTAGATGCAAATCCTAACTAAGTATAGACCATGATGCTGCATATTAAATCAGAATCGTAATTTCCTGTAGGTATCGTTTTAAAATCTTCAAGTAATGTTAAAACTGCATAATACTAAACATATTCCGAAGGATGTTCTAGTGGAGATGTTTGAAAATAATGCCGCGTCCGAACAGCGAGACCTTACTACATCACCGACAGAATAAAAGTAACAATTTGTTTGCTATCTGACCCCAACTCACGCGATGTCATCATAAAAGCAACAATTAACTTTAGTTTGTTTTACTACCAAGTACTGGGTGTGTTTGTCTTCAAAGAAGATGTCACGCGTGAATTTGTATTTAAATTTAATGACGCTTTTACATTACCGCTTTTATTACCAACACTAATGAACGAATAGAAATAAAACCAGATATCTGGCGTAAACTCACAGAAAAAATACACTCTTCTCAAAATATAAATTACAAAAGAAACGTCTATTATTAGGTACGCCCAATATTATTTAAGCCTCGCCAATATAGCAGTATTACAGTTGAAATTCTCAACGAGTGGTAGGAAAGAGGGCGGATGATAAAACCCCGTCACTAATTAAATGGGCCCGAGACGTCCTATTCTTAATAGATTTGTCGCTAATTTGAAGTAATTTTGTCGAGCTCAACGTTATATAAACCGTCGAATAAAATTTAATTAGAAATCATATTTGGAAGAATTAATTATTCTCGTTTCGTTGAATATTAAAAGACGAATTGAAATATCTGAAAAATACAGAGAGTTTACAGCGGTTTTATACGGCGTAGGTGTGTTTATACGAGGTGGTATTACGTAGGTGGTGGTAAAATAGCACCATAGATTAGATCCTACATTGGGTTCGGACTAGTTGCAATTCATCATTATTATTCCAGACAATTTATCAAGCGGTTGGCTCGCCGCGCCCGACCGGATCGCACATTCTAACGAGATGGTGAATTTTCACCGAATAATTTGCGAACCGACGAATCACGTATTGGAATCGGGAATGAGGTCGGAATTGAGATAGAAGACCCGAACATTGTGGAATAAAAGGAGCTTCCAGTAAAAGATTTGCGTTGAAATATAATAGAAATGATCATAATTAATGAACGTTGAAAAGAAATACTGAGTCATTTTATCGAAGGATAATTTATGAAATATAAACTACTGCTAAATTAGGTTCATATGACTTTTCCCGTCGTTACTGGAGCGTCTACAGTCAGAGGGTCGATGCGATTACGGGAGCTTATTACTGCGACTTTATCATATTTCAATTTACGATCACCACCCAGACTTATCGAGTAGAAAATCAGGGGGGCAACCAATACGCAGATATAAATCAGAAATGAGACGTCTCATTACCGAAGTAATATGATTTATTGATTTTGTACCATATTTCACTAATACAGAATGTTCGTTTACGTTGCTTCCTTATAGAGAAGACACAGAATATCCATGTAAATTATTTAAAATTTAATGCGCAGGATAAAATTCATAAGCTATGAAAGTTAGCCGCTAATATTACGTAGGAATTTTAAGCCGAACAGTAGCATTAGATAAGTCGGCGGGCAAGAAAATGCTTGGTCGGAGGGAATAAGAAAACGGTCCTAGTTGTTAAGTCTTGCACAGTTTCTGTCGCTATCTCGTGGATAAGAAGCCTAATCACCAGTCGTCGTGTCTGTATCGGGCCGAGCGAAGCGCGCGAGTATTCCCCAGGGTACTCTTTTGGGACCAGTTTTCTTTTTTGGTTTACATTACACTGTAAGTGTGCCGAATTCTTTTGTTGCCGCCTCCGCTTTTTGTACAGATTTGTGTGATTTGTATTGTGTTTACTTGTGTTAGTATCGTTTTAACGGGATAGGTAGCGTAATTTGACGTGCAATTTATAAAATGTAGCAGCAGTTTGGATAAACTGGATACTGAATAGAGACTATTCAAATATGGATGTGATATTAATGCAGGTAAAACAAACTTCTTGTAAGGTTTTCTGAATCTTTAGAACAAAACGAGTCACACCTAATGAAAAGCACAGTTAAATAAATTCCCCTTTCTCTGAGAACGGAAGAAAGTGCAAAGCTATTAATAAAGGGACTTATGAAGTTATGGAAACTTTCTCAGTGTAACTGCAAACCGAGCCGTTCCGAAGTCGTGCACCAATAAACTTGTAGTTGGTAACTATGTGTAATATAAATTTATAGTTTCACGTTAACACTGTTTTTCAGCACACGATAATTTCTTTAGAACAGAAACCAACGAAACAAATAGTGGTTATAAAAATAAAGAAGGGTCCAATGAAGGTAGTCTTGAAAGATATCTAGATAAGTATCAAAACAAAAAAGGTAATAGAGATATCAGACGGTAAAGGAATTTATTTGGTGAGAAAGCGAGAGCGCGGCGCCGCGGCGTGTCTAATGAGATAATATAATAGCCGTGATTCCCTCACACCGACGTTTACAAACCGAAAATCACCGGAAAACTGCAGCCGATAGAAACCCACCTTTAACGTTAACGTAATTTTAATTTGGAATTGGGATTTTGCGTTCAGAACTGCGGTGTTTGGGAAAATTTGTCAACAGCAAATGTGGGTTTTATTTTGGTACTTGTGTAACAAGCTTCCTCGCTGTGTTATTTTAAGAGGTATGGTTACATGACTGAAGATTAACCAGTTCATAATCATTTGAAATCACAAACCATGCTCCGATTTATTACAGCAATCTTTGCTGTTGACACGCTAGAAAAGACAGTTTAGCATGATGTTATGCTCATCTAGTACTCTAGTAGGTATCATTAGTACATGCCACAAGACTTGTTTCAGCCCTTTTAAGAACCATTCAATCGCTTTAATTCCAAGTTATTTTTATCTTGCTCCGAGTCCTACATTTATACCCAAAATATGTCTCTATCAAACCGGCAGCACAAGAGGGTCATATCGAATTGGGAATCGATTTTGTCGCACCCGAAATAGGGTGTAAAGATCCCATTGTAATATAGATGTCGGCCATATGTCGATAGAGAACGGACTTTTTGCCCCTTTTAGTACATTTGTCATTTAAAAAGAAGCTTGATGGTATTGATTTTCTGTAACTGAAATTACTAACATCACAAGACTGATGAAGACATCGGTTTTAGAATTTTCAGTACCAGTTATAGAATCAGTTTAAACGAAATGAGTTTTCTAGATCATCATCATTTTCCTGCTCTTATACCAATTTAGTTGGGGTCGGCGTAACATGTCTTCTTCTTCCATACTTCTCTAATTATTATTCATACTAGCTTTCTAAGTTTTATGCATTTTCAGAAATGACTCTGTGTTCACCTATCAAAATCGTCTGATGATGATATAATCTACAGTATTAAAACATTTATTATCGATCGCTAACACTCTCACGCTCCTTACTCAATTAACGACACCCCCAATTCAAAAACAAACTTTTAAAATGTTCCTTAATCCTTTAATAGCTATTCCAGTCACAATATGTTTAACACAACAATCTAGTTTGTCGATTAAGCCCCTCATACATGGTTCGCCTTTAAAACCCAAGTGCGACAAAACATCTTAATCATTACGGTTCATAAAATTCTTAAGTGATTGCGTAGGGGACGGTTTGCGTGGGTATGAATTGATTTGGTAAAGTCCATCTTCTTAAGTACCTGGCCAGTAAACGGTAGTACTTATTGGTACAATATTGAGGGGTGTTTGAAATGATTTTAAGTGTAGTTGATTGTTTTTTTTTAATTCATTTGTTTTTATAAAGGATATGGCTATTTTAGTGGATAAGGGGATGGGATTGAAAGCTAATTAGTTTTAAAAACTATCAGATTTTAATTAATTTTTCATTATCTAACCTTGTAGTTTAAGGAAAATTCTGTAAAATGTTTTCACACATTACTTCGTTTTTTTTTTAAATAACTTACACTTTTAGAAAAAAATATAATATATATATATATATATATTATATAGGTATATACTTCAAACGTGCGTCAAATTCAATAGAACCACACAAAAACCAAAAAAAATAAACCTATTCAACCATAAAAATTACAAACAGATAACCTATTTCAAAAAACATATCGAAAAAATGTCCATAGCTGACAACAGTATCGCATAAGTTAATAGTAGAGTCGGCCGGGCACGCGGGCAGAGATAATGAAATTGTGTACAGAAGCGCAACGAGCCGCGAGCGTGTCTCGGCCAAAAATCCACTTAACAAATTGCTGCTGATTCGTAGGGTTCTGGATTGTTGCCTGCTTTTACCGTTACGTCAATTATTCGCCGTGTTATCGATACAGGAATGGTTTAGAGTGTTGTTTCGAGTTTTGTTTCCGATTCTGTAGGGATGGGAAAATTGATTTGGTATAAAATTATTTCGGCAATATGAAAGATTTCTGCTTGGTAGCCTCAGTTTATTGCTAGTGTTCCTTTTTAGGTAAAGATTGAGTTTGCAGCAGTGTAATAATTAACAAAATTAACTAACAAAATCGGTCTGCTCGTTTATAAGTAATTAACAAAGTATAAGTAGATGCAAACAACGAAAAACTAATCCATCATTGAAAAGTACTCTAATAAAAATTACACTAAACGTCTAACAAAAAGTATGCTACTCATAAAATAACTTTTATGATAAAACCTTCATTTGCTAAGTAAAAAGACTATAACGATGACGCATGCATAAAATAATTAAACCATTGGAGAACGTATCATTTCGCTGGCAGCGACACTGCAAAAAAGTGAAACAGAAAAAAAACAAATTGCAAAAAACACGACTGTAATGAATTCGGTGTTGGGCGTTTCGCACGCAATTGCACAATTTCAATTATCGCATTAGTTCGCGAGTGTACTGTGGGCGAGGCACTGTACATGAATGGCTGATGGATATTGCTGCGTGTACTAGTGACTTGTGACAGTGATAGTACTTGATGCTTGACGTTAACTCGTGTAAATTGTATGTAGTTTTAAGTGCACACAGTGTTTTGGAAAAGAACCTTTTGAAAATAGCGCTTGCATTTCATATTTTGATTGGCCGTTGTGTTCTGTCAGATATCTGGTTTATTTATTTGCAAATTGTGAGAGTCGTAGGTACTGATGATGATCAAAAGCTGTGTTAAGTCCAAAAACAATTCCCCACTCCACCAATCATAAACGACAATAAATATTCATAAAAATATCCTTTTATCTGAAATTTTCCGTCTAATAATGAACATCAAAAACCCGAGTTTAATTTAGATACATCAAAAGCTCAAAAAATCACAAGTTTTATTGGTGGTGAGGGAGAATTTTCACGATCAACTTCATGCGCCGAAAAGCAAAGGAAAGTTGGCACAAAGGCAACCGTTGATTTTTTTTTTGTTTCCAAGGTAGAAAAAAAATTTGAATCGAGCGAATTACAAAACCGACGCGCGACGTTTGGTGTGTAGGGTTGGCGAAGAGGTATTAGAGAATTACCTACCTGTGTTTTAGGATTTACAATATGTACCTGTATTGCTGCAGGCCCAGAGGGAGATGACGAGATGAGCTGGACTCTTTCGCAAAGTATTGACCTACAATCGCACTAGATCTCGAAATATGGAAGGAGGGAAGGGATGCCTTTGCCCTGCAGTGAGACAATATAGTCTAATAATAATAAACTGTATCGTAAAAAGACACAGAGCACATTGCAATTTTATTTGTTTTGTAGTTTAGAACGCGGTATAACAATAGGGCACATTTCCGCAATCGAAAATAAGTTGATCTGTCTTAAAATACAGTCCCGTTCTGAAGAATTATATAGTGTCGAGTTTATACGTCCTTTGCTCTTGCACATAAAAATAAACTTTAATTGAGAAAGCCTCTAATCTGGGGAAAATGCTCCACTTAATATTTTTATAAAAATGTTGAATAAAGGTTCTCACTTACTCAAAACATAATCGCCAACCCTAAATTTCAAATATCGAACGACGTACCGAACGAGAGACGCCTATCTCTATTGAATTCCCGAAAAAGGCCGAAAAATAAAAATAAAAAATATATAGAACGCCCCGCGACCCCTCGTATCAATAGTGGTGGCAGTCGTGGTAGCTCTATTGAAATTTTCGGATATTTGTCAGCCTGATTAGCTGCCGCTCCTCCCGACACTGTTCTACATCAGGAGGCTGAATGGCTCAGCGTGAGACCGATGTGAGCGCAATTTTGTGCTAGCTTTTGTTTTTATTGAGTTGTTTGCGGGACCCGATTGACGCTTGCCGAAATGTTTGTGGGTATACCTTTACTTTTAGAACATATAGAAATTGCCGGAAATAGTGCGGTAATATTTGAGTTTTGATTTAATTGGCCCTATTGCTGTTTGGTTAGGGTGAATGATCTTGCACAATACATTGAGTTTTTGGTAGTACCGTACGTAGGTACGCCTCTTAAAATGTTGATAACCGAGTGTATAATTATTACTTGCTTCGGTGGAGGAAAACATCGTGAGGAAACCAGTATGCCTGAGAAATATTTCTTGACGGCATTTAAAGCCAAGTCAGGGGCCCTTGGGAGGCATAAACTCAGACACCAGGTTAGGCACTAACCACACGATAATGAAAGAAGAAAGAACCGACGATTTAATTTGAACTGTGATCATTGAACCATTCAAGTAAGTATATTATTTTTAGCCACTTCATTGCATCTCTCTCTCATGCCAAAGGTTATCAACCACATTTCACACGTCAAAATGTAAAAACAAATTCCACACATCAACAAGGTCGACCAAAGAGCTTTCAATAAAATTTTCCTTAACAAAAACTCCGCCATAGATATCTGGCAGCAACGATCGCAATAAAAACACAATGCAAACCGCGAGAGAGAGCCTCAAAAGTTTTATGTATCGCGAAAATGCATTTGCCTCCAGAAAGTTCGAGATTGCCGTCATTGCAGCCTGATGAATCGCCGCGAATTGTGGAATACGAAATTTTAACAAACGCCACTACCTACTCTATTGTTTTTGTGTTGAATTAACTTTGCGATTCATTTTGGTTCCGTTTCGAGTTTTGGTTGATTAATTGAGTGCGCTGTGAAAACCCTGTTTGTTTGGAAGAGGTGTCAGGTAGATTGCTCTTTTTCGATTTAGACATAATTATTGCCTGCTTAGACAGATTCTGCCTAAATTACTCAACTGATGTCGCGATTTACGTGGTCAACTCCTGGACTCAACTTATTTGATAAAACGATATAATATTTTACCATCGAACGACACATAGAGAGATTCTCCAGTCCTCGCTTTACAAATTGTTCACTATTGTATGTGAAGCTAATTAAAATTAGTTGAAAGTAAATTGATAAAATGCTGTTATTGCATATTATTTATAATTTAAAAATTCACTCACCGATCAATGATTACTGGATCTGAAGGCGTTTCGTTTCTGTTACCACAACTCTTCTTGTCACAGCACCGACTGTAAACAAAAGATAATATTAGAAAAACATTCAAAGAGCTAATTTATCTCAATCATTGACACGACGAAGGTATTCTGTACTACAAATAATTTTTTACCTAAAACAAACATCCAAAATCTATCTTTAAAAATAGGTTCGTCAAAAATAACATCAGCAAGTACAATGAAGTCACAATATTGGGACACATTAGGGCGATCCCCTGTACCTTTAGCAGAGCTCTCTTTAAGGGATACCTTTTCGTTTTGGGAATAAAAATCAATATATTGCTAGTAAACATACTCGAAGAGTTTAGATGCATTATCTCACTCACATAATACGGACGATTTGTAATGGTTATAGAAGAATTTTGGTAAAAGTAGTTGTGAATTACCTACTGAAAAGCCTAAAGATTACGCCTTTATTTTTTTCTTGATACTTGGGTTTTACAATAACTTCCATAATCAACATACAATACCTAAATATTATAGAATTTATTTCATTTGGGATTTCTTGGGAATGTACCAGGGAACAATTTCTAGATTACAATTTTTGGGAAATTATTATAGAAAGTAACTAGGATATTCAAAATTTAATTACGGCAGTACATAATAATTAAGTTTGTTTATTTTCGCTTGACTGTCATAAAATGCTAGACATACCATAATTCTTCCTATTTAGTAAGTTCAAAAACTAGGCAACAACAAAAAACAGCGTTGTCAAACGCCGTATCCACGCTAAGCAAACAATACGCTGCACGCGCCCTACCGGGGGCTCCTTGACGCAAAGGGCAAAGACATTGAAAGGACAGACTCCCTAGAGACTCCTCCCCTGAAGACGAGCGAGAGGGACACACATATCGAAGAAAAAGAGACCACAACACGCAGTCTAAGGTGGAATAAAATTTTAATTGCTCACACTGACATGGACTAGTATCGTCACACACCCATACATTGATATTGTGGCGAGACACAGTACCTTTACGAGCGGAAAAACCACCCCAAACAAATGGTTAAATTAATAAGAACGCTCATTTCTTTGTTCGCCTGGCCGTAATTAGGAAGTTACAAGATGTGTCTGTTTGTAAGTGTTGGTGCTTGCTTACATTTGTATTGCTTGTAGACTGTTTTATTTGGATTAGTCTAATCATTCTATCGTCAAAATGATCAAAAGTAAGTTTTGGCAAACGTTTATGACAACAGTAGCTTTTGCTCGCGGTTTAAGCCGTGTCAATGTTAATTTTTCTCTAGGGGTATGTATTACAAGGATAAAAATAGGCATCCTATGTCCTAGTCCAGGTAATGGTATACATGTATGCCTTTCATCAAAATCCGTCCAGCCGATAAGGCGAGAAAATGTGATAGACAAACGAGAGTTTCGACTACAGCTTGTTTATGGATCCTCTTTACTTATTATTATCTATCAGAAAACTGTTTTTTTTTTGTGGTAAAACGTTATAAAAAAGATATAAAAATATTCTTAAGGATTGTCAGTTACGTTAAAAGAAATAACCCGCCTTTTTAGAAGGACGATATCCATACATTATGAGCAATTGTAAAAGTATTGACACAGTCGTATCTTGAATGGCCACAAAAGCCTGCCGTTTGAAGAAACATGACCGTGCAATAATATTTTGGGAGTCAATATTTATGACAAATGACTATCGCTACCATTTTCTACGAAACAGTGTGTAGCTTTTTTTTGTGATTATGTCATTTTCAAATATAGAATTCGAATGTGCCTCTATGGTGTCAGCCATTTTGGATGCCAGTTATAAAGATTTTATACGCCGTACTTTTTCAGAGGTAACTTCTAATAATTTGTATTTTGCAGTGGCGAAAAACCTTTTGTTATAGTACGGTTTGTTTTTTATTAGAAAAATAACCAAGAATTTATGAATATAATATTTTAAATGAAAAAAATATTAAATTTATGCTTACCTGCACATAACTTCGTGTGTTAGTAAAACCCTGCACATTTCTGGATTCTTGTCTTGACCTTCATAGACGATAGGCTGAAACCAAAACAAACATTAATATTCTTGCTGAACAAAATTTTCATTTAGTTACTTACAAATAAATCTTAAATTCTAAGTTAAATAATTTTGTAATAGTTTGAACTCATGAGTCAGCAGTTCCCATTAATTACCTAAATTATAAATTAGGGACGTGGTACAAGATAATAATTATGATATAATTTAATTAAAAATCGACGAAAGATAACAAAATGGGCCATCTTCATCAAGCTATTACTTTTGCTAATTCATGCACCCCCGCATGCATAATTATTGCATTTTATTATCTAAACCAAAAACTTATTTGCATAATTCCCGCATTGAATTCACGAAGCTGATAACGTTTTTAAAATCGATTTAAACGCGTTCTTTATTACTCATTTTATAACAGATAAAAATAGAAAGAAAACTACAAAAACCCTGAAATAACAACTCTTTTACAATTTTCTTTGAAGAAAGTTTTCGAAATCACACTACTGCAGGAAAATATTCTCTGGTCTTAGTTATTTTCATATAGCAACATGTAGCCCTAACACGTGTACCTACAGCGTACAGTACAGCGTGTTCATCTATTAATATCTAATTACTTGAAACCCCAAAAGATAGAGGGTAAAAAAATATTGTTAAGTGATCTGTAATGGATAATTTTTTTCACACGAATTGCATTTCTAAGTAACTTACACACATAACTTTTGCTTTGGTACCAACATTTTAATTCATTTGTTTATAAAAATCAAGTTGTGACGTATATATCTGAAATCTGTCATAGTTGTGAGGTATTTCACGCGCGTATTTTTAAAACGTTTTTTTTCCTAAGTTACGATAGGTGGCTCTCTACAATTTTGTCGTTGGAATCGTTATTCAATTAGTTAACAGATTACATATGGATTAGCATAGTTAAAAAAACCAAAAAGTAAACAAAAATAAAAAAGGATAACAATAACAATGACGTCACGTGACGTCATTGAGGTAGTAACTTTATAATAATTTTTAGTCTACTCGTACATACTTATCACAAACAGAGTCTCAGCTGTTTGTTTAGTTTAAGAGTATCGGCTAACCAAAACAAACACTTGAAAACGGGCGCAAAAAACGCCCACTCAAACGGGTTTTGTTCGGTTCGTTATGCGCAACGAAAACGAAAGGATGACTCCTTTCGTTTCAAATAACTTGGACAGTGGCAGTATATCTCTTTGGTTCTTTCTCCTAGACTCTGTGCAAGTTTGAGCAAGATAGATACAGTTCTTATAAGCAAATTTATGTCAAAACCAATGAATGACAGTGATAACCGGGCCTTACCGGCCCGATCAACATTTGGGTAAAATTTTAAATCGGGCCGTAGCGGCCCGACAACATCGCAAGAGTTGGCATATTATATTCGCATTATATCTTCATTTCATTCAATGTTCAAACAAAAAAACCTTGTTTCCCTAAAAATAGCACATGTCTGCTTCCAAAAATATCTTTAACTATTTGCACAACTATTACTTACACATCCACCATAACGCCGAGCCCCCTAAATCCTAAATAGATTTTTCATCCCTGACAAAATATTTAATTGAATATGAAACAGGGGGTATTATCGTCTTTTGTACCATGGATTTATAAGGACTTTGCTTTGTATATTGTAATAGGTATCTAAGGGTCATACAAAAGTATTTAGGAAACCCAAAATAGCTTTGGGGTCGTATTTTCTGCATTTGGCTTAAGCATAAGTAAGGGGATGGGATCAGGTGTTGTTGTAAATCAAATAGATTTTGTATAACTGTGTTGTGCAGTTGGTGTAATCAATAGTCGTAATGACTGGATGACGGAAATAATGACTTGGTACATGACAAAAAAAAAAACTTTGTCACGTTACTGAATAAATCACTGATGAGAAGATATTTCTGGACATAGGCACTAAGTTACTGACATTACATCAGAGATAGCAGTAGGCTCAGAAAAACTTCGTATAAGTAGAGCATCGTCTGGGTCACTCATACCAACATAACAGTTTCTTTCTAAGACGCGATTAAACAGCAGTGCACGGGAACAAATCTGCTATTGTCAATGATTGGTCAAATAATCGACTATATCAAGATCCCGCCATTACCATTGTGCTTAAAGCTTCGCAGTCCCAAATTCATATTGCTCGCTTTTTCATTCAGACAAAGTTTTATTAGCAGACTTGGGGCTCATATGGTGGTCCTGTATCATACATTCGGCATTCAAATAAAACAAAAACAAAACGCCTAACGATGCCAAACATTATGTTAAAACAAACCGAAAATGTCATCCTTATCAGCAACCTTCACCAACTTACCAAAGTACAAACATGTTTCTTACATTTCTTTAGCAAGAAACTAAGAATAAAAACACTAGGGCCAGATAGTGGTGTGAACTAACATTTTTCAAGTTCACTTGTTGAAATGAGACGTTCCCCTAGGATGTCTGGGGTCGATGCCGCACTGGGCATAGTCCGTCGCATGGGATTCAATCTCTGGGGAATTTGTAGGGACTTAAAAAAAATTATGCTTAGTTATGCTAGTGTGGTCTGTGGTCTCATATTTTGGTAATTAGTGATGTGTTGTGGAAATTTTGAATGTAATTTTGTGCTGTGTTGATTGAAAAGTATCATGGAGGAAAATGTATTTTAAATATCCACTATTTGATTGAAGTATTCTTCAGGATAATTACTTTTTTCAGCTTAATGCGGTGGGCGTTTTTAAAGGCTTCGCCATGTATAAATCCCTTTGGACGGCTAACAAGAGAATCTAAAACATAAGTTATGCTAGTGTGGTCTGTGGTCTCATATTTTGGTAATTAGTGATGTGTTGTGGAAATTTTGAATGTAATTTTGTGCTGTGTTGATTGAAAAGTATCATGGAGGAAAATGTATTTTAAATATCCATTATTTGATTGAAGTATTCTTCAGGATAATTATTTTTTTCAGCTTAATGCGGTGGGCGTTTTTAAAGGCTTCGCCATGTATAAATCCCTTTGGACGGCTAACAAGAGAATCTAAAACATAGCGTAGCGTAATAGGTACAATCGCTTCACTATCTAAACTTGATTGAATAAAACAGATTGAAACAAAGGAGGTAATCGTCCGAAATGTCACGTAGCATTATCTTAATAAGTCCGTACAAATCGAGTGACACGCGAAAGAGTCGTTCACAAAAATGGCGATGAAAAGATGTTCGGGTAATAGTGAGTTGAGGTCGATTTAATTGTATTAAAACGTTAGGCTGCGGGCACACGGGCAATCAACTAATGCCGCACGGTGCATGCGAACGGGACACGCAACTCTTGTTTTGGTAAGACACAAAAATAAGACTCGAGAATGTCCGTGCGCAAATTATGTCCAAGCACTCTATGAAATATGGTGCGCTGAATCCCTACCTCCTTACTAATAGGTATAATAAATGCGAAAGTAAGTTTGTTTGTTACCTTTTCACGCCTAAACCACTAAACCCATCATCCTGAAATTTTACATATAGGTAGGTACTTTGTCAGGTATACAGAAACGAACATAGGGTATCGAAAAAAGTACTGTTTCCGAGGAAAACAACAATAACGTTCTTATGATTAATAGATGGCACCACGGGTCTTTCGAATCATGATTAAACAAGATTGAGTTTTTATTTTTATTTTACAAGCAGAGTACAACTCGAATTGATTGTCAAATTCAAATTCAAACGCGAGCGAAGCCGCGGGCAAAAGCTAGTTCTAAATAATTTACATACGAGTTCTGGGAATGTGTCACCTAGAAAAACGGTTATTAATTTTGTGTTTCGCTCGAATTGCTAATGGGACTTACAAAAACCTGCGAAATTACTTAGTTACATTAAAAAATTGTGCAGCCATTACCGACCCAAGTTGCTCCCGGATTATTTGTGTTCCCATACTAAATCACTATCATATCAATATCTAAAACATCAATCTGCCGACCCTCTGTTTGAATATAGTCTTAAGATACTGGCCCATAGTTTGTCGAATGGGATTCGGCTAAATCCCATAGAACGTCCATGGTTTGAATGAAGAGGCGTGCGCGTCGCACGTGGCCTCATGATTATGTTTATTTAACGATGTTCAAACAACATATTAATTTGGTTGCCTTTTGTTGAGAAAATGACTTTCGGAAGCTGGTTTACAAAGAATTTGGGAACACTTCTATTGGTAAAAGTCGGGCTAAGCCAGGAATTCGCACTGCGACAAGTTGAGTATGATTTATGCCCTTGTTTTGTGAGGCATTTTTAACCTAAGTTTCTGATCCACTATTTCAATACAGCACGTTTCTGAATATTCTATTAGTTAACTACTACTTTTTTACATAATAATTATTTACTCAGAGTTTCAGTTGTTAAGTGTTTTGAGTGTTCTCGGAGGTTCAGAATTGATATAAAAATACTCTTAACGAAGCTGATGGGAACTTTCTAGTTACAGAAATATTGGAGGTCGAAGTTTCACAAGTTTTTAATGTTTTTAATATTTTACTTGAAATACGTCCATGACCCCTGCGTAATATATTCAATGCACAATATTGGTACAAAGTATTGACTGCGTTTCATTAAGTTCTACCGTAAAACGTGATTACAAAAATAAATCGTTTCCCGGCAATAATTTTTGCATAGAGTGACTTAGTTTGATGTACACGAAGCAAACTTAATCGGTTTGCAGGGCACACCACAAAGATGTTGGTGTGCGTAAAATCAACTGGTGTATTACTACGCCTATTTATTAGTGTTTGCTACCCGTTGTCCACGCACACACAATAAAATTTCTTGTCACTAATGTTGCAGGGAATATGACGCATAAATTTAGCTTATCATACAATCGTCTCCGTGGCGCATTAGTCGAGCGTGCGATAAATAATTACTTACTGCGCCGGCGCCGTAGGATCGAATCCGACTGCCAACAGCTTAATGTTTTTGTATGTTTTAATAAAATATTTTACATTTGTTTGTTCAATTTATTGCTTAACTATTAGCAAGTCTCTTTATATTTGGGTTAGAATGTATTAGTTGTCTACCCTCTAAAAATGACAAATCATGTTTAAGTTAGTAGTTTAAGTTCATCGTCATAATGCTATTGACTATTGGGGTTTCGTTACGTTTTTAGACATTATACCCTGCGTTTTTTGAGAAGTGCTTTTATTTGTGAATCAATATGAATCATTGAACCACACTTTTATGAGCTGAAATAATTCTTTTGCATGAGCAAAATGTTTCAATTAGTGAAATTGCGAGACGTTTAAAGATATCGGTGAGTAACAAAATGTTATTATGATGTTTAGAAGTTTAATATGTTTAAATAATCCACATGTTATTGATTGTTGTTTTTTGTAACAATATTTTATTATTGTTCACAGAGAAGGACTGTGCAATTGTGGGTCCATCGTTATGCAGATTCGGGAAGCATTGATCCTTGCCGACCGGGACCAAAGGCTGGATTTGCATTCACAGATTGGCATCTGATATAGTTGCTACGCATACCGCTGAGCCCTTCCTCACTACTCGTTCCACGGCAACTAAACATGACGTGACATTACAAACTGTACGAAACCACTTGCGAGCAGCTGGTGTGAAATGTTGTAGGCCAGCCAAGAAAATTTGAATGTCAGATATTCACAGGCAAAACCGGGTACGCTTCGCAAGAGAATATTTGGATTTTGATTGGTGCAATAATATAGTTATATTTAGAGATGAAAAATGTTTTAAATCAGACAAGGACGGTCGCAAAATATTGTGGCGAAAAGATGGTGAGCGCTATCATAAAAAAAAATATTCTTCCACGCAGGTCTAGTGGAGACATTTACTTCGTGCATGAATAAGTCATAGATAGCGAAGGCGCACCAATAGGATATTAATAAAAATATCAGGGGGTAATTCGATTTGTTTTATGTGAGTGATGTTATTGTTAGTGAGATAACAATTTAGGATACCTGTATCTTAATATCTATCTTATTAACATGTTTATTCATTTCACTAATAAATAAATTACCCACTTGAATAAGAAAAGTAACGTTATTTCTTGTCCGACTTAGAATATTTATCATGCACAAAACTTTTTAATTTGTGATTATAATATAAAAAAAACCTAGTCAATAAATGTTGTTGATTTCTTAATACAAATTGTTTAATTTTTACTTCCATATTTTTTTTCGAATAATGTTCTTATTATCAGGTAAATTACAATAAAAATTCAACAAAATGAAAATAAAAGTTTTTTAATAATGCAAAAAGTTGACGCCAGCGGCGCAGATTCGATCCTACGACACTTGATTTACCAGCCGAATGATTACACATCTATGCCACGACACCGGTTAGTCATAGGGTTAAATTGATGCTTCATATTCTTTACCTCATATTATACAATATACTATAGTGAAGCAAACACTAACAAATAGGCGAAGTAATACACCAGTTGATTTTACGCACACCAACATCTTTGTGGTGTGCCCTGCAAACCGATTAAGTTTGCTTCGTGTACATAATGCTTGGTTGACGGCTACGTAAAGGGTCCGTTTACAAGGTGTAAACGGACCTTTAACGAAGCCGTACGGATATGTGACTACAGCCATTTAGAAAAGATGTACGGTAAAATCTAAGTACATGAATAAATTGTACGGAATTGCAACAGCAGTAATAATAAAAATATCTAAAGTAACTGTTCTGGCAGCCTTGCCAGGCGTCTTTGCCTCGTGCGTAAATCATTGCGCTGGTTGTCTTTTTAACTGTTTTTACTACCGTTTTCAGAGGAAAGTTCTCTGTGAAGAATAGTATCTGAAATCATTACTATTATGCAGTTAATTGGCAGAAATTGATGGTATTTGTTCTGGACCAGTAGAATTTTACACAGTATTCAGGCAATTACAAAATAATTGTTTTACATGTCGTCAACTTCAGTCTCTCCCTAAACCACCAGTGTGGGCTGGTATGGACTTCTTTTTGACTCGTAAGCACTAGGATTCTACACTAATTCTTGTGACAAAGGTTTATCGCAAAAGTTAAGGCGATACTGCACTCAACCCAAGTCAATACGCCAAAGTCTCCGTAATTTCAGTCAGTCAGTATTGTACCAAATTTGACTTTTCTCCTTTACGTAACACAAAGAAAATTGTGCCAGAAAACAGCACAATTTCCCAGTCCGAATGCGTTGTCGCTCATGTAAATCACGCGGCACTGCGATGCAAGTACCCCGAGTACAACGAGTGCTAGTACAAGTACTTACGTCTCAAGTCCACTGCAGCATAGTTTTTATTTGTTACTCCCTCATAAAACAACACTATCGCGCTTGTGGTTGTGATAGAATATAATTTATTTTGTAGTTGTATTATTGTATTATGTGTAGTTGCATATATACCTACAAGTTGCCGATTTTTTAAGAGAGAGCGCCCGCAGACTGCATGCCGATAGTTTAGTCGGCTGGCACACAAGGCCTAACTATCGGGTTGGTGGCGAATGCTTAATTAAAAAAAAACTGCTGGCTTATACAGAAGTGCATACCTACACGTTCAAAATGTAGGAAACAGCTGTATAAAAAAATACCGATGAAATTATGTGACGTGTTTCGGAATGATGTACTGAATACGTGGTAACAGTTTGTATGTCGATGTCCCTTCCACCCTGTACAGTGAAGTCGCGTTGAGGAAGTGCGCATAAGTTCTAACGTTGTAATAATGTATATCTATAGATATCACAAGCATACAAGCCAAGACCCTGTAGCTATAACTTTAAACATCCCCCTCGAAAGGGTAAGGTATGAAGATGTGGTGCAGTTTTAATTAGCTTCTTGTAATTTATGAAAGCTTTTGTTAACTTCAATAGAACTTTGCACCGTCTTGATCTACTCTTTCGTAGTTACTATGACCCTGCAACTGCAATCGAAAAAAATCCGTTTACCTTTAGACATGGGCTGAACAAAATGAAAGCTGATATTGACGAATTAAAAATAAATAATTTAGTTTGATTTTTTTTTTCATCTTCTTTTTTTTGCTTTCTTATGCCTCGTGCAAATAAATGTTTTTTTTTCTCTTCGTCTTCCATTCTGAACAGGAGTTCTCGTGTTGTATTAAATAATCAATTATTTTTACCTTCCTTCATATTTCGGTTTGCTTTCAGGCTAAAAACTGATATCTACAATAAAATAAATATACAAATAAATTAATTTGAAGTATTTGTTTGTAATATCAAAATAACAGCTTTTTACTGAATGCGTATCAAATATATACGGCACTTGTAACAAAAACATTTTTTTTTCATAAGTTTTTGTCCATCTGTCTGTCTGTTTATTCCGGCTAATCTCCGAAACGGCTAGACCGATTTTGACGAGACTTTTACTGGCAGATATCTGATGTTATGAGGTCTAACATAGGTTACTTTTATTTTAGCCTTTAAAAACCTTGAAATTGGTCGAAAAGGAGGTAATATTGTTTTATTATAATTTCATGCGAACGAAAGTCGCGGGTTGTTGCTTGTTGTAAACAAAAATCCACTTTTAAAGACCGTTACCGAAAATTACCATGAACAACTATATACTAAACAAAACACTGCAACCTGTATAACACATACGATTCCGTAATTCTTAGTTAACAACGTTCGGCCTAAGTTAATTATGTTCTCAACATAAATCTTCGGTAATTGGCCTCTGGTTACACAATACTAAGAGCGGACGTGTTGAAATTATATATGTGAGGTGGTGAGGTTTCATCATGACTCTAATATTGTTAGTTGTGGTGTTTTTAATTGCTGTTGATAGTTGGCAGGAGTTTGGATATCTTGGTAGGGTTAATTATCTAGCCTGCCAGGGCTGCGGGACTATCAGAAAGAGATACCGCGGCCCTGGAACGCAAAGGGCAAAGAAGGAACATGGGTGGTTTTAGTCAGTAAAAGTCTGACACTCCCTTCCGCTCCGCACAGAGCGAAAGATGAATTTCCATCCAAAAAAAGGGTTAATTATATAGGAAGCATTATTCAAAGTCTTTGTAACAGTCTACGGATCTATTGTTTTGAATAAATTCATAAGAATTTTCAATAATGAAAAAGAAAGTTTATCTACAATATTGTTTATTTTTTTATTAAAACTTTTTGCACAAGTAAAAATTGTACAAAAGCGGACTTAATGCCATGAGAATTTTATACCAGTACGTTACATTCTACTACTACGTTAGGGTGTTGCGGGGACAATACACACGTAGGTGCATTAACAGAAAAAAATACAAGAAAATATTTATAACTAAAACATATAAGAATAAATACACATATTTATACATTTAACAAAATATATAAACGTAAGAGAGAATAAACAAGAAAAACTACAACAACTTAATTCTGAGACGAATCTGCCAACTTCTTGTGTACCTACATGTTCTCGATCTTTCACTTTGAAAGTGAACCGACTGGTCACCGTGCTGATACTCTGAGGGAATTATCTACAACTAATTCTGTTTTAAATTGTGAAATTTTGTTTATACATTTTTAAATTGATAAAGCTAATTAAAATTCCTTGACAAACGTCGGATTTATTCACTTTCTTAATTTTTTTTCACTTTCAAAACTAAATAACATGTACCTAGTGCTAATAGATATCAGTTAGATTCGTTTGCAATATGACCACTCATGAACACTGTAATTAGAGGTTCAACTTTCTCCTATCATCTGGCACTATCACACAACGTGCAATACAATTCCCACGTAACAAAATCCCTACAAACGGATTAACACCTAAACAGCTGATCTAACCCTTACGTCTATCAAAATCTTTCAACATGACACTCCCATACAACTGTCAAAAATTCAAAAACTAAAATAAAATTGTAACACGAGATAAAAGATAATGATTGTGCTCAAACGCAATGCAATTTACTTGACCAAGGGGCGGGTGGATTAGGGGTCTAATCGGGCGGCGGCGATGACAATCAGCCTTGTGGATGCCACGTGGATGGCACGTGGCTGCAGGGGGCACTTTTGGTAGAAAGAACCGTTATGTGACGAACAAGTAAGACATGTGCCATGAAGTCTAGGCGTATGGAAAGTTGGGCTAAAATTTTGTCCTGAGGGGTTTAGACCATGTACCTTTTTACCTACGAGAATAATTATGGAAAAGGAACAAATGGAATGGCTTGACATAAGTTACTGTAAGAGTCCCCGCAGACAACAGACTTTCTATCGGCCGATAGTCTAGCCAGGCTCATAATCAGTATGCGCATGTATGCTAGTGCGCATATTACAACGTTTTGGTATCGGCCGATAAATCAGTTTGATGGGTTATCCACTCAAACGTCCACGCGGCGGAGCTGCAGTAGTGTTGAACGTCCAGCCGCGAGAACGGAATTTCTGCGCGCAAGCGCCCCGTGCCATATCCAACATACAGCTGATTATCTAGTAAACTACTGCAGCTACACGGAAATAAAAAATACGTGTGTATAGCTAAAACTATGGAGAATCAACATAATGTAAAAACTAAATTACAACAACTAGTTTGAAGTACTTAAAAAAAAGTTAAACTTGAGAATATGGGTTGAATATCAGTAAAATATTTTGTTCTATTTAAGTTTTTACCAATAATTTTGAACATTTAAATTGACTTTGAACCTATGCAATTTTTAGATATTCGTAAAGCTTGAATCTTGAGGATTTTTTTGATATACTACACAAATACATTGGGTTTTAAATAAAATTGTAATTACATCGTAAACACGCCGCTTGCGCAAACTGACACTAGACCACACTAGACACTGACATTCAACTTTTTTTTTTTAAATTGTTCTCTATGCTTGCATACAGTGTTCCACGGGTCTACAGGCGCGGAATTTAATACAGCGCCATCTCGTATAATTTTTAGACACTCACATAGAGTTACCATTGTACAATAACGGTTTAAAGGGAACAAGTCGGCGCAGCAACCCTAGTAGCTGTAACACTAGACCGGAAAAATTTTTAGGCTACTATGTTTGCTGTACACGATTTCCTTCAAGTTATACTATCGGCCAACTTCTAGATCAGTATGGTGCTCTTATCCCGTGCGCACACTTGCCGATTGTTTCATCGGCCGATTCTGCGAGCGCTCTCTTCAAAAGCCTCCTACCAACTAGCAAATTGTTTGAGCTGAGTCGACCGACTGTTGCTCTGGTTTGAGCATTCGTCACCAACCCGACCGTTCAGTTGGCGCTAGCAGTCCAACCCGACTAAACTATCAGACAATAGAAAGTCTGCAATCTGCGGGGACTCTAAAGCTTTTGATAATTCTGTTATAATTTTTTTTTTTGAAATATAAAACGATATATAATTTATTGCCACTTGTCTTTGTTGGTAGTTTGCTTTGTTGCGGTCTTGTAAAGATTTTAGATAGTCGTTGCTACGTGCGTTTCAAATACCACTGAATTATATCGAACCGTATAGACAAGCAGCCGTGAAGGGCCACCTTGAGAGAGAAACAATTGAAGATCTTACCTGTTTCGTCACCGAATCGATGAGTCGAACGAATATGTCTTGTTCTTGCCGGATACCTGTGAAAGATGAAAGCAGATAAAATATCACGTTTATAGTTGCGCGGTTTTATTCGTTGTGGAAATGAACCTTGAACTTTCATACTATTGAATGGCACAAATATGTAGCTTTAATTTTGATAATGATAGAGTTTTTTCATCTAACAAAGATAAAAATTTATCAGATAAAAACATCCTAACTATCCTATCCTAACTTCATAACTAATATTATAAATGCGAAAGTAAGTTTGTTTGTTACCTTTTCATGCCTAAACCACTGAACCGATCATCCTGAAATTTTGAATATACGTTGTCAGGTGTGCAAAAACGGACATCGGGTACCTTTCACCCCGAAAAAAGTACTGTCCCGGAGGAAAACAACAATAACTATCTTATGATAGTAGATGGCACCACGTAATCATGACTGAATTATATTATTATAGAGACTTTATTAGTGCGTTAAGAGTTTTATTTTCAAACTCTAAAATAACGCGAACGAAGCCGTGGGCAAAAGCTAGTTAGAAATAATAGCATTACTAACATACTCCGCCAGTATGTTCCCAACATGTTGTGTTTATATTAAGATCGTTCTAATTCTCGCTCCTATAAAACAGTAACATTTACACATAGTAGCAATAAAGATCGTAGCAAGCTACGGGCTACGAGCGCGTAGCACGACGTAGCAGACATTGCACAATTTGTTAACCTCCTACAATTGCCTCTACGTTTGGTTCTCTCCTTTTAGAGTTCCCGAAAGCGTTTGAATTAACGTAAGTGTTTTTTTTCTCAGAGTTTATTTATTCTAGTTACTAGACTACTGGTATTTTTTTCCCAATAATCGCTTAAGGATTTTATAAAAAATAATGTTTTGATTTATACCACGAATTTTATTTTATACTGCATGTTTGCTTTTTTATGAGTGACTTGTAAATTAATAAGTATATCACCTATTCTTGGCAAGAATTGTGTATTAACTCATTAAATAGTGAACGAAATACTCCATTCACATTCTTAAAACAAAATTAACAACGCTAGCTAACGCTTTTCTAAGCTCAACATCGTCTCATTTACCCAACTCAGCAAGCTCCAATAACATAGTCTAAGAGCTTCAATGCAGTCGTCATTCATAGTCCAAGAGCTCGCCATTCTGTGCCAATTTTCCATTATCTCTGGTCTAGCGGCAAGACGGCAAATATTTACAATGCGAGCCACAGTGTATAGTCTGTGTTGTCACCGAACGTCTGTTGAATACGAGATTGAGGTTTACATTTGATTTAAGCCTTCTTGCAATGGAATAAGAGGTATAATTGCTTGTTTAAATGTTTTTCTTATAGTTTAAAATGGTTTGTCTAAAAATTTAAATAGTTAAAATGTAGTAAACCTTAGTCCGAGTGTCGAAGAAATTTTCTCATGTAAGTGAAATGTAATTTCTTTATGAGAATTAAATGTCTTTAATCAGAAAATGTTTTTTTTTTGTTTTTGCGTGAGTCTATAAGGCGTGGATGGCCAAATCTGAAACTATGAGGCAAACTTAAGGAAAAGGTAAAATTTTATGTATTTTCCATTTTAAATAAATGTCCTTGATTGATGACACCCGCAGCGCAGTCATCTTCTTTTTTTTATTAAATCTTCGCGGTTATAGGCGAACGTATAAGTTTATAATTGTTGATTACTACTAACTGCATACTGTTACGTATTTTATCGAAAATTAACTGTTTCCTTTAGTTTGCCGTATGTCATTACTTCCCAGAATTTGATCCATTTTATCGACGCTATCGAATGGCGATATAATACAGTCTGTTCTTTTTTTCCAAAATCAGCGGATTCGATTCCTGGCTATTGATTTTTCAAAAATTTTATGATGCAGATTTAGTTTTTATCAAATCAGGCTCAAGACTCCTTTGAATATTTTTCGCATAGTTTCGGATTCGGCTATGTACGCTCACTTGAAAAATTCACTCTGTATATTGATTTATTTTTTTACAAAATTTTGTTAATCAGGACATTAAAAATAATACTCTAGTTTAGAAAATAATCAGTTTGAGGTTATAACAGTGAGAATTGAACTACTAAAATATATGACCTATCACTAAACCTTACCTTAATATGTATCAAAGTAGCAAGCGCCATCTTAGTCTTGAATAGCTATTGACGACAATAGCATGCATGACAGTACGACAATGCAAGTCAAGTCGGGCAATATTTGCTCAAATCCCGACCGCCGGCGATAATGCTCTGCACATCACTGTGTTGACGATTGAGACGATCGGTCTATACAATTACGTTCTTGACTGTACGTGGTACATACAGGGTGCATGTTTTAAGTGTAGTTATGTTGATTAAGGTGCGTTATAATTACGAACAGACGTCTGAGTTTGAAAAGTGTCTGAATTACTTCATTTTAAACGCGAACAAACACGAGTAACTCTGTCTGTCTATTACTTTTTCACGCCGTAATAAGTGAACGGATTTCGATCGGCACATAGAAAGACTGAATTAGCACTTAAGACTTTTTTTTCCCGGCAGTGCGTTTCCGAGTAATATTTTCCGACCCAACGTGGATAAGAATTCAGGAGACCCGTAGCACAGGTTTTACTTAGTATGGGCTCCTGTCTCCCATCTTCAAACATTTTGAATATTAAACTGTATACATAATAATACTAGTGGAGAAAAAAAAATGCAATAAATAATCTAAAAGGTATAGTGTTAATTTTAATGCAAGTTTTTAGTAACTTTACACAATACGAAATAATGATATCTTTCTGTTTATGGAATCATTTTGGCAGCATAGATCAAACGGTATAAGTACACAAACAGATTTTACGGAGACACAAATAAGTTCTGACAACACAAGTCACAAGAAGTTTCCCTTAACATAAAAAGGGAGGATTTGTCCATCTATATCTTGAAGCTCGTCATGGAGTAACCCCAAAACTGGGCAGATAGTCACTTACCATTTGCATAAAGTAATTGAAGTCTGTACTGGATGCCATTGTTCGTCTTTTGCCCTTCAACTTCCTGTAACAAAATGTTATGGTTAATGAAATAGTCTTGTGTATAAAAATATACATTTTTGTTCAGCAAACTTTGGTGATCTTGATATGAAAGGTTTCAAACGTGCGCGCTGCTTACATATAAGTAACGGTTAACATCTACCTATCCACATTTGGCGTTTAGATGTCTCTTAAGGAGCGTTTATGAATGAAACCCCAAAGATTTAAAACGTATACATAGTCATTTTAGTTAGATAAGTGTAGGGAAATTGATTCCTAATATAAAAATGTCAACTTGTCAAAAATAAAATGTATGTTTTCTTTCGTCTATAAAACTAAAAGTTGTGCAGGCTCTCTACAAATGTTCGATTACTTCAAAGCTAGACAACTTAAAAAATAAACTATGAGTAATATCAAAGTCACAATATAACCTTCCAATACACAATCTAAAAATAACTAAAGCCAGAAATATAACAGTTACATATAAAGTGCGGGCCACACGTTCAGTAAAAACGCGAACATGAATGTTTACTATGTGAATAATTAACACAACGCCAACAAACAAGACGTGTGAACGCGCCAACGCCCTCTGGCGACAGACACTGTAACCTATATACACGTAGGGAAACATATTTTGGATTTTCACTTGGTTTTTTAAATGAATTAAACATTTTGGTGGTTTATTCAATGAAGTGTTGAAGAGACACGTCTTATGGGTGACTTAGAGTGACTGTCACTAGTGGAACTAATGCGATCAGTTTTAAACCGCGTTCAAGAGTTCATGTACGCCGTTTAGTGCTGATTACACTCAGATTCATTAGTGAAATTCGCTCTAAGTTTAGTATTTCCATTTTAGTGAGCTACATAATTCTTATTGACAAAAGTCGTTGTGCAAAAATTTGTCCAGGAGAAGAAACTTGTTTTATCTTTTGATTAGAAACGGTTATGATTTCTTTGAATGATTATTTTGCATCAAATAAATAAAATCGAAAAGTTCTCGAAAGTAAAATTTCTCAAGAGTGGGATTAAATAATGGGTGTAAAAATACCCTAAACGAAGCTGAAAGGCACTTGTTTCCCTGTCATTGCGATATTTTTTTTTTTCTGGAATCCTTACCAAGGAACCTTCTAGTTACTGAGATGTTGGGGGTCAAAGTTCCAACTTTTTCACAAGTTTTTAATATTATAACTTTACTTTAAATACTGTCACTAATCACGTACTATTCAATGCATCAATCAGCACAATGTTTTGAGTGCGTTATATTGAGTCCTACCGTAGCACATGATTTTTCACCCCAAAAAAAAACTCGTTTTCCAGCAATAATCTTTGCGTAGAGTTACTTAGTTTGATGTACAGAATGTTTGGTTGCTGGATTCGTAACGGGATTTAAATTAAGTAAATAATTTAAATTTAAAGCTCAAACATATGAGGTAGCAGATCTATAAAATGTACAAGTTTCTTGTAACTCAAAAGTTAAATTTTAACACATGCCACCAGCACGCATGCGCATTATGTAAATGTGTATTGTGTACACAATAGAAATCATGTCGGAGCGATACTGATTGATGAACTCCAGTGAATCGCGATACGTATCTCGTCTTGAACATTTCTTGATAAACTAACAATATGACGCCGTATTGAAAGGGGGCTAACTAAGTTGAAAGTTATTTGGAGACGCGACGTAATCGGCTCAGTTTTGTTATGTATTATTTTCTTGTAAATTAAGGGTCTGCTATCCGGCTCTTTTATTTATTTTGTAATGTATGGTATGTATAGTAATGGTAGGGTTGGTAGATTGCAATTTGATTGTCACCTACAATGTCTCGAAAAAATTATAACATTTTACAAAAAAAAAAAAATTCATAAGTACATTTTTTTAAAAATAAGTGAATCCACCTCTTCTGAGAAGGAACTAGTGCTAGCTTTTGAACGGTCAAACAGTCGCATGTCTGTACTTGAACTGCGAAAATCGTACTTACTGCTGCGTAGTAAAAGCGCTAAAACATCAACATTTTATCAGGAACGTGCTAGTCATAGTGTCCTCCAAGGTACTTTACACTTTACATATTTTTAGAGTTGCGTAGCCAAATGGCAAAAAAACGGTCACAGCCACTTTTTTTCCGAAACTATATGAACTATACTGTTGAAACCTGGTAAGTAGATGTATTCTGTGAACCGCATTAAGATTTTCACACAAAAATAGAAAAAAATACAATAAATTTTGTGGATTCCCCATACTTAGTTAGAACTGTAACTCAAAAATTTTTTGTTCGTGAAACCCATACGTGTGGGGTATCTATGGATAGGTCTTCAAAAATGATATTGAGGTTTCTAAAGTAATTTTTTTCTACTCTGAATACTTTGCGCGAGAGACACTTCCAAAGTGATAAAATGTGTGCAACATTAACGGTACGGTTATAAACATAATGGTACGGAACCCTTCGTTCGGGAGTCCGACTCGCATTTGGCCGGTTTTTTTAGTTTAACCAGAAACAAATCCGTACCTGATCTTTCTCAATGAATCCAATGAAAGCGGTCCGTTCGATTTCAACCGGTTGTCCCGCGCGGTCATAGAGCGCGACCACGAAATGAAAAAAGTTGCTCTTGCGCAGGTTGCTGGGCGGTTGCTTCTCGAAGTGTGCACGACCCACGCCTACGCTGCTGTAGGGGCAAAAGAAAATAAATTTTAGAAAAAAAAACATTGCCACTGTACATAAAACTAAACACTTAACAACGGTAAACATTAGTAATCAAGTTATGTTTTTATTAAATTTATTTTATACAGTGTCTCGGCACCGCATTCTGTGATTTATCATGAAAACATAGTGTTATATAAATGACATCTAAAACTATTGACACCTATATATAATACAATTGTTAAAAAAAACCCTGTCCGATCCGAAAGAAGCATACAGGATACCAATGACATTACTAAATAAAATAAGAAACACACCATATAAACAAAGAAAAAATATATGAATGAATTTTAAAACCCTAAGTTTTGGGCCCAAATTATCTCCATTTGCCTAAAGTTTAACAAACTTTTAAAACGTGACAACATCATCTTCGGCATAATTATGTATATTCGATCGTCAATTGTTTGTTTATGACCTCAAGAACGCGAGAAGCGACCGGAGTGTCGCCACTCGCGTCCTGTGTTGCCAGTTTGTTTCCGCATTTTAGTACATTATATTTAATTCAATTTACATTGGGGTACTTTATTAACTTGTTGTCAAAAAAAAACAAAATCGGTTAATAAACGACGAAGTTATCCGCGAACACACACAAAAAATATATATATATACGGTCGAATTGAGAAACCTCCTCCTTTTTTGAAGTCGGTTAAAAATAGAATCTAATCTTGATACCTTATAATACTCTCACGGATCTTACAGAGTTTTTTTTAACATATTGTGTACATATAGACTTAATTGGTTGAAACAAATAAATAAACAATTTTTTGAGAACTTAAACAACTGTAAGTTACATTTCACATAAAATCACAAAACGAATGTAACTAAAATAGCTATGACTGTTCCACAAACAAAATATTGATTTGCCACGCAGTTGAGTCACAAAAAAAGCGGAACCCACAATCTGAGTTACAAATTATCACATTTCTTTCACAGTTACTTTATTTTCAAAACGGCAATTTGTCAATAGACTTTCTGCAACCAAATCTGTTTAGCGCGCTTTTGTACCAAACCACAGACTAAACAAAAACTACAGATAAACAATGGAATAGATTATTATCCTTTTTACAACCTTTTTGGATATTGATTTATTGCTTTTACCGTTACTAGGAATAAGGATGACGTTTTGCAATGTGACTGTTGCGGTTTTTTTTAATTTTACTGTTAACCCTTTCCCATAGTATAGTACCTATTTAAATTTCCAACAAATGTAACTATTTATCTGTGTTATAATTGTGTATCTATGGTTTGAGAATTTTGTCCAGTGGTAAAGATCAATGAGCTCGAATACTACAAAACGTTTCCAAAGTTTCTTTACAAATCTGTTATAATTTTCATAAGTTATTAAAAAGTGAAATACAATACCTACACATAAAACAACTGTAATAATTATATTATAGTGTTTGAAAATGAAAGTTTCCGTTTCTAGGAAACAGAATTATGCCCAAAATAATGTAAGATTAACATTTGGAACTTCGGAAGCTATTCTAAAATATCGATAACATTAATGAAGTGACGATGTACGAATAGCCACCACACACATCGATATCAGCATGTGTGGCTGTTCGAATTTCATGGTAAAATACAAATTTAAATATGTCATTACCATCAGCCTTATATGCAAGGTAGTAAGGTTTGTTTTTTTCATTTGAAGTATCACTATGTGTTTGTCAATGGGCTCAATAAATGCATCGATAGAACAACATTTCAAATGTGTGCAGTTCATCAAATCTTCGGTCTCATTTCTCATTGTTGTTTCCCGTAAATGTGCTTGTGTTTAGTGATGTTCTACCGTTATTCCGCTACCCACTCGCTACAATAATGCTATTTTGCTATAAATTACTCGTGAAACTGTGGTTTATTATCTTAGAAAATAAATAACTAGTAAAGGACATGGCCAAAAAAGTACATTCCATATACACTTACATAGTCAATATATTATATTAAGAAAAATAGAGAAGTGAATTGTTGCGTAGTTTTTAACCTCTCTGCACTCGTCAGTATTGATTACAATATAATAAGTAGTGCAAGTTGAATTCAAAGTCTCATTTGTCAACTTTAGCCATTATGGACCATAGAGAAAGATAAATAGAATAATAGACCATTGATTAATTATTGATTCATTGGCTTTAGTGGAGTTTAACGAATTGTTGGTACATATATTTTTTTTCATCTTTTCTGATTGTTTTTGAGCCACATCTTTCGTCCCAAACATTTCGTCGTCAAAACCTCGATACTTCATTCGCAGCACTACAGCACATTACCCACCAGTACCGTATTACGCTATGGTTGCCCATTCATCTCTCCCCGCTGCAGAATTTGCGTAAACAAATTGGTTTCGCGATTGCCATTTTATACTCTCGTAGGCGACACTCCATTGTTTTATTTATCGTTACCAGTTTCGGCGGCGCGTTCACGATTAGGTTGTAGTGCTTTTTCCGCTTACAGATCGTGCGCGTTTTGTCAATCTTTGGCGATTTTTTTAGGCTGTGTGTACCCATATGTATTTATTTTATTTGAATGCTGTTTTTTTTTTGTTTTGTTTTTTTTTTTGTGTATGCACTGTCTAGTGCCTAGGCTTACCTTGTAGTGTTTTGTTTCTGTAATACGTATTTATGCAAATTAATAGAGTGAGATTTTTTGTTGTGATTTTTAGTGTGTTATTTTTTATGGATTCCTGTAGACCATAAGGAAAATCAGGATGGCAACCAATCGTTTTTCTTTTAAACTTAAAGTTCGCCAGTACATTCGGAAGAAGCTGGCAGTTTCGTCACAACGGTAATGTTTTCCCCATTTTTTGTCTTTTTATTTTAGTGTATCCATTTAAATGTCTATTTAAATTAATATATTTTTTAATATATATTTATAGTACTTTAAATATATTTATAGTATTTTATATGTCCTTGTAGTTTATAGTAGTATAAATAAAATTATTTTCAGTATACACCTACCACTGCTTGTCTCTGCATCACCCAAAGGTTGACTGGTAGAAAATGCCTATGGCATTAAGTCCGCCTCTGTACTCTGTGCTTGAAGTGTTAAATAAATAAATAAATAAACAAGGCGTGTATCAGTGGCTTTTAAAGAGTTTTTTTTTTTCAAAACATACTTAAGCTTTTCGATAGCCAATCCCATATACATTTGTAACTTTTTCATCATCAATATCTATCCTAATATATTATTTTTTCCCAAACATACATAAACTTCAAGCCAATTAAAATCAACTAATCACTCAAACGAAAACCCCTCTTATATAGAACATAAAACAATTACAATTTGCGTGTACAGCCACTCTTAGACGGATCATTACCTAGTAATGTAATTTATTAAAAACGCTACAACGCGGGTGCGGCCTAATGATTTACTGAGGCCTTTACAAATGGTTCTGTCATCGCCGACGGGTAGCTATCTGTCAACATTTGTCATCCCGAGACCCGGTGATTGCTTGCAATTAGTTTAATTAGCGGGTTATTGAAAAATTCATTTTGTTTATTAGGTAGGCGAGGCTACTTATATTTTTGTTGCTTAACCAAGTAGGTTAAATAACTGGCGAATATTTGGCTTTACTGTTTGATTTACGCTATGGCAAAGTTTTGCAGCCTTTCAATATTACACAAGAAAGTGGTTACAATAATGTGCGGAGTCCCTGACTCCAGGGGGTTACTATAACGTCTTAAAGCAGGAGTAATTCCAGTGTGGGAAAGAGATGGTGCTAGACGACCTGCATAGCTGTGTCTCTTTCCCACACTAGAATTACTCCTGCTTTAAGACGTCATAGTAACCCTCCTGTGCTAGTTGATATACCAGTGTTACAAGAGCCAGTGTCCTCTCTCAGAATGAGATATTACAGAATTTTATGCAATACGATTAACAAAATAAAAAGGCTATGTTAACAACACAAAATAAATTAATGAAAGGCGGTTCAAAAAGCCTGTATTGATTTTGCGTGTGTGTTTGTGTCTGCGTGTGAGCATGTGTATGCCTATGGTTTACCATTTAAGTTTATCTTGAACATCCAAGACATTGGTAAAAGAAAAACTATAGTGATGAAACCTGGACTTGTAATCAATATTATTACATACGTCTGAATTAACTAATCGCCTTGAGCAAGCATGGAGATCTACGCTCAAGAATTATCTGCATGAGAAGACGTCTTTACCCTGCAGTTGGATAATAACAGGCTGATATTATGATTGGGTAACTACTAACTGTCTGATAAAACAAGAATTAGAAACTTTTCATTTAATTATGCATTTCCTATTTTGCTTTTTTTTAATATTACATTATTTTTAGCAAGTAGCGTTCTGTGGTTTCTTCCTACCCCGATGCGAAAGGCGGAGTTAATGTGTGTATGTATATTAATTTTATACTCATAACTTAATTAATCTAACCACCATTTATTCCTCTAAACACATACCAGATAAACAAATAAAAACATTGAAGCAAACATTTTAAGAACGGTACTCGTTTAGCTAAAACATGACAGATGGCGGGAGGGTGCTCTATGATTCTGTGCAAACACAATACCTCCCTAATTCGGAGTTGGTGCATCCATACGTCACATTATACAGTGTGCCAAATGTTTATTGTTGCACAAGTTCATTATTATCATATAATGTATGGGTTTGTTCGTTTTTGTAGTAGATTATTAGTTTGAATAAATTATTGAAGTTAATGTCTGTTTCAAATTACTGTGGTGTTCTTCACCCACATGTACTTTACGTTAATATAGTTTAGATGAAATAGTGGCTCGAAAGTCTGACAACCAGTTACCAAAGGGTATCGTGTTACCCAGTGCTAACTGGGTTGTGGAGGTCAGATAGGCAGTCGCTCCATGTAAAATACTGGTATTCAGCTGCATCCGGTTAGACTGGAAGCCGACCCCAACGTAGTGGGGAAAGGCTAGGCAGATGATGATGAGTTTAGATGAAATAGGTACCTACTTATTTTTCAATGATACAAGCTTGAAGACTTAGCTTATGGCACCACCTAATGAGACAATGAAAGTTACCAATTTCTAAACTGCTTGTAGGTCGCCTTTTTAAAAGTTATTAAATGACACAAGTCACAAAAGCGACTGGTGTCGTCACCACCAGTTTTTCGAAAAACAAAAGTCTGCGTTTAATAATTATATTAATGTCTGTGAAAACAATGTGTGTGTTGTTTTTAGTATGAATTATTCCGATATGTGATTTTATGACTCCTAATTGACATTTTATATTTGTTTTTTTTTTTATGATTTTTACTTTTATAGACTTTTTTTTTTATTGACATGTTCTATTTGTAATCTTTTTTTATTTGATTGTAATTTTAATTGATTTTTTCTATTCTAATTTGTATGTCAGTAACGAGAAAACTTAGCAAGAACCTTAACTACATATTTATAAGAGCCCTAATGTTATACCTATGTTTAACAAATAAATGATTCTGATTCTGAAACAATACTAAAAAATCAATTTATTTATTTAAACATCATGTACAACAGTGGTACTATAATAATGGTGGTAATTTACTCATTTGTCTTTTTTTCAACTTTTAATTAAAAACTGCATCATAGTCTCAACTGAGGTAGCCAACGCATCTGTACCCTATTAATTATCCCGGTACAGTCACAAGCAAAATACTCTACCGTACCACCGTACCCCACCGCATCGCACCATGCTATGATTTATAGCGCCCTTTGCTTTTATGAATACACACTTGTTACCGCATGCTTCATTATGGGTTGTGCGAAATTTGTACACCCCTGATTGGATACCACGTGATAATAGAGTCATTGTATCCTATGTATCGGCTGGTGGTGAGCAGCAGGTGAATTTTTGTCATTCGAAGTTTAAAAATTGTAGTTGCGGTTTTGATACGGTCTTTTGCAGGGAAGTGGTTACTTTTAACGAGGTTTGGTTTGGACTGTACTAAAATATGTTTCTTAATAAGGTTAGAAAACTACTGCTTACATACTACCTTATTATAATATGTATTCACTTTTAAAATTAACCCTAGTGAAGTCGAACTTTGAAGGTTTTTTTTTCGAATGGGAACTCATCAAATGACCCCTCCCGCTCTGGGAGCGGAAGGGAATATCAGACTTGCACTGACTAAAACTGACTAAAACACATCCATTATGTTCCTTCTCAGCCCTTTGTGTTCCAGGGCCGCGGTATCTCTTGCGAAAAGTCCCGCAGCCCCGGGGACTAACTATTGGCTTCAATATAAGTTTTTAAACTGACATGGTCACATTATCATTAACACTCACAACACATAGTAAACATGCTAATTTTTCAACTTTGCGCACGATATTTGATCTGTTCCGTAGCACTATAAATGATTCTTCTATTTACTAATAACCGTAAAATAATTAGGCAGCAACGATCCCATTACTAAGACGCAGGCCTTCTCTTTGTGGCAGGGCCAAGCTTTGGGACAGCGTGGGCCATGATCGAACACACGGGCCCAATGTGGGTTGGTGAATGTCATGTTTTCGAATGTATGATTCTAAGATATCGATTTCCTCACGTTATAATTAAACCTATGTAATGCATAATACAAAAAGCCTTTTCTTCTTTACATTTTACAGGATTTTTCTTGTTTTTAGTTTGTATAATGTTTGGTTAGTTAACTTAAATTAATTGTTAGTTTTATTAATTTCTATCTAATATCTAGTTATTGCATGAACCCCAGATAGTGTGAAGGCCCAAAGAAAAAGATAAAGATGCCCATTTGTCTATGTCCTATGCAATTTGTCTCCGGTTTAATGTATAATTATATTTATAATTCAGATAATTTTGACTATATAATTTTTTTTATGCTGCCTGTCTTCAGATGACAGCGAGGCGGAGGAGTACTTTGACGCCTAAGTATCCTATTGTAGTGGTTAGTATGTAGGTACTGTCTTAGTCTCATTGTTTATTATTATTTTAGTTCGTTTTGTAGTCTGTATATATACAGACCACAAATATTTAGTACATTGTACATTATAATGTACATAATAACCATCCTACTAATATTATAAATGTGAAAGTTTGTGAGAATGGATGTGTGGATGTTTGTTACTCTTTCACGCATAAACGGCTGGACCGATTTGGTTGAAATTTGGTATGTAGATAGGTTATACCCTGGATTAACATATAGGCTGCTTTTTATCAACACACCACGCGGGCGAAGCCGCGGGCGGAAGCTAGTACTAAAATAAATTAAACGTTAGAGATTTTTACTATGACTAGGAAAGATTCTTTGCATCATTCAGATCAGTCAATCTTGCACCCACAAAATTGAATATATTCTACCATAGTTGTTCTTTTCCCGTTCACAGACAAACATATTGATTGACAGCAACCCCCAAAAAGCCGCATCAGGAACCGAACTTAATCCTATACAGTTATTTAATGTCAAATAGGGTACATTCGTTTAGCTTTGAGTTCGAAGAGCGCTAATACTATTTCGGTGGCTATAATAAGTTTAGCGCGATGCTCTTTTCTCCCACTAAATGGTTTAACTGTGTATCAAATGAGGGTAGTTTTGTTTTGGTGCCACCAATTTCTTTACTTTTTCAATTAGTTCTGTTTGGGTTTTAATCTACATTTGCTTTCAATGGATTGCGAATTAAATCTGCATCATTTTTAGTTACGGTTTTTCATTTCATTTTAGTTTGGAAAAGGCTAGGCTCCTAATGATGATTTTTTTCATTTAAATAAATATTAACTGCACCTTTTAATATACTCCCCAAAACATTCTCCCAAAATCCCAAGATTGCTAGCAAGTTTAACAGTTTTTGCAAGGTCGACGTGTTCGTGCTAATGATAATGTGTGCAACATTATCATTAGCACTTAAAACGAGATATTTACCATGTTTTAAGTGATCAGTGACCATGTCAGTTTAAAAACTTACACACAATTGTGTCCGAAAAAATACCTAACTTTTGACACAAAAAAACAGACTCTTCTTAGTCAATAACTAATATTTGATTACAAAAATAAAAAAATCTTCTGACCTCCTCAGACAAAGATTTTAAATCGTCATTCCCAAACCAATTTATTTTATACTAAGTGTATTAGTCTTGAGCCTTTATCTAGCATTTATTCTTCTGGGGTATCTGCAAATACCAATAGCCAAGTCACCAATATAAGTAGTTAGCGGCAGAGTTTACTGCCCTAATGTCTAGGTTGTGCCATATTTGATAGAGCCTCGCGAAGACTTATCGGACTTATAAAACGCACCGAATCAAACCTTTCGTAATAAATGTGATAAGGACATTCCATCCCACTTACTTGGTATTATCAACTAGCGAGGTGGGTGTCATCCAGGCGCGGGTGAGGGGTTCCTCCTTCAGCGAGGTGACGGGTCCTCGGGGCTGAGCGTGGATGCCCCCCGCCGCCTCCTGGTGGTGCAGGCCGAACATCAGCCCGCCTGCAAACATGGAGCTGTTAGAGGAAGCTTAGGGACAGAAGACTGTAGTGGGAATGTAAGACCTACCTAGTTTGTCTTGCAAATTATGTTTTTAGAAGGAGCTTTTTTATGACAATGTTATAACATTAAGGTATTTAATAACACTAAGCAAAACCTAACTAAATCCCTAAATACAAGTGTGCTTTTGAAATTGCGATACTTTTGGAGAGCGTCTTTGAAGTTCCAACACCACGATGGTGAAGAAAAATTATAGCAAGAGATTATTTAACTATAGAGCAATCAAAGATTTTTTTACATCTGTTTTTACTTATTGCTTATACAAAACTGAAGGGGACTGTTACAGTGGCAGTAACTACATAAAGACGTACTTTTTTTTTGGTTATATCATATTTATTACGTAAATAACTGTATACAATAGCAGTTACTTGAATTTGTTTTAGGGTTCCGTACCCAAAGGGTAACGGGACCCTATTACTAAGACTCCGTCCACTGTCTGTCTGTCCGTCTGTCACCAGGCTGTATTTCATGAACCGTGATAGTTAGACAGTTAAAATTTTCACAGATTATGTATTTCTGATGCCGCTATAACAACATAACAATAAATACTAAAAAACAGAATAAAAAAACATTAAGTGGGGCTCCCTTACAACGGACATGACTTTTTGCCGTTTTTATAGATAATGATACGGAACCTTTCGTGCGCGAGTCCAACTCTCACTGGGCCGGTTTTTTAAACTAGTTAATATTTTTATTTTATCGAGCACTGTTAAAAAAACTAGACATTTAAAAAGCTTTAATTGGCAGGCTTTAGTTACCTTTACATATACCTATTAGGAAAATTAAACTGACTTATTTTTAACCAAAATTATATTGATTAAAAAATAAGTCATTTTTCTAATCATGTTTCTAATCTTTGTAAGGCAAAAAAATTATAAACTATGTGTAAGGTTAATCAATTTTAGAGAGAACATGGACTGAACTTCTTCGAAATAAAATAAAAGTTTGTCTTCCAAGTGTGATGAAAATACCACACAGATTACAAAAGATACTTTAAGCAAACACTTAATTTTTATACTATTTTTAATAACTTAAAAGTATCACTAATATTATACAAAAAGCATAATAAGCGCAAAATTGTTTAATTGCTTTATAATAAAAATCAATGTATTGGTTTAAAAATACGAGACTAATACCCAGTTGAATTTTTGGCCAGTGCATTTTTAATATTCCAAACTACTTAAGTAACTTTGATTACCTACCTATTCTAATGAAGTCAGACTTACTCATGTACTCATTCACTCTTAGTATAATAAGGCGATAAATATGAGTATGACATATTTTTTTTCTACTTTTTACACACCTACTTCTTAAGCATTTATTTTTATAAAGTTTTCATAGTTCTATAATTTGTACTTTTTGTAATAAAAAAAAATCTTTTTTTTTTTTTTTAATTTTAAGTAAACGCCACTCAGGCCCCCAAGATCAGTATCTTCGATCAGTATCGCAGCCTAGTTTGGGGACCTCTGTTTTCTAAATAATTATGTTACAATTTTATACTTATATATTTTATTCATAGCGCTAAGTTAGGTTAAGAAAATGTTTGTAACAATGGTTTACTAGATTTATTCTTATTTTTAGTTAAGCTTATTACACAATCAATTCCTTATCCAATATTATTTAGCCTTCAATATAAAACAAACAGTGAATGTTTACAAACTACCTTTAGAAGTTCTAAATGTTAGAAGTTTTTACAAAATCAACACGAAAATATAATAGAAAGTTCAAGTCTATCAATTAAACTATAATAAAATTACTTCTCTCGCTAAAACGCCACTGAATTAGTACGAAAATTAATTACTACGTCGGCTACGACGGCTGCGTTCATTTGTTATGCTACGCCGTAGACGTTTTCGTAGACATCTCGTAGACTTGATTATATCAACACTTTGAATTTACAATTATAATGATTTACTTTCATTTAGTGGTTGGTCAATATTTTTTTACACTGTGTAATTAATTGCTAGTAAAACATTCTTATAATTTTGGGTGATTTAGTTCAGTAAGATACAAAATAAACTGAAAAAACTAACTATTGATGGTATCAGAATACAGTGACAAGATTTTGGCAGTTTCCATTCTAAAAGTTTTATGATAATCAAACTCTGTACAAATTAATTTTAACAATAATTTTAGGCCAAAACAAGTTTCTGAGCGCCTAAACACCACCAGAAACAAGTTCCTACGCACTAGAAAATTGTTTGTTAGACCATTTTTTTCGGCTTTTTTGTACATACCTGAAGATCTTGGGGCTCCCGAAGGGTACAGCTTTCGGCCCCATCCCACGGGGTCGAGTTCCAGCGGCGGCCACGGTGAACCCGTGTACCCGCCCGCCGCGTTCAACTCGTCCGACCGAATCTCGAATCACGACACGCACCCGATTACGCGCCCGAGAGCGCACGAACACCCACGGAAAATAACGAACACGCCCGAAAATTGCGGTCTAAATTCAAATTTTATTTTTGTTGCACTGCCTTTTATTTTGAAAATTATTAGTCTGTATTTTAAAGTTGTAAGAGTTCGTTAATATATTTGAAAAAAGTTTTGCAAGTCAAAAAGTGAATTTTATAGAGTGACGTTCTACCACATTAATAAATTCAATTTTAAAATACACAGGAAAACCTCAGAGAAAGAACACAAAAATCATTCGTTGAAAAAACTACGTCTTTCAAAAAATTCTCAACTTCGAACTAACTATCTGTTGTATAACTATCCGGTAGGCGGCTCTGTGTTATCGTATGTGCGTTCTGGGATCGAGTCCCGGTTGTGCGGGCGATCCCGCTGTGAATTTGCGGAACACTAACAAGCGTCGCGGGAGCGCGTCGCCGAGTGCCCGCGCTGCTGGAGCCCCCGTCCGTCCCCGCGGACTGGGGGAGGCGCCCTGGGGACACGCCCTCGCCTCAAGAGCGGGACGGATACACCAACATAGGTGGCGCCACTTGCACACCTCCATTTCTTTTGAAACCAAAAAAAGGCTAGATTAGAAAGGCTATAATGATATCTAAAAATCATGCTTGATTTTTTATGTCAAAATTTCAACACACACGAGTGGAATTATAGACGCGTATTATGGTAATGGAGGGACGTTGCGAGGTTTCCCTCAGAGACCGCTACACGAACGCTGCGAGTAAGGGACAGCGCGTTGGATGAGACGACGAACATCTCGCCGGACGAACCAAGCCGAGCTCTGGGACAGCCCACGCCACGACTATTACTTATTAAACCCAAGTTAGATTGACGATGATGAAATTTCAGTGGGAATTGACTTTAACTGCAACCGAGATGAGGTTTTGTCGCCTCATTAATTATATGTAAAGTGTTCTGTATGTTTGAACGTGAACAAATCTGTGATGCTAATGCTGTCGTTAAAATAACGTTTCAGTTCGTTGACACGCCGTACGCTGCTGATTTATATTTGGGAACTAAAATAAATTGAGAATTTTAGAGAGCATGGTGCCTAGAGGATTGCGTTCATAATATTTGCGGGAATATTCCCTTGTGCACGTTCATTGTTACGTTCTATTAGGAGATTCATGTTCGCGAGAGAATGTCTACGGGATAGTATCAAATGTCGATGATCTTAGAATACGACGGTTATGACTTGGCTTTTACAGGTTCTTAAAAAAAAACATCTTTAATAACATTTATGGCCCTAGCTAGTTGTTAACGCGAAGACTTGTCTTTTGGACTATCGATATGCAGTGAAAATTCTTCAGCAGTCTCAGATTATCGATATTGCGGATCTATTTATAGATTGGTACTTTTTTGTTGTTATGATATTATTCTTAACAAAAACGTTGCAATAATCATATTCAACGAAGTAACTGCCTACATCGACAGTCATAAAATTCAAATGTGTGAATTGCAAAACCGTGGTAACAAATGTCGGGTGTTGGTGTTAATTCAACAGGGAATTATGTGGGGGTTTATAAATGCTGTGTTTTCATTGAATTATTGACGGTATAAAAAGAAAATTTTGAAAATACGAACTGGGTTTTTGATTCAGTGAGTGATTAATCAAAAATTTAGAAGTAGCTAGAATTTATTCGATTTACTTACAATTTTTTGCAAATGACGCGAAGTCTTTATAATTTAGTGCAGAAAGTCAGTCACCTAAAAAACATGAGTAAGGACATAATATAACTGCGTGAAAAAAAAACTTTTGCGGTCATTTCAATGCAGAAGAATGCTAAAATGATGATTCTTCAAAAATATTTGAATAAATGTAATTTCAACGCATGAAACAGAAGAGACTGAAATAGATTCTCACAGTTCATAAAAGTTCGCCGAACAAGGAAAGCTCCACAATGCACGGACGCGAGGGAATATTGCCATAATCAACACACTACAAATAGACGGCGCGCGGCGAGTTCAGTCGTACCAACTAACGATCGATATTGTCTAGTAAAGTCATTGGCATCTATTAAAACACTATCTTTCTCTGTATAAATACTACGTTTACAATCATGGATTATTTCGACAAGTCTTGTAAATGACTTATCAAAACATTTCTGGTGCGTCAAACCTGATACATCTAGCAATAGATTTAGTTAATCAACTAAGTATATAGCAGTCCATGGTGGATATATTGGTCAATCAATCGATTGACCAATAACCCCTTTTTCAGCTATAAAGATGAGATGTCGCAAGTCTTCTAATGGCACTTCTTCTTCACACACAATTTAGATTGCAATCGAAACGCTAAGGTTTCGATTGCAATCTAAATTGTGTCAGCCCAGAACTGAGCTACTAGTTTGTTTATCGGTAGCGTCCATCAGTTCCTGTAGTGAACAACCGAGAGCAATCGCCTGTAACGTAAAATTTCGGATTCACTTGTTTCTGTATAAATCGAATCTTTGATTGTTACATTACAGGCCTTAAACAAACTCGTCGTAACACAAAAATAGCAGTTTTGAGATATACTCATTTAAAGTTTTTTGTGTGCTTACCGGTGCTTATTAAACTGTCGCTTGTGCTATTCGGCGACTTATTTCACTTATGGCGACTATGTTTTCAATTTGAGATCAAGGACAAGTGAAATTGAGTGGGGTGTTATCTAAAAATGATTACAAAATTTTTGATACTACTAATATTTTTGTTTCATGACAACTTTTTAGAAAATGTGCGATGTATTGACGTTGCTTTAGAAATTTGTATTGTTAGCTACTCTTTTCATATTTTCGACAAGCGACTTTGACCTCTGTGACTGAGAAATATAAAGATAAAACCAGTCCGGTGCACGGATCGGCTATCCTAATTGCTACCTGAAATCGATTCTACCAAAATAGAATCGGCTGACTATCGAGTGATAATTCAGCTTGATGTGCGTGACAGAATCAACCGAAGTACCTAAGTTTAGTGTAATTACTCAGGCTTCTAATAAATGTTTAATTTTCACAATATTACTATACTAGCTGTTGCCCGTGACTTCGTTTGCGTGGAATTGATTGATGTGTACGTGTGAGACAAAAAAGGAGTGAGATAACACAAATGTGTTATTCCAGACTATCATCGATATATGTCACCAAGAGTAATACACTAATATTTCATAAGACACAGTAAAATATTTAGGTAAAGAAATTTTGTTTATTACAAATAAGGGTTGATTGGTGCATTAATCTTTACAGGTCTAGCTGAACACTTAAAACACGTTAAATCCATGAACACCTTCATGAAGATAACGTTGAACACTGTAACCAAAGAATAATACCTAGGGAATTAGGCACTATCGTAAATGTAAGTCTGGCAACCATTCCTACCCAAGGGTATCGTGTTATCCAGGACTTTAGTCGTGTAGGTAATTCAGCAGTCGGTCCAAGTAAAATACTGGTAGGTTAGATTGGCAGCCGGCGCCAATGATACTGGCAAAAGGCTAAGTGATGATGAGGTATACCACCGTACCGCGGGTTTCTATACAACAATTTAATCAACTGTAGTTTTGGTGAACAAAATAGTGTTATTAGTGATCTAATTTTTACAGTCCAGTACTTATATAGTTCTTTTCTTTATAACTTTTTAATCAACCCTTTCAATTAATAGTCGTTAAGTGCGCCGTCTTCAATCATAGAATTAATTGAGTGTTAAGCTTATGATGACACATTTTCTTTTATCTTTTGTTGTCAAGGCTTCGAGTTGAGTGTACAAAAGTTTTTTTTTTAACACCCTTGTATGTATGTCCCACTGCTGGGCCTTCCCATATCCTTCCAGGTACTCTTCTCCTGCACCACCTCGAACCAGACAAAAAAAGTACAAAACTTAACTAAATCAAAGTTAAGTTTACATCATTATTTATGTTGTTATTTGATCACAGATATGCTCGTCGATGAATATTCTCGTTAACGCGTTTGCACGTTACGTTGTCATGATACAAAAAGTTGGTGGATTTTAAGCGTATATACGACATATTATTATTCTATAAGCCTGTGTGTCGTGATACAAATAGCTCGGTTGCCAGCATAGAATACAATATTATTGTTGGTTGATTCGCGAAAGACTCAAGCACAGGCCTGGTTTCGTCGAGATTGTGCCATCTCACTTGAACCGTAATAGATACCGACGCAGTCGCAAACTTTCGAAGTTTCGAAAATAAGAAGAGAAAGAAGTGTAGAAATATACCTCAGGCATGCTGGTATGTTTTCCTCACGATGTTTTTCTTCACCGAAGCAGTTGACCATTATAACATACGCACATGAATCCGAAAAATCTGAGGTTTGTGTCCTGGGTTCGAACTTGGGACCCAGTCCGACGGTCACACCACTAGGTTCTAAGTGGCAGTAAGAAATAATGATATTTGAACTACATTGGTATCAGAAGCCGATGCCGACATAACTGAGATATGGCTAGACAGGCCACGATACTATTAGCAGCTGATGTCAGTTTCTGCTAACATGACTCTTTGACAGATTGCCTCCTTGGTCAAGTGATCACAACTACGTTAAACATAACTGGTGAAATATGGGTTTTCTATAACAACACCTCTGAACCTCTGCTACCTTCGGGAATTAAAGTCCTAAAGTTATATCTCAACTATCACGAAATACTGTGGGGTTATGTTGATGGACGGTTATGAATGATATTTTAATGCCTCCATAAATGATAGCTAGTTTTAAGGCTGGCTAAGAATTTACTTAAGCCGTTATGTGGCAAGATGAAGAAAAACCAACAAGCTTTTTAGCAAAATAAGAGCTAGCAGAGCATACAACTCGATATGTCAGTGTTGATGACCTTGACTTATTCTCCACCAGTGTTCCTAAACTTAAGAAATTACTGTGTAAAAATTTCTTTGAAACTCACTAAAACCTTTTCTTATATGGTATTATCTCCGAGTGCTTACTAATTCTTACTTTCTCTTGCCTGTCTTCTGTTTTTTGGGCTAACCTAATATTATCAGTGAAAACTATTAATTGGCCCTCATTTTCTGACTGTCAACTATCTGTATCCTAGCTGTAAGCTTTCTTAAGAAAAAAAAATGTAAAATGGCAAACTAAGGTAGGTACCATAAGTACTATCACCACGCATAGGGACTCTTTAGGTAAGTAAAAACACACAACTTAGGTATACATAAAATGACTAATATCTAAGTTCAACAACAAGGCACAAACAAGTTGGCATTCGTCTCCGGGGCCTGAGTGCTTTGGGAGGCCACAGAGGGACCGCCCTCCTTGCCACGCCCACCGCAAGCCACGCCCACCCAGTGCCTAGAGACTTGGCTGTTACGTGAAATATCGGTTCTTGTTTTGACTTAAGATGTATGATGTATTTCACTTAAGTATACGGAGATGATCTTTAAGTAAGGCACTTAATGTTGTAGAGTATGTAATGCAGTTTGTTTAGTTACTACAATTCTTAGGCTTCGGGTATTTCTTAAGATACAGATTGTTTTTGCGCAATAGGAGAGTTCGTCGTATAAAGCAACAAGATACCTATTTACCGTATCGTAGCGTTATTGATTCCTGGGTGTTAGTTTATGTGACTAAAAAAGTGATAGACATGAATGTTGATGGATGGAGAGAGAGAGGAAGGCCAAAGAATAGATGGATAGATTGTGTAGTGTAAATGCTGCCGTGACGTCTGACAGGGGAGAATGGAAGAATACTGTTGCGCCGACTCCAAATAGAATGGGACAAGGGCAGGAAGATGATGAGTTTCGGTAACATAACAGACACTTGGACGAGATATGTATTTCAACTTAGTCTATAAGCAGTTGGCGACCTACACGCTCGCAACACGGGTTTTGCAAGGGCGACTGTGGAGAAAACTAACAATGAAAGATGTTATTTGTAGCATGCTGCGTGTCAGTCATGAGTCGCGAGCGAGAAATATGTGACGTGCGCAAGTGTGGCATCATTTGAAGACGTAAACGAAGCCTAAAGTTTGCATCACATCAGTGCAATTACATCAGTGTACTGGTCAATATGAAGGTCATAGTAAAAAATACGTTTCAGGACTGTGATGATGATACCATCGAGCCGATTCCAGCCACAGCGACTGCATTCGATAGCCTTCTTTCAAGGTATCGAGAGCTTTGATGGCATGCTCTTTCATGTGCTCTCAAGAAGGTCGCGTATTCAACTTTGGACGAAAAAACAGGTCAGGTCTTTGTAGTCTTTTTTTTTTTATTGAGTAGCCTACACTAACTACAACTTAAGTGTAAAAATACAGTCTAAAAAATAGACACCCAAACTTAACCCTTTAAATTCAACCTAAAAATAGATGCCCGTAACAATAAATTGAAGTCAGTGACAAATAAATCAATATTCAAACTACTACAAACGCAATTTCTAACCCGTCAAAGCAGCCAGTCTCATTTGGCATACTAAGTCAATTTCCTGAACATCCTTTATTGGAACAATAGGATCTAGATCCAGGTATTATAATCAGGTTACTATTGTGCTAGTAACTGGAGCTAAGTCAGTTGGGACGTACGAACTAGCATAGTGCAGTCGATATGGTGAATGTTAATTGATATGATGTTGAATGAATGACGATTTTGTACGTGATTGTTTAAATATAGAAATAAGCTTCGAAACTTGAAAACAATTTAAATATAAAAAAATTAAATATAGAAATAAGCTTCGAAACTTGAAAACAATTAAGTAACGTCAGAGAAATATTAGCCAAATTGACACGTTTGCTGTGTTATAAGCCATTTCATATAACTGTCTGAAGAAGCTGACTAACTGTGTGAAGAGTAGCGGTGGCCCAGTGGTGGCTGCCCTGACTTACGAACAGTAAGTCGTGGGTTTGTACCCAGGCAGGCGCATTACTTTGTGTAACTTATTTCATCACCACTGCTCTCAAAAACGATTAACGAAAACATCGTGAGGAAACCGGCATGTCCTAGAACCAAAAATTCGAAGATATGTGACATCTACCAACCCACACTAGGCCCACGTGGTGGATTATAGCCCGTTCCCTCTCTAGAGAGGAGGCCGTGTGTCCCAGCAGTGGGAACATTAAAGGCTGATTATGCTTATGCATATAACTGTCAGAGTTGTGCTATAAATACCTACGTATACGGAATACTTCCGACGATAGTAAAGTTGCTCAACAATGAATGATAATCTCGATAAATTCAAGGAAAAGAAAAACTAAAAAAACATAGATTTACAATTTCTTGCGCTGACTGTATTGAATGAAGAAATTAATTTCACTTACCGAAGTAACATTTTATCCAATGCGAATTTGGTTCGTGAAAAAATCAAAAGGAAAGGTATTTTTCACTCAAATAGTCAAGAAAATAAAAATATTTTGCTTTAACATAAGTACTTACTGCAATTTTAAGACAAGTTTAAAAGATGGTCACACTCACACAAGAAAGGACATGAAAACCATCAACATTTTAATCATTCATGAATCCCGTATAAAATCACGAGAAAAAAAAATCCAAAACAGTAGTCACGTTACACTTCCTAAACAAGCTGACTTGACTTCCTCTTTCATTTTAATTCGAAACCTTAAGTCAGCTTTAAATTACACTTTTTGCTGGCCTTATAACCCCCTCGACGCGGATCCCAGGATTAGGGGCTACCAACGGGTACTTTTTCTGCCAGTGTCAAGAAACATCGTCCTGCCTTTACAAGCACCCCAGGGGGTGCTTTCAGACCCTTAACGTTTACGACTACCCGATTGCTTTTCTATGAAGGGCCTCTAGGAAATGTCCGCGACAAAAACGGACAGATGCGTACAACGGATGTTGATACCAATTGATTAGTTTGCAAACAGTGTGAATTTTTGATGGTCTGCGGTGTGTCGAGTGGTTTTTTGGGTAGTTCACACTTATTAAGTGGTTAGTGGGCAAAAAATCTGGTCACTTAGCCTAACAAGCTTAGGAAGTGAAAAGTTTATTTGTTAATCTACTAATCTAAAGTTGACAAATCGTGACTAACTAGCGGGATTGTAAAAAAACGAGATATTTATGATTTGTTTCGTTAAATTTGTAAATAGGTAGCTATATTCGAAGTACATTGTACGAGGTATTTTAATTTAATTTTAAATTTGCATGCTGAAGGAAGTAAGCTAAATATGAGAAACCTTTTTATTTGTAAGACCATGTAACCACCATCTTTCATGCAAATAAAGAATCTTGAATCTTGAATCGCAAAGCCATGCCCCATTACTTAATTATGCAAAAAGTCACACCCAGCTTTTTGTATGGCACTGGAAGTGGTTAAAAAAGTCACACGGAAATTGAAATGAAAAATAAAAACGTCACGTTTTCAGACATGGAGTAATATAGTCATTAGTCAACATCAAACAAATGCACCACACTTACCAACCACACACCAAACTGCTTATCATCAACCAGAAAACCAAACCTAGCAACCAGCCCACAAACAAAATTGCAAAAAAAAACACGCAACACGCTGTGAAACAAATTCCACAAACATTTTGACACAATATGCCGTTATAAAACTCTGAATGCGTCTTCAGTGACGTCTTTGACAAAACAAATAAGCCATAAAAGGGTATTAATGTACCCCGTGTCCGCAGTAAAAGGGTTAGCCGTCTGTCACACCGATACTACTGTCTTGTTTGTACCGTTAAAGTTTGCCGACTTTTTTCGTGAAACTTTAGACTTGAATTTGATATCATGCTGTGACATTTTGGCGAAAAACTGTCGGCAAGCTTTGCTAGAATGTCAACTAATATGAAATAATAATTACTTACGTCGTTATCTTTAGTAGATAAAGTTTTTTTATTAATTCATAATAAGTATTTATACGGACTAGCCTGAACGTTAGTTTTAAAACAGCAATATTATGATTATACTTTATATGATAATTTATCTAGAACATGTATGTATTTAGAAATACATAAGTATATTTATCAGTTATCTGGTTGCCATAGTACAGGCTTTGCCTAGTTTGGGATCAGATGGCGGTGTGTTGGTTGTCCCAAGGTAAATTATATTATTATATTATAGTATACAGGACTGAATAAAACAACAACATTTTTAAAATAACTCATCAAAACCAACCAATTAGGGAAACAATTTTTTGAAACTGAAAGAAAGCCAGCTCGGAAAAGCAAACACTAAAATTATAACAGTCAGTTGAACAGGCCAGCGCAAGTGAATAAAAAAAGAAATAAACAGAATCTACACGTCAAACAGAGAGCACTAATGTGAACTATGAAACATGTCAGAAATTGCCAGCGAAAATGTATTCAAAACGGTGGAAAGTTAGGGGTTAAGTGCAGTAATCTTTCATACAAATATTCGGCGCCACTTTTAACCGTTAATTTGATTACCAGAGCAAGCATGCAGTGATAGCCTAGTGGTGTGACCGTTGGACTGGCAAGTCATAAGTCTCAAGCTCGAACCCCAGGCACGCGCACCTTTGATTTTTCGGATTCATGTGCGTATTGTATAATTGTCACATGCTTCGTTGAAGGAAAACATAGTGAGGAAACCAGTATGCATGAGAGATATTTCTCGACGGCATGTAAAGCCAAGTATGACAATCAATCACCCATGGGCGGCATAAAAACTCTGACACCAGGGTGGGCATTAACCACGCAATAAAGAAGAAAGAAGCTTAGCAGTGAACCTAAATAAAGCCGAAAACTGCTTGACAAAAATAAAGAACACAAAAAGAAGTCGGTATAAGATAGTGAGCATGAATAAAAATGAATAAATGGGGATAATAATTATCATCAGCAACTTGAAGTACTTTTTGCGAATTTTATACAAAATTTCCTTTTTCCTTACAGTCAAACTAATAAAATTAGTATAGTTCCCTGAAGTAGACCAAACAGAGATGTATAATGATGAATTCGTAGAAGACCGGAAAAATTACTAACTGATCAATCAGTTAGTAATTTTTCCGGTCTACTCCAATCAATAACGGCATGATTCCAAAATCAAATCGCCAAAACATTTTCAGACAACACACGACCAAAACGCTATTCAAAAGTTGATCCCGAAAATTCCTGAAAACAAAACCAGAAATATCAATTTCCTCTACCAAAATATGCATACTCCGTGTATCCGCATAGCCTTAATGGTGCGACTGTAATTTTCATGATATTTCCATAGCGTTTCCATGGTGTATTTTCCCACAGAACCGTGTTATCATATTTGAGGAGCGGTGTCATGATAAAACACGGTAACTCGTCATAATGTGTTTAGTGTTCGCTCTTCTGGTAAGCGGCAAAGAATATAATGGCAATATTTGTAGATGGGACATTGAGAAATTCGATGCATTTGTGGGAGTATGATTTGTGTAAATCTTTGGCAGTCGTTACAGGTAGTCAGTGTCCCGAAAGTCTGATAACCAGTCTTACCAAGCGGTATCGTATTAACTAGCACTAACTGGGTTCTGGAGGTCAGATAGGCAGTCGCTCCATGTAAAATACTGGTATTCAGCTGCATCCGGTTAGACTGGAAGCCAACCCCAACGTGGTTGGGAAAAGGCTAGGCAGATGATGATGGTGGGAGTATGATTGCGACAGGTGGTGAAAATAAGATAAATAAATATCTAGAACAATTTTTACTTCACAATTCGTTATTATATTTAACATCATCATGTGCAGCTTGACTCGTATTACCCAGTACTAACTGGGTTGTGGAGGTTAGATAGGCAGTCACTTTATGTAAAATACTGGTATTCAGCTGAATCTGTTAAGACTATTAGCCGACCCCAACATAATTGAGAAAAGCCTAGGCAGATGATGATGACTTGTCGAACTACTTCACTGTTAATTCACTAATAATAAAATATCTCATTTGAATTCTTTCCAGATTACGTACACATGACATGGACGAAACAGACAAATCATATCTACACAGTGAGTGGTTAACCATTTCACTAAATCTTATCGCCAGATTGCAGGGAATTTGCTTCCAACTTGTTGAAAACTAACCATTTATTTTACTTTAACCCTAATACTAATAATAATGAGGATGATTATTTATAATATTATCATGTAACTGTTTTAAACCGAAATTTGACAAAACGGTAGGCATAATTTTAAACCGTTTTACCCCAGCGCCATAAAAGTATCGGCTCTCTTATTTCCATCATCTCTACATTCATATTTCGGGAAGCTTTACTTATTCAATATTTTCAAATTGGCTGCACACCGTTCTTGTAATGGAGTCGAAAAAATGCGGAAACCGAACCAAATGGATTCGCAAGCTGATTATTTATTTAGCTTCACGAAATATTAGCCTCCGAATCGGTTTAGATTATTTTTGTCAAGATGCATTTATCTAGTTGGGTTGGTCTGGCTTATTTTTTGTACTGGGTTTAAGAAATACTTTGATTTTATGAAAGTTCGTTTTATAATTTTCCCTAAATGCTTCAGGTGTACGACAGGCAAAAAGATGAGTAATAATTTAATTATATTAAAAACTCAATATTATTCCTGCTTAAAATCTATAACTAGTACCTCCTTGCCCGGCACGGACAAATGACGATCACCGGATGGATACTGACTGATACTTTAGTAGGTACTACCGAGGTCACTAACGGTCAACCACTTATCACCCTTATACCCTAAGTAATAAGGTTGAAAAGTAATCGAGCGTCAGTGAACTCTGGAATATGTACCTTGATTATTTGTCAGAATCCGATGTCCGAAGCCGAACCTGTAGTAAAATTAAACGTTAAACACATTAATTACTATTGACTAACAAACAAAAAAGAAAAAATAACTAAAAATTCATATTTATAAACATCGCGCCCTTATCAAAAAGTACGTAACAAAGTAACAAGTGGCCCAAGTGGATTCCTTCTAAATTCGCCATATGAGCCACATGTCAGTGCCACCATTTATCATCTGAGATGTGACAACTGAATTTATTTATAAAAAAAAAACAAACAATAGGACGCGTTAGGGCTAGTGGCGCCCCTGATAACTGGTGCTTGGACTTGTAGCTTTTTTATGTAGACTGCTTAAAGTTTTAGAGGGAACAATTAAGTAGTAGTAGACCTTTTGAACATTGCATTGGCCTGATCATTGCAAAAAATAAAGGTAATTTTATTAAGGGCAGTGGCATCATTGCACTTTGTCCGTCAAAGACTAATTTGATATTGACTTACGTCAATCTTTGTCAATTTAATTTATGAATTAATTACAATAAAATTAAGTTTTCTGATTGCCTTACTATGAATATAATGCACGCTAAAACCATTCTGATTCCGTTTAACAACACAAAACTCACACAAACCAAAAAATTTGACACATCTAGACGTTCCGTCGACTACAATTACACCACCATCAAAATCCAAGGGGTACCGATGATTTAGGGGTGCGATACAATACAAAGATAGCAATTTGATATTCAGGCCACATTTTTAATAAGCACCGCTTGCTTCTCGTGCCAGTAATGCCCCATCGAGCCCTACTATTAAATAACTTTTTGTTGAGCCATTAGCCACTTGAGTGACCTTCTAGAATGGTCAGTTTTTTTGTATGTTTGTGAATTAGGGATATTTTGAGTAGGAGTTATTGTTGGTTGTTAGTTCTTGTTTACCAGCAAGTACTCGTTAACGTTTCTCTTTACTTAGCTATACTAATATTATAAAGAGGTAAAATGTGTTTGTAAGTTTGTATGTAATCTTTGGAACTGCTTTTTTTTTTAATGTTTGATGGGCCTACTCTTGACCTTAATCTAGTCCTGAGGACAGAGATGAGGTCGACGATGGAACGAGCTAACCCAAAAGAAGCCTATTAACTCGCGACTTAAATAGATTGGGGTCATATGAACTTGGGAACACCGACGAAGGCAGGGAATTCCACTCCTTGGCTGTGCGCATAATAAACGATGTAGCAAAGCGCTTCGTGCGAATGTGTGGAACATCGACAAGGAATGGGTGATAACCCGCAGTACGTCTGGACTCCCGATGGAAGAAGGGAGATGATGGAATGATCTCGTGGAGCTCTTGGGCACACTCACCGAAGTACAGCCTGTAAAAGACCGACAGACATGCAACCTTGCGCCGGTGGGCCAGGCTATGAAGCTTGGTACTCACCAGCTTATCGTCACCAATGATACTGATCCGATTCTGAAAATTCTTTCACTGACGGAAAGCTGCACTATCCCCGAGTGTTATACTTATAAGCTACATTTAAAACGCTCCACGGGAGCGAAGCCGCGATCAAAAACTAGTTAAATATACATAATATATTATCTGTTCATTCAAGACAGATATATTATTTGACAAAGTCCAGTTGCCGCTATCCGGTCCACAAACTGTCCGTACTGGTTTGACTTAACCTTAAAGGAGACACTACGGTTGAAGAAATGTCTTAATAGCTCATAGTCTACAATATCTATACAAATAAATGATATTGAAATGTCTGTTTGTAATATCAAAATAACAGCTTTTTACTGAATGCATGTAAAATATATACGGCACTTAAAACAAAAACACGTTTATTACAATTTTTGTCTGTCTGTCTGTCGTTCTGTCGCTCTGTTTATTCCGGCTAATCTCCGAAACGGCTGGACAGATTTTGTCGGCACTTTTACTGGCAGATAGTTGATGTTATAAGGACTAACTAAGGCTACTTTTATTTTAGAATAAGAGTTATGGTTCCGTGTAAAAAAATACCTTGAATTTGGTAACAAAATTAATGTTTTTTTATAATAATTTCACGCGAACGAAGGTCGCAGTCAATGGCTAGTCTTTAAATATAATTTCCTTCCTTCACTCTGTTAACAGTTGGTGGTAAACACACAGAAAGGAATTTCAATCTGTACCGATGATTGCAGGATTACGGGTGTGATATTTGTACGGTGGCGGGTATAAATAACCAGTATGTGGCTAACTCCCGCCTTTCATTGACGCTGCATTGGCGACGAGAATAGGATTTTTTTCTTATTTAAGACACCATTACGCGTGCAGTTTCGTTGTTATTGTTATAAAGATGCCAACGGGCAAGTTAGAACCGTTCAGTATAAATTCTTAACAATGGCCTGCCTATATACGAATCAATATGTTACTCAACGACGTAAAAGACAACCTGAAAGTGCCGATGTTAATAACAATCGTAGGCGAAGCAACTTATTCGTTAATGTGTGATCTATGTTCACCTGACTTTCCCCTGAACAAATAATGGGCCATACACTGGATTTACTACCACTGATTTGCGGACTCTTGTACTGTACTTTAAATTGATCGTTTGGCAGTACAAGGACTCCCACTAAAATTGTCCAAGTATCTTACGAGATCGTTCATAACTTTTATTTAGCAACGCAGACTAAGCACACATTATTTTCCTCATCTTCATCCGATTTGGAACTGAAGAAGACTCAAGCATATTCCTAATTAACACTCGATTTCTAATCGATTATCTCTATGTTACCATTTGGCACTAATATATTTTCTAACAAAAGGGCATTTCTTTTACAGTTATAAACCTTATGAGCACGTTAATAAAGGTCAATGTTCTGCAAAATCAGATGAAAAATTAACAATGAAAAGACACAGACCATCCCAACCGCTCTACTGTCCTTTAAAAAGTCGCATATGCGCAACATTATGATTCATTATGATGTTTTTATTGAGTGCGCGAGGCGTCGCCGTAACGAAGTATTGTGACGCATCTGTTCGTTTTACTTTCTAGTGGCTTTTTATGACAAGTGCAGACGGAGCCGGTTGTAATGCTTGTATGTTTGGAATCTGGCTCTGCGAAAAAATATCAATAATAATTACCAGATTCAATATGGATCGGAAAAAGGTCTAGTGTTTTACTACTAACGTCATTAAAGTTCTTTACTTTTTATCTCGTTTTTGTGCTTGAAATTACTTTATAACAATTTTCTTAATCATACACTAGTATGGCCTGCTTGTTTTTATTTTTAGGCCTTCTAGAAAACATTATTAAAAAAAAGAATTGCGTCAACACTGGCATAAAAATCACAGTAATTATGTGTCATTATATTCTACGCTTAAGCAATTAAATAAACGACATTACATTTAGAAAAAAAAACAGAATGTCTTTTTTAACACAGAAAGGCTGGTTTAATTAACTTACCGTACCTAATTAAGATTAAAAACAAGAAACAGAGTAGGGGCCAAACTTCAAATGCACAGCCGTTCAGTTGATCTGAACTTAGACAATACAACTTAAGACCAACTTAGCCTAACTTAGCAGAACATCGTATCACTTAATTTGTATTTCGGTAGTGACGGTGTAACTTGTTTAACTTAGCAGACCTAATTAGCAGCGTCTTGTGCCGTGTTTATAGATGTCTACTTAGAACTTGAGACGTAGGTATACCTAAGTATTTGTAGTACCTGGTACATTTGATTGCATTAGTGTTTAATGTTAAATGGATTGAAACGTTCCACAGCTGGTTGTAAATAGTGAAGTAAACCAAGATCATGGCGTACTAATTATTTCACACAAGTATGTTGTGGGCCTAAGTTGCTTTGTTTGAACAAATTATAGGTACAAACGTAATTTTTGGTATTTTTATTAAAGAAAAGACAATTGTTTAAGCATTGGATTAGTACCGTCTAAAGGTATTATTCACAAAATGACGGTTTACACGTCGAAAAATATATGGTTAAGCAGTCATTAATAGCCGATAGTATTAGATTTTTTCCCTTGATTTTATGCTCACCGAGATACATTTTAATAACAAACCGAGTACCTAATAATTTTAACCCTGTAATGAGTATCTTTAAGTTTGCCCTTATTGTTATTATTAACAGTACCTATGCTAATTATTTTATATGGTAATCTGTGGATAACGTCGTGAGTAGTGTATTTGTTAATTCTATTAGTTTAGTACTACTATCATGTGTAATATTTAATATACTGCTGTTTGTTGTCCCTAATAAATAAATAAATAAATTAATTAATTATTACTTAACTTTAAACAGAGTTTTTGAATAAACCCTATAATATAATATGAAACATGCTCTAAAGATTGTATTAAAATATTAAACATGCTTACTGACTAAACAATTTTAACCATGTCAAGAACGATCTAGCTTCTGAGGACAAAATCAGACAATTTGATATCATTTCAACCAATTTCTACCGTTCTCTTAATCAAATTACCAAGAACAGGTCCTATCAATTAGGTAGGAACATCTCACGTCCAATTTACGTCAGCTACCTTACCAAGTGCGTGGTATTAGATATGCAGGCCTAATATCCGGTTGGGCTACACACATCGACTTGAGGTCTCACTAATTAAATAGAAATCTCAAGACAATTCGCGAGCAACGGATTTCTGGGGGCTGAACCATACGAGGTGAAAATTTGCGAATTAAAGTGGTCCCTAGTTTCTCATTATGGAGGTGAATTTAAATTTTCGTGATTTGAATTTGAGTAGGCTCTTTATGGTTATAAAAAGATATGCTTGTATTCGTGAAAGAGTAATCTTAACGAAATATTTTTTAAATATTTTGTCACCTCGTACTATAATTAATCTTGTGCACTTAATAACTACCTTGATCGCAATAGCAATAAGTTAAGTTTGAGTGATTTTTGCTTTTGAACGCTTGCATTGGTGGTCTTCTATGACATTTTAATTAGGCACTGATGAATTCGTTTTAAAAGGTTAACCGGTTGGACTTATGACCCATTTGTTTGATTGACCATTATACGGGTTAACCCTTTTTCTTCTCGAATCAATGATTCAGATTTTGTCCGACCAGTACCTACGTTGCGACCTGGACAGCTCTGTCGATTGCCTAATTCAAGCCCTAGAGGGTGCAATAAGTTAATCCTTATAATGGGATAACCTTTAAAATATTATTGATTAAGCAGAATAAAGGAGACAAAGCACCGAGTGCGGGCTACCTCCATCACTTACTTGAATATTTTTTACGTATTTGTAAGTACAAATATTATGGAGCTCGTGTGCGTGAACCGGTAACTATAGCCTGATTAACCCGAGTTTATTATACGGGTTAACCTTTACTCTATGGTTTTTCACCTAAGCCTTAGATTTAACCCGATTAAAACCTATACAGGTAATATTTCCGGTCCCTGGTTATAATGCTTACGAGGTATTTAGTTGAAGCAGCGATGCATCCTCGACTTGTATGCAAATTGATAGGTAAGGGTCGCAGTGTTCTGCCAGGGCTGCGGGACTGTTGGAAAGAGATACGGCGGCCCTGGAACATAAAGGGCAAAAGAAGGAACATGGATGTTTTTTAGTCAGTAAAAGTCTGACACTCCCTTCCGCTCCGCCCAGAGCGGGAGGAGTCATTTGATGATTTCCCATCCGAAATAAAAAAAAAAGAGACGCAGTGTTAATTTTTTCCAATTTGTTATTTGAGATACAACTATCAAATATATTAATTTCTACGTCTTGCTTGTAAAAAGGTAAGCTTTTCTCAACTTTACCAATTCCAATAATAGTTACTTTATAAACCTGCCTAGTCTTTTCCCAATTATGCTTGAGTTGGATTCCAGTCGAACCAAATGCAACTGATTACCAGTGTTTTATATGGAGCGACTGCCTATCCACCTCCATAACCCAGTTACTGGGTAATACGATACCCTTTGTATGTATATTATGTTTGAAGTTAAGTTACTTACTAAATACATCTCAGCTCAAATTTCACCCCCTGTATCACAACGCTTGATCCGTCAAGTCTAAACTAACGGAAGTTATAATTTATGAAGCAAGTTCCGGAGCCTTGGGCCGGAGTCTAGAGGTAATGAAACATCTGATGTATTATGCACAACGTCTACGATCGCCTTAAAACTACAGCTAAGATTTCAGAACGAGGAAGTCTTCTAGACGAGAGATTTTAAGACAAAGAATTTTTAATACAGAATTTAAGATGTTTTTCAATGCAATCATAGGACCTGCTTTACAAGCATGGTCGATTGCTCTCGTACACGTGTTAAAGTGCTCAGCCATAATTGCATCACCAGCATTTACTGAGATAACTTGGTTTTCTATTACAGATATCGAGAGTAGCTAATCCTACAAGCCTAAGAAGCCCGGTGTTGTCGACGTTAGCAGCGATCAAAAAGTTATATAATAGACGTTATTACTTTCATGTTGATTTCATTTGTAGATATTTCTACTGTTGGTTGGATTTTCTTCAATTAAAACTGTAATTTTCTCTAAGATGCTATACTAGGCAGGGAATTGAGTAACATCAAAGACTTACTGTATTCACTACAGGGTGTAAACGGACCCTTCCACGAAGCCGTCAACCAAGCATTATGTGCATCAAACTAAGTAACTTTACGTATAAATATTGCTCGGAAACGACTGTTCTTTTTGGGTGAAAAATCATGTTTTACGGTAGGACTCATTGTAACGCACTCAAAACATTAAAAGTGACATTTAAAGTAAAAATCTTTGATTGATGACATGTACCTATATAAAAAAAATACCTATATGAAAAAGTTGGAACTTTGACCCCCAATATCTTCGTAACTAGAAGGCTCCCAGGAATGGTATAGAACAAAAAAAAATCGCAATCACGGGGAGAACAAGTTCCTTGCGACTTCGTTAAGGGTCTTGTTACACCCTTTATACTTGGTCAACAATTTCGACTGCACCTTTGCGCACTCGTAGTTTAAACAGAATTTAAGTGGGCCGATGATCCCGGCGGCACTGCATTGCCGGGCCGACCCGCGCGCGACGGGACTGGAGCTAACCCCGAACATCCCGTCAGCTTACAAAAGGTCCCTCAGTGAGGGAACTTTCGGATATTAAGCTGAAAAGAACAGATAGGTACTACACTTTGATCTTAGCCAAAAGGCCGAGAAGCGATACCGTAATGCAGAACCCGAGGGGGGTCGGTTAGTCGCGGAGAACCTTAACCAAAGAGTATAATAATAATAGGGGAGAAGAGAGCCCTCTTGTGCCATTTCGAAGCATCCAATTTCGAAACGCCATCTGGATTTCTTGACGGGAACTAAGGCTCTATAGGTAGCTATAGGTAGATAAGAATGTATTTAAACATTCATATCTACCTATAGAGCCTATGAATGTATAGATTTTTCTCTTTCTTATTGGTTTTTTGCAAATAGCAGCTGTTTACGTCGTATGTTGATCATAATACGATTTGCGAATTTAATGATGATACGTTTAATAAATTACGATCATTAAAACTTAATAATAGAAGGAGCTATTGTAGATATCTTTAGAATCGTGATTCAGTAAGTAAACGAGCCATCATTATATTCGCGAATTGCATTTTGCAATGCAAAATACTAATATCCGGGTAGTAATCCAAACACGTCTGATGTAGATAAAACACCCAAACACTAATAATTAAACACAAAATGGACATACGAAACACAAGCAAGCGCAGGCGCAAGTTGCGGCAACCATTTTGTGATGTTGCCAGAATTATCAAATCAAATACCTATCTTTATTGGAACAAAAACACATTTAACAAATTAATTGCGTGCGTAAATAGCTACATTAGTTAAAAAATGTATCGCAGCTATTAAATTATGTTATACAATAAGTATTTTCGTGACAAGGTTGCCATAATTGAAAATACTGGACAGCTATGATATTTAAAAATGCGATAATTTTGATGAAAAATTTAACAATTATTCTTTAGAAAAATACTGTAAATTAAATTAGAGAACAAAATGATTTGATTTTCTCTTTTGCATTAAAGTTGGGATCATAGAGACATCTATCGATAATATGAGACGAATAGTTTCTAGGTGAAGTAATGTAGATGGCGTATCTTTCTTCACTGAAGTTGAGCTTGTTCTAACTATCCGCCCTGACCTTAACACAGCGATTCAGAAATCAGGGCGTACTGTACAGCGCTATCTGCTATTCAAGAATGAAAAGTTGAAGTAGGTATTTTTATCTAACTTATTGGGAATAAGCTCTCTATAGTACAAGTGTTAAAAAAAATTGGTGCTTTTGAATCTACGAATCTTACCATGTAACCTTGATACCCAAACATATTTAGGGTACTGACCCTGACAAAATGTTGTAGGTACTTTAACGAATTTTGCATATGATAGTGATACCTACTGCACGTCAAAATGCTTTCCTCAACGTTGGCAATGCTTAACAACGTTTATTGTAGTAATGACATTTAATACTGCTATCTACCGATCCTCTTTGGTATCAAACAGTACAGAGCCAAGCCAAGCCGCTTTCTTTTAGCACCTACAGTCGTGCGTCGCAAACGTAGCTACTGACTCTCGTAAATACCGAGAGATAGCGCCACAAGCACAATTGTACGATTGTACGTGACATTAAAGATTCAACATCAAAATAACATTAACCACTCTGCTCGACAAGATTTTGACACATGACACATCAGCTGAATCGGGGGGGGTGATGCGAATTGTCATGAAATTCAAGAATTTTTGTGAACATTCAGCATTCGATTTTATGATGATAAATATGTCACGGCAGCTGTTTCACACGATAAGTTTGAGTTAAATATCTTCAATACCGTGTTGAGGTTCGTAAAACGGCGTCAGTCTATAGCCAAATATGTGTAAAATACATATTACGGCACGCTTCCAAAAAATAGGTAACTTAGATACGCTAGAAATAATGTACATAGACAAGTTTCTCGTTTGCTAAAAAACTCGAAAAGGAAAGATAAATACAGTAACATTCTATCTGCGTTCTTATTTTTGCTATTATTCGTACATAATTTCATAAAAAAACACGATCAAAGTCTTGACAAATATTACTAAAAAACTATGTTGCAAGTGTTGCAAAATGACACTTCTTAGTGCTGACCGTAAACCCAAGTTCTATCATTACGATTAAAAAGTGGTATTCAGCCTAATCGATACTCGCAATGAAATCGAGTATAGAAAAAAAAAAGAGTTGAGACTGAATTCTTGGTATAATTTCGAATCATAAATAAATCATTTAATTTTATCTTTTTTAATCATTTCACTTAGTAATTATTCGATGTTTTTGGTTGACTTCAAGAGAAGGAGATTTATAAATATTAAAATAAAGTAAAAACTTGCTTCTATGTAATCATTTTGATGATTATCTTTCTTTCCGTTGAACTAGCAGCGTGAAATTTGGCAAGAAATAAGTCTCACAGTTCAAACAAAGAAAATCTGAAAATGGATCGATTTTCAATTTCAAAATTTGAATTAAGAATACGCTCGCAATTCACAATTTTAAAGTATTTTAATTTAATACATCATTAGTGAATTTGGTTTTCTAATATCTGGCGGTTGGACTGGAAGCCGACCCCAACATAGTTGGGTAAAGGCTAGGCAGATGATGATGAATATCTGGGGGTTGGATATAGAATGTCCAGGATCTCGTCGGTAGGCATAATAAAAAATTAGTTTGATCCGTCAAAGATACAATTTTATAGAATAAGTAACATAATGTCATTATATTACTTATTCTACAAAATTGTGTATAGTACGGTTGGGTTATTGTGTTAGGTTGGGACAAACTTTTGTTTTGTTAGGATTATTCTGTCTCACTGCTGGGCAAAGGCCTCCCCTTGGCCAATCAGTCAAGAACGAGTGAGTCCAGATCGCCACGCCAGTGTTTCTTGGGCCTGCCTCGGTGACGACGACCGACAAACTTATTGTCCTATATTTCGCAATCAGCAGTGCATAGGCCGTATCCTAAATAAAAATTAGTTTATTTTTTCAAAGCGGTTCACTGTCCACTCTAAAACCTCTTTTTACAACTGCAAAGTTCAGGTTATGCATCATAGGCCGTGGGCCGTGTCACTTGAGTGAGGCCGTGAACAGCTATAAGACAGAACCCTCAGGGCAAGAGTCCTACTCCTATTTCTAGAAGTTTTCTTAAAAATACAATTTTATAGTTTTTGGGGTTGCTACTAAACCAAGCTTATCTACGCATAAAAAAATAATGACGATTAAAAGTATTGGTCGGAGAAGGCAAAAGATAAAGAAAATTGGAAAGCCATGGGGAGGTTTGCCCAGCAGTGGGAGAGAACTGTCTGATAAAAAAAAGTATTTGTAAATAGTGAATACCTAATAACCAATCCATCTAACCATAACCCAATTTTGTAGACTAAATATAATTTATCTTGGTGGGAACCAAACAAACACTATGGCCTACCAAGATCCTTGGCGTTCTATATTCAACCAACCAATAGAATAAAAATCACAATAAATTATCTAATAACTATAAATACAATATAAATTGGAACAGCGAGTGCATTCCTAATTTAAATTTTGACATGGAAACAAAATCGGCGCGAATTTAGCCATAGATTAATCTGTTCTGTTTATTGTTGGGTCGGTTTTAATACCTACAATGCACGAAAATCTGTTAAGATTACCATTATAAAAGCTTTAAAAAATATTATAACATTTTTTATTGTATTTAACGCATAAAACAAAATTATTTTAATTTTTATCTATCGATTTCTTAAATTCTTACATTTAATTACTCGATTTAATCGAAATTTACAAAACAAGAATCGATTGAAATAATCGCTTTCACACATCCCAAAAATTAAAAAAAAACAAATGGTCGTCAATTTCGTATACAAATTGAGTAGTGGTAATGAATATTACGTGTTATTGGTCCTGAATTAGTAAATTACGCTAAGATCTGGGCATTTTCATGTTGTTTATAATATTTGAAATTATATTTGTCACATTTGTTATCGAATCTTTATGCGTTTGTGTGATATAATGTGAAAAATAAAAATGTAAACACGCACTATTGGCGCGAAACTTCGACTTTAGATACCAACATTCATCATTACCACTGCTTATTTAAATTGAACTATGGATGAATTCGTCACCTAATTAAATGACGAGTTAATTATTATCAATAAAGTGGAGTTTGGATGTCCGAAAACCACAATTTTTATGATTTTTAGCCTCGGCCAGCACTGCTGTCAAAATGGCGATGACCGTATTTACGCACTTGGATTTTGTAAGGTGAAATTAAGAAACTTGCGCACTAAATACAGAAGTTTTAATGGCGTTGACATATGAGCTTTTTATCCAACTCTCTTAATTAACGCACACTCATAGTATTTGATTATCAGAATATTAAATATTTACATAAATAATGAGGATGACGTATGACTTAAATGCCAGCCCCTTTCGGGGCCGATACCGAGCCAGCGGAGGTTTGTATGTCAAGCCCCCAAAGGGGCCCGTACCGAACTATATGGTTAAAACAATTGTCATACCACGGTATGAATATAATAATTATGAGCTTGGTGCATTTTCCCACAAGTTTAGCTATTATGATGAAAAATACCTATTTCAACTTTTCATTCGTGAATAACAGATGGCGCTGTACAGAATACGCCGATTTCTGGGTCGGTCGGAGCGACTGAATGACGCCCGTCGTGTTCTGTAGTAGTACGGTATCAAACATCAAGTTGCGGAAGATTGAGGCCGCCTCTCGCTACGTGAGAAACAAACATCCAGCAGGATAGTGAGTCTGGATGATTTCTGCCCTCGCCTCTCGTCCAACAAGTTCGCTCGTGCCTGGCCCCATGTCAAGTTAATAGCGCCATGGCACACGCGGCCACCAGAAGCGAGGCGCCTATCGCGCCACCTCATCCCTACGGACGCTGACGATGCCAACCCACCGGATTGTCGCACCCGAGTAATAAATAAACACACGCGTGGCTCCCAAACGGATGAACTGATTTTGATTTTTGTAGTTGATGTCAATCCGAGGCGATGGCTTAACTATGCTTGTATGGGGTGTGTGTGCACAATATGACGTTTTATGGGGGTACAAGTACATACATAGAAAATACCCCTTACGACCTAGTTTTTAATTTCAAATTCTGACATTCGCTCGTACTATAATGAAATTTTTTCTTTTTTCCAACATGGAATTCGGTATTTTACAAAAATCTTAGAATTTTGTCAAAGATTTGTTTTTTTTTTTTAATCGAATCTATACCTACGCTATCGTATCTATATCTACGTTATGATGTGTACAATACATCATAACGCAACATCACACCTGTAATCCCCGGGTTAGGCAGAGGTGTGTCCCTGTGTGTACCCAATTACAGAATAGTACGACCACATTTCGCCAGTTATGTTTAAGTCCCATGTAATAGGGGGCGAGCCTATAGTTGTTACTTTTAAAACTTAATGTAAGCAGCCAGACCAATTGTATGGTCTCAATTAATCATTTTTGTATGAGTTCATTAAACCAATGCGCTCATAATAGCGACGTTTTAACAAATATAAAAACTAACGCAGGCTATAGGTAAAATCATAATTATATTTTTTTCCGTGCTTTAAAGTGTCTAGCAGAAATTTCCGTCGACGAGAATTATCTGGCAGTGTAAATAGTTTGTTTTTAACAATCTTCGAGTGCTGTTTTTTTGTATTTGTTGTACGAGGGCTGCACTGAAAATTTCGGGAATCAAGGAAGTGACACAACATTACTATTTAAAAATGTATTTAATGCTTTTCGAAGTATTCTCCGCGAAATTTGACACATTTTTCCATACGATGGAACCAATTATTGAAGCAACCATTCCATTCGGAAGTTGGGGTCTCCAAAATGGCCGTTTTGTAGGTGTCCACAGCTTCTTCAGGTGATGAAAATCTCTGACCACGCAATTTATTCTTTATTTTAGGGAAAGTATAGAAATCATTAGGGCTTAGGTCGGGGCTGTACGGCGGATGGTCTAATAATTCTATGTTTTCATGCTCTAAAAACTCTTTTGTTCTGTGCGCGGTGTGAGAACTCGCATTGTCGTGATGGAGGATGATGCGGCGGTTGCAGTTCTCTTTACGGAGTTCAGAAACGACCTGTGGCAAACAAATGCTAGCATATCATTCTGCATTAACCGTTCTTTGTCCCTCAAGAGGAATAGTCGCAACATGGCCGGTTTTGGAGACAAACGTGGCCACCATTTTTTTTGCAACACTCCGTGAACGAACAATTTTTGTTGGCTTTAACTCATTTTCGAACACCCAAACTCGTGACTGGTTTTTTGTTTCGGGTTCGTACGCGTATATCCAGGATTCGTCACCTGATACGATGTTGTATACAGCATTTGAGGATCCTGCGTGGAATCTTTCGAGAGTTCTGACGCACCAAGTAACGCGAGCCGCTTTTTGCTCTCCACAGAGCGAATGCGGTATCCATCGGGAAAACAACTTTTTTACACCTAATTGTTCATGCAAGATTATTTGAATTTGACTCATGCCAATGTCTAAAGTTGCCTGAATTTCGCGGTATGTCATATGTCGATCTTCCTGAATCAGCTTACGCACAGCATCAACGTTTTCTTGGCTGACTGCAGTTTTTGGACGACCTTGACGGGGATCATCACTGAGCTTGACACGTCCAAACCAGCGGTAAATGGTGGTTTTGGATGGGGCTTCATCACCAAATGCAGAAATCATCCGGTGAACACACTGTTTTTGTGCTATACCACTTCAAAAGTCATAATAAATCATCGCTCTTGAATTTTTTCGAGTCAATTCCATTTTCTCAACGACTAAACAAGTTTGACAAAGCCTTGTGACAAGACCGAGAATCTTTTTTTTAATAAATAAATGGTATTCGATTTTAAAAACCAAGGAGTTTTCAATTAAAAAGATTTTAATATGACAGGAACAGTGGAAATATTCCATTCCCGATACTTTTAGTGCAGCCTGTGTATACAAATACAAAAAAACAGCACTCGGCTTTAAGAAAAATTTGTATTATTTTGCGCAACTTTAGCACCTGATTTCTAAACATTGGTCGTCGGCACGGCACAAGTTAGCAGGTATGCATACGTTTACAATACATACTAACACTACTCGACGCCACCACATTTTGTTGATCAGAAAATAAGCAATGTCTGGCGGCACTGGGATCTAGCTCTACTAGCCTTTTCACCGTAGACATAATACTTTGTCTACGCTTTTCGCTGATCATGATTCATGAGTGTCAGTGTCTTGTCAGTGTTCATGACATGAATTTGAGTGATCATGAGTGTCAGTGTCATAGAGCATCATATTTATTATGTCAGTGTCTTCTCAGTGTTCATGGCATATGTTATTGATTGTTTAATTTAATAAATATGTGCTACAATTAACATCATCCACGATTTCCCCCATAGATCTCTGATTTCTTCAGTTCGCCAGTGTCTTTCTCAAGAAAATTTTATGGAATGTTATACATAATTAATCTTTCAATGCATTGAATGGTTTTATAAAATGTAAAATCAATGGTGAAATGAGTACATATTTTAGAAGAATATCAACGATTTGTGTTATGATTATCATTTTATTTCCGGCGTGTAAATGTCGGAAATTACCTAATTTACCGAAAAACGTGACAGAGCTTATTCGTGGAGGGGAACCTGCTGCATTTGGCGAACTACCATATCAGGTAATGAGATTTCAAGCTGTAGCTAATACTACATCTGATAGTGTAAAACTGTAAACCTCCGACTCGCCGACATGTTTCGTCGATTTTGTTCTCGGCGGGCTAATTGGCGACTTCGTCATTGCAAGTCGAAAAACCGTTGGTGGCACAAGATCTGGGACTTTGTTACGTTACAGCTTGAAAGTCCGGCCACGAAGCGGCAAGCCGTGGTGTGTAGAGCCCTTAAGGGCGTGTTGCTGAAAGTACCTACTAGGTATCGCCCTCACACCGTCATTGAACAAGGTTAATTTTATATAGACCGAAAATCCAGAAATTGATACCAATAGATTCCTTCTATTAGTATGAAGCTTCAATTTATCGAATAGTTTTTGTAAGGAATTAGTTTTAATCCCCAAATCATTGAGATATCGGAGCAAAATTTTTATTCTTTGACTCTACAATTGTCATTAATTTACTTGTTCGTCCAAAGGTAGCCTTCAAAGAAAGTCATTACAAGGATCCAGAAAGATTTTACACGTATTGTGGAGGTGCTATTATCGCTGAAGCTAAAATATTGTCCGCTGCGCACTGCTTTGTTGGTCAGAAAAGGAAATTTTGCTTCGGGTACATATTTTTATACTAAAACTCGCGACCGCGAATTGACAAGCGTAAGGTGGCACGCGATCTCCTCAGCGTGGCTGTTAGCAGCTGGATGGGGCTTAGTGACGAGCAATTGAAGAGGCCGGTGTCCAGTAGTGGCCTGCTGTAGGCTGATGATGATGTTGATTCTAGAGCTCATAGCATACGTAATAAACACGACATCGGTTTAACAACACTTCACCTCATTTTTACTAGCCGAGCTCAATCCGAGGCGATGCCATACCGGTGCTTATGATTAATTAGTGTGCGTTGCATACAAAGAATTCTGAATGGCTTGAGTTGAAACAATGCTGAACCCGTGAGTACTAGTATTGTACGTTGACTTTTAACCTTTCAAACGCACGCGCGTGCCCTTCGCGCCAAGCCACAATTTCACCTACCATTTTGTGACATACTAGCTTTTGACCGCGGTTTCGCCCGCGCGGATGTCGAAAAATGCAAAAGTTAAAGGATTAAGGAATGTATGACTTTCATATAAACTTCCGTCCCCTATTTTACCCCTTTTGGGGTGGAATTCCCAAAAAATCCTTTCTTAGTAGATACTTACTCTTCACAAAGAACACACCCTCCAAGTTTCATGTCTTTAGTACCTGTGGTTTGGGCAGTGTGTTGATATATCACCCAATCAGTCAGTCTGTTTACCATTTTATATACATAGTATATAGATTTGTGACGTTTGGCGTACAGGGCACGCGTTTGCTTGTCACGTATAAATACCCTGCGTAATTTAAACTTGTTTGAAATTTCAACGCTATTTACGTTTTCTTTTGATCAAAATTCATAAATGATGTTTGCTGTTTATAATGTTCGAACCCATTTTATGTTTCCAGATATACAACGTATGCAAAAAGTTTAGAAGGAAAATATGCAGTTGCAGGAAGTGTAAGGAATATTGCTTATTTTAAAGGAGGAATCGAAGCGCAATGGCGAGGGTTACAGGACATGGTTTTTCCTAAAAATTACAAATACCCTGATAATGACATAGCTATATTGGTAAGCTGTTCTTAATCAGACAAATGTTATAGGTACAGTTTCTTGTTTAACGAAGCATTAGCGTATAATGATCACTGCTGGGATAAAGGACCCTACTCCAGAACCCAGAGTTACGAGTATGATGGACGTTCCCTTAGTAAACATTTCTTTAGCTTATTTTTTAATCATAACTGTTTCTTATTGCATAGTTTGTGGTGGCACCTTTTAAATACAACGATTTTGTGAAACCCATTAATATGGCACAATGGTTTGTGGATTATGAAGGTCTTTGCTTGGTTTCGGGATTCGGTGAGGTTTCATACTCGGTAAGTTATTTTTGTACTTTTTGTTGTAGCCGAAATTAGACGCTTCACTTTCTGTTAATTATTACGAGTATCTTTCATTCACCATCTTTCATTGGAAATGAAGTGTCTAAACACAAAATTAATCAAAACTGAACGTTGAATTAAACAAAAACAAATATACACTCGAGTAATGAGGCTTATATCATATGTAGGAGCTCGTGGCTAAATAATAACAGCCGTTCAGGTCGATCTTCAGGTTAAGCCGTGCTTACTTGGGTTGGTCCGGGGATGGGTGACCACCCTTTACATACCGAGTTTCCGCCATTGGTCCCGGCGGCCAATTTTAGAACTGTGGCAGCCGTAACAGTTATTCAGTAACCCGAAAGTCTGACAGCCAGTCTTACCAAGGGGTCTTACCTAGTACTAACTGGGTTGTGGAGGTCAGATAGGCAGTCGCTCCATGTAAACAGGATAAACAGGCTAGGCAGATGATGATAATGAGTCTTATATCAATTTAAGCTGACCTAATAGCAGACTATGCACTGAGGGGATACAGCATTGTCTTGTCATTTCAAAACTAGAAGTTTATCTTTAGTTTTTCCACGTACTGCGAGCTAATACAAACCAAATCGCTTTTAGAATTAGAAGTTTATAAATCTGTTATACTTAATCTTTACATAACTAGTATATCCCGGTAGTAGTATAACCCGGTTATAATTCCTCGCTACACTCAGGATTCTAGTTTTAAATCCCTCGTTTTATCAGGAGTTAACTTAGCGCTCGTGGCATAAGACACTGCTTAATCCTCCAGTGCATAATCCCCGATCGAATCGAATCGCCTGAGCGGTCGTCGAGTCTACATCTCCTGAAGATGCCTCGTGGAGGGGCGAAACACGTGTCGATGTCGAGTATAGGTTTGGGTGCATGGCATGCCAATTATTATTGGTGTTCCTGCATATTTTTGCGTGTGGGAAGTCGGTACTGCATCTTGCATCCATGCCTGGATCTTTTTCGAGGAATTAAAACGAAATATTTTGCATAATATCGAATGTCATGGATTTCCATAAAGTAACGCTTGACTCTATAACTATTCTTCTACCATTTTCAAACCAGCTGCTCTCAAATGTTAAATTATATATACCTATGTCATGCAAATCTATGTTTCAGAAATCATCGGACAGCTTGTTAAAAGCATATCTGTTTTCTTTTCCGTATAAAGTCTGCTCTAAATCTAACCCAGACATAAATATGGATCATATGATATGCACATCAGTGGAAGTAGCTGACATTGGAAGGGTAAAAATACTTCATGAAATATTTATTTATTTAAATTTCATGTACAAGAGTGGTACATAGGCGGACTTAATGCCACAAGGCATTCTCTACCAGTCAACCTTTGAGTCAAATAGGACAGCATTGTGGTAGAGTACAAAAAAATAAATGATAAAATTACCATTTTGTTAACAGAAATTGATACACATAAATAGGTACATACTAAATAATACATACAGATAAAATAAACTAATATATATTATATACATACACATAGTCCGAAGTATGAGAACCTTATAATAATTACTATGACTCTAGTAATGACTAGATCGTAAGCAATTAAATATTATGACTATTTTGAACCTAGATATTGCTTTGGCTACTTCCCGTTTGATCCGTGGTCGTGTTAATTATTACGTCGACTCCGTGGCACAAATTTGCAAGATACTTATCACAAGGATTGGTTTAGATATTTTTTTTTTATCTCTATCTCTCACTTGAACACACGCCGTCAGTATGTGCTAGCCCCTCAAGTTTTAAAACGTTACTCTGCTACAACATTGAATTTGTAACGAATAATCTAAACAATACTTCAAAAAGAGTTCATAGTTTCGAATTGTCGTCATACTCATACCGGCAGTTTAACAAACTCGCTAGTTCAAAAATACTAACTTAAACTTATTTATATACTAAAACAATACATTAATTTATTATAATAAAACGTTTTTGCAAAATCCAAAAACCAACTTGGGCCTATTACGGATTTGAACGCATATGTTTTTTGGAGGGGTAACCACTTAATGGTGTTTTGCGTAGACGGTAATGTAACAGTGACTGGAAAGTACGTAAATATTTTAACGTATCGTATCGTATGCTTGATTTTAAACGTAAAAGAAAACGATCATTAGAACAAAAAACCAAGCCCAGCGCATTTTTTTGTATCGAAAATTATACATAGAATTAAAAGAGTAGTAATACATTTTACCATCACGTTCTGTCAGGTGGCTAACACGTTTTATTTGCAAGTATATTTTTGTAGGCTCTCGATTTGATAAAGATCCGACAACCTATAACTCGACAAATGTGGTCCTATGTGTACTCTGGTAGACCATTAAACCAGGTATTTACCCTAGATCACAACGTAAAAAATGACACGAAACCTTACTCGCTTAACCACCCGATAGAGCGTTGGTGATTGTGTCTACACAAGGTGTAAACGGACCTTTTACTAAGCCGTCAACCAAGCATTCTGTACATCAAACTAAGTAACCCTACGCAACAATTATTGCTGGGAAAAGATTTTTTTTGGGGTCAAAAATCATGTTTAACGATAAAACTCAATGTAACGCACTCGTGCTGTTGGATGCATTGAATAGTAAACGGGTCATGAAGGTATTTAAAGTAAAGTTAGAACCTCTAAAAATCTTGTGATAAAGTTGGAATTTTGACCTCCAATATCTCCGTAACTAGTAGGTTCTCGGGTATGGTCTAGAACAAAAAAATGTCCGACAGGAAAACTAGTGCCTTTCAGCTTCGTTAAGGGTACTTATTATTACAATAATCATTGCCCTCTATAACCTGAGATACAAACTATTCGCGCACGAGCGAGGTTCATTGTGTATTGTATCTCTTTAAACTTCCTCTACTTCTAATAGAAATGTGTTTTATAGGGTGATTCTGGTGGGCCGTTAGTCTACTCACATGACTATGAAGGAGACAAGAATAACAGAACTTTAATTGGTATTGCATGTGGAACCCATGACGAGCGCAATTCATTCTTCGTAAGGGTGTCAGCATACCGAGATTTTATTGCAAGAAATCACTGCGAAGATCAAACGAGTTTTTATGATTTCGTTGTAAACACCTTTATTGTATTACAAATTTATACTATTATCTAGTTCTGATTTATTTGATTTTTTTATCCCTGCCGATTTCTTTATGTTAGGACAGCCAACTTTTCAACAACTTAAATAATTTCCTATTCGGATTCGAAGCCAGGATGACGCTAGTTTTGCTTGCCAATCTCAACAAAGATTAGCCATCGGCGCAGGAGATTTTAGTGCACAAGTGTGTGCGCAGGCACAGGTGCACTCTCTGTTCCTTTGCCCGGTGGGACGGCAATCCGACACGACCGGAGAGAGATCAGGCGCAGGACCAACAGCTTAACATACTTTCCGAGGCACAGCGGGAGGGGGGTATAATACCACCAAATCCCAAACACCGGGCTGCTACTGAGAATTTCTAATGAACCTTGGTCTTAGTTCGCACGCTTCGCTCGCTCTCAAGACCCCGCCATCCTCTTCGAACCTAACCTGTCGGGGTGCCCTAAGTAACGAGCTCTCTTCGCTCGCTTTTGCATCCTAAGTTATAGAGCTTAAGAAAACGATTATTTTAGCAGAACATGTTTTCGGAAACTTAGTATTTTTGTCGGAAACTTAGTATTTTTTTTCGGAAATTGAGTTTTTTTTTTGAAAATTTATTTTATTTTTATTCTCATGTTTGTTTGTTAAATACACATTTTTGTCGGTTAATTTTGTATTCATTTTCCGGTATTTTTTTTTGCAAGGTTAGCATTACAGTCAACCACAGATCGTTGGAAGTTAATTTGTTTTTCGGAAGCTTTATTATTTCCCTTCTACTAAGCCTGTGAAGTTTAACTAAACCTCTGGGGTTTAGTTGCACCAAGGGTCGACTCTCAGCCTTTAACTCTTCCTGGCCAAAGAGCCATCAGAGCCATATATAATCGTCGTAGGCGCGATTCTCTAAGGGAACTGTTTAATCATGTCATGTCTTAATACATCTACGAAAACATAATGTACGTTAGGAAAAATCTACATCTTTTTAATAAAAGAGGTGACAGACACAATTACAGTACGAGAACTAGAGACCAATTAGTTCAGCCGGGCTTCAGACTCGCTAAAGTAGACTCATCTTTCATGGGGTACTGTTTGAGATGCTATAATAAAATTCCACAAACTCTTCCTGGCAACTCTTCCTGGCCAAAGAGCCATCAGAGCCATATTATAATCTTCGTAGGCGCGATTCTCTAAGGGAACTGTTTAATCATGTCATGTCTTAATACATCTACGAAAACATAATGTACGTTAGGAAACATCTACATCTTTTTAATAAAAGAGGTGACAGACACCATTACAGTACGAGAACTAGAGACCAATTAGTTCAGCCGGGCTTCAGACTCGCTAAAGTAGACTCATCTTTCATGGGGTACTATTTGAGATGCTATAATAAAATTCCACAAAGTATTCTTGAACTGAATGAGACGCAATTTAAAACATGCATTAAACACACACTATGTAAGCAAGCATATTACAAGTTGGACGATTATATCTCTGATAAAAATGCTTGGCTCAATGCCGGTCCTGCTCCACATGGACAGGGGCGCATAAACGGATTAATGGATAGCATCAAATAGTATTGTTGGAGCTGCTGAAGATTGTAAACTATCTTTGCATTGTATAAATTCAATTTCTTTTGGTATTATATAACCGCATAGCCCATATTATGTGAGTACTATGTAATAGAAAGCTATATCATTCGCTGGAAACCTACGTCTTTTTTTTTACTTGAATGTGCCCTGGCGGTTAAGTGTATGTCATGCTCACTCAAATGTCTCGCTGATGGTGGCGACTGGCGCGTGTGTCGGATCATTTAGTTCCCTTCAAAATGGTTGAGTTTAATGGTGCTGATACATGCGTCATGTTCGTGAGCGGGCGCTATCAGTTGTGACTGGTCATCTCTTGGTTGCCACGGCTTATTTGTTTTTTTTTTTTTTTTTTTTTGAATTGTTCTTTTCTTTGTTTTTACTATGGACACTTTTAACGTGCACATCTTGCTACATCGCTCTCACATAATGTACCATCTCAACATGAATGATGTAACCAAGGTTTTGTAAAAATATTCTGATTTAAAAGAGTGTTCATGGAGTTTCTTGCCCGTTCTTCTCCATAGAGATCTACGTTAGGGAATGGGCAACTACAGTACTTTCACAGTTTTTATGCCTTGTGACTGGGACTGTAGCTACATTTCATTGTTATCTTTGTTTCGACAGTTCAAAAGTGCCTGTAACGGGCCTACTTGAAATAAATGCTTTGATTTTGATTTTTTGATTCTGGCGATATGGTGACATCCAGAAAGAGGCTATGTTTTTTGTTCACAACATCGAATGCTTGTTTATTCACAATATATTATCGCTATAGGTAATCCCCTCACTGCTGGGCACAGGTCATCTTTCAAAAATAGTTAATATATATTATTAACTAGTTATGTAAAGCATCCCGAATATAAAAAGTGCATTTCTCGTATAATGCACGGCTGGCGTGCTGTTTGTCGAGAGTGGCTTAGAGATCCAAAGTATAGTATAATAATTAATTATATTAGGCATTGCCGTGGCCTGCACAATCGCCAGACCCCAATCCCATCTAGCAGCTCCAGAGACGTGTTCTAAAGAACCTGGACGGAGTGTCGACAACCTAACAACTGAAAGACTTGTTAAAATTCCATTGGGAGCGATTGCCGCAGGATCAGATAAACAATCTTATGAATTCAATGAAAATTGTAGCCGACAACTTTTAATCAAGTAATTATTATTAGTAGTAATAGTAATACCACAGCGAGACCCGAAAACAAAATTACCTTTGAAAAAGACGGTGTCAGCGTCGAACTTTTATTCATTTTATATTATGATCAGAGAAAAGGAGGAAAATTACCTACTTTACTTTTGTGCTCTTTTCAGCCAATATTTAGTGGATCAATACGCTAAAATAGAGACAGAGAGACTCAATTTCATAAGACATAACCAGGCAAAATTACGCGCAGACAGCTATATTCACCTTAAGGACGCGATCGGCAGACAAGATGTAGAAGCTGATCAGTTGGGTCAAATGATAGTACTGCCGTCCTCCTTCACCGGTGGGCCGAGATACATGCACGAGCGAACCCAAGACGCTATGACTTATGTACGTCACTATGGTCGCCCAGACTTATTCGTCACCTTCACGTGCAACCCCCGGTGGGAAGATATTAAAGAACAATTGTTTCTAGGGCAAAAATCACACGATCGCCACGATATCATCGCAAGGATATTTCGTATCAAGGTAAAAAAGATTATGGACCTGATAACCAAGGGGAAAATATTCGGTGAAGTCCGGTGCTACATGTATTCAGTAGAATACCAAAAGCGCGGTCTTCCACATATTCATATTTTGGTGTGGCTAACAAATCACATTTCTCCTGACATAATTGACAATTTTATTTGTGCAGAAATACCCGATCCTGATCTTGATCCAAAGCTGTATGAGATAGTTAAATCTAATATGATACATGGCCCGTGTGGAAATTTCAACTACAACTCACCGTGCATGAAAGACAAGCTTTGCTCTAAACGGTTTCCTCGAACTTTACTTCGGGAAACACAGACTGGTGATGACGGCTATCCAAATTACAGGAGACGTGCTCCAAATGAAGGCGGATTTACTGTAAACATAAATGGAGTAGAGCTTGACAACCGTTGGGTAGTTCCTTTTAATCCAGTCCTTTTAAGAACATTCAACGCCCACATCAATGTGGAATACTGTAACTCAGTAAAGTCAATCAAATATGTCTGCAAATATGTAAATAAGGGTACCGACCAGGCTACTGTTTCACTAGGAGATTTAAAAGATGAAGTGAAAATGTACGAAAGTGGAAGGTATATAAGTAGTTCAGAGGCAGTATGGCGTATTCTCGGGTTTCCTATTCATGAGCGTTTTCCTACGGTAATTCATCTCGCTGTGCATTTAGAAAACGGTCAAAGAGTGTACTTCAACCCAGAAAACTTAGCTGATAAGGTATGTTGTCCACCAAAAACGACACTCATGTCTTTTTTCGAATTATGTCAAGTAGATGACTATGCAAAAACCCTACTATATTGCGAAGTACCTGCATACTATGTTTGGAACAATAATCGGTTTGAAAGGAGGAAAAGAGGGGTAGATGTAGCTGGGTGGCCAGGCATTAAAAGAGACCACGCTTTAGGCAGAGTATACACGGTACATCCAAATAATGTTGAGTGCTACCACCTTCGTTTGCTTTTACATGAAATCCGGGGTCCGTTATCTTTTGAAGCATTAAAAACAGTCAACGGTGTGGTACTACCGACTTTCAAATCAGCTTGCAAGACTTTAGGGTTACTTGAAGATGATCAACATTGGCATACAGCACTACAAGAGGCAGCCCTGTGTCAATCTCCGCACATGATGAGAGAGCTTTTTACGATCATGTTAGTTTTTTGTCAACTGGCAGATCCGTTCAGTCTGTGGGATGAATTTAAAGAATACCTGTCGGAAGATTTTAAACGACAGATTGAGAGGCAGGTAAAAAGCGGAGTAGAACACCTCATGGATGAGATTTTTAGTAAGTGTCTGTTGGAAATAGAAGGAGCATGTTTGGCACTTGGAGGATGTGCACTAGAAGAATACGGTTTACCGAAACCGAGTAGATCAGAAGTGTTTCAAAGTGAATTAGGAGCGTATATTAATGAACTTAACTACGATGTGTTTGCCTTAGAATCATTTGTCAATATCAATGAGAATTCACTAACTGAGGAACAAAAGTTAGTGTACAATGAAATTATTTCAAGTACACATGAAAACGAGGGAAGAATTTTCTTTTTGGATGCCCCAGGTGGGACTGGTAAGACTTACCTCATCAATTTACTCTTGGCAAAGATTAGAAGTACTCGCGGAATTGCCTTAGCAGTCGCGTCTTCCGGGATCGCCGCTACGTTATTGGAAGGAGGTCGAACGGCGCACTCTGCTTTGAAATTACCCCTTAATTTGTCTAACGTAGAAACTCCAATGTGTAACATTTCAAAGCAAAGCAATCTTGCCGAAGTATTGCGTAAAGCAAAAATAATAGTCTGGGATGAAAGCACTATGGCGCACAAAAGAGCTATTGAAGCGTTAAATAGGACTCTACAGGACATAAGAAACAACAATTCTTTAATGGGTGGTATGACAGTGTTGCTAGCTGGCGATTTTCGTCAAACTTTACCGGTAATACCAAAAGGAACGCGCGCTGATGAAATTAAGGCATGCTTTAAAAGATCTTATTTATGGCCCTATACGAAAATTCTAAAAGTGACTAAAAATATGAGAGTGCATCTGAGAGGGGACGTCTCTGCTGGCCATTTTTCAGACCTTCTACTTAAAATAGGAAACGGCATGTATCCAGAAACAGACGGGTTGATAGCTATAACAGATGAATTATGTAGTGTAGTAACTACAGTCGAAGACCTTATAGAAAAAATTTATCCAGATGTAGCTCAAATAAAGGACAAGCCTTTAGAATGGCTACGTGAAAGAGCTATAATGACACCTAAAAATGACCAAGCAGCAGTAATTAACGATATTTTGCTGAAATCATTTGACGGCACAGAAATGGTATATAATTCAATAGACACGGTGGTAAATACAGACGAAGCAGTCCATTATCCGGTTAAGTTTCTGAACACTATTAATCCAGCCGGACTTCCATATCATAAACTAACACTGCGCGTGGGCACACCTGTGATGTTACTTAGAAATTTGAAACCCCCAAAACTATGCAACGGTACTAGGCTACAAGTAAAAGCTTTGCATCGTAATATTGTTGAAGCTACCATTTTAACTGGGTCTTCCCAGGGAGAAACAGTCTTCATTCCACGTATTCCATTAATCCCGAACGATCTCCCTTTCGAATTCAAAAGACTTCAGTTCCCTTTAAAAGTTTGCTTTGCGATGACAATAAATAAATCACAGGGTCAAACCCTTAAATATATTGCATATTTCTGGATACATACTGTTTCCTATTTTTAGATGTTCACGTAGCCAATTCTTCCATACAAAAACTGTCAGATGTCAATAAAAATTATCTATCGATTGAAAAATCAGCCTTCGAATTTTTTAGAGGAAAGTACGAAACCCACGCGGACGAAGTCGCGGGCAAAGTGCTAGTTATTTATAAAAGAAATATAAATATATATTTATTCTATTCTATTAAATTCTATAAATAATGCTAATAATTAATCTATTCTAAATTACAAACTTAAGGTAACGATAATGCATTTTGAATGTTTTGTAATGGTAATGAATAATGGAAACCGGCATTTAAAGACATACATATTGAAGAATTAAATACATTGTAAAATTTTGCATGTCATATATATCTGACTATGTATAATTAGGAAGATCAACTAAGTTTAAGATCAAAATGTACCAATACTTATTGCAAATAAATGATTATGATTATTACAATAGTAAAACTGGCCAAGTGCGTGTCGGGCTACGCACAATGTAGGGTTCCGTAGTTGCCCATCAAAATATGCAGACAGTTCCTACGGTTCGATTTTCCCCCGAACGATGTTTTTTATGGTAATAATAAAAAAACAAACTTGCATTTTCAGTTTAAAAACCTGTACTTGGATAACATATTTTCTTCAACATAATGTCCCATACAGTATGTTTAAGAAGATATGTTATCCAAGTTTTAGTGTTTAATAAGTCGACTATTACTCGTAAACTTGTTAAGCCTATTTAGCTGTGATAGTTTTCCTTTTTAATTTATTTATTTATTTATTTTATCCCTGTGAATTTTTTCACGCACCCGAACACAACCGTTTACCTGGTAGAGGGGGGGGGGGCACTTGAGTTGAGTCTAAAAAAAAAATCACTTTAAAACTTAATATATCACAAACGAATCCCTTAATCGAATAAATATATAAACAAACTCCCCATATTTTTTAAAGACCTATCCAACGACATCCCACACTATGGGGAATGCGAGAAAAAACAAATCCCCACTTAACGCGTAGTACTGGAGATACCCTAAAAAAAATACTTTTCGAGATTTTATTTTACCACTTTGTCGGCGGCGTAACTAATCTGTATATTCATACCCAATTACAGCTTTCTAGTACTAAGAGTCTTTGAGCTAAGCTGCGGACAGACAGACGGACATGGCGAAACTATAAGGGTTCCTTTTCTGTTGACTACGGAACCCTAAAAATTGTTCAAAAGTTGATGTGTAAATCCATAATAGTACTTAATAATTCCATCGGTGAAAAACACACTTAAAACCTTAGCTAGAATCTAAATAAAACTGTTTGATTTCTACTGTCATGTCAGTCATAGATGTCAGTTTTAGCAATGCTAATGCCACGGGAATCACGGAATAACCGTATTCCGCTAAATTTTAAATTTCTTGTATTAATTAATGTTTTCAAAGTGTTTTTTATGTATAATTTTATGTTCAGAATTATGTCTTTCACATGCAAGTATCACATTGTCACCGAATTCATAAAATCATACAGACCTCTAAAATGATTACACATAATTAATTATTATCTAATAAAATATATTATCGCTGTAGGTAATCCCCCCAGTGCTGAGCAAAGGTCATCCTTCAGAAATAGTTAACAATATAAGTTATGTAAAGCATCCCGAATATAAAAAGTGGATTTCTCGTATAATGCACGGCTGGGAAGGAAAGTTAGGGGATGTTCCTTATCAGGTATTTACTTATTAACCTTGCTTGGTTATTAAATAAAAGTAATATAATAAAATAAAAATAGCCTTTATTTACTGATCGCAGGATATACAAGACACTATATAATAATCAAAGTAAAAAATATTAAAAGTACTTCAAAAACCTAATACCTACTCCATTATTTAGAATAATTATTTTAACTAAGTACTACTTAAAATTACTAGAGAATGTATCTGATTTCAGTGTGCCTATTGGCAGAGGCCTCCTCTAGCTGTTTCCACTGCCGTCTATCGTTCGCTACTCTTATCTAGTTAAGTCCCGCTGTAAGTTGAATCTCGTCTTCCCATCTTTTATGTTGTCTGTTTTTCATTTTTCTGTCTCTTAAATACCAATTTGTTATTGTTTTGCTTCATTTTTCCTGGTTGTTTCTCATCTACCCAGGTCCATTTTTGTTTATCTATACGTGCAAAGTATGTCCGTCACTTTTGTTTTCCTCTATAATATCTATATTTCTTACCTATCTTTTCTTCCTTTTTTCTTTACTCATTTTATGCTTCTTTCCATTGCTTGTTGGCATAGTTGATTTTTTTTTCTGGGCTGCTATAAGCGCCCACGTCTCACAGCCATAAGATATACAGGGTAGGATACAAATATCAAATACTTTTCTTTGTATTGCTGTTGCTAGGTCGTGACTCTTCATTATCTGTTTAAGAGACCAGTATTTTTTTCTAACCATTAGCTATTCTTTTATTAACTTCTTTTGTCATTAGCTCTGGGAGATATGATTTGGCCGAGATATACTGAGTACTACTCAACAAAATTGAGAACTTGTCCTTCAACAACCAGCTCCAAGCTGGCGTTATTTCTTACTAACTTGGTCTTGGCCATATTCATTGACAATCCTGCTGTTCTGCTTTCTTTCATTAGTTGTTGTATCATAGTTTTTAGGTTCTCCTCTAACAATACTAAATCGTCAGCAAACCTTAAATGATTGAGATTGACGGAAATAAAAATATTACCTAATGATTTATACCGAAAACCCTCAGAAAATTTACAGAATTCTTGCACAGATTTTTATTTCGATCTTGGACAAATTTTAGAAGTACTTATGTAGGAATTGCTGGAGAAAGAAGGTTCAGTTGCCATCAAGGGTGCACGGTGCACCGTTCCTCCCATCCATTTGTTGACTTTCAATATTGAATCGTGAGTATTCGTGAGCGAAACAATGTGATGCATTAAATCATAACGACATGCCACACGAGGTAGTGAATCAGCGCGGGTCGCGTCGGACTAGGGACTAGAGAGACGAAATGAGGTGCGACCTCAGAGCGGCAACGCAGCGCAGAGCTACATTTGTTAACGCTGAGACGTAACAGCGTCACGATTTCGCTGCCACACCGCTTGTGCGCTGCGTTGACTAGGGAGAACGGAGGGTTAAGTCCAAGCTGACGACTCTCCCAGCGTATTTTCTGCCGTGTAGTCGGAGCAAATCAAAACAACAAATAAGTAAAGTGTACTACTCGTGTGGCACTCAGTGCATTGAAGTTATATCGTAATTGCGAATATATAACGCTTCACTCTCATGCGGTACGGTGTGGCGACCCACCACACCTTGGACTTAGCCTGCTGTTCTCCCCAGAAGAATTCCATCAAGAAGTTACTCTAAAACAACTAGAACAATGTAATATGCTCAACATATTTTCTCGTAACTAAACAATAATTTGACACCCACTGAATTCTCATAATTTTGCTTTTAAATTACAGATAGCATTAAAGGGTTTAGTACATCGCAGGAAAAAACTGTACAAAACTTATTGTGGCGCAACTATCATAAGTCCAAAAAAACTGATTAGTGCTGCTCACTGCTTTGCAGACGGATTTTCCTGCTATACTTTTTTTCATCCCGGGTAGGAATCCTGAACTATTAATATTTTATCTTTCTTTTTCCGCCCAGACTGTGTGCTCAATAAATATACCGGGTATTTGGCACATCGTTTGTCAAATTGAACGGGCCGAAAGAAGGGGTCATTTGCTGTCTCTTCAGCTCCAAAAACTCATCCTAGGCCTTACGGATATTTAAATATTTTTTTTTACTTTTTACTTTGTAAAAATGCATAATTTTAAATTTTAAACTTATTTATATTAGTGTAACCGCCAAATTTTATATAAATCTTGATGTTTACTGGTTTTTAGTTCTATAGAATTCAAAAATGATTTTTTTTAAACCCAAAAACAACGTTTTTGGCAAAGTAAACCTAAAACTCAACTTCAATTTTAATTGTTGAACATTGCGACTTTTCAAAAAAAAATATTAAATAATCTGTAGGCCAAGACTGATGACTTATTGTGGCTGAAGAGGCAGCAAATGACTAGTCTTTTCGACCCGTTGTATTTGGCAAACCATAGGCTAAACACCCTGTATAATGAATATCACCATTATTTATTATTACCTGCCCTTTAGCACAAGGTCAATGCCCAATATTCTATACAGAGCTCTGCATAAATGTACAGACGCCAGAACATCAAGCTTCTACAATCTGTCAAGTTTCTTTAATAGATTTTCAACTTTATCGCTAAAGCATTAGGTTAAAGGTTGATTGGGAAAATTTGACAGTTTCGGGTAGCTTGATGTGCTGGCGTCTGTACCTTAAATGTGTCTTACGAAGGGAGATTCGCCTTAGTGTGTGTTTCTTAGGATGCACGTTACGATGTATCTGTGTGCAGTAGCTTCGGGAGCTCTCAGTATTAGTCGAGTTAACCTCACGCACACACACGTTGTCCACGTGCATTTACCTCGCCTTTGTGAGATAGAAAAACTGTAAGTACTCCTGTTGATTTAATAAATAAACATTTTTTAATGTAGAAAAGTCAGCAAAAGCGTTTTTACGGACACGTACGCGGTTGCTGGTAATCTAAATAACATTGAAAGATTTAGCGCAGACGACTCTAATGGACAATGGAGGAAATTAGAAAGTGTAACATACCCAAAGAAATATGACTTCCCAATGCAGGATATAGCAGTACTTGTAAGTATTCATACAATTTACGTACGGCATTTGGATTAATAGCGTCCTTACCTACTACTCCACCAAAAAACTTTTCATCATTCATCAGCTTCCTATCCTTTTCGCACTGTTGGGGACGGTTTAGTCTAACCATATGCAGCTGAATACCAGTGTTTTAGATGACCGATGACCGACTGTATATCTGACCTCCAGAAACCAGAGGCTTTGGGTCCTACGATACCTCTTGGTAAGACTGGTTGTCAGATTTTCGACTTCTGACTGCCTTTAACGGCTGTCAAAGATCTATAAATTACAACCGGGACGAACGACTTAGCGTGCTTTCAGTGGAATGAAGGCAATTTTATTTTTAGACCTCCACAAGCGTGAACCTCTGTACAACGTTTAAATTTAATCCTCCGCAATCTATCTATATATATAAAAGGAGAACTGACTGACTGACATATCAACGTACAGCCGAAACTACTGGGGCTAGGAATGTGAAATTTTGCACACGGCTTCCTATTATAATGTAGGCGAGCACTAAGAAGGGGTTTTTTGAAATTTAACCTTTAAGGGGGTGAAAAGGGGGAATTTTGTTTGTATGGAAAATCTTATTACTTGTGTTAATAAACATGAAACTTGGCACGAACATCTATCTAAGTAAATTATGAAGTTTGGCATTTTTTGTTTTTCCAAATTACCTCCTGAGAGGGGTTGAGGGGGTGTGAAAATTTGTATAGAAGAATTTAGATACATGCAACGACATCTATTGGGCCCACATGGTACTAACGAAATACATTTCTACATAAAATACATAATATTATTACAATTTAATTACAGTAAAATACGATGAAACATTTGGTTTTTGTTTGTTAGCAATCGTCTAAGTCCAATCCAATCAAAAGATATGCGAATTTAAAGTTTTCAAAGTGCATCGTTTATAAGTTGAGGAGTGGTGATTTTAATGGCGCTACCTGCCATCACGATCCTAATCAATTTTATTGAATGTAAAACTATAGAGTAAAAATATATTTATAGGAATAAATTTTCAGTACTTTTCGGAAGTGTACGTAGCTTAAAAGTGTTTACTTTGTACGAACGAATTGTAAATGCATAATATTTTGACAGTTTAACTACGTGATCGATAGATGGCGTTGTGCTGTGACGTCATTTTTCTGAATCGCGGTGTTAAGATTTTCCACGGAAGAATGACCCTCATTGTCGTTTGTTAAGTTTCTTGTCGTTTGTTAGGTGTCTTGTCTTTGGTCTGTCAGTGTCGTACTGTCATATTGAAAATTGTCATCTTTCGTTTCGGTTCGATTTCGTTCACTTGAATTGAATTTATTGAGTTGTCTCTTGACTGACTGTAGAGTTCAAGTGTGGTCTGTGGTTATTTAAACTTTACTAAATATTATAATTTTTAGTAGAGTTTTGTAAAGGCCATTCGATTTTTTAAATATTTTATTGGTATTCTATTCTTTTTTATTATTGCACTGATTGATAATATAAAAAAAAATGAAAGTGGAAACCATTAAAATTGACGGAGAAATGGTGCAACAAGTGATTGTACCCATTATTGGGGACGGGGCTTGCCTGTTTCGATCACTTTCGTTTTTGATGTATGGCAATCAAGAAAAGGCTTTTGTCGTACGTCAAGAAGTTGTCAATTACATTTTAGATCGTTGGGATGAATTTTCTATCATGTCACATGATTGCAATGGTGACAACTACAGTACAGCAGACCATTATTATGCAGAGATGATTCAACCTTCAACATACGGTGGATTATGTGAATTGGCTCTTGGCAAAGATTAGAAGTACTCGCGGAATTGCCTTAGCAGTCGCGTCTTCCGGGATCGCCGCTACGTTATTGGAAGGAGGTCGAACGGCGCACTCTGCTTTGAAATTACCCCTTAATTTGTCTAACGTAGAAACTCCAATGTGTAACATTTCAAAGCAAAGCAATCTTGCCGAAGTATTGCGTAAAGCAAAAATAATAGTCTGGGATGAAAGCACTATGGCGCACAAAAGAGCTATTGAAGCGTTAAATAGGACTCTACAGGACATAAGAAACAACAATTCTTTAATGGGTGGTATGACAGTGTTGCTAGCTGGCGATTTTCGTCAAACTTTACCGGTAATACCAAAAGGAACGCGCGCTGATGAAATTAAGGCATGCTTTAAAAGATCTTATTTATGGCCCTATACGAAAATTCTAAAAGTGACTAAAAATATGAGAGTGCATCTGAGAGGGGACGTCTCTGCTGGCCATTTTTCAGACCTTCTACTTAAAATAGGAAACGGCATGTATCCAGAAACAGACGGGTTGATAGCTATAACAGATGAATTATGTAGTGTAGTAACTACAGTCGAAGACCTTATAGAAAAAATTTATCCAGATGTAGCTCAAATAAAGGACAAGCCTTTAGAATGGCTACGTGAAAGAGCTATAATGACACCTAAAAATGACCAAGCAGCAGTAATTAACGATATTTTGCTGAAATCATTTGACGGCACAGAAATGGTATATAATTCAATAGACACGGTGGTAAATACAGACGAAGCAGTCCATTATCCGGTTAAGTTTCTGAACACTATTAATCCAGCCGGACTTCCATATCATAAACTAACACTGCGCGTGGGCACACCTGTGATGTTACTTAGAAATTTGAAACCCCCAAAACTATGCAACGGTACTAGGCTACAAGTAAAAGCTTTGCATCGTAATATTGTTGAAGCTACCATTTTAACTGGGTCTTCCCAGGGAGAAACAGTCTTCATTCCACGTATTCCATTAATCCCGAACGATCTCCCTTTCGAATTCAAAAGACTTCAGTTCCCTTTAAAAGTTTGCTTTGCGATGACAATAAATAAATCACAGGGTCAAACCCTTAAATATATTGCATATTTCTGGATACATACTGTTTCCTATTTTTAGATGTTCACGTAGCCAATTCTTCCATACAAAAACTGTCAGATGTCAATAAAAATTATCTATCGATTGAAAAATCAGCCTTCGAATTTTTTAGAGGAAAGTACGAAACCCACGCGGACGAAGTCGCGGGCAAAGTGCTAGTACACTAATATTAGTAAGACTTACGAGTTAAAGTAACATCCACAGTATGCTTGACTGAAACTCGATTTTATTTTAGACCTTTATATTGCCAATAGTCAGTCAGTACAGTACAAATGTCAGATGCCACAGATAAGATAACTATAAACCATAGAGTATAGTAAGTGCTATAAACTAGTCGGGATTTAGGGATGTAATCGATAAATCAAAATCTTTAGGCTGAGAAAATCTATTTTGTTGCAAATAGCAATAAACCAAACTAAATCGATTTGGTGTACTGATCTTACTTAATTGTAATTAATTTTAGAGTCCGCTCGACAGACAAGGGTTTGTTCAATTGAAACGGAACGTCATTTATATTCAGTTGAAACGGAACGTCATATAAAGGGAGTAAAACAATATTCATACTTTTAAACTCGAAAAGTATATTTCCAGTTCAAAAATCAAATCCCCGACGCGTAATGCCGTAAAAAAATATGAAACTAATTACTATAATATTTTGGTTTTGAGGCGCGAGACTTTTTGGTACCAACTTTGGTCATTGTCCTTTATCGATGTACTAGCACTTTGCCCGCGACTTCGTCCGCGTGGGTTTCGTACTTTCCTCTAAAAAATTCGAAGGCTGATTTTTCAATCGATAGATAATTTTTATTGACATCTGACAGTTTTTGTATGGAAGAATTGGCTACGTGAACATCTAAAAATAGGAAACAGTATGTATCCAGAAATATGCAATATATTTAAGGGTTTGACCCTGTGATTTATTTATTGTCATCGCAAAGCAAACTTTTAAAGGGAACTGAAGTCTTTTGAATTCGAAAGGGAGATCGTTCGGGATTAATGGAATACGTGGAATGAAGACTGTTTCTCCCTGGGAAGACCCAGTTAAAATGGTAGCTTCAACAATATTACGATGCAAAGCTTTTACTTGTAGCCTAGTACCGTTGCATAGTTTTGGGGGTTTCAAATTTCTAAGTAACATCACAGGTGTGCCCACGCGCAGTGTTAGTTTATGATATGGAAGTCCGGCTGGATTAATAGTGTTCAGAAACTTAACCGGATAATGGACTGCTTCGTCTGTATTTACCACCGTGTCTATTGAATTATATACCATTTCTGTGCCGTCAAATGATTTCAGCAAAATATCGTTAATTACTGCTGCTTGGTCATTTTTAGGTGTCATTATAGCTCTTTCACGTAGCCATTCTAAAGGCTTGTCCTTTATTTGAGCTACATCTGGATAAATTTTTTCTATAAGGTCTTCGACTGTAGTTACTACACTACATAATTCATCTGTTATAGCTATCAACCCGTCTGTTTCTGGATACATGCCGTTTCCTATTTTAAGTAGAAGGTCTGAAAAATGGCCAGCAGAGACGTCCCCTCTCAGATGCACTCTCATATTTTTAGTCACTTTTAGAATTTTCGTATAGGGCCATAAATAAGATCTTTTAAAGCATGCCTTAATTTCATCAGCGCGCGTTCCTTTTGGTATTACCGGTAAAGTTTGACGAAAATCGCCAGCTAGCAACACTGTCATACCACCCATTAAAGAATTGTTGTTTCTTATGTCCTGTAGAGTCCTATTTAACGCTTCAATAGCTCTTTTGTGCGCCATAGTGCTTTCATCCCAGACTATTATTTTTGCTTTACGCAATACTTCGGCAAGATTGCTTTGCTTTGAAATGTTACACATTGGAGTTTCTACGTTAGACAAATTAAGGGGTAATTTCAAAGCAGAGTGCGCCGTTCGACCTCCTTCCAATAACGTAGCGGCGATCCCGGAAGACGCGACTGCTAAGGCAATTCCGCGAGTACTTCTAATCTTTGCCAAGAGCCAATTCACATAATCCACCGTATGTTGAAGGTTGAATCATCTCTGCATAATAATGGTCTGCTGTACTGTAGTTGTCACCATTGCAATCATGTGACATGATAGAAAATTCATCCCAACGATCTAAAATGTAATTGACAACTTCTTGACGTACGACAAAAGCCTTTTCTTGATTGCCATACATCAAAAACGAAAGTGATCGAAACAGGCAAGCCCCGTCCCCAATAATGGGTACAATCACTTGTTGCACCATTTCTCCGTCAATTTTAATGGTTTCCACTTTCATTTTTTTTTATATTATCAATCAGTGCAATAATAAAAAAGAATAGAATACCAATAAAATATTTAAAAAATCGAATGGCCTTTACAAAACTCTACTAAAAATTATAATATTTAGTAAAGTTTAAATAACCACAGACCACACTTGAACTCTACAGTCAGTCAAGAGACAACTCAATAAATTCAATTCAAGTGAACGAAATCGAACCGAAACGAAAGATGACAATTTTCAATATGACAGTACGACACTGACAGACCAAAGACAAGACACCTAACAAACGACAAGAAACTTAACAAACGACAATGAGGGTCATTCTTCCGTGGAAAATCTTAACACCGCGATTCAGAAAAATGACGTCACAGCACAACGCCATCTATCGATCACGTAGTTAAACTGTCAAAATATTATGCATTTACAATTCGTTCGTACAAAGTAAACACTTTTAAGCTACGTACACTTCCGAAAAGTACTGAAAATTTATTCCTATAAATATATTTTTACTCTATAGTTTTACATTCAATAAAATTGATTAGGATCGTGATGGCAGGTAGCGCCATTAAAATCACCACTCCTCAACTTATAAACGATGCACTTTGAAAACTTTAAATTCGCATATCTTTTGATTGGATTGGACTTAGACGATTGCTAACAAACAAAAACCAAATGTTTCATCGTATTTTACTGTAATTAAATTGTAATAATATTATGTATTTTATGTAGAAATGTATTTCGTTAGTACCATGTGGGCCCAATAGATGTCGTTGCATGTATCTAAATTCTTCTATACAAATTTTCACACCCCCTCAACCCCTCTCAGGAGGTAATTTGGAAAAACAAAAAATGCCAAACTTCATAATTTACTTAGATAGATGTTCGTGCCAAGTTTCATGTTTATTAACACAAGTAATAAGATTTTCCATACAAACAAAATTCCCCCTTTTCACCCCCTTAAAGGTTAAATTTCAAAAAACCCCTTCTTAGTGCTCGCCTACATTATAATAGGAAGCCGTGTGCAAAATTTCACATTCCTAGCCCCAGTAGTTTCGGCTGTACGTTGATATGTCAGTCAGTCAGTTCTCCTTTTATATATATAGATTACGCTGTTTTTAGAGCAATAATGTAATGTATGTGTTAAAATACGTCGTTGGTAGCGTCGAAAAAATAGACCTACTTTTTAGGTTAGTTTCGATTTTATAAAATAACTCTGAAACGCGGGTTTTTTTTTCAAAAATAATTTTTGTAGGAGTTAATACGATCAGTGTAGTCTATAAAAAACAAAGTTTGATTTTGATGCAGCATGGTACGGGATTCCATATATCCATGAGCATTCTCTTTTTAATCGGAAGTTATACTGTTTAAAATTTTTAATTCGAATGTTTTTATTTTCAACACCCAGGTGTTGTACTTGTATAATTTTTTGAACTGATGACAAGAATTTAACTGATGAATGTGTGAGTGTGTGTGTGTGGGGGGGGGGGTGTGTGTGTCTGATGTGTGTTGTGTGTGTGTGTCTGTGTAATTTTATTTTATTGGACCTATCCATTACACATCTCTCTTTTGTCTCCGCCTCCAACTCCTGTTCTGATTCCGGTTCCAACAAACCAAATTTAAAAACTCGCGTTTCCGAATTCGGTTCCAATATAACCACTTCCGTAACATCTCTAATACAAACCTATTGAGCTAGTAAGGTAATTTATCTGCGCTTCATATATATTCAGTGTCCTTAGTCCCTCAAGTGAACTGTGTTGTTTATGAAAGGGTTTTCTGTACCTACCCTGTGTTTTCTTTTCAGATTACAAAAACTCCATTCGTTTTTACTAAATATATTAAGCCCATTCCTATAGCAACTCGAAAAAAAGATTATACTGGAAAATGTTTGGCCTCGGGCTTTGGCAGAACAGGGCACTCATCCAAGGTAGAAGCCATTTAATTTGTGCACTTTGAATGATAAATTAAGGCCGACCCGCCAGGTACTTAGTCCTCAGTTAACTTTAAAAAGCATGACAAACCCTGGTTCACTAAGAGAGTGATTGTGTGAGAACTAAGTATTGTAGCAAAATAGCTTCCCAATATTACGTTACACACTCACAATCCTCCTCAATCATTGACTTGGATTCAAGCTTAGCCCGCGACTTCCCCGCGTGGAGGTCAAGCATTATCCCACGAGATCGTCAGGGGTGCACGAATGTACAAACGAGTATCTTCCGGGCCGCCGACTCATGGTAGCAATAGAATCAGTTTTAGGTTTTTAGTAAGAATCCGACAAAACCCTCCTCCTTTCTCCCCAGACGGAGGGTACCTCGAGTTCTATTGAAACACTACTGTCGATAGTGTACACGGCAAGCACAACAGTGCACATCGCTTCCATAGTGGTCCAAACACGGACTGACGATATCATCCGTGATTTTTTATGGGAAAAAGCATGTGTACCAGCGTGGTACAGTCCACAAAAGAGCAGTTTGTTTGGCACAAAGTAATCCGTGTTTATTGTAATCTAAACTAATTAGTGCTGAATCAACATTTTTACGGTATGTAAAGGCGCGATTCCACCGGTGTGCACAGTGTGAGGCAAAAATGTTTCCTTCGGTGGACTCGCTCTAGTAAACATAAAAAATGTGGGCGTGTTCACCACCATGTTTGCGCACAACTGCGAACTTGTGTGCGCGCACACGGCAAGCGCTGCATAGTCGCGTCAGCGAACACGTACTCGCTGTTCGCGCACTCGGTTTAGTAGTCTAGTCACTCATCTACTCATCTGTTTACCAAATTAAAAATATTTTTAGCAAGTTTAATACATATGTTCTTTGATCGCATTACGTCAAGACTGTAATGGGTGTAAAAGTACCCTTAACTAAACCGAAAGGCACTAACAACAAAATTTTCTTGCAGGATCAAGCTGACGTTCTTTTACTGGCGCATTTAGTCGTATTTCCAATTAAAGTATGCACTAAGATGCACGGGATGCCAATGAAAAATTATATTTGTACATCTTCCCAATTCACCGACGTCGGAAAGGTCAGTTGTGTTAACGTAAGGTCAGTAACGTAAGGTCGGAAAGGTCAGCTGTGCTGTGTTAAGTTGTGGTATTTTACTCGCATTCATTTAGAAAATTCAACAACATTTATTGCGTTTTTTATGTTGCTGAGCAGACATTTGTGTCAATTTGTTTGCATTACGAATTTTATCAAAATTTTTCGGAGTCCGATTGCAAAGTAAGATGTTTTAAGAGCTAGAAAAGGAGTTACATATTTTTGGTATCCTATCCTCATCTTTCACACATAAATTCATCAAAGAACTGTAACAGGTTTTAAGAAGTTAAAATGAACATACTCGTATTACATACGACCTCACAACAAATTGTTCAAAATATTTCGAATCAACAAGTTTGAAAATGTGTCCGTGTAAAGATTGTTAGTCAATTGTCCCTTTAAGATTATTATCTGCATGTAATCTTTGTAGTAAGTGAGCCATGAAGACCTAAGCCAGCAGACCGCCCAATCCAGCCGTATATCAGCCAATGGGAGCCTTAATAAGTACGTAGTTTCTGACTTCTCCGAACTCACAGTATTCGTGTTTGCAGGGAGATTCTGGTGGACCTCTAGTATGCGCGAATACAGGGGATCCTAATGAAAAAAACAACGATACGGGAATATTAGTTGGAGTAGTCAGCGGACACAATTATAAAGTAGGCTCATTCTTTTCTAGGGTGTCAAGATACCATAAATTCATCGCCAGCATAAACTCGGTTTCTATGATCATGTATAAATATAATATGCAATCGTGTACAGTTTTAATAATGAGTGTTTTATATAAAACGTTTGTTCTTTCTTAATATGTTTTATTTATTCTTCTTTTCGAATGAATGGTACTGTCCCTTCGCAGTTTATTTACCACTAGATATTAAGTTGGCACTAGATATTAGGTTATGCATGCATGTTCATTTTGACTGTAACAGTGGCGAAGCGTCAAATTTATCTTAAGGGGAAGCCGAAAAAAACATGCGAAAAGTGTTGAGGGAAACCTGGTTAGATCGAAGTTTTTTTCACTACCTATATATTTCGTGAGTGTCACCTTCAATTTTCAATTTGACTTCAGTTTCGTTATCAGCGACCACGAAAACCACGAAAATGACGCCCCTGACGAAAAAAAAAAAATTCTTGAATATTCATTTTGATTTTAATGGATAGCCATTTTTTATTTTATATGAAGAAATATAGGACATAGTGAGGATGCAAGAAATACATAATTTTTGATTTTACTCAAAAATGTACACTTGTTTAATTTTCTAATACATCACTTATTTTACAAATTATTATTTTATGTAGCGTGTTTTTGGTGAAACGGAATGCAAACTCAAAACGCATCGTCCTCGATAACGCCGGTAGTGACGTCAAACGCGAAAGAAGGACGGTAATATTAGGCCATGTGAGATTATAGACGTTTAAACACGATAACTAAACCGGATCGCTACTCCGTGCCGGGGTCTTCATGATTTGACTCTTCACTCCGCTGTCCGTTGCGACGCTATCACTATCACGCGAATGACTATTAGGACAGCTATTCGACATCAATATTATGTTTGATCGCGCGTTCGCGTTTACGAAGTTGGCGCTAATCGAAATTAAACATTTTAGTCACGTTTGATCGCTAGTTTGCGAGAGCAAAATAGACGTCAATAAAATAGAATATACTATTATTGTACACCAGAATTCAAACACAATTGCTTTACAATGTTTTTTTTCGGATTGGAAATCATCAAATGACCCCTTCCGCTCTGGACGGAGTGGAAGGGAGTGTCAAACTTGTACTGACTAAAACCCATTCATGTTCCTTCTTAGCCCTTTGTGTTCCAGGGCCGCGGTATCTCTTTCGAACAGTCCCGCAGCCCCGGCGGCCGGCAGGCATCGACTCTCGCGGATCCCTTCCGGTGTGCTGACAGCTCTTTGAGGCGCGCGTGTGGAACATGAACGCGCCGTCGACACGACCTGTCGTCATAAGATGGACGGACGGCGAGAATATAGATAGATAATTTTTAATCATTATGCCAGTTTCGTAAAATAAATGATTTTATAATGTTTAACCAATGGCCCTTTTATAGTTTGTTGTTAGTTTATTTAATAGTTTTTAATTAATAATGCATATAGTTTGTTTTGCTCTATTTAAATAATCTATTATATCAGTGTCTCACCAATGGTTTGTAAAAAAAAATACCTATATTTAGATTTTTATGTTTCATCCCTACAATTATTATTCTCTTATACCCATTTAAAAATGGAGTTTATAATAAACTGGTATTATTTGGCGTCTGTGGCTTACTGGAGCCAAAAGGGCTAGTACTCAAAGCTGTGAAATAATATAGAAAATAGCTTCAAAACAATAAACTTGTTAATTTTATGTTGTTCTAAACCCCTGATTGCTTTAAGCTAAATTAAACAATGTGAGATGATAATTCGCAATTACGCTTGTTTCTGGTATTCTTCCTTTAAAAGCCTTCTACTAGGTAAAACCGACGTGTCCAGATTTATTTTTTTGGCTTGATTTGAATTTGGTATAAAATTATGTTGAGTTAACATTTTTTAAAGGTCATCTTTTCTTTGTAACTAAACAACGCCTACAAATATATGACGACGTAGTTTGTAGTAGTTTTCCATCTTAGCGAGGTACTAATTATTTGATGTCTGATACGAAATCGTAGGTACCAAATAGTTTCAAAAACTTAGAATAGCCTAAATCCTGACGCTGACGTTAGATTGCGCAAAATTGGGCGTGAGTGGCCTGTACATGCATGTCTGCTCCGGTCTAGGCATTACAAATCTTCGCACTGCTTCGGAGGACACAGCCTAGCTCCTTAATATCTCCTCTCCTCTCTGCTTCGCACATCTACACAAGTCTCCACTTTGGAGTCCGGGCCAACATACGAATCTACAAGCTTCTTTTAACGGTTGAATAATAATGACATGCGTTGGTGATCAACAGTTTTATGAATGTGTCTCTGGAAATTGAATTGTAAAAAAAACAGAGCGTTAGTTTCGACAATGGTCGCTCGTATTTAACAGATCCATGGTAGTACTAAATAATTCCATAGGCAAATTATAGGTACTTAAAATCTTAGAAGCTTAAAACTAAATGAAAAAGCTGTCATGTCATTTTCAAGAATATTCTACTCTTTATTCTACTCTTTGATGCCAATGCCACACGGGAGTAACGGATTAACTTTACTAAATTCTTGTACATAATTATTTTAATGTTTCCAAAAAGTATTGTGTTTGTGTTGCTGCTATGTATAATTTTATATTCAAAAGTATGTCTTTCACATGGAAAATACCATTTTTCAGACATAATTTATAATAAAAGTTATTTCAAGGAACATGGAAATTGGGATGCTCGTCGTATATCGAATGCCTGGCCAATAAGCTTAGGGGATGTTCCATATCAGGTACAGATAGTTAATTTTCTTACTAACCTCGTCTAAAAAATAAAAGTTTTAATACCCTAATCCTAAGGTAATAAATGAAAAAACAGATCTTTCCCTGCACACCTGACTTTATTGGTATTGTACAATAAAATAAAGCTTCAAATGGCTTAAACCACAACTTTATGGAGAACTGGAAACGGAAACCCATACAAAATTAACATTTTTGGTGCAGAGAAGTTTCTGATGAGAGGTTTACCGATTGCCATCAAGGGCAGCCACATGATAGCTACAATATTGATTTATTTCTTGAGAAAAGCGGTCCGGTGCGCGTCGTAATGACTCAAGCATTGGGCGCCACAGAGCCGATTGGCGTGGGAATCGCAAAAGAAGAACAACAGGTACAGCCTCACGGTGTGCCCTGCGTCTCATTGTGCTCCGACTACAAGGCATAGCATGCGCTGGAACACTCCTCAGCTTTGGCTCAGTGAAGTACTGGTGCAGGAAATCTCTCGCTTAAAACCGTGGTTCACTTCATAGACCGACAAATCAGTTACCTAGTAGACTATTCTCCTCAGAAAAAGGAATTCCACGAAAAAGTGCCTACGAAAACAGCAGGAGCAATAGTATAGGTTCAATATAATTATTTTCTCATAACCTTACAACAATTTGATGTGCACTTAATTCTCATAACTTTATTATGCTTTTACAGATATCGCTAATGAAACGTTCCGTGCCAAAACCTTACAAATCTTTTTGTTGCGGGGCCATTCTAACTCCAAAAAAACTGATTACTGCTGCACACTGCTTTTTACATCACGGATTGAACAGCAGTATTATTTCCAAAGACGGGTAATTTTTCTACATCGATGACATACAGGGTGGAACGGATACTGACACGAAAACGGTTACCACGTATTCAGTACATCATTCTGAGCCCCCCCCCCCCCCACAGAAATTGTTCATAGGTTACTTTTTTTTTTTTAAATCTGCTGTTTTCTACAAAAGTGCAGACCTACACGATCAAAATGTATGGAACAGCTGTTTTTTTTTAATAACACATTAATAAAACATTTCTATGTAAACTCAGAATGATGTACTGAATATGTGGTAAACATTTTCGCGTCGGTGTCCCTTCCACCCCGTATGGTGGCTCAGATAGTACTTTTTAGACGCACATTGATGGTGACTGACCTAGTAATTTAGAAGACAAGGTTAGTTTTTTAGAGGAGAAAAATGCTATTAAATAGAAGTCGATTTAATTAAAACCCAAAAAAAGCCACCCATATTGATGAGTTGGGATTCGTGTTCCATCCGATTCATATCTGGTGATCTCGCAGGCCACTTCCTAACTGTTATATTCACATTATTAAGATATGCTTGACTGAACGAACATTATGGGCCCGAACCTGCATTAAAAAGAAGTCGTCACCGATAAAGGGGGCAAACGGTACCACTTTTCCTTCTAAACTTTCTCTTATATCACAATCTGCAGTCGGACTCCCTCCATCTAACACCACTAAGTCTGTACGAGCTTCCAAATAGATATTGATAAACCATTATTAACCCTCCACCATAAGCCACTGTAGTTTCAAAGTTTGTTTGATTGTATCGTTCTCCTATGCGTCTTTTTTTGCCTACTGTCAACTTGATTTGTTCCTTGGTGGGCACAAACCAACCAAAACCAGCTTCTTTAAATTTCTTCGTACCGTACGCTCACTTACTGCTACATTTCTTCAAACTCATATCGGGCTTGGACGGCCGTTAGACGTGCGTTTCTACGTACGCGAAGCGAATGAAACGATCATTCCTGCTTGAATTAGGTAACTTTACGTCTTTTTCTCACCCGGTCTTTTCACAAAAGCATATCTCTCGCTGAATCGTTGGATAATGTGATAAATTGGTTGAAACAGTCCAGCGAAGAAAGTTTGACATCATTCATCATTCTCTTGCCCTTGTCCCAATTCATTTGCGGTCGGCGCAGCATGTCTTCTTCCGTACTTCTCTATTACTCGTCATCTCATCAGTCACCATTCTGAAGTGCAATCTCAGTTTGGCTCAAGTCAGGCATACTGAAGTGCTTGACTTTTAAAAACATTTAAAAATAGAAAAAAATCAAAGCAACAAAAGCAACATTTTTACGAAATGTTTAACCCAACCCCAGCATGGTTATAATCTTCCTGCCTTTGTCCCATTCTATTCGCGGTCGAAAATATAACAACCAATACCAATACGAATACCAATATAACATGGTAATTAAGGAAAAATCGCTTGAAATGATGTAAGTTCTAATAAAATAAAATAATCGTAGGTGACGTTCAATTTGAAATAATTAGTTCTAAAACAAAATTAAATAAAAACCAGCCTGCAGTGTTTCACAAACTAGTTTTTCGACCTTTTGTATGTTCAGTTAATTTTGCCAGTGTGTGTATTATATTATTATTCTACAGATAAATATGTTTAAATAGTTCCAGTAAACAAATCAGCAGGAGTCATCTTCAAGGCGTTGTAGCGGTTGCTGGTAATCTATTTAAAGTTATACCTAATGAGTCTGATGGCCAATGGAGGACATTGGACAGTGCCACAATCCCAGCAAAATACAAATTCCCTCAAAACGATATAGCAGTAGTTGTAAGTATTCATAGGAGTTTGAGCGCAGAACAAGAGATGGGCGGGCCAAAGACGTTTTTTTGGGTGATTTTATTTATCACAGTTCTTAGTGAAACCTTTCTTGTGAAGAGGATCACACAATAGGACTGTATCCAATCTATTGGCCATTGGCCCGTCCTCCAGATCTTGATGCATATCTGTTGCACCGTCTTGGTCCCATCATATTTACAATATTGTCCCTAAAATTAGCAAGCATGTAACATTAAAAAATCATTCTTCTTCCAAGTATAAAATCATCTTCAAGTCATAATTAATAAGGAATGGCTCAAACTTGACTACAATCGTGAATTTTAGTAAAAATACGTAATAATGAAGCGCGCAACGCGCGAACACGCGTATATATATCATCTGACTTTTCTGAAGACCTTACTCTACACGAACTCTTCTAACGGCGAATTCATGCACGATAGTCTTTAGGCGCGCAAAGCATTACACGCTGCTTTGCTTGCTACTCGTAGTATTAAATAAATGTAAATTATTTTCAGATCACAGTTCAACCGTTCAATTTCGATTGTTTTGTTGGCGCCATTCCTACAGTAGTTGGATTTAAAGATTATGTCGAAAAATTATGTTTCGTCTCGGGCTTTGGCAAACGAAGGCCAAGCGACGTCGTAAGAACCATTTAATTTGTATTAGCCGAGTGCAATTAGTCAAACAATACTCAAAAGATGAAACGAAGTTTGTATTGGTCGCATTTTCATGGGACTTCTTTCATTGAGTTTTTAGAAATGTGGAGAAGAAAGTTTAAAAAAAAATCACCAATTCACTCGCAACGCTTTTTGTTTGCGTCCTTTCGCATTTTTACTTTATGAATAACATACAATGAAAACCCCCGCCATTATATTTTTTAAGTTGCGGCCACGCATAAAACCTTCATTAATCGATAACTGGGATCAATACAAACAAGTTTTGTATGAGACAAAATGTTCTAAACTGTCACGTTTCCGCGATATGAGCTATCAAAGTTAAAGTCCACTAACTGATGCCATCTTCATAACAACTTTGATTTGATTAACCACGCATAAAACCTGTATCAATCAATAGCTCTTATCAATACAAAAGTTTTGCATGAGGCAAAATGTTCTAAAGTGTCACGTTGCCGAGATATAATTTAACAAAGTTAAAATCCATTCACTGGCATCATCATTCATGGCATGTTCAGCACAACTTTGATTTGATTAGCCACGCATAAAACCTGCATCAATCAATAGCTGATATCAAAACAAACAAGTTTTGCATGAGACTAAATATTCTAAGTTGTGCTGCTAGCCACAGAGAGCACGACGACAATAAATAGACTCTAGCTCCGATTCGAGCGGCTTCGTTCACTCAACACAAGAAAGAAAGCCAATTCAGTTAAAGACAGACACGCGAGTGATCCTATAAGGGGTTCCGTTATTCCTTTTGAGGTACGGAACCCTAAAAATAAAATGAAACAGTTTCAACTGAATCATTTCGACAAAGCGCCTTTTGTCTAGTTAGTTTTCACTGATATTCATTTTTTAAGACCAGTTACTACTAGCTGTAACAAAGACAGTTAGTAAAAACTAGTTTAATTAGAAAAGAACGCGTTATAACTAAGAACGGGTTTTAACTGTAATATATTTATAATAATTCATTCAATCCGAATATTGTTTCACTTAACTCCTGACAACTGGCAAAATTTAAAAAAAATACCGAATTTAAGATTTTTTTTGTCATTGTTTACTGATATTTTTTCACAGATAGTGGACTTAAAAATGTTCAATAAAACCACATTCATGAGTGAAGTGACAAAAAATGACATTCGCAAAAATCAGAAGAAACTCATTGTACAACTTGTTAGTCAAATACTCGTTTTAGTAGAGGTACTTAATATAACTTAACTAGACAAATATTTAAAGATACTAGTTAAATATAAGTTATTGATGAAAAATTAAAACATGAGAAAAAGGATACGGGAACGGTATCGATATTAAATTGGATGCAGAGACCCAACCTTGCACAAATGTATTTTATATAGAAATTGTGAGAATTAAATAGGTTACGTCATAGTTACAAGTACTTTTTTTATATTTACCAACGGCCCCATTCTTTCGTCAGCAATAATCAATATTTACCGAATATTATTTTTAATTTTTATTTTCTTTTATTGACCGTATATGTATATTTTCTGATATTTGCGAATGAATTTTGAGCCACTACACTCACAAATGTGGTTTTCTTAAACATTTCAAAAAACCAATGACAAAAGGATTCTTTAGTCTTAAAATTCGGTATTTTAGAAATAATTAAAGAAAACAGTGAATTTTCAAAAGACAGTTTTAAATAAGCATCGACAACAATGAACATAAACGGACCAAATTGGCGTTTAATGGATGCATACAGGACTAGTCACTATGACGCCACATTTTGAATTCGGCAAATTTCAAGTTATTCATAATCGAAAAAAAGAATTCAAAAGGAAATTTAACAAAAAAGTAGCGTACGGCGAAATTTTTTTGAACTTCTTTCTCTTTCTAAAAAAAGTCGCACCAAAATCCGACCACTATAAAACTTCGTATCTCCTTTTGTGTATTTTTGTCTTATAATTGCACTCGGCTACTAGTCTTTAGTAGGTATTCTCCTTTTGTCCTTAGATTTCTTAATTGATTAATTGTGTAAGAACTAAGGATTGTAGGCTCCACATCGCTGTCAATGTGGTGAAGCAGTCGACTGCCTCGGACACCATGGCCTTTCATGCAGTAAGAGTGCAGGTCGGATTGCGCGGCACGCTAGCATTAATGATCTCATCCGTCGTGCTCTTGCCACCGCCGGGGTGCCAGCTGTCTTAGAACCCAATGGCTTGGCACGCGTCGATGGGAAGAGACCAGATGGTATGACCATAATGCCATGGAAGTTGGGTAGGCCTTTGGTGTGGGACGCAACTTGCGTCGACACCCTTGCGCCATCCCATCTTCCTAGCACAGTGGGCTGCGCTGGGGCGGCTGCTGCAGGTGCTGAAAACCTCAAACGGCGCAAATACAATAATTTAATTGGTAATTATGTGTTTGAGCCGTTTGGGGTTGAAACACTAGGGCCATGGGGTCCGAGTGCCCACCTAGTTTTTCGGGAAATCGCCAAGCGGCTGGTCGACTCTTCACGTGACCAGAGGGCGGGCCTATTTTTTGGCCAAAGAATCAGCATTGCCATCCAACGTGGTAATGCTGCCAGCCTTCTGGGCACTTTTCCTGTTGACAGCGATGCGGACGAATTTTTGGATGCCCTGTAACCCTTTTATACTTGTACATATTTAGTTCTATTATAGTTTTGTAGTTTGTAAATATTTAATATTTTGTTTAAATAAAGGATTGTAGCAAAACAGTTTTCGATAAATATTATGTAACACACTCACAATCACAGTTCAACAACTTCGATTGTCAAATGAATTGTCAATTCAATTATACTGGCTTAATAATAACAGCCGTTGATCCTGGCTGACATTTGTAGATCTTTGACAGTCGTTACAGGTAGTCAGTGGGTCGAAATTCTGACAACCAAGAGGTATCGTGTCACCCAGTACTAACCGGTTTCTGGAGGTCAGATAGGTATTCGCTCCATGTAAAATACTGGTATTCAGCTGAATTTGGTTGAACAGAGAGTAAATCGAAATATAGTTGTGAAAAGGCGGGGCAGACGATGTCAAATCATCGTTCGCCGTTCTGAGCGCACAATCATTACCACTACCATTATAATAACACAACAATATCATTACCATTACCAAACGTAATCAGTACTCGCATTTATTTAGTTACGACAATAGTAAAATATTCATTTTTATGTCGTTATATACCTTGAGCCTAAATTGGAAGTTGGAACGAAGTATGTCACTCTGGTTTGTGCATCGTGCATCGTTGCGATGCAGAAGCGCTTGCATAAAATCATCTGCCTAGCCGTTTCGAACCTATGTGCAGTCTAACCGGATGCAGCTGAATACCAGAACAGCGTCACATATTTGTGCAAAGGAGTTAGCGAATTGCGCAACAGTGTGTCAGTATCTGGGTCACCAGTTAATGCATCTAACGTAAACACGTGTCGCGGATCCAACCACGGTATATCGTCGTCGAATTCCGCTACAACTTGCAGAGAACTACGCCCGCGCCCCACATCCCCGCGGCGGCGCTCACGTGACGAGCCGCCCGAGCCCCGAGCCCCGTCCAACTGCCAGTGTCTGTAGCCCTGGCCCCAGTCCTGCGTCATCGCAAGCTCCCCAAACGCTCCAAATAAAAAGATGTGCCTGAATAGGCGTCGAATAGAGCTGATCAAGATGAGGGTTTCAGTAACAGTGCAGAGAAGGAAGCGTCGTTCGTGAACGAACAAGAACTGCTACGACAAGGCTTCTGCAGAGCCGGGAGTGAGTCTGCGTGCCGTCAAGCTAAACACACCTATGTCCATCTCCCGCTTACATTACACCCCAAAAGCGAAGGACATCGTCAAGTACGTGGGCCAAAAGACAAAGTACACACCGAGAGTCCAGTTAAAGGAGTCGCACCGCAACGCCAACTTCAAGGCCTTTGTGGTGCGAGTACCGAATTGTTTCTATCCCTCGTGATGGAGAAAGACTTTTAGCCGCAGGAAGTAGTATTCCGGCGTTTCACACATTCGCACACCATACTTAGAAAATCTGATTAGTTTTTATTCCCTAACAGTAACTATGAAAAGTAGAGGATACTGCTCGGGGGTATAAGTGTTTTTGTCTTGGGTGAGCTTAAATCCCTCAGTGCTCTCAGGATTCTAGTTTACGAAAATAGTTTCCATATGTTATAGTACCTTGTGCGGCAATAATCTTTCTCCATATAAAGAGATTTAACATTTTCTTGTAGGACGACTCTGAGGTTCTATTATTGGCACGTATAAACGTAAATTCTCCTGAACTATGCAAAATAATATTTAAGAAGCTAAATCCGATTGACTTTCTTTGTAGCACTCTGCAATATTCGGACGTGGAAAAGGTTAGTTACAATAATCCATTAAATACTCGTAGAAAGGGGTAATTGCGTTACACACTCAAAATCCCAATGCTATTTATTTTGTTAACTAATTACCGTCTATACGCTGTCGAACAGATCGAAGCATTGAATAAGTAAAAAAGTGTCTTACGCAATTGAGGAGTAGGTTTTAAGGGGCATCGATGCGCCACCAATTACATAGAATTAAGTACATGTTTCTAGACACAGCGTAGAAACATTGCGGCGGTTATAAGACATAGACATAAACAGAAACTGAAGAACTTTGACATGAAAAATAGCACAACAAAAACTAACCGCAATAAAAAAAAACCACGAGAAATGTAACGTATTTTAAAAAAAACTTCGAACCGAATACATAAGTGATTGAGTAGTTGAGTATTGAAAACTGAATATAATTATATTCTGCCGATCGCTCCAGTTTGCTCTAAATGGCGCGCTTTTCACAGTCGGCTCCAACTCCGACTTGCGTGCAAAGCGATGGCAAAGTAGATCAAACTGTTATTAATCACAGAATAAGTACTTTGTGGATTAAATGGCGGCAGGTCAAGGACACAATCTTTCGAGTCGCATTGAACTATAAATTTTTTAACCAGTTTGCAACTGATGGAGCTACTAAAAGTGACTGAAACTTTGAGTAGCGCCGATGGAATTTGGTGTGGACAAATGTGCGGTCATGCATGTAAAGCGAGAGGAGATTATGGAATCCGTGGGAACTCAACTCTCGGATTCCATATTCCTTAGATCCCTCTCCTCAACCTGATGTAGACCTCTTGGCGTCAGTATCATGGCTACGATTCGGTGATCTCTTTGGGGAAACCGAAGGTTTTGTCTGTGCGATTATGGATGAAGTTATCATGACGAACAATAATTTTCGGAAATACATTGTCAAGGACGGTACGGTTGACATCTGTCGGGCATGCCACCGTCCTGGTGAATACGTGGTGAATCGATCCGACATATTGTTTCTAGTTGTTCTCGTCTTGCTAACGGTGAGTACTTGCACAGACACAATCAAGTAGCTAGGATTATCCACCAGCAACATGCCTTGCAATACAACCTTGTGGGTTCTGAAGTACCATACTACAAGTATGTGCCCGACCCAGTTCTCGAGAACGGTCATCAAATAAACCTGATATTGTGGTGATAGATCGCCGCGAGTGCCGTGCAATGATTGTTGACATCACTGTCCCTCATGACTAGAATCTTGTGAAAGCTGAGAATGATAAAAAAATCAAGTATCTTAATTTAGCTCACGAGGTTGTCGACGTGTGGGACGTGGACTCTGCAATCATTGTACCGATAGTCGTTACGGTTAATGGACTAATAGCAAAGAGCCTCGATCAACACCTTAGGAGACTCTCATTGCGCAGCTAGGTCAAGGGCTTGATTCAGTGCGCAGTACTCCTGGACACGGCACGCATAGTGAGGCGGTTCCTTTCTCTGGAGCCCTGACCACCGGCATCCTGGACCTTGTTCCCCCGCACCCCTTTCTAACGTTACGTACGATTGCAATAGAATTTATCGCGTAAACATTTGTTTATTTACCGTTACTAGCTATAAACTTAAAGAATGATGATGCATGCCGAATAGCTGACCTTTGATATTTGAAAACAACTATTGTATATTTATTACCCATATTTGCAAAATAAAATTCTATTCAATTCTATTCTATTCTAATATTAAGTTTGAATCTTTAACACAATTGTTAGAAAAAAATAATTGTAGTAAGAGACAATGCAATACTTTAATTTTAATAACCTATTTATATTCAAACTTCCATTTTGTGGGATAAAATATTACTAATATTTGCATACATTCTACACGAATAAACGTGTAAGAAGACATTACCCAAATTCGAAAACAATCACAAATCTTCTCAAACGTCTGTAGGTTTTAACATGTTTATTCTTGTGTACTTGGCGACTCAAAAAGCATGTAATCTAACCAAAACCATATGCTATTATTCCTGTATTTTTTAATTAATTATTTCCCTAGAATAAAAAAAATTCACTATTATAATAGGCGTGTTTTGAGTCTAAAATTCATAAAAAGAAATAAGTAGGTAGGTGCAGGATAGACAAAAGAAACGAAAAATTAAAAAAAAAAACGTGTTTCTTACACGTTTTTTTTTTTAATTTTTCGTTTTCTCTTGCACGTTTATTCGGTGGGGCCATCGATATAATGTGAATAGACGCAAAAAAGGCGACATCTTCAAATAACTCAAACTGAAATAAATTCAATTAGACTGTTATGGTCTAATTGAATTTATTTCAGTTTGAGTACTAGCTGCTGGCTAAAAACTTTTCAGTATAAAATGGATGGATGTACCATAGACACTTCATTTCTTAACGATAAAATGAAGAAGTGTGTGGAAATGCTACGAGTAGTTAATTTTCGGTTTGCGATTATTTATCTGCAGGTAATCTTTGTAGCAAGTGCGCCACGTAGCCTGATTGGGTGGCCTGCGAATTAAAAAAGGTTGAAAGCCAACCTATGGGCTTTCAACCTTCTTTATTCATTGTTCTCGAGGTAGAAATCCTCAATGATGTCCTCCGCCCTGGAAACGGACCTGAGAGTAGAGGGGTCTGTCACATTGGGACTGGCTAAACCCACCCCGGTGTTCCCTCGCACACTTATATCCGGGCAGCGGGATCTAATGTGACTACCGCTACAGGTACGGTCAGCTTGTTCTACGATCCTTGTCCCGTGAGGCCGGAAGAGAGCACTGTCCGCCCTCTACCGACCCCAGTGCGTCTACTGCGGGATGAGCTTCCTTCTGCGATATTACAGTTTTGCAGAAGGACCTTACCGCATCCTAGGGCTCTAAGCTACCGACCATCGAGTGAATTACGGTCGGCACTTCATAAACGAGGACACGGTGCGTCTCATCCAAGGTTCAACCTAGACCAGCAGGCCGCCTGACCTGGCTACGTGTAAGTAAGTGAGAGCATTAATAGGTATTTGAAAAAAATCTGGTTATTTTAAATATTTCTCAAGACTTCTCCATTCTCGGTACATAAATCTACCAGTATTCGTGTTTGCAGGGAGATTCCGGTGCGCCTCTTGTATGCTTGGACACACAGGATCCTCAAGAAATAAGCCCCAAAAACGGAATATTAGTTGGAATAGTCAGCGGACACGAAGTAGGGGTAGGCTCCTACTTTTCTAGGGTCTCAAGCTACCAGAAATTCATCGACATGCCCACACGCGAGAAGAGCTACCACGTACCCTTGACCTCGGTTGCTATGATCATATTGTATAAATATAATATGCAATCATGTACTGTTATAGCAATGAGTGTTTTATATAAAACGTTGTACTTTTTCGATTTGTTTTATTTTTTACTGAATGATATATACAACATGTAACATAATTAACGCACATCCTGAAAGTAGTTTGTTCAGAATCGTTTACTGAATCGATTTCTATCATTCATTTTTATGTCATTTTTATCCCAAAAATAATTAAAACTACGTAAATTACAGTCACACTACCCCTGTACAGTTAAAACAAACTGAAATGGACCGTAACTCAAGGCAATAAGACTTTTAAAAGTGCAGACAGACTGTCGACGACAGGGGCACCCCGAGGTTCGGATAGTTAGGTTCCTGTAAACCCTGCAGACAGAAATAGGAGCCCCGCGCAGCGGGGATCCGTCGACCTGCTGACGGAAACGCTAACCCTAGACGGTCGACGTCAGGGGTAGGAGCCCCAAATGTCATACTAGTAGGACGAACAGAAACTGGTCTCCCTCGTGGTCCTACTAGTAGGACAAAATAGTAGGACCACGAGAAAACGGCCGGTACGGGTTCCTCCACTAAAGATTTAATTACCGCAGTCATATTAATTATTGCACAGACTATGGAAGCGATGATATCAAAGCCTCAATGCTGTCGTAGGTTTTATTCTTAAGCCAATCAGTCGCAGCTAATTTACAGTCATGGATTTTCTGAGGGTAGATGTGCAGCTCTTTGTTTAACAGGATGTATAAGTGGAAAGATTGCCTTGAATACTGCAAATGTTTTTTTTTTATATTTTAGAAAGAATTGCAGACAAATAACAATAATATAACTAGGTACATTGAATTACAAACCTCCACAGATAAAGTATTCTACAACGATTTTGAAACATTTGTAGAAGAGCTCGCGGGGTAGGCGACGTCTACTAAGAGTGCCGTGGCAGCTTCAATGCATGTAGTCCTGTAGAACATTAGGTACGACTAGTTGCTTGGTCTATGATATCGGTGTCATCTGTTTTGCCGAAGACACGGAAGAAGACGTACCGGTAAGTGTACCGGTCTCCAGGTGGCATTGAAAGGCCTGCCGTTTCCTTGGGCCTGATAAAGCGTCACCTCCAATCTCAAAATCACAATGAAGTTTGTACCAAACAAAAAATTTAAAATAATCCAATTCTGGATTAAGCTCGCCTTTGTACATGTGCTACAATACAATGATCTCCGGCTGCCATAGGTTGTGGCCTGTGACAGATTTGGGGAACAAACAAAGGCCCGTGACGGTGGCGTCCATTTTGCGAGCGCCTCTCGACAAGTATTGTGGCGTATACCTACTGATGCAGAAGGTGATGGCATCTGCATGTTCACGCGGGCCATTACCTTGACGAACTGCGTAAGTACCTACTCTAGCATTCCATGCAAAGGTTGTCGAAGAACAACGCGAGGTTTTATGAATCTGACAGACTGAAAATGCGGTAAAAATTGGTTAACGCACTATTATAAAAAATTAAAAATGAATCACAAACTAAGTAGTAGTTAAGCCAATAGATGGCGCTAGGTAAGCTAAGTACAAGGTGTTATTTTTTCGGATTTTAGCCAGTTCGATTTTCGAGTGTGGCAAGCGAATTCTCGAAAATCTTTTAATGCAGATTTGTTTCTTTTCCGTCGGGGGGCAGCGAGACCTAATGCGACATCCGCTGCCCAGCATCGGTGTCGGCCCGCTTGAGCTGCGGGCCTCTGCGGGGAGTGAGGTGTAAAATTCCTCCCCCTCCACCCGTTATTTCTAGGATAGGCGCGCGTGGAACGCTACACCCCGTTTTCTCGGGTTCAGTGTGACGGAAGGCGACGGAAGTCCCCGAATCCGTCGCCCGGACCCTGTTAAGAGAAGCTGGAAGAGGGCGTTGTCCGCCATCCGCAGACGCCCAGTGCGTCTGCTGCTGTCGTGGTCATCTCCCTTTCCCTTTCCGCAGCTGGCTTACATTAACGTTTATAAATCTACCAGTATTCATGTTTACAGGGAGATTCCGGTAAGCCTCTTGTATGCGCGAACACAAGGGATCCGAACGAAATTTCCCAAAAACAGTGCTAGTTGGAGTTGTCAGCGGAAACCTAGAAATGGTAGGCTCATTCTTTTCTAGGGTCCCAACCTACCACAAATTCCTCGCCAGTGTGAACTGGGTCTCTCTATGATCATGTATAAATACACCATTATTTTTAGGTCGTTCTGGAGCCGAATACCATGAACTCGATCATCGAACTCGAAACGATGGGACTATTTAAAAAAAAATAACAATAAAAAAAGTACGAAAGAATAAAAATGTTGTTTTTGTGAAATAATGAGAATCGATCGATGAATGAATTTTTTCAATGGGTATCGTTCGCATGTGTTGCCGATCGTGGTTACGTTTTACACACACATATGCATGTGAGTTCTCATTATTTAAAAAAAAAAAGACGGGTTGCACTCCGGGAGTGCCGGCAGAAGTGAAAACTTGATTATAACAACGTTTTTTATAACAACGCCCTCTAGTAGCAGCTAAAAAGCTGTCGCGCCTACCAGTAACAGTGTTCTCTGTATCAATGCATCATTTTAGTTTTCAATATCAAAGATAGATGGCGCTTTGTGCTAGCGCCATCTACCAGCGGTCTCTCACAACAGTTACTCATTGCATTTGCTAATGTACTTTCTACTACATTCTACAAGATGTCGCTAGGAGTTATAAAACTACGATCATGTTCCAAAACATTTAAAAATTTCTTTAAATAATTTTAAACCATAAAATGTTGAAGGTTAAGTTCAAAATCGTCTACTCTCCATCCGTCTTACGCTTTTTCCAAATTTCTTTAAATGATTTTAAACCATAAAATGTTGAAGGTTAAGTTCAAAATCGTCTACTCTCCATCCGTCTTACGATTAGGTCACGTGTCCTGACGCGAGTGTCCTGACGCGAGTGTCCTGACGCGAGTTTAAGATTTTATACCCATTACAGAACAATTTTTTTAGAGTGCTCAACGCCGCTAAAGAAGTTTTCACTTCAAAAACATTAAATTTATTCTTTCGTGTTTTTTTTATTGTTATTTTTTTTTAAATAGTCCCAATCGTTTCGAGTTCATGGTATTCGGCTCCAGAACGACCTAAAAATAATGGTGTATACTATGCAATCTTGTACATCTATAGCAATGAGTGTTTTATATAAAACGTTAGTACTTTTTAAAACGTTAGTACATCATTCGGAACTTCCTAAAATTTATATGTGGGGCGGGGGGGGGTTCAGAATGATGAACTGAATACGTGGTAACCGTTTTCGCGCCGGTGTCCTTTCCACTCCGTATAGTCTATGATTCCGACTATGACCACGTGAGAACGTAATAGATCCACGTTAGTACTTAAAAATTCCATGGCCAAACTTTTCATGCTGCAAACTAAAAAAAACTACGGATTTCTACTGTCATGTCATTTTTATATAAGAATGTTAATGCCACATAGCGAAATCCTTCCTCCGAATTTTTTGTATTTTTTTTTTGTATTTATTAAATGTTTGCAAAGTGTTTGTTATGTCTAATTTTATATTCAAAAGTATGCCTTTCACAAGCAAGTATCATAATAGTAATTATTAAAACAGTTCTGTTTAAATGTTGGTGTACAATAAAGTTTATTCTATATTAGTAACAAATTCATCAAATAATACAAACCATCTCTAAAAATGGTTACGCATTTATGAGTATCTAATAAAAATATTATCGTAGGTACCTCCCCCACTGCTGCGTGAAAACCATACTTCAGACATAGTTTATAATAAAAGTTATTTAAAAGATGTAGAACATAAAAAGTGGAGTGCTCGTATAATGCAGGGCTGGCCAGCAAAATTAGGGGATGTTCCTTATCAGGTACTCAGTTAAACTTCTTTCTAACCTTGCTTATAAAATAATAATTATTATACTCTGCTTATGGTTTTTACAACTAAATAAATCATAGTTCTTCCTCTGCACGAGTCTGAGTATTGGTATCGTATAATAAAATTGGCTATGAATAAGCTTCAAATGGCGCATACCATAACTCTGTACAGCACTGGAGACGGAGTCCATGCCAAAGTGCCCGTTATCATTTATTTTTTGCGGATTTAAAAATCTGCAAAAAATAATCTGCATCCGCCGCCGCCGCTGCTGCATTAAAATGCAGTTACAAAAATCACCTTAGTCGGGTGCGAGATCGTTTTAACTATTGACGGCGATAGGCGTCTGTTGCATCTTCAAATGACAAAAAAATACGGCGATCGACATTTTCTGCACCTTCTCTTAATTTTGAATTTTATTGGATTACAATTGTAATGAAATTGTGATTCTTAGTCTGGTTAATCCCAGTAGCACGTTGTTTTTCCCACAAAATAAGTTTATTTGTGATTAGAGCAGTGAATAGAAGGGGTTTTATGCTATAAGACTGAACTTTTTCAATGGAATATATCGATGGGCGTTTTCTGCACAAAAGTAGATTTCTTGATTCTTTCAAAAACGTTGTATCTAGTAACGGAAACAATTATCCTGTTTTACACTTGTGAAGGATGCTCATTTAGAAAGTATTTTTTACTACATAATATTTATGATTAGAAATTATAAGTGGTGCATGGAATTTCTCGCTTTGAACTGCGATTAAATTCGTAGATTTAATACCGACATAGTAGTTAGTAGACCTTTCTCCCAACATAGAAGAATTCCACGAAGAACCTACGAAAACAACAAGAGCAATAATTACAGGATCAACATAATATATTACATTTTCTCCTGACCTTACATTAATTTGATGTGCACTGAATTTTCATACTTATGCTTTTACAGATATCGCTGAAGCGTTTAGCGAATCGTGCGTTTGCGCTATACCAATCTTTTTGCGGCGCAAGTATCGTAAGCCCAAAAAAACTGCTTAGTGCTGGCCACTGCTTTGAACAAAAAGATTTTGCTTGCAGTGGATTATGTCGTACTCCTGGGTGAGAATTTTTAGTAAAATTTTAAATGTGTCATGCCTATAATTAGCCTTCTTTAATTCAATGCAGGGCAAGTTGTTAGGTTTTTCGTCTCACCGGTTGGCTCTATATGTTATTGGCCTCTATATGTACATCTGTCGATGTCTAATCTCGTGAAAACAGGTCATAGGTCTTCTTAACACATCTTAGTCGCTTGCAACGTGACGGTAAAGGTGGAAACACACTATTGAAACGCCACGCGACCAGACAAAACGCGATGCGTGTTGAGTTGAATCAAATCGTATTATTTTCTATGCCCAGAATCACATTATAAACACCCGTCGCGACGAAATGCGCGCAAACGCCACCCGATCCGTACCTGCCAGATCGACGTGTTGCCGGTGGTTGGGGTTAATACGCCACCCGACGCAGCACACGCAGTGTGTATCTAGTCCAGACCCGACGCCACGCATCATTTGTTATAAAATACATATGAAATCTTTCATTGTCTAGAAGCAAGTCTGGATATACATACTTAGCGTATGAAATTTACCACACGTTCTTCTCTTTTGATTTGTTTCATGCACCCATTAACGTCTAGTTATTTTTTTCTTCTTGAGTCGTTTAAGTAAAGCATCAAATCTTCTTCAAAATCTTCATCTGACTCGTTACTTAGAAGATCCGCATGGCATCGCGTGTTGGTAATGTGCACGGTGCACAAGGAGTGTCGACACATTGCGTCGCGTCACGTTTCAATAGTATGCTTGTTTTTAAAGTAGCACATAGCATAACTCTGGTCCGATATTCGATGGGTACCAGGGTGACGTGGCAGAGATTTTTCAGAGTACAAAGGCACTCCAGACATTCACAGACTTCGTCTGATGAAGATATTAAATCTTATTTAAAAAACTAATATTCAGTTCAGACAAAGACGCTTCTGGGTGCATCTTATGGGGGAAAACAGTTATTAACTGCTATCTAGATCGCCCTTCAAATTGAACTGACAAGACACTACAAATTTCGTGTCACGCGTCACTTTATTGCGTCCGCGTCACTAGTAGCACTCTGAGTCGTTTCACGCGGTTCACGCCACGCCACTACACCATACAATTACTTTGAATGTTGATGCTAGTGTCGCTGCCATATGTCCCGGTCAATAAGACAGTTGTCCCGGGACTGTTGGCTGGCCCATCCAAAAAAAATTGTGAAATTTTGCAGTCACTCCGCTCGTGTTTGTTTTAAAGACGCTGCTTCAGTATGTCTCTTGAAAAATGTTATAACGGCTTTTACCGCAATGTACCGCTGTGAAAACATGGCTGTGTTCTGCCAGCAAAATAAATACCTTAGATAGATTCCTATCTGCATATTAACAAAAATATATATTTTAAATTAATTTATGATAAATAGTTTAAAGCATACACAATGAAACAAAAGTAATACCTTACAATTATAACATAGCACAAAAACATAAAAAATAATAATAATAACTATTAGTCCGTGCAATTATGGATGAAGTTATGATGACGAATAACTACCGGAGATTTATTGTGAAGGACGGCACATAATGTCGGGCATGCCACCGTCCAGGCGAATCAATCCGTCACATTATCTCCGGGTGTTCTCGTCTGGCTAACGGAGAGTACTTGCATAGACACAACCTTGTAGCCAGGATTATTCATCAGCAACTTGCTCTAAAATACAATCTTGTTGAATCGGAAGTTCCGTACTATAGGTATGTGCCCGACCCAGTTCTCGAAAATGGCAATATCACATTGTACTGGGATCAATCCATCATCACTGACAGGACTATTGTAGCCAATAAGCCTGATATAGTGGTGATGGATCGATCAGAGCGGCGCGCAATGATTGTTGACATTACGGTCTCGCATGACGAGAACCTCGTGAAAGCCGAGAAAGATAAGCAAATCAAGTATCTTGACTTGGCTCGCGAGGTTGTCGACATGTGGGATGTGGACTCAGCGATCATTGTGCCGATAGTCGTGTCAGCCCATGGCTTAATTGCCAAGAGCCTCGACCAACATCTCAGGAGGCTCTCGTTAGGCAGCTGGATCAAGGGCTTGATTCAGAAAGCGGTACTCCTGGACACGGCTCGTATTGTTAGGAGGTCCTCTCTCTGGAGCCCTGACTGCCGGTAGCTTGGACCCTGTTCCCGATACCGGTGGGCTACTATTTTTTAAATTTTTAAATGTTTTTTTATATTGATTTATATTTAAAAAATGTAAACAGTATGTTTAAAGATGAATAAACGAAACAACTATTACTAAAAACATACTTTTTGGAACAACCTGTATATATTAAAAAACTTCCTCCACCATTTCTGTTTTTATGAACGGACGGTCGGATTGGTCACCGAGGTTCGCTCGTTAGTACGAGTATTAGATATTGTTTCGCCTAATACCCGCTGTAATTTTAGTTGTAGTTTCTCTTTAACTAAGTACCTACTTAAGTGTGTATAATTCTCTTAGTTAAGTAGTCGATGGTTTTGGTGCACGGTAAAACTCAAACGAGTTTATGTTGGCACCAACTTAAAAGAATAAAATGTATGTGTACTACTGAATTAATAAATAAATAAATAAGCTAACTAGCCAAAGGCTAGCTAACTACACTGTTCATCCCCACTTTACGAAATACGAATCCCGGCTGCACGTTTGCTAAGTATATATTAAAATTGAGCTGTGTTTTCTGTGACCAAAAAACTGTCCATAAAAATCTTTTTTTCAAAAGCTGTGCTCTACGAGAAAACCTCTTCATAAACTCAAAAGCCCTCGAAAAATATTTATTTTCCTCACGTCATCATCCATGGTTTATCCCATTTATATAATAATATTCATGTGTCCATGTGTTTTAATATTCAAGTGGTTTATCCTACTTCTATTACACATGTCCCGGTCGTTGTTTCAGTTTTTATGGTAGCCCTATGCTAGTGGCAAGTTACGTACCAGATCACGAGTTACGTTGCTTAGGTGGGCACAGCACCTTAATTGTGTGTTTCATAAGATGCACGTTACGATGTATCTGTGCGCTTTAGCTTCGGAAGCTCTCAGTATTAACCGAGTAACCCTCACGCACAGGAAACGTTGTCAGCAGTTGATTTAACAAATAAATATGTTTACATTCTTATATCTATAGAAAAATCACCGGAAAAGATCTCGCCCACATATACGCGGTTGCTGGTACTCTATTTAACATTGCAAAATATACAAAGGATGGCCCAGATGGACAATGGAGGACATTGGAAAGTGTTACATACCCAGAACAATTCGTATTCCCTTATAAGGATATAGCAGTAATTGTAAGTATTCAGACAGTTACACTTTCTGCACCAGTATTAATAGCATCCTTGCTACTCCAGCAAGAAATTGTAAAGATAATAAAAAAAAAAAAAAAAAAAAAAAAAAAAATCTTTAAATTAGTACTTAAAAATTTAAATACTACTTATACGCCTTTTTCTGCATCAAACCCTAAACTCTTCAAGAAATTAACATGGGCGGAGCTTTATTCAAAGTTGTGAATACATTTTGGGATCCCTACACTATTTTCATCGCAGGATCTCGATAAATGGAAAAGGGGAGGGAGCCTGTTCCCAGAAGTGGAACAGAATAAGCTAGCAAAGTACCAAAATTAAAATTAAACAAGTGTTACTTTTATCACAAATTGCTGTTTTTGGTTATTCGCCGTATACTCACTATCGAAGTATCAAGCCGTCACTGTTACAACCAAACCACCGGATAGTGCGTACAAACATGGACAGTTGTGATGAGCTTGAGGACGGGCGGGCAAGCCAGAGGCGTGCAAAGCATTTTATTCTGAAAATGTATGAAGCAAAGCGCTTTGTGCGGGTCCGTGAAACTTCAACCATAAAACGCTGACGCTTCGCCGAATCTCTTTTATAACTGTCTACAACCGTGCTGTCGTCTGCATATCCGAAGGCGGGTTGCGGTCGGTCGCGGGTAGTGGATCGTTAATATAAAGCAAAAAAAGGGTGGCAGAGACTACCGACCCCTGAGGGACTCCTGCGATCAGACGAGCAGCCATCAATGACTACTAGTATTGACCGCTCTCTGGCGAAGTCCGATATTCACTCACAGAAGGCACTGGGCAAGCCGTACGATGGAAGCTTGTTTATGATGGACCAAGATCCCGTGACCGCCAGACCTACTAAATTTTATAAAAGCTGAAACCTTTGTGCTGAAGTTTACTACACGTAACAACTATTGGCTAGTATGAAAAGTCGGTCGTGGTAGCTTTGGCAGGTATCAGGTTACAAAGGTGTGCTGAATAGCTGCCAAAATACGTCATACTATAAATGCGTGCGTCCATATTCTTATACAGACTTAGAAATGGAAATTATTGGCTTTGTCTCCAGATACCTTAAAATAAACTTAGATCGAACCGAAATCCAAGAAATAAGAAAGATAGGAAAGAAATCGGAAAAACATCGGCCGGTCATTGTAACATTGACAACACTTGGGAAAAAAATCGAAATTTTTAAACAAAGGAAATTATTGGATGAAACTGTCTATTACATTAAGGAAGATTACCCACAGCATGTATTAGAGAAAAGAAGAGAACTACAGGATCAAGTAAGACTGGAAAAAGAAAAAGGCAACAAAGCAATAATAAAATATGACAGATTGGTGATAGTAAACAAAACAGAAACAAACAATAAATCGGGAAACAATAAACGGTCTCTGTCGGCCTCACCCCAGAATTCTAAGACCGAGCACAGCGACCCACCACACAGAACACAAGCAAATAAGAAAAACAAACCTACAATAACGAACACTACCAAACAAAGAACAACCTATGGCTCTGAAGGCGTAGTCAAGCCTGGAATACTGAACTATTTTGTCAACAAAAACCAAAGTAACCAAGATAAACCTACGATTAGTTCGAATCAATGACAATCAGCAACGCCCCCCCTCAAAACCGAAACGAATACAAAAAACAACAAACATAAATATCTTCCAAGCCGGCTGGTCCCCGTGGAAGATTACGACCAAAACCCCCCAAACAATAACCAAAGAAACAAAGAAAAATCAAACTGCCTATGTATCGCGACTTTGAATGTTAGAACTTTACTTTCTGAGACAAGGATTACAGAGCTGAATCATGCTACTGAGAAACTAGTATGGGACGTAATAGGATTGTGTGAAACAAGAAGAAACGAAGAAACTATAGAAGAATATCCAGATTTTATATTATACCATAACAAGGCAAGAAATTTTAGGAGTGGGGTAGGATTTATAATAAAAAAGCAGCTCAAAAATAATATAGTTGGCTTTCATTCCTACTCAGATAGAATTGCCACCCTTGAGTTGAAAATGTCCGAAAATGTCATGTGGTCTATAGTGCAAATCTACGCACCCACTGAATTGTGCGATGAAGTGGAGTTGAACGAGTTCTACGAAACCTTGGAAACAGTTTTAGATACCTTAAAAGCAGAAAACCTCATTATTATGGGGGATTTCAATGCTCAAATTGGAACAGCACAACAAGGTGAGGAAACTATATTCGGCAGACACTCACATGGTAAAAGGTCAAAACACGGGCAAAAATTAATCGAGTTCGCTCTAGAAAAGAACATTAAATTCATAAATAGTATGTTTAAAACAAAAGTTAACCAAAAATGGACATGGAAGTCACCGAACGGAAGGCACCATAACGAAATAGATTTCATGCTCACAAACAAAAGCTCAAATATTTTTGCTTTCGATATTATAAAAATCCTCAACTTTAACACGGATCATAGAATGGTAAGGTGCAGGATAAAATTAGAAAACTCAAAAAGAAAAAGCTATACCAAACCTAAGAACGCACATTGTTCAAGAAATCTACCTATAGTAACGAGAGAAGACGGTATACATCTGGAAAATATAATAATTGACCTGCTCAAAAAATCCACACAAGTCCAAGCTCAATATGATTACTTTGAAAAAGGAATGAAACATTTAATAACACAAATACCATCCGACAAGAGCAAGGAAAAAAAATACCCCATAAGTGCACACACACGACAACTGCTAGAAGATAGAAAACAACTGTACAAAGAAAAAAGAACAAAGGAAATAAAAATAAAAATTGCTAAAACAAGTAAAGAAATAAATAAAGATATCTCCAAAAGTAGAAGAAACACAGACAAAATGTATTTGAGGAATACTTATCAAAAAAGGGAGCAATTAAGAAGGCATACAAATATCTACAAAACACAACAAAATGGGCAACAAACATGGTGGACAAACAAGGAAAGGTTATATCAAAGCGATCAGATATAATAACAGAGGCTACCAACTTTTATAAAACTCTTTATTCGTCACAAGAAAGTCCCGGTTTTACACAGTACACCAAAGACGAAGCCTATGTCAACGAACCACTGCCCGAAATACTAATGTCAGAGATTGGCTTTTCTATCGAGACTCAGAAGAAGGATAAAGCACCTGGAGAAGACAAAATAACAAATGAACTATTAAAGTCTCTATCAGAACCCTTACTATACCCACTACAACAGCTCTTTAACAATATTTTACAAAGAAGGAAAACTCCAAAGCAATGGTCCGAATCTACTATAACTCTTCTTCATAAAAAAGGAGACAGAGGTGACTTGAGCAATTACAGACCAATTAGCCTTATGTCCAACATATATAAAGTATTCTCAAAAATACTCTTAAATAGACTCACAAGGACTTTAGATGAAAACCAACCATGTGAACAGGCTGGATTTCGCAAACACTACTCGACAACCGATCACATCCAGGTGGTCACGCAAATAGTGGAGAAAGTCAAAGAATATAACAAGACTCTATACTTGTGTTTCATAGATTATACCAAGGCATTTGACTCTCTAGAACATAGCGCAATATGGAAGTCACTAGAGGAACAAGGAGTAGACATAAAGTATGTGGAGCTACTTTATAGCATCTATTCTAGAAATTCCGCAAAAATAAAACTCGAATCGGAAGGACCGGCTTTTGCAATAGGAAAAGGCGTCAGGCAGGGTGACCCGCTCTCACCTAAAATATTTTCGGCGGTTCTAGAGACCATATTTAGAAACCTAGACTGGGAAAAGAAAGGCGTAAAAATCGACGGTGAATATTTGAGCCACCTGCGCCTCGCAGACGACATCGTTGTGTTCACGGAAGAATCCGTACAGCTAGAGAACATGTTGCAAGAACTTGCGAGGGAAAGCAGGAAAGTAGGTTTGACGATGAATGCTACCAAAACAAAAATTTTAACAAACGGCTCGGAAACACAAATAATAGTAGATGGGCAAGGGATAGAATATGTTAAGGAATACATCTATTTAGGACAATCCATTTCATTTCAAGACCAAACCGAAAGAGAGATTAATAGGAGAATAGCAATTTCATGGAAAAAGTACTGGAGTTTTAAAGAAATCATGAAGAATACCCAGATAAACATGAAGTTGAAAAGTAAGCTATTCGAAATAGCGATCCTTCCATGCCTTACATATGGATGCCAAACATGGGCACTTCGAAAAACAGATGAGCACAAACTCGGCGTAATGCAAAGGAAAATGGAGAGAAGCATGTTGGGCATAAGATTGTCTGACAAAATGACTAATGAGGACATAAGGAAAAAAACTAGAATAACGGACATAGTAGAAAGAATAAGAAGTCTGAAATGGAAATGGGCAGGACATATCTGTAGAATGGAAAACGAAAGATGGACAAAGAAAATCGTGGAGTGGACGCCTAGAGATGGAAAAAGGAAACAAGGAAGGCCGCGAAAGCGCTGGGAAGATGTATTTAAAGATAGATGTGGACCTGACTGGAGGAGACAAGCTAGAGATAGGGAAAATTGGAGAAAAATGGGGGAGGCCTACGCCGCAGAGGCGACTTCCATAAATCAATGAAAAGAATGTAGTGTAATGAAAAGTATGTAATTCTTATTAAATGGATGTAATTAAATAAATGTAATAGTTTGAATTAATGTTGGGAATTAATGTAATGCTGATAATGTAATGACCGTATTATAATGTTAAAAATGTAATGTTTATAATGTAATGTAATGCTGAGAATGTAATGTTAATAATGCAATTGCTCAAAATGTAATATAGATAATGTAATGATAGGAATGAATGCTAGTGAATGAATGAAATATTGATAATGTAATGACCATAATATAATATTAATAATGTAATGTTCATAATGTGATGCTTAAAATGTAATGTAAATAATAGAATGCTCATATTGTAATGTAAATAATGTAATGATAAGGAATTAATGTTATGGAATGAATGAAATGTTGATTTGACTTGTTACACTTAACTAATATGATCTGTTACACTTAAGGAAAATAAGGTTTATATATTCTGTGTATTTATGGTAGAATTAAAGGCTTTTTTATTTTTATTTTATTATAAATGCGTGCAAGCACGATATTTTGTTATTGCTTAAGGGATAATGATCGCACTGTGAGTGGCGTACGGTAGAAGATCTCCAGTGGACTGATTTTGGCGCAAGCCGTATTGTTGATCGCAGAGGAGGTCGAATTAGCTTCAAGGCGCCTGCAAGGAGCTTCTTGTTGAGGACACGTAACGTGGTCTTGTTTAAGGTCGGCCCATACCTTTTTTGGGAACAGGCTGCACGTTAGCAAGCTTCCATAATGTCGGCACTAATCTAGTCACAAGAGAAAGCCGGAAGAGGCGTATCAGTTCCAAGCAAAAGTGCTTATACTATCACGATCAGAATGTCGACCACCTTTTTTATTCAAATGAGTTCATGATGAACATCAGCACTACGTCACCATGAAATAATAAAAGTCCAAACCGTAAAAAATTTAACCCTTAAAGGATCACTCGTGTGCCCGTCTCTGTCTGTTCATTTGTCACAGCCAAATTGGTCCGAATTTACTGTACCGATTAAATTTAAAGGATAGGCGTAAATGTGACAGACTATCTTTATTTTTTTACACATTCACAAAATTTCATTAAAATCGTTTAGGTGGTTTTGGAGATTAGCGTGTACGAACTTAGTGACACGTGATTTTTATACATATGTATAAAAAAGATAATATACGTTCTTTTCAGGTTACAGATGTTCCTTTCTATTTTAATAGTTTTATTTTACCTATTCCTATGGCAGTTCAAAATACAGATTATAGTGGAACATGTTTGGCTTCGGGCTATGGCAGAACAGGGCACGGACCAAAGGTAAGAACCATTTAATAATAATAATATAATAATAATATCTTGGGACAACCAACACACCGCCATCTGATCCCAAACTAGGCAGAGCCTGTACTATGGCAACCAGACAACTGATAGACATACTTATATATTTCTAAATACATACATATTATAGATAAATTACACACCCAGATACAGAACAAATAATCGTACTCATCGCACAAAGATTTGTCCTGTGTGGGAATCGAACCCACGACCTCCATCCTAGCAGTCAGGGTCACTAACCACTAGACCAACAGGCCAATCAAATTAATTTGCATCTGTTGATAAATTAGTGCCGACATGTACATGGTCTTTAGTTAATTTCAAAAATCAGGACTCCTCTCGTAAAAAGTCCGTTAATATATAAATGTCCCGTATGTGATTGTGAAAGACCTAAAAATTGTAGCCAAACAGTTTTCTATTATATTACGTAATACACTCACAATCACGGTTTTTTTTTTCATTCATTAACTACAATTGTAAAGTTTAAATTGGAAGTTAGTCCGTCAAAAATTTGACAGACTGGCTTAGGTCGCGACTACATCGTGTTAAGGTCAGTAATTATTCCAGTGGTATGTGTACCTATACTAGTAAACAAAAGAACAGCTCATTTGGCACCCAGTTTAGATTGTGATCGAAAATGAATATTTTGATACAGTACAGTTCAAGAGCTGGAATGGCAATGTTAGTGCATAATTTGAATCAATATTTTAACATTGTTTCGATTTGTTAAAGTAGTTTTAGTAGCTCCCTCACCTGAGCATCATTTGCCTGCAATGCAACAATCAAAGATTCGATTTTGAACACAAAGAAATGATTGTTACAGTTGTATAATCTCCTCACTCATTGATTAGTCCAGTCATTTGGTAGTTTTATCTGGAAAGTTTTCCGGGAGTTTTGATAATTGGAGATTTTATAGATTTCTCCGTGTGTGTACTTGGTCACCTCGTATCTTTGCCGTTCGCGAAAATATAGATCTCGGCGATTAATAGATACACTAAAACCGCGCCACTTAGTCTACCTCATGGTGGTGTGGAAATGAGTTATTTGGCCGAAACGCGGACTTTGCGGTGCTCGTACGCTAAAACTATTGATTCAACAAAAAAAGATCACTACATAAATTGTTGGAAATATTCTCTAGTTTAATTTATTACATAACTTTTTTCATAGTAAAATGAGTCGGAAAGAAGTTATCGTCAAGAAACTGTTTTTGGGCGCCATTTTTCCATTAAGTGGCGCAAGCGGCTAATACACGAGGTGGCAAAATGTAAATTCGGAAAGAGCACTTCGAAATCTATAAAATCATCAATTTTCAAAACTCCCGGAAAACTTTCCATGTAAACCTCTTCTTGAGCATCAAAAGACTGGATTAGATGTATATTATCATTTAAAGAGATTCAATAATTTCTTGCAGGATCAAAGTAGCATTCTGTTACTTGCGCATTTAGAAGTATATCCACATAAAATATGCACAAAGATGTTCAGGAAGTCGGCCCATGAATTTATTTGTACCGCTATTCGCATAGCGGACGTTGGAAAGGTTAGTTACACCATTGTTTACCCAGCCACTAGTTATTAACAACTGGGTAATTGCATAACACACTCCAAATCCCAATGCTATTCATTTTGACAATTCATTATCCTTTCTTACGCAGTGAAGCAGCCGAAAGGTCATGCTCAAAGTGGGCGTAAGTCCAACAGCATTGAAATACAATCTCATAACAAAGCTCATAACATGCTCTTCAATTCATACGATGGCGACAAGTACCCAAAGTCGCCAAAAGTACCAGACGTAGAGCCAATTGAAAATGTCCCAATTTGCTCGAAGATTTCACCACAAGAATAATTTTCATTTATATTTTTGCGGCACTGTATCCACAGGCAAGGAATATGCAACTTTAGAATTTTTTGAACTTATCTGATTTACTGACATCAAAATATCCCAGCGCTATCGGTCTATTTATCTATCAATATATCTTTCAATTCTGTTGGTCTTACGAGTATGAGTTGATTTCATTGGAAATAGCCCATGGTCCTTTTTAACCGCCTTCTAAAAAGAGGAGGTTACCAATTCATCTGTTTTTTTTTGTATGTTCAGCGATATCTTCGCCAATTGTGAATCGATTTTGATGATTCTTTGTTTGTTTGGAAGAATATTATTTCACGGTAGTCCCGTTTCAGTGTGTGATTCCGAATTTAATTTCCAATATGTCATCTGCAAAGATATATTTAAAACTTTTCACACGTTAAATGTTAAGAAGCCCGCCGATCTATGTGGTCATTCTGTGGACTGAAAATTGATGCGCCGACAGATATAGGTATACCTATGTAACGCAATAGCACCTACATCGCATGCGGCATTTTTGTTTGATGTGGCTACGGTTGCAGCAAGCTAATTTGTTTAAAACAACAAAGTTACAACGTTACAAATCAAGAACTTAATTCTAGGCATTTAAAGAACAAAAACTTAGTCTATTTTGCATCGTAACTTGTTTTTAAAGTTACTAAATAAATAGTCCCACTCCTGAGCAAAGGCCTCCCCCTGTAAAATATGCTCATTTATCAACACTAATAGTTGACTCGCCAACGCACCACCGCACAGGCCGACAGTCCGACAACGACTGCCCGCCCCACACTAACACACTAATACATTCGCTGCGCCCGCTAGGGGGCGCGGCTGGCGGTCACGGAGCGTAGCTCCCTGGCCGCGGAGGCTCTACCTTGGCCCGTGACAACGGACCCGTCATTGGGCTGCCTCTTTAGGCGCGGCCTATTGGCGTGTGATCGCAATGTCACACGCCTGTAAGTGATTGCTATGTTTTTTGCTGTAGGCGCGCCACAGCGCTGTTAGTACAGCGCTGATTTCTTCACGACACCTCGGCGGTCTGTCCCCACTCCCCGCTAGGTGAGACCTCCGGTTGCCCGGAGGAGGCCCGGCGGGGGACGACCAGCGACAGAGGTGCCGACTCCGACGCACCTACGGAGAGATGTATGTCTCCTGTCCGCCCCGCTTCCAGAGCTATCCGGTTACGACACGGACTAGGAGCCGATATGTGTGTGTGGGCGGCATTGTGTTATGTAACACCGCCCAGTGTGTGCGTTAGGGTCGCGAGCCCGCAGCCGCGTCCCTACGCGTGTGTCTACTCGAATGTAGAGATGTGCATGTGTGGTTTTAGTTACGCGACATGCCTATATTAACTTAGCACACGTCGCGCAACTGGGTGTATTTTGTGCGTGTAGAGTCGTTTTGTATGGGTAAGCTGCGTGTAACTTGGTACAGCTTACCCGGGAGTCACATCCGGAAGGGTGGGGTCAGTGCCCGCTACCAGGTCGCGGGGTAGGAGGCGCCTCGCGTCAGGGGGGCGCGCGTGCCAGGGCGCTATGTGCTTGACGTGAGGCCAAGCAGATGCGTCGGCACGCGCGAACATTCCCGTCGCAAGGCGCCGGATGAGAGCGGCCAGGCTCTCAATCCCGAGGCCGCCATTTCGACAGCCACTCGGGGAGTAACTCGAGCGCGCGCTGCGTTTTGACCGCCGCGTGCCTCGCGTTGAGCGAGGTAGCGATGTACGCGGCGTCGCGTCGTCAGCATACAGCATACAGCGACGGAATATGCACAGGTGTCGTACATGGTGAGACTGCTCAGAGGCATAGAGCACAACCCGAGAGTGTTGCAGCGGTTGCAATTGTGTGTTCCCGACCGTTAAGTGTGGAGGCGACGGCCCCCGCCGCGGTCGTACCTTCAGCTAGGACCAACTTGCTGGCCAAAACCCCTCTGACTCGAGCAATTCGCACCATCAAGTGCATTCAGGTCGAAATTGATATTTTTACATGTCACTGGGGTGAATTCGCAAAAATACTATTGTATACATTGTGTTACAAACAAGGATCTTGAGAGGTATATGGAGCTTTAATTTTAATTTTGTCTGTGTGACTTGGCTATTGCATTAGGTTAACCTGTAATGATAGTTTAAGGCGTTTAAATAAATAAATAAATTTAAACTAATACTCCTCCTAGTCCTAGGGGCTCGTAGCTAAATAATAACAGCCGCTCAGATCGATCTTTAAGTTAAACCGTGCTTGCCTTGTTTGGTCTGTGGATGGGTGGCCACCCATTACACAAACCGAGTTACCTGCGTGTCTCGGAAAGCACGTTAAGCCGTTGGTCCCGGCTGTCATTTGTAGATCTTTAACACTTTTTCTTGCTGTGGTATGGAGATCCTTCTTAATGGTTGAGAAACTGGTTGTACTTTCTCATCGATTGGTACCTCCACTAAACATCCTTGAATTTCGGAAACTCTGTCTTAGTTTCCATTTGGTCGATTTCTAATCCGATTTTAAGTACACCCATAGCCATGGCAGTTTCTTTCCCAAGCAGATCTCGAGTTCCATCAGCGATGACGTACTCGTAAAAAGTTACATTTTCTGATCTATCTGCGATTTTTATATTTGTATCAAATGATCCAGGTAAAGGGGACTTCCTACCATTACCATAAATAGTCTTATTGCAACTGAATGTTTGGTTACGAACCTGTACCTTATTTTGTTTCATATCGTCCCAGGTTTTGTTTGTGATCAAGTTGCGTTTACACACAGAGTCAACTAACATTTTAATCTTCATTCTGCCAATATGGCAATCTAACACACTGTCATCATCGATTATGATCTATCTGATTTGTATCGTTTCTTTTGATATCTCTTTTCATCTTTTTATTTTATTTTCGCTTTGTTGTTGCTGTTTCCCTCATATTTCCTTTTATTCGTTCTGTCTCGTGTCATTGCCCTGCAGAATTGTCCAAAATGTCCCTTAGCCCACATTTGTGGTAATCTTTTTCTTTTGTTGATCATTGGCTGTCTTGAGACGCGTGTCCTGCGCTCCCACATCTTCCACATCCTGTTTTTCTTTTCAACTTCTAATCATTATTTTTTTTCCATTATTTCTGTTTTCATATTCTTTACTCTGTTTATGTTTTTAGTTGATGTGCTGCTTTTTCCGAATTCTTCTATTTGTCGAGTTACAACTGCAAGAGTATTTACTTCAACACTTATATTTGTTACGGGCTAATACGCGGTTTAATACGGGCTAGCTAAAAATATAGTGCATATGACGTCATTGTCATACCACATGTTCAGTAAATCATTCTGAACCCCTCAGAATAATTTACTGAATTTGTGGTAACCGTTTGTGCGTCGGTGTCCCTTCCACCCTGTATATGTAATGTTATGTTATGTTAATGGGTACTTATGTATGTCTGTATTATACACTTAAATCTACCAGTATTTCATGTTTGCAGGGAGATTCCGGTGGGCCTCTTGTGTGTGCGAACACAGGGGATCCTAACGAAAAATCCAAATCACAAGGAGTGTTAGTTGGAGTTGTCAGCGGACACAAACCAAGGACATGCTCATTCTTCACGAGGGTCTCAATCTACAAGGAATTTATCGCCAGTGTGAACTCAGTTTCTATAATCATGGATAAATATACTATGCAATCTTGTACAGCAATATCAATGAGTGTTTTATACAAAACGTTTGTACTTTTTCGATTTCTTTCATTTTTTCTTCTTTTCGTGTTACGGTAACGGTAACAGTAGTTCCGTCCGTTACCGTTACCGTACGAGAAATACCGTTAATTTGACTAAGATTTTTCATACCGGCTGAACATCATATAGATATGATAATACTATTATTTGATATCATTTTCAGCCGGTCAGCTGCTCCAGAAGTGGGGGAATCTATATAACTTTTTAATAAATTAATCCTTCAAAATCTCTCTTATACTAGTCGTTCTGACGCAGACAATAGCTATAGTTTTGAATTTAGCATAATGTGTCTTCTAAAATACTACTTCATATACGTTACTGTCGTATATTCACCATATGTTTGACGGTGATCCCAACAATCGTCCCATAAGGTTTTGGCGCGGTATGAAATTACTTTTTATCATTTTGTTTTACAACTTTGACATGCTGTAACATTAGATTCCCACGTGGGTGCAATATGGAAAAAAAAGGTTGCAATACGGAACAACTACTAGAAATCAATTTTTTTAGGTACAAAATTGCTTGCAAATTGCAGGTACGAGTATAAATACTGTTCTACAAAGATGTTTTGGGGATTGAAAAGAGCGGCTATTGGTAAATATTTTGTGAAATTTTCTTTGGAAATTGTAATGCTAAATCAAGATGGCGCGGATATTATATTTATTATATACACGCTAAGGTCATCCCCTGTGGGGTACGAGCCTCGGCTTAGGGCGTCGCAGGGGAGAGCAGCAAGGGGACAGGCTGGATCTGGTTTAGATTATTTAGGGGCTGGTTTAAAGCTACTGGCTCAGCGTCGCGGGCTGGCTCTGGCAAGGGACGGGGGGGAACATTACTGGGATGTCGCGCCACGGAGTGGCACGAATCGGACAGAAATAGGAAAATTCTATTTTCCGAAGAATTTTCCCATCCAACTGCTGTGCTGTCACCAAAGAACGAGTGGGTCAGTAAAATAAACAAAAAAAAAATCAAAAGTAGATATACACATCCATATACATTGTGATGGCTAATGACGATAGTACTGCCTACCACGTTGGGGCGTACCGTCCCATCAGCTGGAGCTTAAATTTGGCGTTCCAGTTCTGGCGATGCGAAACCTTGATGCAACCAGGCTTCGTATCACACATCGTAGCTAAGATGGTCTTTAAACGGTATACCCTAGCTGTTAATTTCTTTTTCCGGGTGTACTTCACGTGGTAACATTTTTTAACATTTAACATTATATCATTATCGTTACACCATTGAAGTAATCACATCGACATCGCTCTGCAGCAGTTCAGAATCATCGCTAGACTCAATTATTCTGGAGAATTTGAGATCGTCTGCGTACATGTAGCTTTCTGAGGATTTAAGGCAGTGTGGGATATCGTTAGCGAACATATTAAAAAGAATCGGACCGACATGCGAGCCTTGAGGTACCCCTGAGGTGGTCCCATAGGTTTCAGATTGGAATCCATTGACTGCGACATAGTAGAATCGGTTTTCAAGATAGGATTTTAACCAGGTAAGTAGTGTGCCAGTAATTCCGTACGCTGAAAGCTTTGACAGCAATATATGGTGGGGAACTCGGTCAAAAGCTTTACTGAAGTCAGTGTAAATTACGTCGACCTGCTTGCCACAGTCGATGGCATCCGTTAACATCTCCGAGAAGGTCGCAAGGTTAGTGCTAGTTGACCTGGAAGCCACAAAACCATGTTGAGACTCACTGAAATAGAGTTTAAAGTGCGACTGGATGTAGGGACAAATTAGGGACTCGAAAACCTTTGCGAAAGTTGATAAGATAGAGATGGGTCGATAGTTATTAATTTTTTCTCTCTCATCACTTTTATAAATCGGCACAACTTTAGCTTTTTTCCAGGAATCTGGAAATACACCTGAGCTTAGAGACATATTAAAGATAGTTGCCAAAGGGGACACCAAGAAGGTGGCGCACTTTGCAATAAAGATCGGCGGGATACCATCAGGACCAGCGCCTTTACGAATATCTAACCCCTTAAGTTTATTGAAAACGCTCTCATGACCAATCACGGGTGCCGTTAGCGGTAGGCTGTTCCAGTACCAGTTACATTTTCAGGACCCAGAACTACGTAAGCACATAACGGTATAATGATTCTGAAATAAAACCTGCCGAAAATCAGTCAAAAGAAATTTTATCGATTCATGTGAAACGCATCAGAAAACAATATTAACAAAAATAAAAATCGAAAATGATCATGATGTCGCACCTGTATTATAATTATATAAATACTCTGTGTTTCGCACTTTCGCCCAAAGAGTAAAATACTTATTTATACCAAAATGAAAAGAGGGCCGTCTCGTAGAATATTTTGAATGCTAACATTGAATAGTGGCGACTTCTATTTATCCTTTACCTAATACCAATTTATATCTATTTCCTTTATTCATTCATCAACCATATTAATTATCTACATTTTCAAATGGTCGCACTGCCTGGACAACATTTGAGTGAACCCATCCTTGTCGCGGCAGCATGCGTCAGAAGCTGACTACACCCCGGGACTCCGTGATCCGCCAAGCTAACCGCCAGTGGACGAAGATTCGCGCGCTGTTTCAAACCATTCGCGTTCTGCTAGTCGTGACTTCATAGTTTTACTGTATAAATTCCTGTTTGATTTTACCGTGCTATCTAGTGACAATTTTATGATAAAATATTTTTAAGCTGCATCATCTTTTAGTAGATAATGTTAGATATCGCCACATTCGAACAAAAATTGCTCGTATGAAAGCGTGACCCCCCTGCCCTCAACCCCTGCTTTAGCTTATGGTCGCACCCATTTTTCTGACAGGACTGACGGACTGTTAGACTTATTGTCATGGCATTATTAAGTACTAAGTACAGTATATTCAAATCAAATCAAATCAAATCATTTTATTTGTGTAACATAGGTAGTAAATATAGTTCTTTAAAGTTCTTAGGGCGCTATGTTATGCCAAGAGGCGTACAAATATGGTAGCATGCGAATTGTGGCAAGAAAAGAAAAAGGATATATTTATTATGCAAAAGCTAAATTAGTATGTCAAAAATTTAAATGCCACTTATGGAATAGGTATATTAAGAGCGTTTATAAAAGCTTCGGTGTTTTGATTAATTTGGCAATATTACAGTATGAAAATAAGAAATATGGCTATCTAGTGAACTAAAAGATTGATTATGAAATGCAATAATTAATATCGTAACACCGAATATTTAGCTTTAGATGTAAAAAAAGTATTTGGAAACTTTCCAAATGCCTTTTTTACACCTAAAACGATTACAACATCAAATTCGGTGTTTTAATTGCAATTCATTATTAATATTCTAGCTCACTAGTTAGCCATATTTCTTATTTCCATACAGTAATATTGCCAAATTAATTAAAACAGGTAAAAATTTTATAGCTATTTTCGACGTAGCCAACTTTTTGGATGAACGCTTTTAAAGCCATGGAACTATTAAGTTATGTCGCTTCAGTTCTTTCCAGTAACTATGGGTCAGTGTAAAAGGACGGAGTCGCGGCAGAGAGCAGTTCGTTGGTTGCAAGGCACACCGACTATTTTCCCGAGTCATGCGCTAGCCTCACTCACTAAGCGGCTACGCCTCAGTGTGAGTCTGAGCGCATCCAACCTCCTAAGCGCGACTCCAAGAGCGACCGCTCGCGGCTCTCAAGAATGCGCAACATATAGTTGTGACTTGTGATCATTAAATTGTTGGAAATAATACTCATGTAATAAATGTAAACACTGTTTTAAGCTTTCACGGTTTAAAACTAAACTTATACCTACTGATATCCCGTAAGTCACAGTATAAGTACATAATAAATGTATTTATCACAATGGACTGGGATATACCTACTTAGTATTACTTTGCTTACTGAAGAGGAAGAAGAATAAATGTGTGTTGCGTTACACGTGCGCAATTCTAATTATTGTATACAGAAACAAACTCCATGCTTCCGACCAATATGAAGTATGTTTAGCATTACCAATACGTAGACGAATTTGCATCACCAATAAAAAAATGTTCTTCAAATAGCCGTATAATGATAATCTGGTTTTATATCTAATGTACTTATGCGTATTATAATTGGGTAATTAGTTAACCCAGCAAATTATACTGATACCTACAATCTTAGAGATAACGAGGTCAAAAACTATGATTAAACTAAAAGTCATTAATTTACTAAATGATTTATTCATTTTACCGTCATTATAACAGGCTAACAATACTTTCGCCCTTTTGGATGAGTTTTGATTGTGGATGAAACATAAACATAACATTACATCACAATTGTAATCCCCAAAGCGCTAAGTATACCAATAGTACATCCTTATTTCACTAAATAGTCAATAAATAGTAATGTCTATTTCCATTACATACATCAACAGGTGAAAACCTTGTTTTGTGGAGGAGAAACACAGTTTAAAACAATTACATCAAAAAAAAATCACAAAAATAAATAACTAAAAATATCACAATAATAATCACTGATCATTGTCCACACTCATTAATCGTCTTTCCAGATTCTAATTTTGTCTGTGTCTTCCAACCCCCAAAGATTCGACCCATCACCAGTGCGTTCTGCCCTGCTTTTTATCATATCCTCAGACACTGTCTTCAGATCATAAGCCCATCCGATCCAGGCGAAAAAATCTATGAAATGAGTCGTCAAATTCAGACTATTGTTCCCCAATTCCGCTGCACGATAATCCCACGGAAATACATGGTGGTAGTTATGGAAACCTTCACCACAGGTCGCTATGGAAACTGCTATGTTTTGGACAGGCAAGATTTTCTTGTCATAAGGCTTGGTTCCCCAGATATGAGCAGCACTGTTGACCAAAAAAGTAAAGTTGAGGTTCAGTACGTAACGAAGCATTGTGAGGTGCCATGCATTGCTCCAGGTTTCTCCCCAGAGGTAGACAGGGACGAGAGTTGGTAATCCGAAGCAGACTGCCCCTATAAAGGGTATTGCGTACCTGTCAAGAGAAAGTAATGTATTAAATAAGCGTAGCATTTGACGATGACTCCTATTATTCCCGAAGAGTTAGGCAGAGGTGTACCTAACAGTTCACCCATATTTCGCCAGTTATGTTTAAGTCCCAATGTAATAGGGGCGAGCCAATGATAATATTATCTAAGAATACAAAAAACCGGCCAAGTGCGAGTTGGACTCGCGCACCGAGGGTTCCGTATAAACTTGTAGGTACTTTGTTATTAAACTACATATTTACGGTTTTCAGATTTTTTCCTTTACTTGTGCTATATATGACAATGCTTCTTGCCTTTCATGATTCTAGGTCAACGGGAACTACCATATAGGTTTTCGACCAAAAACCTATAAGTAGGGTACTTCCGGTTGACCTAGAATTGTGAATTTTGGTTGAAAGCAAGGTCTTACAGCACAAGTAAAGAGATAATTCCGAAAAATAAAAAATGTGAAAATTAAAATAAAATTAGGTAAGTACTTACAAGTTCTCGCGAAAATCTAAATTTGCCCATATCTTTTTATCGTGTTGATTCAGGACCTTGATTTTTATACAGCTAATAGGGACTATATAGACCTCAGTATCTGGTATAATTTTCAACTTGCTAGGACACACGGACAGACAGACGGACAAGAGAGTGATCTTATAAGGGTTCCTTTTTTTACCTTTTCAGATACGGAACCCTAAAAAACAAGCGGATAATGTTTTGATTGGATAATGGTCCACTTTGTGTAAAGTAGATTTAAGCCTATAACGCCGCTGGTGAGTTTGTGCGGTTCATAATTCAGGGATCTTAATGACTAATAAAAGAATATAAAGCGGTGTGTTTTCTGTTTTTGTGCTCACACAATATTTTTTTTATTATAATTTTTTTATAATAAAATGTCTAAACGTGAGGATTTGTAATTGGCTTTCTGGTGACTATGGTTTCCATTTTTGTTTATTTTTATTAGCTGTAAGTCCTCCATTTATCATCTACCTAGCCTTTTCCCAACTATCTTGGGGTCGGCTCCCAGTCTAACCGGATGCACCTGAATACCAGTATTTTACATGGAGCGACTGCCTATCTGATCTCCACAACCCAGTTGGTCCACCGGGTAATACGATATCCTTGGTAAGACTGTCAGACTTCTGGGCCGGAAGGCCAGCCGGACCATGAAGTCTTAAAGCAGAAGTAATTCCAGTGTGGGAAAGAGATGGCGCTTGACGACCTGTGTAGCTCTGTCTCATTCCCACACTGGACTTACTCCTGTTTTAAGACGTCATAGTAACCCCCCAGATAAGTTAGAAGAACTCGATTCTACACAATAGTATGCGAAGTTATTTTTACAACCAAAGAAAAAAAACGCAACGCACAAAAAACACACAAATTAATAGTGTTGCACGTGAAGGCTAGCACACGCTACCCATTAAATAGTAAACAAAGCACGTTTAAAAAAATTAAAAAAACCAAAAATAAATAAAAGCCATTATAATGACAGCTCATTAATAGTATAATTACAATATGGTATTTTAATGTTGCACCTATTATGGAACAAGTAATAAATAATTCAGATATATTTGTAATACTTATTGCAAAAAATATTTTGTAATAAATAATTTAGATGTATTTGTAATATTGTAAAACTAATTTTGTAATTTTATATTGGAATTTTATGCCTGATAAAATAAATTATATAAAAACTCAGGATAGGGTTCTATAACAGCAAACCTCCGTGCGAAAGAAAGATTTGCAAGTGAGATTAGTAAATACTAGCACTTCGCCCGTGAATTCGTCCGCAAAAATTGTGATAGCTCAGCTAAATATGCATGATATAAATATAATTAAAACCTTTAGCGCCCACGAATAACGTAGGTATGGGTTTCTGCCCCTGAAATAATTTTTGGAATTGAATGCTTAGTTCCGAAGATTACCCCCTACATACAAACTTACAAACAAATTTTATCACTTTATAATATTAGTATAAAAGTGCTCATGTATGACTTACTTCTTTTGAAATCTCAGCACTGGATTGTTGTAAATATCAGACATGTCCAATTCCTTTCCACGTTTTTTTACTTCAGGATGCTTTTTTACGAGCAACCATCCAACATGGGAGTAGAAGAAACCACGAGTAGCATTATGAGGGTCTGCATCAGTGTCACTGTACTTATGATGGAGACGGTGGTCCCTCACCCATTCAATGGCAGAGTTTTGGAAGGCAATAGAGTTCATTATCATCAAAATAATTTGTAGGGGCAGCTTCGCTTTATAAGTTTTGTGGGCCCATAGTCTATGTGCGCCGGCTGTTACTCCTATTTCTCCCATCAGGAGTAGGATGAAAGCTGAAAAATAAATAAATAAATTGCTTATCAAAATATACTACGTTCGGCCTATGAATATTTAAAAAAAAAACAAGGGCTTTATATATTTGAAAAAACCTAAACAATTTTCAAAGAGTTTGCGATTTCGAACACGTTTCTTGCTTTTAAAAAGAGAACTCGTGAGAGTAATCTTTTTAAGTTATGCAGAAAATATACGGCGTGGAGAGACATCGAAGCACAAATGGTTACCGCGTCTTCAGTAGGTACATCATACGTCATTTTGAACCTTGAGACATGACTTGTACATTTTTTATTCAAGTGACGTGTTAATTGAATTGAACGATAGTTGCACGTTTCGAATTGCGAACGAGTGACGCGTCCTATTCGATTGTTGAACATCTACACTTGTATGCAAGGAAAGCCTGCATGCAATTTGCACCCTCTTGAAAACATGTTTGCAATGCAAGCAAGTTGTACGCAAATGTGACGTCATACTTGTATGCAAGACTTGCCTAATGGAATCGCGACTTTAGTCATTACCAGTCACCATAATAATATACAAGGTGTTTATTTTTTATATCCTAAAACTTTAGTGTAGAATGAGACCATATCAAAGAATCGACTAGCATAATTATGAATTATTTTTCAAGTATATTTTTTAATTGTTTTATTTTTCATACAAAATAATTCGACAAAGTAACGATTACTAATGTAAAACACCCTTACGCAAAATAAGACAACGTCGCATTTTCACATAATAAATGAATAACTCTTATTTATCAATGAAACTTAGTTTAATTATGATTGATGATATCTTTGAAACTATGCATTTTTGGACGTACATTCTAGGACTTTTTGTATTATTTTTATTAAAAAAAACACAGTCATTGTATATTGCCGTGCCGATTGTACTTACTGAATAAGATTGTTTCCCATTTTACGGAAATGAAGCACAAGTAAATACCGTACAGAGCAGCTATATGCCAGTACCCAAATGTGATAAGATTCTGGTAAACGATTTGAAACTTTCTGGGCGATGCTTTAGGTACCACGAAAGTCAGTGTTGGTTCTTCCGCCCTCAAAATTGTAGTCGTTTGGACGCCTTCAGCCATTTTTACAACTGCAAGAAAAAACGTGGATTTGAAACAGAAGTATTAATGACCATTACTATGTGATTACGGTCGCACACCTATTTAGAGAAATACCTACGATAACCTTAATGTGGTTCACATTAAGGTTATGGTAGGTATTTAAAATAAAATTATTAATTTAGTCAGTGTGTGCCTGTCAGTCTGTTCAGATAATGACACACTGTAACGGGTAAAGGGTCAAGTATCTTATCTGCCATTATCTGCCTAGCCTTTTCCCAATTCTATTGAGGCCGGCTTCCAGTCTGAGCGGATGCAGCTAGATACCAGTGTTTTACATGGAGCGACAAACTATCTGACCTCTATAATCCAGTTAGTACCGGGTAATACGATACCCCTTGGTAAAACTGGTTGTCGGACTTTCAGGCCACTGACTAGCTGTAACGACTGTCAAAGATCTACAAATGACAGCACCAACGGCTTAACGTGCCTTTCGTGGCACGGAAAAAACTCGGTATATACTTAATGGGTGACCACCCATTATATACCGAGTTTTTCCATCCATGGATCAACCTAGGCAAGTACGGCTTCATCTAAAGATCGAACCGAGCGGCTGTTATTATTTAGCCACAAACTCCTCCGGTAAAAATAAAGATTAAAACAATCAATAAGATTGTTCACGCGCTTGCGCTTGCCTGCACGCACCATCAGCGACCAGTCGACGCAACTACCACTGTGAACCACTACTACTGTGAAGGCATCATCATCTGCCTAGCCTTTTTAACTACGTTGGGCAGGGGCGGATTTCCCTATAGGCCGAGTAGGCCCGGGCCTAGGGCGGCAAAAATAAGGGGGCGGCAAAATTTGGTAGTTTTTTTTTTAGTAGTTGCCCACTCGCCTATGTGTAAAAATTCAAAAATGTGTCCAAAAGCATCCCGCAAAAAAATTTACTTGTATGGCGATTATGATTATTAGAAGTGTTGCTCATCCAACTGAATCTTTGCTTACTAGTTAATTCCAAGGTGATTTTCGCTGCCACTAATATTTACGGTCGAAAATGAACGATGACAGGTTGAACGCTCTGGCTAACCTCTAACAGTTGCTACGGTCGGATTTGATAAACAAATTCACTGCTCAGAAAGCCAGGCAAAAAACTATTTGTGAATAACGATTCATTGTTACTCACAAATAGAAATGGTAAGAATCAGTATCTGATTAATACTGATTGAGATAATTAAATCATTTACTGACTATCGTTTTTTTTCCATTTTAATTTAATTTATATAGTTTATTTAATTTTTCATGCTTTACAGCACATAGGGGGGCGGCAATCTTTCGTAGGCCTAGGGCAGCCAACGTATAAAATCCGCCCCTGACGATGGGGTCGACTTTCAGTGTAGCCGGATGCAGCTGAATACCATTATTTTACATGGAAGGACTGCCGATCGGAGCTCCACAACCCGTTACTGGATAACACGAAACTCCTTGGTAAGACTGGTTCTCAAACTTTGTTTGTTACGAACATACATAGTATTTTAATACCTGACCGCACGAGGACCAATCTAGCTATACAAACCAGTTTATGCGGATCGCTCATTGTATAGGAAAGCTACACAAAGCGAGGCCAAGTTATACTGGAAATGTACGGTTTTATGTGCCGCCGTGTGTACTGTACAGTGTTCGTGACTGTGCATACGTATCTGTTTATAATAACAATGTATTATTCTAAAATGCACAATAAAGTGCAGGCCACACCGCCAACTAGTGTGCGAGCGAGCGAGGCTTTTCATACTTCGTATGACTCATTCGATAGTTCGCGGTGTCACACCGAACTATCCGCATCGCTCGCTCGCACACTAGCTGCCGGTGTAGTCTGCGCTTTATGCAAACCTAAAGGTCACAGCACACATATCAACTCGGAAACGGATCGGCACCGTATCGTAACAGCTCCGATACGTCGACTCGGCTACGGCTATGCGACGCCGGGCTTACGGCTCGACGACCGCTGGTTGACCTGGCTGGTACCCGATCAGTTTGAATCCCAATAACTAGGAAATGTATGGCGCTTATTAGTATTTTGATACTCATATTTCTACAATCTAACTTACAAATTCAATAAAACACGCGGGCAAAACAACTGGAAGTTGCCCTGTGAATGACAGCACGTGTGGCAACAGTAGTGTGCGTAAGGGTTGGACGAAGAGACGTAAGCGCGGGGACGACGAGCCGTAAGCGAGTTGACCACGCACCGCACCGCGGTTCATGAGCTTGGCCCGAGGCGAGGCGATTACGTTACGATTCCGATTAGTGTGCGTTGCAGTAGGGAGTTTCATACAAAGAATACTGTATGGCTCAAGTTGATACGGTATCGATCCCTTTCCGAGTTGATATGTGTGCTGTGACCTTAAAGCTTGTATAAAGCGCAGACCACACCGCCAGCTAGTGCCGCCGAAAGTGTATAATAAATAGCATACCATAAAAGTTATACAAATAAATAAAATTGAAGTGTCTGTTTGTAATTTTAAAATGACAGTCATTTACTGAATGCCTAAATTAAAGGGGATATTATAAATTGCATATCATAATTCGAAATCATACATCAATATGACATTACTTTTTTCTTCATAATGCAATACAGTTAAATTTATTTTTGTACGAAAATACTACATACATAGCATAAATACTGACTGCACAGCAATTTTTTGCTGACAGAAACCCTAACCCTAGACGGTCGACGTCAGGGGCATCCCCAGTAATTTTGATGGGAATCCGGAATCTTATTGCATACCTAGAAAAAGGATATTTTTTTGATTTGCGTTTAAATACTACCCTATATGATACTTACAACAACAAAAAAAACTTTTTTCATCTTTGTCAGGCTGTATGTTGAACAAAATATAATTCGCGACCAAAGTTCATTTAATCCCACAATGACCTTTTCACGGTCATTAAATGGGGTTAAATGAACTTAGAGGGTTGTATTGATGATTTTAATGATTATAATCTGTAACTACATACGTGTTATGATCGCGAATCATATTTTGTTCAACATACAGCAGAACACTGATCAGCAAATATCATAAAAGTAAGAAAATTTGAATTTCGCGGGCTACCCTGGTGCTTCCTCCTTACTTATAGACGCCTAAGTTTCGAAAGATCTAATAAACAGCCTAAGGTAACAACCTTAGACTACTTATTAGTCAAAATAAAACAAATATTACCTTTTAGTAGTAATTTTTCAGCTTAAATATTGTCGCACTAACGAAGACTGTCTTCACGACTTCTAAGGACAATCCAAAAAAACAATATTGCTCACAGAGAGGATTGTTCTACCCGCGATTGTCCAAACTTGACTGAAATTATACCTAACTTTGCATAGAAATTTGAAAAATATATTTCAATGTTACCATAAAGGTACAGTTCCGAACACGGCTGCAGATGGCAGACGACAGTGGCGTTGCGGTCGACTACAAACGCTAGCAACAGTGCCACCGCAATGCTGATTCTCAACGTGACGTTTTATCTACGATGGTAACGGCACTTGATGCTTCAGTTTTGCGAAAATAATTTGTTAAAAGGAAAATATGTCTTATCGCTATGTAAGAGACCGCCCCTTATATCACTACTGGTAAACCATCTGCAGTCTGTTGCTGTTTGAACGAAGCAAAGGACGGCATTGTCGCCATCTACAGAAGCGTTTTAAAAGAAACACACAATAACAAGAAGTTTCGCTACGGTTTATCATTGCGGTTGAGCAGCATTAACGCTGCCTGCAGAATTGTACCTTAACAGTTTAACACACAATACAAGACAAAACACTTAATTATACTTAAATAATTATTGTTGGTGTGTATTAACATAATAATCTTCGATCTTTAGGTTAAGTTTGCCCTTGCCTAGGTTGGTCCGTGGATGGGTGACCACCCATTACATACCGAGTTTGCTCCGTGCCTCTGTTGGTCCCGGCTGTCATTTTTAGATCTTTGACAGTCGTTACAGGTAGTGGCCCGAAAGTCTGACAACCAGTCTTACCAAAGGGTCTCTTATTACCCAGCACTAACTGGGTTGTGGAGGTCAGATAGGTAGTCGCTCCACGTAAAATACTGGTATTCAGCTGCATCCGGTTAGACTCGAAGCCGACCCCAAAATACTTAGGAAAAGGCACAGTATTCCCTACTACACTACAAGTACCTAGTATAGCAGTTTGTTCTTTTCATTTAATTTTTTGCCACCGACTTCTGAAACTCATTGTTTACACTCAATATTTTGTTATTTTCCGCGATTTCTTTCTGAAGTCGTTAATTATATTGTGGTTTCCCACATAAATTCTTGACATGTATTCATTTTACATTGTAACTAGAAGTTACTGTGAGATCATTAAGAAACGAAGATGAGAATATGAGTACTAAAGAAGCGAACTCATACATAAGTCATAAATGACTCACACAAAGTTAATTAGACGTAAATTAATCGAATCATTAATCATCGGAGTACAAAAATGAAAAAAAATACCTTCTTTTTTTCTAGGTGTTGTTGTTGGTTAAAAACCGCCAATTATATTGAATTTTAAACAAAATAGCAAGACAGCAAGAAATCTTTTCACTGAAAACATTGCCGAGTGCATTGTGACAGGCGCAAGCAATCTCGAGCCTTTGAAATAAATGCAGAATGCAGATGAATAATATTTTTTGTATTACAAACAAATAAATAAGTATGAATTCCTTACAATAAAGATCATCTATACTAATATTATAAAGAGGTAAGTTTTTATGTAGGGGTCAATATCCGGAACTGATGATCCAATTCAAAAAAATCTTTCACTGGCAGAAAGCTACATTATTTGTGAGTGCTATAGGCTAAAAACTATATTTATATCGTTCATATTAAGCGAGCGATTTATTCCCTTTATGTCGAGTCCCGTTATGTCGAGCCGAAAACCTTGTCTCGCTTCTATTACCCCTATGTCGAGTTTAGTTTTCTGTACCGTTTCTATTCCCTTTATGTCGAGTTTAATTATATCATATTTTAGAAGTACAGTCACGTCCAATGAAATGTATTCTAGCACATAATTTAAATTGAACAAATTGAAAACACAAAAAAAAATTGTAAAGCTTCCTTAACTTTAGATGAAAAGAAAGCAAACAATCTAAGGACTAGAGCAACAGATCATGTTTGTTTGCCAGATTATAAAAAAGAAGAATTTGATAAAAAGTTTAATCAATGTAAAAATGACGTACGGACAGACTTGAAACCCATACCTACTATGTATGCAATGTCCGTGGCAAGTTTAAAAGATAATAATGATTACACTGACCAAGTTCGTAGCTTCCAAAGTGTGAAAAATGCACTCTACCGTTCAAGAAATAATTTTTTAAATGATAGTAAGACTACATTCCAGAAATTAGAGGATGTAAAAATTTCACCAGTGATCGCAAGTAAAATTTTGATGTTTATGTTAAATGATTGCAAAAATGCATTGCAAAAATGCATTGCAGTCCATGAATCTGTTCTTTGTTGATGGAACATTATTTTCAATTGCCCGACCATTCTATCAATTATTTTATTCTGGGATGAAATTTTTGGGAAGATGTGCTGTGGCTGCACACATGGTAATGATATTTTTTTCCACCGGGAACATTTACTATTCCGGTCTGTTTTCCTTTTGTGTCTTTTTCCGTAATAGTGCCGATCATTTTTGTGCTGTTACCTGATAAATGTCAATCGACCTAAGTGCATATGTTTGAAATGATAAAAGAATAGTAATAGTATTTTTTTTTCGTTGGATTCCAGAAATCCAACCAAAAAAAATTAAAATCGATTTTGAGATTGCAGCAATAAACGCAATTAAAGAAGTTTTTCCAATAGTTGATAAAAGCGGATGTTTTTTCCTTTTTTCCACTTCTATGGAAGTGGAAAAAAGGAAAACAGACCGGAATAGTAAATGTTCCCGGTGGAAAAAAATATATTACCATGTGTGCGTAATAGTGCCGATCATTTTTGTGCTGTTACCTGATAAATGCCAATCGACCTAAGTGCATATGTTTGAAATGATAAAAGAATAGTAATAGTATTTTTTTTTCGTTGGATTCCAGAAATCCAACCAAAAAAAATTAAAATCGATTTTGAGATTGCAGCAATAAACGCAATTAAAGAAGTTTTTCCAATAGTTGATATAAGCGGATGTTTTTTCCTTTTTTCCACTTCTATGGAAGTGGAAAAAAGGAAAACAGACCGGAATAGTAAATGTTCCCGGTGGAAAAAAATATATTACCATGTGTGCAGCCACAGCACATCTTACCAAAAATTTCATCCCAGAAGCATGGGTGTTATTATTAGAAAGTGCACCTGAAGGCAATAAAGCCAAATCATTTAATGAATACGTAACATCGCAGTGGATTAACAAAAATATTGTTTTTTTTTTGTTACAACGAACGCCACAGGACCACAAACCCAGTAGAGGGATGGCATAACAGGCTAAATAAAAACCTTAATAAAAGACCTCCGCTATATACTCTCATTAGCACACTTAGAGATGAGGCTAAAGAAGCTAGGTTTAAGATAGAGCAGGTAAATGTCTATAACGACGACAATCAGAACCTAAGAAAACAAAATGCTTGGCTATTGATATACGTATAAATAAAATAGTTGAAGATTTTACAACTAACAAAATTGATTTAATGACTTGTCTTAAACGCCTATCAACTGTAAGATTTGATAAGTGATTATCTTTTAATTATTTAAAATATACATGTTACCTAGGTTGTTGATACAACGATATAACGTAAATCAATAACGCTAATTTAAAATAATTATTTACTTACTTACTGTAAAGCTATATCTTTTTTTACATTTTCACTAGTAGTGGTGATTATACTGGATTTATTTAGATTAAGAAAGTTAGTTTTATAAGAAGAATTAAATTTTACTGTAATACTATTATGCTGCTGTTTAATATTTGCAACAATAGTGATGATTTTACTGTGATTTATTTAGATTAAGGAAGTTATTTTTTAGAAGAATTATTTATATACGTGATGAGTATACTGTGATTTATATGTTTAGATTAAGAAAGATTAGATATATATATATATGAAAATAAGTAATAGAAAAAATAAGAAAACAATGTTTCTATGCATTCTATGCATCCCTGACTGTACTTCTTCACCAAACTCGACATAAAGGTAAAAAGCGTAAAATATCAATACTTTGGAGAACAATAGACTCCCAGACTCGACATGACGGGACTCGACATAAAGGGAATAAATCAAGCGAGCTATCACAATTTTTGACGGATGAAGTGCTAGTATTGAATATTTCAATTCTTCCAATAATTTGATCATGAAAACATAGAGCCTATTGAATTTTACTTGGGTAATTATTATTACTATAGCATTGATTTCGGGCTATGCCCATAGTGTTAGTAAAAATATGGTCTTAAAAACTATTGTTAACTGTTTATACATGGCTTATTTCGTGTGGATTTTCATCCAATGTCGCAGCATTGGAGACTCCCATCTATCTGCGGATAAACTTAAGATACTGTTGGTACCGCCACGAAGACGAGCAAGCAGGGAAGCGCTTCTCTTTCGTATGATGGCCGCAAAACCATCTATATGCCTTTCCGCAAACATCTTTGTCGCGCTACATCGCCATGGCAGCCTCAACAGTATCCTGAGAGCGTTATTATACTGGACCCGCAGATCGCTATATGCACGCAAACTATAACTAGTTCACAGGCTGAATATAATATTATGACGCATGACATAAAAATGTTATGTAATGCGTCATGGTGTTTGGGCAAATTCATTTATTTTCATTCTAAATTCGGATAAAGACAGAAGGGCAATGAACTGTAGCCCAAAATACCTATTGGTTTTTTTTATACTTAATAGGCTTGCGTTTGGTCTCACTCGAACTTGTTTTGCAGTCTATCACATTTGGTTATTTATTTTGATTATTTATACACATAACATAACATAACAATTCCCGAAGGGTTAAGCAGAGGTGTACCTAGTAGTACACCCAGATTTCGCCAGTTATATTTAAGTCCCATGTAATAGAGGGCGAGCGTATTGCCATCAACCGGGCGCAAATCCAGACACCGTGGCGGCTACTGAAAAATTCCTGATGGAAAAACCCAATCACACTTAGCCCGACCCGGGAATCGAACCCAAGACCTTATGCTCAGCAGTCGTGCTTGCGACCACTAGACCCACGAGACAGTCACATTTAATTGACATTATAATTGAAACTGGGTTAATTCAGGTAGCTTTAATGATCCCGTCTATTTAAAAACGAGAATGCTAATTATAATTCTCGTTCGACTTGTTGACCGCTTTACCGAAAACGAGCTAAATGAACATGCCTCAGTGAATGTTTGATATCCGACTTGGTATTTTATTTAGATTTGCAAAAAATATATAATATACAGGGTGGAAGGGAACACCGACGCTAAAAGGGTAAAAAACCGCTGTTTCCTGCAATACTTTCGCGGTCAAAATGTATATGAAACAGCTGTTTTTTTTTTTAATTACGGTTAAACCATTTCTACGTTCAGAATGATGTAGACCTACCTTGGTAACCGTTTTAGCACCGTTTAGTCGGTGTCCTTTCCACCGTGTAAATTTCGAAAATATTTTATAGTTTTGCGGGGTTGTAAAGGGTATACTTGGGTGTGTTGAGTACGTATTACATCTCGGTTTCAACAAACCTCTCTGAGAGCAATAGTAATTTTTGGATTGGCCCTTAGAATCGAGAAGAATCAGTAGCGCGATAATAATTCCTGTAAGAGATTATGAGATTAGAATAAAAAAATAACTTTATTTTTCAAATGGGAAATCATCAAATGACCCCTCCCACTCTGGGCGGAGCGGAAGGGAGTATCAGACTTGTACTGACTAAAACCCATCTATGTTCCTTCTTTGCCCTTTGTGTTCCAGGGCCGTGGTATCTCTTTGGAACAGTCCCGCAGCTCCGGCAGGTGGAACACGAACGCGCCATCAACACGGCCTGTCGTCATAAGACGGACGGACGGCGAGCTAGCCCATTTCTCACCGTCCACAGGCCCACGCCTACGGTGGCCGGGAGCCACCACGTGGCTCCCTAATCTAAGGTAACGTTAGGTGTTGATAGAGCTATGTGTATGTTTTGTTTATCGCGCCTTAAATAAAGGTCTCTCTCTTAAAACTTAAATTCTTCTCCTTCAATCGTCGTTCGTTCTTCTTCTTTAATTCTTTGGAGTTTGGACCCTGTCAGAACACCAGCGCTGTGTTTTAAGTGTTACAGTACCATGCTGAGACAGGGACCTTATGGCCTCGTACAGGCCCAATTTCTTTTGCCTTATTTTTATTATTTTATTTTATTAAATAATTTAACCATTTTTTGGTATATATCCTGTGCGAGACAAATAAACACTTTTTCTTACTTTCTTTAAATTATTATCTTTTGTTCCATTAGGGGTTGAATTAAGGAATATTCCTAAGACTTTCTAAATAATTTCGTACCAAATGACGGTTAGTTTTAAAAAAAATACAATAGGTATGAAAAACCCCAACCAAATTAATTGGGATTAGAGCAGGAGAGTGATGACTTACTACCCCCTTTTTTTTATTTTTTTTTTGGAGGGTGGGAAATCATCAAATGACTCCTCCCGCTCTGGGCGGAGCGGAAGGGAGTGTCAGACTCTTACTGACTAAAAACCACCCATGTTCCTTCATTGGCCCTTTATGTTCCAGGGCCGCGGTATCTCACTTACTTACTACCCCCTCAGGTTGGTTTACGCAAATCTTTTTTTTTTAATTGTTTCCTCCAATAAAAATAAACATTGAATTTTGGAACCCTCTTTCACTGGGTTGGGGCTAAGAAATGATGAGTCAAAAGTTGTCTACGATCGAGGCCTTTAGAATAAAATCAGATCTTCAAGGTTTGGGTCGACGACTTTATACAGGGTTATTTGTAAAACACCAACAACCTTTTAAGAGGTCATTGTACTCATAGTAAAAGTTGTTCATAATTATGAGTACAATGACCTCTTAAGAGGTTGCTGGTGTTTTACAAATAACCCTGCATACAAGGTGTTACAAGGTGTAGTGTAACTTATTAACGGAAGTCCTCTCGTGTGGTGTCTCGGACTATGAAACTGAACAACTTTGGTTCTACGAGTTTTTTAAAATAACAAAAAAATGTATTTAGAATTGGCGCGATCAAAATGTATGGTAAAACTAAAAAACTTGAGAGGTGTCAAGGGACACCCGGATGGAACGAAGGTACTTAACCTTGGTCAGCCATCCACAGATCAACCTTGGCAAACGTTGCTTAACTGGGATCACCCATCCACAGACAGACCTTGGCAGTCGTTGCTTAACCTTGATCACCCATCCACAGACCAACCTTGGCAACCGTTGCTTAACTTGGATCACCCATCCACAGACAGACCTTAGCAGTCGTTGCATAACCTTGATCACCCATCCACAGACAGACCTCGGCAACCGTTGCTTAACTTGGATCACCCATCCACAGACAGACCTTAGCAGTCGTTGCTTAACCTTGATCACCCATCCACAGACCAACCTTGGCAACCGTTGCTTAACTTGGATCACCCATCCACAGACAGACCTTGGCAGTCGTTGCTTAACCTTGATCACCCATCCACAGACCAACCTTGGCAACCGTTTTTTAACTTGGATCACCCATCCACAGACAGACCTTGGCAGTCGTTGCTTAACTTGGATCACCCATCCACAGACAGACCTTGGCAGTCGTTGCTTAACCTTGATCACCCATCCACAGACCAAAGACGAAACGAAAATATCTGGCTTGCTTTCTATAAGAGAGAGAGAGAGACAGACAGAGAAACATGCGCACGCCGCCGCCCGCACGGCTTACAATAGCTTACCTACTATAGCAAAAAGTGTCGTTATTACAACTTTTCGTCTTAATTTTTTCGGTCCCCTTTCGCAACGCGCGATAAGGAACTTCTTTCCAAAAAAAAAAGTTATAAATATCCAAAAGTCTTAGAACAAAAGTTGTTCAGTTTCATAGTCTGAGTCACCACACGACACGAGATGTCTTCCGTTTATTATGTTACATCTTGTTTAATTGTAGTTTAAGAACTACAATTAAACAACCAACATACCGCATAAAACCCTTATTACAAAGTATCTTAAGAGATACTTTGTAATAAGGGTTATAGGCGGTATGTTATTTATTATACACGAATAGGTAGTGTACGAGCATCGCCACATGATATCAATTGTTTTAGTTTTTACCTGAACAAGCGGGTGCTAATTCACCGATTTATATACATTCGCTGACTAGGCTATTACGCCCGCCACTAGTCACCTACTTTAGGTATTATAAATTTTAATGTTTTACAAACTGTTGTACTGTTTTATAAACTGTCAATCATAAACGGACACAAAACAGTGATTTTATTTCCTGTACACATCCCGTGTGATTCGGCCACCTAAATACTACATCTCAGTGTGCGGAGCTGCTGCAGGTAGGTTTGCATAGTTGTGCAGAGTAATAAATTGTTCTTAAAATTAGTGAAATCTACATGCGTTCATTTCATAAGTTGGTGGTCTCTTGCTTGCCTACTTGGCTGTGATATTTTTCCGCTTAACTTCATTATAAACATAATTATATACTACTTCCGTGGTATTTTTTTCACATATCCAAAAATAACCATTTAGTTGGCAAGGCGACAAACTTAGCTCTTTAAAGGTTAGTTTCGCAAACGAATCCTTGAATCGAAAAATGGTTTTCTCACACCCACAATATTTTTGAACGACCTATAAAAACAACCTTTCTCGTTTTCACGAGAGAAAAAAATCATCTCCACTTTACGTGTACCCGAGGGAGGTACCTATTCTAAGAAACTGGTAAGTACACCTCTACTTTACTCTACCAATGGAAAACTATAATAGAACCAAAACAATTTCGCAATATGTTTGATGTTAGAGGAGAATGACCTAGTGCTTTTAATTTTCAGTACCCAAAAGGTGCCAATAGGATTCTAGAAACCTGTCCCAAAGCTGGTTTTCACGGAATATGTGTGACGATGACCGTTATCATGGCCTATTCGAGAATCCTCAAAAACTGCATAACTTGCACTTCTTTGCACATCGGATGCACTAAATAAAACTGAAATAGTACTATTATTAAACACAGGTTTTGTTAGTTTGACTTCGGAACTACTGATCCGATTCCGAAAATTATTTCACTAATGGTAAGCTACATTCGAATGTTTATAGTAAAACGGTCTAAATGGTCATAGGCTATAGTTAAACGGTCTCCTGGTATAATGTCCAACGATCACGCGAGTGAAGCCGCGAGCAAAAGTTAGTGAAACTATAAAATACTTTAAAATTGTATTATATCTATATAATGTATGATTTAATCATTAATCATTTAGTTGGCGCATCCTGCTTATTGTCTATTGTTTGGAAATAAAAAGAGCAATTATATTAATTGCAATTTGCTACCTTGATCCTTTATTTTTTTTATCGACACATATCAACGCAAATTACTTTATTACTTCAACCAACGTATCTGTGCAGGCGGGAAAACACAGAACTAAAATAAATGTACCAAGTTTGACATATCGATGCATTTTTTCTTGACAAGCAGCGCTTCCTTGAACTGTACACCTAAAGTGTCACATTTACGGCCATTGTTTTTTGTGATCACCAGATGGCGCCACTAGCAAGTAAGGTCCTGTCAGTAGTTTTATTTGATATTTGGGATACATGAAGAAGCCTCCTCGTGTAGCGCAGTTTGTTCCGCCAGTGACTCAATTGAACCGAGCGCTCGGCGTATCCTGGACAGTCACACCCAACACCTTATAAGACTGGCCAATTCTTCCCCTGTGGTGGTAGGGCTAACGCCCGCCTGGTTTTGACGACCACCCTCCCACCGGAATCCGGCGTCAAGCAGCCTGCTGTGTTTCGTCGTTGCGTGGGAGTTCCAGTGCCTTTTGGAATTCGACAGTAGGCAGTTGCGTTGTCCAAGGCTAGTCTCAGCCCAGGAGTGAACCTCGTCATGGCAACTCACTTTGGAGGGTAGCGGGATCCGAAGCACGGTTCTGCCATTGGCCGACCGCAGGAAGTTGGGGGCCCAACTAGCACGCCAGCCACGTGTGAAAGGCTGCCCCGCCACCTCGCGAAAAATCCCGAAATGTTCCGCCGTGCCAGTCGGCGACTGGAAGGGAGGACACGGCGGGCATCTTCGGGGGGGTTCGGGCGTCCCGGCAGTCTCCTGGTGAGTTTCCTTATCGTCGAGCTTTGCTCGTGGGAACTGTTCAGTAAACTGGACTCGTCTCGCTTCCTCTTGAATTCCATTAAAACTCTATAAACCCATGAAGCGAAAAAACAAAAACAATACGTTTAAACAACGGCGGCACTTCCTCCCGCTAAAAGTGCAATTCACTAACATCCGTGTATTGCACTCAAATATCAATCCGGTCCATCACCACCTTGAGACCGAGAAGCCGCACTTGTTCTTTTTGACGGAGACTAAGTTAGCGGCCCCGTTAGACGTGGCGTACCTCAACTACCCAGGATACTCACTTGAACACAAGTTTAAGAAGCAGGCTGGGGTCTGTGTGTACGTCCGCGATGACATATGCTGTCAACGTCTCCGCTGCTACGAGGTTGCGGGTTTTCCCACTCTGTGGCTACTGGTGGACACCAGCTCTCTTAAAACTATTTATGTCGGTGTTTACAGGTCGCACAGCGGTGATCAGGAGACAACAAGACTCTTTGACCATCTCACAGAGGCAGCTGACCTGGCCCAACACAAATATCCGACAGCGGAGCTTGTCTTTCTGGGGGATTTTAATGCCCACCATAAGGATTGGTTGTTCCCGTATCAGAAAACTGACGCGCGAAAGAAATTCCTGATGGAAAACCCAAATAACAATTTGCCCGACCCGGGAATCGACCCCACAAACTTATGCTTATACTCATGTCAAAAAGTGAACTAAAAAATGAATGGCCAAAAGGTAGGTACTAAATTGATTATAATATTTACTGTGCAATTAAAATGCCATTGTGTATTTGTGTCCAAAAGTGGAAAACAAATATTTTCATTGCAGTCGGGAGACGGTACCGGTTGACGGTTAAATTTTTTAGTTCACTTTTTGATATGACAGGCGTGTTTTTAATTTTTAATTATTATATTTACACTTTATGTTGTGGTAGTATTCCACACAAATTCTTGGCATGTGTTCATTTTACATTGCAAAAAGTAGTTAATAATTATAAAATCAAGAAATCATCAACATAGGGAAATAAGTAAATAAAAACCGGCCAAGTGCGAGTCGGACTCGCGCACGAAGGGTTCCGTACCATTATCTATAAAAACGGCAAAAAAAATCGTATCAGTTGTATGGGGACCCCTCTTAATTTTTTATTTTTATTTTTTAGTATTTGTTGTTACGGAAATACATCATTTGTGAAAATTTCAGCTTTCTAGCTATCACGGTTTATGAGATACAGCCTGGAGACAGACAGACAGACAGCGGAGGCTTAGTAATAGGGTCCCGTTTTACCCTTTGGGAACGAAACCCTAAAAATACGTACTTATAAAAGAAGCTACCTCATAAAGTACTCAAGCAGTTATTATAATTTGTATGGGACTAGCTGTTGATCGCTACTTCGTACGCGTAGAAATTTTGGTGTGTAAGTGAGAGACTGCCTCTATTGTCGAGTGGTCGCAAGTGCGACTACTAAGCAAGAGGTCCTGGGATCTATAAATATACCCGGACCGGGCAGTGTTAAAAAAATGTTTATTTTAATTAGATACAGTTATAAGTTATAACGCACATGATTTAGAGATCACCTTTTAAGCAAGAAGATGCTTGTGTGACTCAGCTCTTCCACTTAACATTAAACAATGTAAGCAATTGAAAAAAATACTGTAAATAATAGTGTTATTGGGTTATTCCATCAGGAATTTCTCAATAGCAGCCACAGAATCTGGATTTGTACCCAGTTGGTGGAAATAGGCTCGCCCCTTATCACATGGGACTTCAACTTAACTGGCGAAATGTGGGTGTACGATTAGGTACATTAAATGGCGACGATATGGCTTAAAAACCGTTTATTTTGGCGCTATACAACTTTCTTTTCAAAGTGAACCATCACACGCCTTGTTGGGCACTATTTATTCTAATACCGTTCTGTATAGGTATACAACATTAAATGACTTATTATTTTCCGCTAGCACGTGCAAGTTTTGGGCACTGAACAACCAATATATAATTGACCGTGTGAGAAGCATGGAGTGCACAATTGAACGCCTGTCACTTTTATGGTTTGGCCCTGGGATCTGTTGGTCCTCATTGTAAAAGCCAATTTTAAGGGAAATTGTAACCTCTCAAATGGAAATTGCCAGTTATTGGAAATAGTGGGTATGCGGGTCATTAAAACGCTCTCTCCCTTAGCAGCTCCGTTTTTATAAGGTTTCTCATTACTAGAACTGGAACGCCAACTTTAAGCTCCTGCTGATGGGACGGCACGCCTGTTAACTCCAGGGAGTTGAGAAATTCAACGGGGTATGCAGTACTATCGTCATTAGCCATCACAGTGTCTATGGATAGCACAACCACTCTTTATTTTTTATATTAACCTCAAAATCGAGATAAACGTGCATGTCATGTTCTTTCTTAGCCCTTTGTATTCCAGGGCCGTGGTATCTCTTTCGAACAGTCCCGCAGCCCCGGCAGGCATCGGCCCTTGCGCACCCCTTCCGGTTTGCTGTTTGATCTCTTTGAGGCGCGCGTGGAACACGAACGCACCGGTTCGATTCCACGTCGCACAGTGGGGCAGGATTATTAAAATGTGTCGTTAATTCATAATGATGATTTGGAGTAGATATTTCGATTGTGACATGATACGGTTGGTGAAATAAAAAAGTAGATTGTTTGTATAAGCTTATATACAGGGTGTTTGGCGCATGGACCGACACAACTTTTCCAGGGATTTGGGAGGTCATTAGCTAGGTTCTACCCATACACCCTTTGTCCCAAATGTCACGGTTGGTTACATATGTTTGTTTTTGTTTAAATGAAAAAAATGCCCAAAATGTTTCCTTTAATTCGAAATAACTTTTTTGTTTGTGGGCGTAGTGGCACAAAACAAATTTTGTTGCATTCTCCAAAGTCTTTTAAATCTAAAAACATCTTTGTTTTATAGAACTGGTTTCAAGAAAATTCCTTACAAGCTTCCAAAGTAAATTTTTTTATTTAATGAATGAAATTTTACAACTTCTAAATTAATTATAAAAAAAAATAAAAGTCATTTTGAACTTAGCTTTATTTTAAAAAGTTCTTTAGTTGATACCCTTTCTAACGGTATGCTACATGTCATAGAAATTATTCATTATGTAGTCAAAATACTAGTTAGGAGAGTCAGGGTTAAGAAAAGACTTTTTAAGGTTATTTTGTTTTTATTAAATTAAAGTTATAAAAAGGAGGCAAAACACCGGGAGAGGTGGAAAGTAATGGGGGAGGCCTTTGCCCAGCAGTGGGACAGAATAGGCTAGTTAAAAAAAAGTTATAAATCTTGTTCAAATTGACCTCCTCCATTTCGTATGCATGCACGACATCTGTTTCTTATTTCAACTGTCGTTGTACGTAGTGCCCGAACTTGTAGTGCCTGTTTTGGAAGAAGGTGTGCCGATAGTTTTCTAAAATGACGGCTGTCCAGCACACTACCAACTGGACGTGCGAGAGCATTTAAATAATGCCTTTCCAAACGCATGGATTGGTAGAGGCGGCCCTATTCCGTGGCCCGCACGGTCCCCAGACCTGACGCCTTTGGATTTTTACGTCGATTCTTACGTGCAAAAGAATTGGTTTACCAGACAGAAGTGCCCACTAGGGAAGTTCTAATTGAACGAATAACCGACGCGTTTCAAACTATGAAAGAAGAAATGCGACTACGTACAACGACAGTTGAAATAAGAAACAGATGTCGTGCATGCATACGAAATGGAGGAGGTCAATTTGAACAAGATTTATAACTTTTTTTTTAACTAGCCTATTCTGTCCCACTGCTGGGCAAAGGCCTCCCCCATTACTTTCCACCTCTCCCGGTGTTTTGCCTCCTTTTTATAACTTTAGTTTAATAAAAACAAAATAACCTTAAAAAGTCTTTTCTTAACCCTGACTCTCCTAACTAGTATTTTGACTACATAATGAATAATTTCTATGACATGTAGCATACCGTTAGAAAGGGTATCAACTAAAGAACTTTTTAAAATAAAGCTAAGTTCAAAATGACTTTTATTTTTTTTTATAATTAATTTAGAAGTTGTAAAATTTCATTCATTAAATAAAAAAAATTACTTTGGAAGCTTGTAAGGAATTTTCTTGAAACCAGTTCTATAAAACAAAGATGTTTTTAGATTTAAAAGACTTTGGAGAATGCAACAAAATTTGTTTTGTGCCACTACGCCCACAAACAAAAAAGTTATTTCGAATTAAAGGAAACATTTTGGGCATTTTTTTCATTTAAACAAAAACAAACATATGTAACCAACCGTGACATTTGGGACAAAGGGTGTATGGGTAGAACCTAGCTAATGACCTCCCAAATCCCTGGAAAAGTTGTGTCGGTCCATGCGCCAAACACCCTGTATATATATATATGTATATATATATATAATATGTACAAACAAAATCATATTTGTAATCTGTTGCATGTTATATATTATTACTACCCTAGGCAACCACGAAGATATAGGTCATAACAAAACTAATCACTATCAGCGCTACAGTCAGTATCATCGTTATAGTCAGAATCACCTTCTGTATCATCATCCGTAGAAACTTCTCTTGTCGGCTGTAATGGTGGTGGTATCAGAAGATTTAGAGCTTCTTTAGGCAGTGAAGTCAGCTTTTTCTTTGGCAGTTTCCTTTTGCTGGTTATGACAGGATCTGATGTTTTAAGTAACAGATTGAAAATATCTGTGTTCGATTTCTCGCGACTACATTTACGAGAGTGGTGTTAAAGCGGGCAAACATGTGCAAAAAACTAAGAAATAATCTTAAGCTATAATAGCTACTGGTGCTAAAAAAAATTAAATGTAACCCCGATCAGTTGCGGAACATAATTAATTATCTAGTTGATTTATTAGTTTTTAATTCTGACTCTTTTTTTTTTGAACAATCATAGACTCACAATTTTACCCATCAAAACAAATATTAAAATATAAATATAGTGTGAAATAATAAGATATATACCTGAACTTGACGCTTGCATAATAGCTTCTGGGGTTTTTATCACATGTATTTAAAAAATCTAGGTAGACTTCGATATTGCGCAAACGCAAGATTTCACTTGTATGCTCCACGATAGTTCGGCTTAGATTGGGGGGCGTGATAGGGAGCGCGGGTTGAGTGGATCGCGTCCGTTTATTTACACTATCGTTCCACAGGTACTTGACTATGCCACAGCCCTTAAAGCGACTGGTTAAACAAAAAGAAATATTTTTATTAAATGTATCGATTTTAGTAATCTTGCCCCAGTGTGCGTCGTGGATTTTATCTAATTTTTATTTTTATTTGAATTTTTAAACTTTTTAGAGATTTTATTTCGTAATGGGTTGTACATAGTACTTATTACTTCCATGCAAAGAGTAAACACAAAAGGAAAAATAAAACTAAATTTATTTTCAGCCATTCTGACTACACTTCGACTAAAACCTATTTTACGTAAATAATTAAATCTATCATAGAAATCGCGGATGAGGTTACTAACTAAATTTTAAATATTAATACCTTTTGCGTCTGTTGGTCGATTTTGATAATAAAAACGCTAAATGTTACTCAGAACAATGCTTCTTATGTTTAAATATTTTTCGATTTTGAATACAATGAGGGGTTTTTACGTGATGCGCGCACAAACGAACAGACAAACCGTCAAACAGACAAAAGTTCTAAAAATGATAGAAATGGGTTCTGTGTGTGATCCTTTAACACCCCTACTATTTTTTTTCTAAATAGTTTAAATGTACAGAAACGCCACGTTTACAGATTTATTATTATATGTATAGATGACTGCGCAACCTCCTCTACCAAAAAAAAAATCATGTTTATTTATCGGCCCAGTAATTACGGAGAAATTGAAAAAAAAGATACTAGCCGAGTACAAAACCAACTCCTTTTTTTTTAAAGTCGGTTAATAAAGATCAAAATCCATAATCCAAATCCACCTCATCAGGCTTAAAGTCAAAACACTATTAAATATTAATTAACAAAATAGTTACTCACTTTTTACGCTAAGAACCAACCTTTACACCCAAAGATATACACTCAATGAAGCCGGTGACCACAAGTCGACCCTTTTAAAGTTTCATTAGTTGTCGTCATAAAGTAAAATGGTTATACGTCAACTTTTGAGAAAATCATGTTAGCCTTATTGGTACGACAATTGCAGTTTTTTAATTACGTTTTCATCAAGTAGATCGAGAATCCCAATTTTGTAACACATTTTAATCACAATCTGAAGGATTATATTAGATTTTTTTATATAAAGATATGGTTTTCAAACATACATATGTTTGAAAAAATCGATCTAGTCTACTTACTAACGATCCGCAATGAATACGTTCAACAGTATGTCTCGTTTTAATTTTATATTCTTTTTATGCTATCACTTATCTTTGTGAATGCTGTTTAACCAGTAATTGGCGACTGTATTTAAGTCCAAACCTTAAATCCTTCAAAACCTTAAATAATTGCAATTGTAAGTGTGTTACACAATTACTCGGCTGATTTTGTCAACTGATAAAGCATTACACACCGATCTGATCCCGCCTATAATAATTAATAACTTACTGACCTATTTCTACCTGAATTGGTTCTTAAAAGATTAAATATTAATTTGTTCCCTGTAGTAGGTGTGGGTGTAATGCCAAGGTTGTTTTCAGTTTATTTCTGTCTTTTCTGAAGACGACAGGATACCTATTTGAGTTTCGCAATCGGTTTGGTAAGTAGTGCTCATTACAATAACATGTCCTACTGGCCTATATGTATATCTAGCTGCAAAACTCTGGTTACGGATTACGTGGCTCAAAAACCGCTAAACTCGGTCGGATGCCCAATGAGCTGAGGGCTAAAATTGCCGCTATGCGCGGACCTGCCGCACCCAGAAGGTATCGCGGTAAACCTCGTAGAAGATGACGGGACGGGCTCGAAAAAACATTGAACAGTGGTCCACATTGGAATCGGCAGAACAAGAAGTCGTGGCCTTTTCCCAGCGCATGGATGACGCAGGCTAACAGTAACTGGTATATATCAGAAACCTTTACGGAAATAACTGCTTATTTCCCTGCCTAACAAGAAGTTTTTTTTTTTCAATGGCCTTGTATGTCCCTCTGTTGGGTAAAAGCCTGCGCCATATCCTTCCAGGTACTCTTCTCCTGTGCCATCTCGAACCAGCCTTCGTGATGCGCGTCTAGATATTTTCAAGGAGTACTAATACCCAAATTACAAAAAGCTATAACTTTACTTCTATTCAATTTCTGAGTTACACCGTTTTTCCTTTTGCAACTTTAACGATATGAAACGATTTTACTAGCGTTTAAGATATTATTTATCTTAAACGCTAGTAAAATCGTTTCATATCTACAAAGTTGAACAAGCTTGGCTCTTGTCAGTTTATCATTCTAGCAAAAATGTAATCCTACCGATTCGACACCATATTCGGATTTCATCTATGCCTCCATGGTATTAAAATGAACTGTACGTAATATATACGCCCCTTTCCCACGGGGGTAGGCAGAAATTACTGAACTTCATCTGCTACGATCCTTACATGGTCGTTTCACCTCGTCCACATTCATACATGTGGTCATACATGCACGACTTATAAAGGGTGTTACAAGACCCTTAACGACGAGGCACTTGTTCTCCCCGTCATTGCGATATATATTTTTTTTTAATATATTTTTTTGAAGTGAAAACTTCTTTAGCGGCGTTGAGCACTCTAAAAAAATTGTTCTGTAATGGGTATAAAATCTTAAACTCGCGTCAGGACACTCGCGTCAGGACACGTGACCTAATCGTAAGACGGATGGAGAGTAGACGATTTTGAACTTAACCTTCAACATTTTATGGTTTAAAATCATTTAAAGAAATTTGGAAAAAGCGTAAGACGGATGGAGAGTAGACGATTTTGAACTTAACTTTCAACATTTTATGGTTTAAAATTATTTAAAGAAATTTGGAAAAAGCGTAAGACGGATGAAGAGTAGACGATTTTGAACTTAACCTTCAACATTTTATGGTTTAAAATTATTTAAAGAAATTTTTAAATGTTTTGGAACATGATCGTAGTTTTATAACTCCTAGCGACATCTTGTAGAATGTAGTAGAAAGTACATTAGCAAATGCAATGAGTAACTGTTGTGAGAGACCGCTGGTAGATGGCGCTAGCACAAAGCGCCATCTATCTTTGATATTGAAAACTAAAATGATGCATTGATACAGAGAACACTGTTACTGGTAGGCGCGACAGTTTTTTTAGCTGCTACTAGAGGGCGTTGTTATAAAAAACGTTGTTATAATCAAGTTTTCACTTCTGCCGGCACTCCCGGAGTGCAACCCGTCTTTTTTTTACTTTAAACACCTCCCCCCCCCCCCCCCCCGTATTATTCAATTCAGCCATCAGCACAATGTTTTGAGTGTGTTACGTTGAGTCCTACCGTAAAACGTGATTTTTCACTCCAAAAAAAAAATCATGGAATAATTTTTGCGTAAGTAATGTTACTTACTTTGATGTATTAGACGCCAGCAGGTCAACCTACCTGAAACTGTTAGATTTTCCCAACCAACCTTGAACCTAATGCTTTAGACATAAACGTGAAAATCTATTAAAGAAATTTGACAGATTGTAATAGCTTGATGTGCTGTCATCTGTACATAATGCTTGGTTAACGGCTTCGTGAAGTAGCGTTCGTATAAACATACACATTAGTTGATTCGGAACGCGGCACGTGTCACGTGACGTCATTGTTATTGTTATGCTTTTTTATTTTTGTTTTTTTTTTGTTTTCGATATCTATACTAATCCATACATAATCTGTTAGCTAATTTAATACCGATTCCAATGATAGAACTGGTAGAGAGCTAACTATCGTAACTTCGGAAATATCGTCGTCTGAAATCGACCGTGACCACCCAGAAGGGCCTCACAGATGCGGGAAATTGTTTGTACGCGAAATATGACACTCACAGATCAAGGGTTATGAAATATAAATAAATAATTCAAGAAATATAATATACAAGGAATAAACATAAATGTATTGTACCTACAACAAGGTTCAAGAAATAGGTGGATTATTTAGATGCCAATGTATACGCTTTTATAATAAAGTACCAAGCCACATTCAAGAAGTAAGCCTTAATAAATTCATTTTTTTTATAAAACGAAAACTTTGCCAGAAAGCATTTTAGGCTAACACTGTTTTGAGCTTTCGCGATTTAAAACTAAACTTATACTGTCACTTACGGGATTTCTTCCGTGATTGACCATGATCTTGTTCGTGTTGTTGTTGTTGTGTGTTGTTGTTGATGATGATGATTTGGCGCTTGCAACAGCGTCGAAATATCGGGAACTCAAAATAATGAACATGCGGCTCTATGCTGTTAAAGATTATATCGAGGATAAAAAAAATTGGAATTGAACTGCTACGATTTGTATTGAAATTGATTCGAATTTGTATCTTATTTTTCTGTTTTTTAATACAGTTTGACATTTTATGCATATTAATTATATCTACAACTAGCTTTTGCCCGTGGCTTCGCCCGCGTGGATGTCGAAGGGAATGTAAGTAGAATGATCAAAACAGACAAGGTTACGAAGCAAGAGTACGCAGTATGGTAGAGCGAGCAATGGAATACGATAGGTTTTCTTTGTCCGTTCAGAAATAACTTTGTCGATTTTTTTTAAGTATTTGGAATTATGAGAAAGTGAATGAATGAGGTTCTTTCGGGATATCGCCAAGCGGTTGGTCGTCTCTTCACGACACCAGAAGGCTGGACTTTTTCCAATGCCGCCAGGTTTTTGGGCACATTTCCTGTTGACACCGATACTGACGAATTTTTTGACGCCTGTTTTTAATTTCCGCCTAGCTTTTTCACAAACTATGTTGGGGTCGACTTCCAATCTAACCGGATGCATCTGAATATCAGTATTTTACATGGAACGACTGCCTATCTGACCTCCACAACCCAGAAACTAGATAGTACGATACCTCTTTCGTAAGACTGGTTGTCAGACTTCCGGGCTTCTTACCACTCGTAACTGCTGCCTAAGATCTACAAACGATAGCCGGACGTGGCTTAACGTGTTTTCCAAGACACGGAGGAAACTTACGGCTACGGTCGGATTGCTGTCTAACCGTGTGCAGCTGCATATTACCCAAATTTCCTGACGGAAAAATCGAATGCTTTTTTGCAAGATCTGAGAATCAAGCCAGTAGTTATTGCAACCACTAGACGAACACGATAACCAGCTTATCTACGCGCGAACAAAAACTTGTTTACCTATTGTTATCATTAATCTGACCATGTAAACACGCAAGATCATGGGACAGATTAATGATAAAGATCATCGTTGCAGTTTCACGGAGTATGAACCTCGAATGGTGTTCTCCTAATGTCGGATTAAGTACCTACTCTGGGAAATCCAGAAAACTTATATTTGATGTCAACCTAATGTTCTACTGCTTGAACTGAATGTTGCAGCTTGTTTAAAGTTTGAAGATTTTTCCGTAAGATTTAAAAAAGTTGTTGTACTTAAAAAAAATCCCATAGGTACTTATTATTAATAGTTCTTTATCTCAATTTTCATATAAAATGGCTGTGATACAGCGGCAGCGGTACAAAAAAGAAAAGATTTAATCATTGATGACACTATAATGAGTTTAATAACTTTTAAAGTTTACCTAAATAATAAAACAGAAATTGCAATGACGTCTCCTCGTCATCGAATTTTTTATTTTTTTGTACGAAGTAGGTCTTATTTTGAAGTCCCGGAAGCCTTCTGTTTACAGAGATGTTCAAAAAACAAAATTGCGTGATACGCATGAGCCCAAAAAGATCCTGTCCACCGCATGCATCATTGGAAACACCTGCCAAGCAATCAACTATCAAGTCCGCAACGCGGTCCGGTGGTGGGCAATGTGGGCACTGCGCAGACGCAGCCTGTCCGCCTCGCCACACCGTCACCGTCCGACCGGAATGGCATACATGCGCGTGCGTTCGCTCTTCGTTCTAACTTGTAAGTCAATTTTTAACATTGTTTACATGATTTTTATCTCTATTTACGTGTTTGCTTTCTTATGTGAGTTAATTTTTATGTCTGTGTGTATAAAGTGATCGTTATGTTAGGTACGTAGAAAACATTGTGTGGAGCGTCTTCAAATTTGTGTACGTGACGTAGTCACGTATTAAGTAGGTATCTGTGGTTATCGTGTCAAATCCGTCTTCAAATCGGTTTTAAATTGCGATAAAACAAAAACAATAAATACGAGGGTTGTTATTAGATAAGATAATTTATTTGCGTAAAACATGGTATAGATAGTGTTATTACAGCATAAGAGATTTACTGTTGTATTTTTCTGAGCTTTTCGGCACGTGTAACATTTTTTGTTGTTGTTGGTTTGTGTTCCTAGAGTCAGCTACTCTCTCAATCATTATGACCAGACCCTAGCATAAATCTGCAATAATAATAAAAAGGGCTTTCAGTTACCTATTTGGCAATCCAGTAAATACCTACCTAATTTCTGGGGAATTGAATTCCAAAGAATTCAGTGGTTTGTTTGTCAAAATTTCGATTGACTTACTAAACCTAACATTCGTTGCGGTTGATGACCAGAATGGCCTACTAATATACGGTAGGTCATTTACAATACGAGTTACAATAACAATAAGTAGTACCTACTCAAAACTTCGGGTTTTGAATTCACAACTCTATTTTTTTCTCGCTTTAATCTTTTCATCATCATCATCCTCAGCCTTATTGCAACCACAGCTGAGCATAGACTTCATCCTTTTTAAGTAATTCTTCAATGAAGAAGTTTCCTTTTTTTTGGATTAAATTTCATAATTTAAAATAAGAAAAAACAAAAATGTGAAAAAAACCTTAAAATATCTCTAGAAATGAAAAAGTTATGAGACTTTAAAGTTGCGCTTGCAATGAGGTAAAGTGACATCAGTTTATCACATTACATTATTTTATTAATGACTAGCGACCCGCCCGGGTTCGCACGGGAGCATATATTTTACTTATAAACCTTCCTCTTCAATCACTCTATCTATTAAAAAAAACCGCATCAAAATCCATTGCGTAGCTTTAAAGATTTAAGTATACATAGGGATATAGGGACAGAGAAAGAGACTTTGTTTTATACTATGTAGTGATTTGTAAAACCCAAGAGAAGGTAGATAATTAAGTACAACACCGATTTTCTAGTTCTGATTATATTTGAATTCCATTTAGTTAAATATAGTGTTATCAACATCATGAAACCTCTCCATTCTTCTCAACCAGGTCCGTGATCTTCTGAAAGTCATCCACTCTTCTGGCTGTTAGTCTGCAACACTTCTTGTTCTCCTTCATATCTTTTAATCTGCATAAATCCAGTTGGTATGACTTGATGCTAAATACTTTTTAGGGAACATTTAAAGTCGTGGTGGATTTCGGAATTTCGTCTCGGTCGGTTTGACAATTCTCAATCATCAGTAGCTAAGAGTTAACTTTTGTTAGTAAACTCAATACGGTGTTACTCATTTCATTTGATTCAAGGTTTGCATATTCAGGTGGTTAATGTGACTGCGTTATTTACTTACATGATTCAGTTGCGGATATTTTTTTTTTTATAAAAGACTCATATAGAATGGAAGCCGATCCCAACATAGTTGGGGAAAAGCTTGACTGATGCTGATGAAAAGACACATACCTATAGATTTCTCCGTGATTATAAGACCATGATAATTTAACTTTCTATCCAATCCATTCTAATAGTATTAATGCAAAAATAACTCTGTGTGTCTCTCTGTCTGCCCGTTGGCTTTATTTGGCACACAGATAGACCGTGAGCTGAATTTAGACAGGACACTTTTCCCATGTAATGCGCGTTCCTATGCGACAATTTTCAACGTCCACAAGGACGAGGCTGCAGGCAAAATTTAGGCATTTATAAGTCTGCATGTCAACAAACACAATCATTAACATATTCCTATACTATTATTAAGCAATTATGAGGCGTTATTTTATACGGCACATTTAAGTTAACCAACACACATGCACAGTTACGCTTCGTTGTCAGTTATGCTAACTTACGAAGACATGCAACGATACTATGAAGTATACAACTCACGAACAATAGTAACGTTATGTAGATAATGTAAGCAACTCGTGTTGAATGTGTAGAGACAAGTGTTTTTAATGTCCGTATGGTGTCGCGTTTGATTTGACCTTTGGAGTACGTCAATAATTTCATCACAACTGCTTTCAGAACGGTTGAGGAAAATTCATAAAGCAACTGCTATGTTCTGAAACTAAAAATTCGAAGATTTATGTGACAAGACATCCCCGAAACTGCAAAGGCCCATATTATGGAATTACGGCCCGCTCCTTCTCACACAGGACACAGGCCCCCTCAGCCAGTGTCCCAGCTGTGGGAATCGGCTGATTTTCTTATGCTATAAACAGCAACACCGAGAATAACATTCAGATGCCCTTTAAAAACAGATGAGTGAACTATCCAAATGAATCTCTTCTCTTGATAATAATGTTGTACCTAGGTATCAAAATATCAATCATAAAACAATATAATATTACGCCTGTAATACCCAAAGGGTTAGGCAGAGGCGTACCTCGTAGTACACCCACATTTTGCTAATAATGTTTAATTGCTATGTAATAGGGGCGAGCGTATTGCCATTAACTGGGTACTCTAGCCCCGATTCTGGGCTGTTATTTAGAAATTCCTAGTAGAAGAACTCAATAAAACTTTTTCGAACAACAAGGCACTATACATAATAACACATTTATTTAAATCATAATGTATTAATTTGCCAACGAGACAGCCTGCCAAAAGTTACCTATTTTAATACCAACAACGAGATGCGTAATTATGAAATTAGGTTGACGCATTTTTGCGTTAACTTCAAAACATTTGCCATTTGTACAAAAAAACCAAAAACATTAAAATACATACTTACTTATTCATAATTCATAAGTTTTCCATTAGGCAAAATAGAATTTTCGAGACTTCATTTATGACCAAACCTGTTATTTTAATTTTCCTATCAGAAACTTAGTTTCTACAATACATCAATCACATTCAAATATAATTTGCAGCAGCTAGCTTTCTATTACTTGCTGGGTTTCTATTTGCAATATTTTATTATTTTCTTGTCAGAAGTGTAGTTTCTATAATATGTTTCTATTTATTCGCTATGAGTTTTTTGTTTTATATATATACATATATTACAATCATAACAGGTTTACCAAAAAAAAACTATATTTTTGATGCTTTCGTTATTTTTGCAAGGTTTTTTTTTATGTATGACACATATGGGTTTTTCCATTATAATTTCTCAGTAGCAGCCACGAAGTCTGGATCTGTCCCCGGTTGATGGCAATAGGCTCGCCTTCATTACATGGGATTTAAACATAACTGCCGAAATGTGGGTGTGCTATTAGGTACACCTCTGCCTAACCCTTCTGGGATTACAGGCGTGATGTTATGTATGTATGTAGGTAACTTAACAATAAATTCATTGTGTACCAGATCAGCTCTAGTTTTTTAGTAATTGGGGTATGTGTAGGGTCCCATTTGCACAACCATCCATTCCATGAATCATGGTCAATTTTTTACATGTTGAGTGTAAATATAAAACTAAAGCAAAGGAATTCTTTGACCAGCAGTGGGATAATACAAGCTAGATAAATTAGATAAGTTTTATAGTACTTACTCTTTTTGATGCTCCCATTAAGTAAAACATTAGTTCGCAGTTTTTCATTTGTCTTTTTTTATTTTTGTACCAGTATTTTCAATCAAATCAAATCAAAAATCATTTATTTCATAAACATATTTTACAAAAACAGAATTAGTGATTGGAGCCTCCCTATAAGCAAGTAATGTCTGTATTAAGAATACCCAATGATTTTAAGAATACCCTAAACATATATCTATCATTTTGTTTCGTTCATAAATCATATCTATTTCATTGAATTTTTTTTAAATTTCCGTAGTAAAAAAATCCAGAGCTAATTTCCAATTTTCATTATTCCTGGGTGCAAGCCACGATTAAACGATTCTCCTAACAAGAGCAACAAAATCACTGTTATTGACTAGTGAATTGATACATGTCATATATGTATATTATGTATTTGTAAACATGGGGATAGACGAAACAATGATGTTTTGCTTTCCTTTGAGATTTTTCAAGCATCTAACAATCGGCGAATGTTTTTGTTAGGAATGACGTCAAGAAATTAATAACAAAAAATTAAATCTTTACTAATATTCTAAAGAGGTGTGCGTTTGTGAGGTTGTAAGAGGTAATCTCTGGACGTACTGAACCGATTTTGAAAATTATTTTACCAATAGAAAGCCACGTTATTTGTGAGTGTCATAGGCTACATATTAACCCGAAAAATTAAAAGACTTTTTCGTGGAAATCGGATTTGCAAAGTAAGTCGGAGAAAAACCGGTCGAACGAAAACGTTTCTTACGAACGCTACCATAGCGATGAGAGATATATTTTGAAAATGCCTACAAAAATGTCAGCGACATCACAAGTAAAAATGTTTACAGCCCAACGAAGTGGTCACGGGTCAGCTAGTTATTAATAATATCATAATGCGAAATGTTAAAGTAGAGTACCTAAACAAGGTCGAATAATTTAACAAGCGAAACTATGTAGTCGTGATTACGTCTAGGTATCTTACTAATTTATTTTGACCCTGTATGGCAGAGCCAGTGCCCTGTATTCCCCCGGGGTCAGGTAATGCAGAGCACTAACCATATAGGTGATGAGTTATATAGTATTACAAAGAATACATACAGAGATTAATATTACTTAGATTGTGCAACAACATCTTCATATCCATATCTAAGTAAACGAGATATATTAGTTATTATCTCTCCATAAACCGACCTCTAAAAGGTCTTTTCCAATTGGATTTTGTAGTTGTTAGCTTTGCTACAAACTGTACAAGGCCCAGGCGCAGATCTACACAAAGAGCGAAAATTAACCCTATTTACCTTACATTTACTCATTCGTATGGTCACTTAACTCTTGTGAATGTTTGATCGCTGTTGATCAACCCTGTAAGGCCCATCTGTCACTGTCATCGGTTATGTCATAAATTTGCTTATAAAAACTGCATCTATCTTGCTCAAAATTTCACAGAGTCTAGGAGAAAGAACAAGAGAGATATACTGCCTCTGTCCAAGTTATTGAAAAGCGCGCGAAAATCCGGCAAAGTACCCCACAAATATAGGGTTAAGAATAATTATGTAAATTAAAATACTAATAATGTTTATTTTCGGAGTCTTACGTCTTTGCTGCATACTCTTATGCCTTGGTTATATGAGGCAAGTACAGCGGCAACTCAATACGAAGACGGAGAACTAGGGATAGTGCTTGACCGAAGGCACCTCGCATTAGGTCGGGGGCACTGTTTCTGCTCTGCCTTGGGCCCTTGGCTCTACGATACGTGTAATCTATGCATTACGTTGTACCCTGAGCAATCAGCCCAGCTACTACCTTGCTAACCGACTTATAGTTTTGACTAGACACGAGACATTCTCAGCATTTTACTACCAGAATTTCAATTTGGAGTACTCCAACTTAATTTCATCAGCATCATCCTTCAGTGTGTCTGTTGGTCATAGTCCTCTCCAATAGCACGCCATTTAACTCGATTCTCTGCAAATGTCATTCAGCTGCTGGTTGCCACCCCTCTTCGAAGATCGTCACTTCACCTAGCTTACACCCTATCTATATCTGCCAAAACTCGTCGCGGTCTCCACTAAAAAACACGTCTCGCTAAACTTTCATCGGTTAAACGGCATAGGTATGGCCAGCCCATTGCCACTTCAGCTTGATTATTCTTAAAGCTTTGTCGACTACTTTGGATCTCTGTCAGATTACCTTGTTCTCGTCAGAATCGATCCCCGAGAGAGATTCCAAGCATTTAGCCCTTTCGATAGCTGGCTGAGCGAGCTTGAATTTATGCACCAGCCGCACTGTAAACGTACAAGCCTTATTCTCACTCAGCCTAATATTGAACCCCAGAAACCAAAGCCAAGTTCAAAGAAACGCAGAGAAAGCGGTTTCCCTTATGGGGAAACCGCTTCAATCCAATGTTGATCTAACAATGAAAACATCTTGTCGTCTCGAGAACATCTTTTCGTCTCTTACAATTCCCACCATTGCTATCACTGTTTTTGTTTTAACTACGGGACATACTTTCCTATTGGAAAAGGTCAAGCAGGTTTACACCATTATTGTTTCTGTGAGTATAGAGAAGTGAGGAAATATCACGAAGTTTAAAGTGACAATTAGCCAAGGGTCATCAGCTGTTTTGTGGTATCTGGGTATGAATATTGTGTACCTAGGAGCCGTATGGGATTTCCCAACGATAAAACTGAAACCTTCATAGAATGTTTCACCTATATACCTTGCATTTAGCGATTTAAGCTGTGCAGTCTGTCAGCGAAAGATTTTTATTAAATTCATGTATTAGAAGAAGATAGGTTCAGTTCGTTGGTTGTCGTTGTTATTGTTAGATCAATGTTTTTTAACCTTTGAAGGTTCTACATTCTTTATCCAGATTCCAGCTTAATGAAGATGTCCTTCTTATTCTGTCTACGGGTTTTTGCTTGCATGATTTGGCTCCTTCATGATTTTTGCCATCTCGATTGTTTCTTTTGGTTTACCGATAATTTTGAGATTATTAAAATCATTAGGTACCGATGAAATTGATGATATGGCCATAGCCCGGTGGGACAGTATATAAAAATACTAATAAAGTCTTTTATTCCGAAACTAGACAGTAAAATTTACAATATTACATTCAGGTCGAAATTGATATATTATTTTACATGTCACTAGGGTGAATTCGCAAAAGTACTATGCATACACTGTGTTACAAACAAGGATCTTGAGAGATATTTGGTGCTTTAATTTTAATTTTGTGTGTGTGACTTGGCTATTGCATTAGGTTGTAGGTATACCTGTAACGATAGTTTAAGGCATTTAAATAAATAAATAAAATAATTAAATTAATGGTTATAACAAAAAATACAAAATATCACGAATTTCATTGTGCCTCAAGGCTCTCTTCTCTAACAATTTTCACAGACGTCTGTCGCGAGGTACTCTCCGCCAGTTTGTACCTGTTGTCAGCTTTATTTCTTCCTCCCATCGGTCAGGCTGCCTTTCTCGATTTCTTTTACTAACCCTTGGATACCATTCTGTCACTACATTGCTCCACTTTCCTTTAGTGTCTCACATCATGTGGCCCGTCCACCTTCACTTCTGTTGGTTTAAGACTGGGTCAGTTTAATATGTACTTATTTATTTCCCTTTTCGGACTAAAGGCTATCTATTTCTACCAATTCACATGATCTTTTAATTTTTTTATGTAGGTATTACGATCTTCACTTCGATACTCAAAGATTATGCTTTGAACCACAAACTCAACCAATGAAACGGTTCTATCTAAATCGTGGAACATCCATCAAAACACCAAAAAACTAGCCTAATCAACGTACCTACCTATAATCCTGCTTACCTACATTAACTAACGCCTCTACGCAACAATAATTAGGTATCAACAGTAAAAAAAAACATACTTAAAACTCACTCACGCATCCAAATGATCAATAAAAGCAGACATTAACAATTCTATCATCTTGTAATCGGTGCAAACCTGCTTAATTTGACGCATCATTGCGATGAATGGTTCACTGCTGCTTACTGCTTATTAACCAATAGTGTATCTCATCTTCTAGCTTATACCATTAAAACGAGACTAGAAAAATTATGGTAGGTATGAAAATTCGGAATCACTCCATATGATAATGACCGTGATTTTCCTTGTTAAAGGTAGAGAAAAAGAAATCACTTCACTTTACCTCATCTAATTGTGTGAGCTCAAGATGCTTACTGACTTTTTACCATTCCGTGGGCTAGGCACTACACTATTGCTTTGAAGTGACAATATTAGTTACAAACCCAGTTTTTAGAAGCCCATGAGTAGTGAAGACAAACCTGTTCGTGTCAGCACATTCGATTCTGCAGATCAACTAAGGCGACCAGAAGCCATTACAACACATGTTCGTCTTTCATTCAGCTCTCGTCGATCAGCACTGATTCATGTTCTGGTTAGTTCGGTACTAAGTCGAGTGACTTTTCCCGAACTGTGCTAAATTCCAAAAATGTGCGCGGCATCTCTTCAATCGTTTTCCAATTCGATCCTTGACAGTTTGATTGGCTGTTGTTCTGTCAACCGAGCTGGCAACCAAGCATCTAGCATTCGATTTGACAGCAGATTAACTGATCGCGTGTAAGTAAACTTGGATCGTGACGTCCGTATTTACAGCATCACTTAGAACTAAGTTATTTGTCATTAATGGCTGATGCAGTAATTATTACTTATCAATATCAGTTATGTGTGTCCAAAGTTGGGCAAAGGCCTCCCATCGCCCCTTCGACTGAGTACAAAAGCATAATATGTATTTACAGTGTATTTTTACTGTATGTAGAACTGACATGGGGAAGGTCCTTATTACCAGGGTAATTATAAGGTTGCCTATTAGTAACCCTACAATTTAATCAACTCTTACATCTCAGAGGTCATAAAAATGCTATAAAATACTTTTACTATATTCTCTTGACAATTTTATGACCTATTTACTAAACTCGTAAACGTAATTTTATTTCTATACTCAGTGCAATAAAGATCCATTTTGATTGATGGTGTAAGGCGACAAGGTTGCTGCATACGGTATGCAAGCAAAGGAATTTAAGTCTAGGTATGCAGCATACCTAGACTTAAATTCCTTTGCTTGTATCTGCAGCTGCTGTTGGAATAGGATCAAGATGGGATAGTCTATAATGAACCTTAATGTAGGGTTGATAGGTTTAAAATAGTAAGTAGGTATATCAAGTTTTGAAATGGTGTTAAACATAATATTATTACAAATGGTTAGAATTCTAGAATTGTGAATCACAGCAAATTCCAAAGCATTTATGCAAAACGTGTTCCTTTATTTTTATATCTTAATCTTTATTGTTTATCAGATAATGATCTTTTACGCGTATTCTTAGAAATTTATTTCTCAGTAAAGCCACGTGCAAAAAACGAAATAGCTGACTGAATTCAAATTGTATTGGTGACATCATCCAAATCACATCACGTAGGAAAATATGCTTAGCAAAAAACTGTTTAGCATAGTCAATTCTCGAACGTAGAACATATTATACGTAGGTACATAATATTGCTTTCTGTCTAATCAAGCTAAGACGTTATTGCATTAAAATCACATCATCTGTTTCACACAACAATGGATAAGACAATGTCGATTTCAATAAACTAGCTGTAGACTAGTTCTACTTTTTACTTAGACAAATAGTTAAAAATACGTAACTGCAATTCAAAATACATAATCCCTACATTACAGAGCAGACATCCATTAATATTTTGGCGTTTTTAAAGGCACGGTTGAGTGGACAACGTGAAAGTTCTGACCGCCTCGCCTACCAGTCGTACTCATTGTGTAATACATATAGAGCATGCAATTTACTCAATGAAACAACACCAAGGGTTCCGTCCCTGAGGTATTTGACCTCTGAGACGAGATTCGCAAAAAGCGGGCACTGAAAACTGGTTCTGACGAGACGGCATGTGATGGAGCAAAAATATGCGTAAATCAACTGAGTGTTGTCGGCTTTGTGTATAACTGGTTATTACTATGCTGCAGTGGCATGTGTAACTTTTGTTTACCGTTTCAATTCTGGGTTCATATTGCTCTGGAATTTGTTTTGTAGATTTTAGAAAGTTACCTCTAGTGATGCGGTCAATACCACAATCATTAAAATAACCTTGAAATCCCTTAGCCCTATTATGTAGGTACTGCTCAATTGCTGACTAATATTTTTTATTTTCTTTTCCAGTGTTACAACTATGCCGAGCTGAAATATCGGACTCCTTACCAGAATCTTGGTATTCGGCAAACGTAATCAGTGATGGCTTCCAACCCAAATCGATATCGGAGATATTTTCGACTGAATCACCGTTCTCTTCAACAAATCCGATAGTTGTTTTGCCGAAAGAATCCAGTTCCGTCCCGGACGAGATCTTGTTGTTATCAACCTTAGCACCTCCGAGAAAGATTTCAACCACAGGCTCTTCTGTTGGAGATTTTTCGAAGACATCTGTAGCAGTGTTACAATCTTCAACACCTCTACCACCAACGATTCAGAGTATACCACCGTCTTCACTACAGACTATACAGCCAACAACATTTCAAACAACGCCATCCACGATAGCAGACTTCTCATCGACACAAGAGCCGCAACAACCTCAAATAGTAACCCAATTTACGGAACAGACCCAACCGCCATCGCAACCAGTTTTTTCGATCCAACCAGAACTACCACAAACAACTCTAACTGTGTCACAGCCCAATTTCGGGCTACAATCGACATTGGCACAACCGCAGCCATCGTCATCACAATCATCTCAAACGCAGTCGCAGCAAATACGATTTGAACTTGTTCCCCGGGATCAGCTGATACCAGGCCAGAATGTGCCCGAACAAGTGTCTCCTCAGGTACAACAAACACAGACACAATCGTCTACCGTAGGACCACTGTCTAACTACTTCTTGATTTACCAACAAGCACCACAGTCCATTCAAGGATTCCCGGGTCAAGCAGGAACGTCGCAAGAAGTGCCACAGTTTAGTACAGTTGCTCAAGTTCCTACCACGCGAGAACCATCGACAGTAATCATTCAACCAGCTCCTACGGTGTCCCCGCCATCTACTCGGACAGCGCCACCGTCATCGACGACTCCATTCCCAACAACAGTTCGGATTCAAACCACACCAACCGCAAGGACCAATCGGCCCTGTCAAAATATCACTAACGTTGCTCCGACGCCGATACCGCGGCTTCCAGGAGGATCTCTAACAATCCGGGTGGTAGCCCCAAGTGGTTCTATCACGAACGTCAACTTTAACCGCCCTAAAACCTCAACAACGAGAAGACCTACAACGACTAGAACCCGGAAAACACCAAGACCTAAGAAGAATAACTATGAAACATGTACAGACGGCTGCAAGGGCAGGAGAGAGCCAATATGTGCAGCCCCGCTTTCGACTGCCTTCCTGAACCCGGATACTTTGAAAGGTTTCCCATCTGTCTGTCATATGGCTTGCCACAACTCCTACAGAAAGAATCGTAAGTGTTTATTTCTATTTTATTACCTACTAAATTTCTCCCCCAAAAGAGGGGGAAAGTGCTACTGTCCTACTGTTTTGAATTGATATGTGTTATAGTAAGCTTCACTGCCATAAATCGGAGTACCTCGTTGGACAATGACCGCTTGTACCCATAGGAATGTATGGACAGACGGCAGACGGATGAGCGATTGCAATTCATTGTTATAAGCTGAGTTTGGACTCGATTCCGAACAATGAATACTTCGGCTGCAGTTGGTAACGAAGATATTTTATTCATGATATCAGTTACACATCAAATCGTTTTTCTTTATTACTCAGTTCCTTAGTTTCAAGTCAGCGCCCAATTTGATTGGTAAACTTTTTAACAACATTTTATACTGATCCAACCGCATTTATTGAACATTGCACATACAGGCGTTAACGCCTTGGTTTAAAAAAGAACGATTTCCTCAGCGATGAATGAATAATCAATCTTCAAAGCTTAACAGTGCGTATAAACTAGTTAACAAAAACCATTTTGCGTTTAAATATATCGCATTTCCACATGACTAGGTACCTATATGCTAACTTAACTACGCTAGTAGGTAATACCTAGAAAATGTTGCTAACCTTACAAAGTTGATGATCGTAATTGATACAATATAATTAAAGATGCCATTTTTAGGGTTCCGTAGCCGAATGTACAAAATGGAACCCTTATAGATTCGTCATGTCTGTCTGTCTGTCTGTCCGTCCGTATGTCAGAGCCACTTTATTCCGAAACTATTAGGACCACACAGTTGAAACTTGGTTGGTAGATGTATTCTGTGAACCGCTTTACGATTTTATTTTCATACAAAAATAAAAAGATTTAGGGGTCCTATCCTAGATTTAGGGGTCTTAATCTTTTTCAACGAAAATTTGTTTGAATAAGATTTGATGTTTAATTTTTGAGATGTAGAACTTTGTTTTTCATTAACATACTATGAAAAACAAATTTAAACAACGTATGATAGATAATACAAATGAGCCTTCAAAATATTTTTATTATATTGTTTGGTGCTACGGAAGTACGGAACGCTGTGTACGTGTGAGTACCACTCGCACTTGGCCGGTTTTTTACCTCGAAATAAATTTATACTTGTTTCTTTCATAATTATTTTACTGTGCCAGTAAAATCAGTCCAGATCTATTAAAGTATGCTTCAATAATTTTGTAACAACATTGTTTTATGGATTTTCGAATACAGGAGTACCAATGAAAAGTTGGATGGGTGAAATAGAAAGAAGGTGATGAAAGAGATGTATAGAGAAGACGATATGCTGCTTCGACCCAATATTAATTGGGACTCGGGCAGGTGAACCCTGGTGATAATGTTAGCATGTTTTTTCTTTCATTTTCAGCCTACGAGAAGGTTCTGGACGGTCGTTGTGGCAGACTGCGTACGCGCATAAAGACTGTCGACTCCAACACTAAGCTGAAGAGAGAAGAACTGAACAAGGCACAATACTTCCTTGACAACAGCGGCACTAAAACTATTGTTGAATTCTCAGGTTTAAACAAATAGTGTTGTTAATTGTCTATAGATAAAAAGGCAGTAGTTGGTAAAAATCTATGTGATGCATTAATCACCTAATTCGAGGGTACACGAAAGATTACTCATTGTTTTTATTTACATGGGTCATTTTTCATGATCTCTGTCAGTAGATGGAGAAAAAATCCATTTTCCGACTCTCAAAAATTTTAATAGGTTAGTTTTGTACTTACATGAGCGAACATTTGGTGACATTGATGGTCCCAGAGGGCTGAATTATTTTTTATTTAGATAACAATTTATCTCATTTTCTAAACAAAATTTTGGCATTGCTAAAATGTTAAACTAGAGTAGGTGTAATTACATTGAAATAATTTTGTTATTACTTAAATGTTGGATATACATAGGGGCACTAAATACTGAAATACCAATCTTTATGTATAACCTATTTACCTACTTGCTATACCTATGAACGCGCAGATATATTTAATATTTATACATACAGCGAACATGAACTTTACAGGCCTAACGTAAGGTTAACTTTAAAGCGTCTATACTGACCGCGAATTTGTTAAAAATGTTTGTATATTCGATACAATATGGTTTATTAAACCGATATTAGTACTTTCCATTGTTAAGTTTCACCTAACGGTGTCACTAGCTTATAATAACAACAGTTGATGTATGACGTCACAATAACGGTAACTATACTATTTTGATAACGGTTAATAAAAGTACGTTCTATAAATAAAATGACGCCTGTTTTCTCCAAAGGGCTAGGCAGAGTTATACCTCATTTAGTACACCTACATGTCGCCAGTTATGCTAAGTCCCGTGTAATAGGGGATAGCCTATTGACATCAACCGGGATAAGTTCTATATTTTTAATGAATATTCTATCTTTTTGCCTGCCTTTATTTCGACTGATATTGTTTAAGTTCTTAGTTTTATCAAAATAGTTCTTAAGAATTTGTCGTTTATCAAGCTATTTTTCTACATTACATCATTGCCGTAAAATAATTTTATTCCGTCCATAAAGATGTACATATTTAAGATCTTGTATAATAATAAATATTGTGTTGTATATCTGTGGTTTTAATTAAAAAAATCCATTATTGTATTTGTTAAGAGTTTATTTTTCAGTATTACTTTATACAAATTGCTCTTATGATCTAATATTTACATCATGTTATTATATTTCTAAGTATATAAAATTGTAGTCCAAGAAAGTAGTGTAAAATTTTAGAAAAATGCAAATGTACTTGGATTCATCCGATCAACATAGGATTTCGTTAGGACCTGTCTTTTGATTTTGTACTAGGAACCATAATTAACAATGACCACCCGATATGATAAATTCTTCAAAATAAAGGAAGCCGAAAGTAAGAGGCCGTTACTGAAATTAAAATTGCTTAAAAATAATGTAAAATGAAGTCACCGCAAATTATGAAAGTCTTTGCATTTCCTTGATACAAATCAGTGAATTGAACATAAAAATACTAAATGTCAGTCTTTTACAAACATTTCCTTATACCATATACATCAAATTAACTAACACATTTTTACAAATAAACCTTCCTCTTTGCTATAGGCGGTGATAAAACCTAACCACGTCAAAATTTGATAATTTAGAGGCGACATTTTGAATACATTGAACATAAAACTAACTATAGACTTGTCAAAATGCATTAAAACCTCTGTTGGAAGTTGCCTTGTTGTTGCGAACTGCCACCCTGTTGTTGGCCCCCAAACATCATCTGTTGTTGTTGATGGAATTCCTGTTGATTGCCACCCGCGTTGTTGCCCTGGTTCGGTCCTGGAATACAAATACATAAATATCAGGATTTAAGTCTAGGGTAAAGGAGGATTAAAAAAAAATGAATGTTATAAAAAGAATTTAGTCTAAAAGAGATGCTATATGAAAATCCACAGATTTATCAAGTTTTAATCTTGGTAGTTTTTTCACCCGTAATAACAGCTTTTTAAAAATAGAACTAAGAAAATTAGTTTTAAATCTCGTCTCAAGTATCGATAATAAACGTGTACGAAAAGGAGCTAATTAGTAATTTCACAAATATGAAAACTCAGGGAAAAACGAAATGTCACCTTGTGGCCCACACACAGGATTGAAGGCCGAGATCTATAAACTTCAATAAGCACGCACTCTGATTTAAACATCTTCCACGTCTGTACAGTGTGTATCAAAAAGGTGTGGTCAATTTTAAGCTGTGATTCAGGCCATAAAACTGTACAATTTTCTCAATTGGACCACGACCGAAATCGCGAAAAAAGGAATCAGCTGTCACTGAAAAAATCTTGAAATTTTGTACTGAACAGCAGATTTTTTTTCGGGATTTCGATATTGATATTACCCACCTTTCTGGGACACGCTGTATTTTGCACTAGGTAATGTAGTTTAAGGCCCAGACTTCGCCAAAGCGGAGAGGAGCGGAGCGGGGAGAAGAGCAAGATTCAACCAATCACAAGAGAAACGAGGTCTCCGTCAGGATGAACGGTCACTAGGCGCATTTAACGTTGAATTTATGCCCAAGAATTGCTTCCCTATTGCTTCTATTTGCTTCCTATTCTCAAAAAATTGCTTCCATCATATTATAGTAAAAAAAAAAACATTTTAAGGGTGACCGTTCAATCTGATGTCAGGACGGCCGGTCATCGAGTCCTAGCGTTCCTGGTAAATAGAATTATTGAAATTCACAGTGGCCATTAATTACTTCCCATTTGCTTCTCTCAATGTTTTACAACGATAATACTGTAACTGTCACGGCAAAAAAGATATCGACAAAAGTGTTGTTTATCAATATTTTAGCGCCTGACCAAAAAAAAAAGCAATACTCTTATTCATCATAAAGCAATATTCATTGCAGTTATGCTTGAGTAGGCGATAAATCTGTCGTATTGTACCGGTTGCCTACAGGTAAGTATTATGTTATTAAAAATAAGTGCCTATCGTATTTAGTGACAAAAATTCATAGAAGTGTAATAAACACCTTTAAAAATAATATTTCAATTCTTAACTTCCTAGGGAGTATTCTTATAGGCGCTAGCCACTGAACCTTATTCATTTATTAATAACCGAGGGTAGATTGTTTTTGCAACAAGATTTTTTTATTACTTTGTCGTTATTACTTTTATCACTGGTAGTTACAGTTTAGTTAATTATTATAAATATAAACAAATATAGTTTTTCTTCATAATGAAAAGGGGAAGAAAATGTGTTGTGCCCTTGGAGGAACAAAAGAAAGCGTTTTTACTTTACAAAAATGTTTTCCGTGATCCTCATGATCTTCCACCAGCAAGCGATCCCGTGTTTACTGAAATAAAATGTGTGTTGTCGAGCCCTATTACCGAAAAAGGACTTCTACTTTCTGTGAAGAAAAATTTCAATTTCTTTTTCGATGCAACGGAAAATTTAGAAAGTAGGAGCACCAATAGCGGTACAGTACAAAACCAAGAATGCTCACCAAGTAAGTCAATTAAGTTTGATTTTATGATTGATTTGTACCAATGGATCAAAATTCAACCATTAAAAAAACAATTCAAAGTTACTCAAAACTCAAGGGCTGTTATTAAACAGAAGTACCGTTTACCGAAGCATATGTGGGCTCCTCTATTGCGAGAACAAATATGGAAATCATTGAAAAGCCCTTGTTTTTGGATTTTCAACCGTTATTCTGTTAAACATACAGATAGAATTACTTGCAAAGGTTTATGCAAACAGTGCAAATCATCGATAACTATTGTGATTTCCTGGCCTGTTGATAAAATAGCTCGATGTGTGTGTTCTGTAACAAATATTGATGCATCTTTTACTCATGTTCCTGATAGAAAAATTAAATTATCACCAGCCCAGCGCATTGAAATGTCCACTGAACTAAAACACGAATCTGCAATCACATATCGTAACAAATTAGCGAATGAAATAATGGAACCTGATGATTCTGAACCACCCCATATGCCAACAGTTGGCTGCTTAAGGCAAATTAAATACGAGGAGAAACAGAGTTTACATTACGATACAAATCCAGTGCTATCTTTGTGGAAAATGACTCGTGTCACGCCATACAAAGATGTTATTAAGCATATCTCTCTTTACCCTTTTTACATATATTATTGGACAAAAATCCAGGAAGCCTGTTGCAAAAAACTGAAAAAATCTGACAGATTAGTTCTCAGTGTTGATGCTACTGGTAGCATCTTCAAGGAATTAGGTCCAAATAACAAGATGTTAGTGACTAAACATTTATTTTTATATGTGTTAATGATGAAAACTCAGAAAAACGATTCCTCTGTCCCAGTCTCTCAGATGATATCCGAAAGCCAGACAATGGATACAATATATCAATGGCTACAGGCTTGGAGCAAATGTAATCCCGTTCCTGATGAAATTAACTTAGACGATTCCTCTGCATTAATTGGAGCAGCAGTAAAGGCTTTCACTAAATGGGATTCTACTGCTAAATATGTGAAAGATTCCTACAAAAAATTAGAGGAAGATCAAGAAACTAATGATATATGTTATATTCGCATTGACACAAGTCATTTCATAAAAATTTTATTTCGTTTATCTTGCTTTAGGTATGCCGACAACAGAGTGAAATTTTTTTATATAAAGTGCCTCATTGAACTTAAAAACTGTGACGATTATTTAAAAGCAAAAGGCATTATATCAGATTTGATTATTGTATGTTTAAATCAACGAGATGGTGTGAATAACGATGGCATCATGACAAGATGTGAAACCGCTAAAACCAGACTCAAAAAGTTGAGTGCCTTCGGTATTAACGACTATGAAATCGAAATTAATGAGAATGATAAATTGAATACAAACGTTGAAGATTCAAGTACTTCAGTATTTAAAGATACTTTAAAATGCAGCAATACTAAAAGTGGAAATATAACTTTACCTGGTCAAAAATATCCATCATGGTTTTATGAAAAAATTGAGGCTGAAAAAATTATTATTACTCTTAGTGATGACGATGAATGTGGGAATCATGAAAACGTATACTATTTCCCAGCATTTATTAATGTCTTATCACGTTTGATGAACCAGTTTCCTTTATGGTCTAATGTGATGAAAAATCTGTACAAATCTAAAATAGACAGACCTACGTCATCAAATGTGGAATCTTATTTCAGAACCCTAAAAAAACTACTTTTTCAAATAGGAACAAAGTCTGAACGGTTACGTATAGATGAATTTATTATCAAACACTTTGAATTTTTGACTGGTGAGTTGAAGATTGCAAACAGTAATTTAAATATTAAAAAAAATGAAACAAAAAAAACAGAAAAGGTAACGGAACAAAAAGAAAAAGTTAAAAAGGTGTTTGAGTTTGCAGATGATTCTATTTTCTCAGATCATCCAAGTTTGGTAGAGAATTGGAGAGGTCTGGGTATGATGAGCCATAAAAATAAAAAACAGACCAGTGAACCAAGAAAGAAGGTGTTTCTGCTTTCGAATGCAGGCAGGTTCAAAACTGGCAAAGCGATTATATCTACAACAAATACTTGTGCACTGGACTCCGTCTGTCAAGCATTAGCTATAGCATATACTGATGGATCTAGCATAAATCCAACAATACAGGGAAGTGACCATATGCTATGTCAGCTCATACGAACAATGCGTGACAAAAACAGCGGTGAAGAAGCATATGAAATTAGATCATCTATTGCTAAAACATATTTCAAAAACGTTCAAATAGGAGATGTGACTGAAGTAGATTGTGAATGCAATGTTCTTTATATTTTTGACAAAATTCTGATTGACTGTGGTCTTTACAGCGCGGATGAAAAAATGTCATGTAGTAACTTGGACTGTCCTATTAATACCGTAACCAGGAAAGTGTCTGTCTTACGTTTGCACGATAAAAGTGTGGCTGAAATTCAAGAAACTGCAAGTTCACTGATCGACAATATGGATTTGACTCGTTGCCGTCGACTTTTATGTGATGGTATCATGTCGTTTGACTTACAGTTAAAAAATCTTATAAGTTTTGAAGTACTGGATGACCTGATGTTTGTACATGAAGCGCCTCCAAAGTTGGTTTTACAGAATCACGAATATGAACTGCTTTCTATAATTGAATTTGTTCCGCCTGCTATTGGTACTATGGGTCACTATAAAGCACATTGTAGACGTGGAAATGTATGGGAGTGCTATGATGATTTAAGTAAGAGAGTTGTAAGGAGTAATAAAAAGGTGGTGCGTTATGTATATAAAAAAATAAATTAATAAACTGTTGTCACAAACGTATTTTTTTCTACTTTTTATTGTTGTATTGCTGTATTAGACACTCCCTTTAGAATTGAAATATTATTTTTAAAGGTGTTTATTACACTTCTATGAATTTTTGTCACTAAATACGATAGGCACTTATTTTTAATAACATAATACTTACCTGTAGGCAACCGGTACAATACGACAGATTTATCGCCTACTCAAGCATAACTGCAATGAATATTGCTTTATGATGAATAAGAGTATTGCTTTTTTTTTTGGTCAGGCGCTAAAATATTGATAAACAACACTTTTGTCGATATCTTTTTTGCCGTGACAGTTACAGTATTATCGTTGTAAAACATTGAGAGAAGCAAATGGGAAGTAATTAATGGCCACTGTGAATTTCAATAATTCTATTTACCAGGAACACTAGGACTCGATGACCGGCCGTCCTGACATCAGATTGAACGGTCACCCTTAAAATGTTTTTTTTCTACTATAATATGATGGAAGCAATTTTTTGAGAATAGGAAGCAAATAGAAGCAATAGGGAAGCAATTCTTGGGCATAAATTCAACGTTAAATGCGCCTAGTGACCGTTCATCCTGACGGAGACGAAACGAGAGACGCTTTGTCCAATTCAACCAATGTGATTTTTGATTGGTGGAGCTCAGGGCTTAATAATAACAGCCGCTCGGGTCGATTTATACGTTAAGCTGCGCTTTCTTAGGTTGGTCCGTGGATGGGTGACCACCCATTACATACCGAATTTCCTCCGTGTCTCGGGAAGCAAATTAAGCCGTTGGTCCCGGCTGTCATTTTTAGATCTTTGACAGTCGTTAAGGTAGTCAGTGACTCGAAAGTCTGACAACCAGTCTTACCAAAGGGTATCGTGTTACCCAGTGCTAGCTGGGTTGTGGAGGTCAGATAGGCTGTCGCTCCATGTAAAATACTGGTATTCAGCTACATCCGGATAGACTGGAAGATAGTTGAGAAAAGGCTAGGCAGACGAGGATTACTTGTGATTGGTTGTTTTCCGGACCTCTCCGTTCGTCTTCGCTTAGGCGGAGTCCGGGCCTAACAGTTGTGCGAAAGTGAAGGGAATAACGCTGAGCTGTTGTAAGTTACGTTTATATATCTCGACATTACGTGTTGCAATGATCTCTACCCCCTTTGTACTAATAATGGGAACCAATGTGTTGTACAAAAGGTACACCTGTGTGATGTGATGTTGTTATGTGTTGACAAAAATAAAATAAAAACTAATAACATACGGTATAATGTACCTGACATTCTCATCCTCTTCGCGTTATTCGCTGCATGGTCATGATTGTTGGCTTGTACTTGATTTTGTTGTGTCTGAAATATATTGAAAACAGAAAATAAATGGGACGCGGTCCTGGTTTCTGCATCAGGTTACATCTACCAAACAAATATATTGTCACTAGACACTATACAAGGTTTATAGTTTAAAGAGCTTGTTGTGGGGTTCCAGTCTGCCTCACCAAGATAATAATAATAATAAAGATTTTATTGTCGAACTAGTACTAGATTACATGGCAAAGTTGTATGAAATAAGCACAAGCAAATAGTTTCTTAATCTAGTTAGTGGGTGCCGTACTGCTCTCCTAGATAGGTTACAAAATAACCTGTGTTTAACCAATGGACTGAGTTGTGGAAAAAAATGTACTAAGGCTGTTGGATTTGCGAGAATTTATATACTGCTGTGAATTAGTGGCAGATGGGGGAAACGCCATAGTGGAATAATCCAGGTACTTGTCCATCAGCTGCTGAAGTCTATGCATGTCCATTGTAGTAATTTAACTTTAACAAAGCCTTTTATCGTACCAATTTCGCAGCCCAAGGTCCAACTGCGTTAACGCTAAAGTTGATAGAAACATAAACGATGTTTAAAATACATTTAGCACTAAACGCATTTAGAGATTTGTCGAACTATAACTTCTGACGAGCAACAGCACGAACGTAGAAGACAAGCTCCTCCAGAAATTGAAACTTTTCGTTCGATTTCAAACAAAAATAGATCCTATATTTTATGACGCTGTGCCAACCCCAGCCTAAAATGGCAATTTTAGCACAATCTTAATAGAATAATAAAATATAAATCACGTTAAAACTCTTAAAATGGTCACACAGACGCAATTAATGTTCTGAATTGTCACTTTGTGACCATTTTAAGCATATTCGTATTATCCTATTTATGATTCTCGTGGTTTAATATTAACAGGCGCTCGGGTCGATCTTGAGGTTAAGCCGTGCTTGCCTAGGTTGGTCTGTGGATGGGTGACCGTATTACATACCGAGTTTCCTCCGTGCCTCGGAAAACACGATAAGCCGTTGGTCCCGGCTGTCTTTTGTAGATCTTTGACAGTCGTTACAGGTAGTCAGTGGCCCGAAAGTCTGACAACCAGTCTTACCAAGGATATCGTATTACCCAGTGGTCAGTTGACCAACTGGGTTGTGGAGGTCAGATAGGCAGTCGCTCCATGTAAAATATTGGTATTCAGCTGCATCCGGTGTGACTGGGAGCCGACCCCAAGATAGTTGGGAAAAGGCTAGGCAGATGAATGATGTTTCTGATAACGCGACCACTTTACGCCCCCCGGGCAGGAGAATGATGATGATTTGTAGTTGAAAAACTAAAGTAAGAAAATCTTCTTAAACTTACATTATTTTGTTGCTGTTGCTGTTGCTGTTGTTGATTTTGCCGCGCTTTAGAGTCGCTCTTATCATCTTGGTCGTCGTCGGTCAAGAATTCCCTCTTCGGATAAGGAATGGGACACCCAGCAAATACATCCTGTGATCACAATATTGCTTTTAAAATTAAAAAATATATGATAAAGAAAAAAAACTGGGGTTTATGTAAGCTAGAATGGAAGAAGACATGAGGTGCTGTCCCGAAATAAATTGGTATAAGGGCAGCAATGATGATGATGACACATATCACACATATCGCTTTCTGTAACTGATTCACGCCTGTAATGCCCGAAGGGTTAGGCAGAGGTGTACTTAATAATACACCCACATTTCACCAGTTATATTTAAGTTCCATGTAATAAGGGGCGAGAGTATTGCCATCAACCGGGAACAGATCCAGGCTCCGTGGCTGCTACTGAGAAATTCCTGAAGGAAAACCCAATAACACTTTGCCTGACCCGGGAATCGAACCCAGGACCTCTTGCTCAGCAGTCGCGCTTGCGACCACTCGACCAACGAGGCAGTCATACTGATTATTATACTTGGCTAAAACAACAACAAAACTGGGTCAAATGTGGCCTGCCAGCCCACAGTCTGCATTCGTCTTACAGGTATAAAGAACAGAGTGAAAAAGTTTCTCATTCTCCACTGAAAAGAGAGGCTCCTCCAACAAGACAGGTAATGTCCGTACTGGGTTACTTCCCGACGGTAATTGTCAAGTTTTAGTGTATATGTTACGGCTAAAGATGGGTGTCAACATAAACTTAAGATTAGCCGGCTAAACTCCGAACTAACCGAACCTCAGGGGCACCCCGAGGTTCGGTTAGTTAGGTTCCTGTAAACCTTGCAGACAGAAATAGGAGCCCCGCGCAGCGGGGATCCGTCGACCTGCTGATGGAAACGCTAACCCTAGACGGTCGACGACAGGGGCACCCCGAGGTTCGGTTAGTTCGGAGTTTAGCCAGCTAATCTTAAGTTTATGTTGACACCCATCTTTAGCCGTAACATATATACATGTCAATCTCGTGGATAACTTTGCTGGCATGATGCAGGATTTTACGTGTCGTAAGGTATGTAGCATTGTTGCTATTCAATTCAATTTATTTAGGTCAGACACAACACTAGGTACACTTTAAAATAATGTTAGTAATTAAATAATAAAAGACACACCACACAGTACTATTACATCTAAATTTAACATTAAAATAATCTATAAAAAATAAATTAATACAATACTTTTCCATTTCAAATAAAATGTCCACAATCAAATTTAAAAATATAATAAAAAAAGTTAAATTAAAAATGCTATGTGGCGTTGTAGATGCCAGCCACCAAAGTCGAAATCTGCTTAATATGTGCAAGCAACGTCGCTACTGACAGTGGGCTTGACTTGGTATCTTTTGCCAGTGGTACATACCTGGGTTGGCAGTGGATCTTCAGCAAAGTATGGGTCTTGCATAGCCTGTTCTGATGTGATTCTCCTATTAGGGTCCATTAGTAACAGCCTCTGTAGTAAACTGAAGGCTTTACTATCTGGTTTTATCTTGTGCCTGTCCATGTATTTACTTAGCGAACAGTTCTGGTAACTGAAAAAAAGTTAACAAAAACTACTATATCAAAGAGTTGCATTGTAGGACTGTACAGCATTCAAACACTTTCATTCATCAACTCAGCTTATTGCGATTCGTAGCTGGACATAGACCTTACGCAATCAAGGGTCTTACGCATTGCGCATCCAATCTTTCGTATGGGCAAGGCTGTCTTTTTATCTAGTTATGTATCTTATTCTAAATCAGTTGTAAATGTTCTTCAACAGACCTGGTCATGTTAGCCCACTTCAAATTCTTGTGTGCTACACCGTTTGAACAAAGATTCATTGGCAGCTGTAGCAATCTTGATTACTGACCAATAACATACCAATTCTTGTTCTTGAGTACTAAATAATTTCAGAACCTTCTTACAATTACACTTTTGCTGTCACTTACGGAATATCTTCCGTGATTATCCATTATCACGGCTCCCGATATTTCGACGCTGTTGCAAGCGCCATGATCGCGGGAAGACTCTCTCTACCTCTCTGATGGTCATCCCGCGACCATGGATCTTGCACTTGACAGTATAAGTATATAAACAGTGACAGCTTAAACCAGCTTTCTTATAATGTCTTAAAATAAACATCTTCTTACTTGGATCTTTTAAAATCTTTAACTAAAGTGGCATGTTCAGGCATTTTCCTGATATCTTCCCAGTCCTTCTCCTGTGGGAAGCCCATGACATTGAATATCCTGTCCAGTTGGTCATGATGGTAGGGGTTGCTGGTTTTAATGTCCTCTTGCCTACAGTGAAAAATAGGCTCCGATGTCAACAACTCGGCAAATATGCAGCCTATCGCCCAGATATCTGGAAAAAAAAACAATGATATTACACTAATGTGCAAAACTGAATATGGGATCTAAGGCTTAGCATGCTTAACCGCACGCGTTTAACCGTACGTCTGAAACCGCAAAAAATGTAACACATAGCTTTCTACACAAGCGCACGCATTAGCGACTTTTTTCAGTGACTGATTTTAAAAACGTAACTTGCTACATTTGGATCGAGGTTTGTAAACGCGCGATTTTTATGTCCCATGGTGATAGTATGGTTCGGTACGTTCGGTTTTTTATTCCGAAATGCAGTGCCTTCATGTTGTAGATACTGGCCCACAGTTTGTTGTAATTTATCGGTTTAGTCCCATCTCGGCACCTTCCCATCTCGGCACCCATTAATTAATTTATCATCTTTACGAAAAATTCCCATCTCGGCACTCCGTCATTAGTCGTTGCTAAGTACAGTCATCAAAAAATGGATACACTGTATCAGTATAGTGAGTAAATCAAATTGACTCAAAACTAAAAAATGTAAAAAAAGTACTTATAAAATATAGAGACAATTAGCAATGCGGCCGGTGCCAAGCCAGTTTAATGTACAATTACATTCGTTATGCATACTGTGTTTACTCTTCAGTCATTTTATCAGTATTTCTAGTTTTTTAGAGATAAACGGATCGTCACGTTTTAAGTTCAAGTGAGTTACGAAATAATAATGAGTGCAGGACCAAGTAATGGGAGATCAGTGCTAAATTATGTGAAGTCCCAACGTGATAATTAAGACTGAAAATGAATGTACAGCGAGTTATAGCAATTAGCTGACCCCCTTTGCAATTATGTTATATTTTATTTATTTGAGCGAAGTAAATAAAATATAAAAGAATTGCAAAGGGGGATCAGCTAATTGCTATGACTGTACAGTGAACGCGTAATCAAGCCTACTCGTATCATTTAGTACCAGTATGAAAGTCCTCAAAGTATGGACGCCCTTTTGCCTACGTCCCGGTTACTGATTAAACGTTAATTGTACATAATAACTGTTGATTTTTGTAATATGTTTTTACATAATTGCTGGAAAGATTTTAAAACAATTATTCCTACGATCCGTGAATTTTTCATATATTTTAAAATTTGTAATGTTACTGGCAAGGCAGAGATAATGGAGCCTCTAAAAAGCGATTCAAGGGCTTGTCTGTGAAAATGGTAATTTAAAAAGAAACAAAAATGATTTAATAAATAATAAAGTTGATTTACTTACTATACTGATACTGTGTTCCCGTTTCTTTTTGTGTACCTTAAAATGATTCATAAGAGGGTGCCGAAATGGGAATTTTTCGTAGACAAGATAAATAAATTCATGGGTGCCGAGATGGGAAGGTGCCGAGATGGGAATAAACCAATTTATCAATAGTACCAATCGACATTCTGTAGTATTAAAAAAACTTATCGGGATGTTGTCGCACGTCGTTGTACATTTTGCAAAAGTATCCTTTCAGACGTCTTTGATCTGTTAGTGGGCGTACCCAGTACTTATGGCGGCAGCGTTGCTTACGTTTTCTATTTCTTAATTTGAAAACCAAAGCCCACACGTTTCTGGCCAGAAATCCATGGTGGTTCTGAAATAAACTTTAGCAAAATGCCAGCCGCACTGCATGGTTGTGTATGGTTTTGCGTTTTCAGCTATTCCTAAATCGCTCGCATTTAATCGCAGTGCATGCTTAGCCTTACTCCACACTTTCACAGCAAGTTACTGAACGAAAATCTAGTAACACTCTCGTGTCTAGAACCACGTGAATTTGGATGGATTGACTTCACCTATTTTTACTCTACCTCTGCTGGGCAAACCCTTTCTCCAAATACTTACTCTCGCATTCATTTCACTTCTCCCCGCTATATTTTTTAATCTTCGCAACTCTAGCCATGATGCTGTTATTAAGGAGGAAAAGAACCCCCTACCCACACAGATAATTAATTAATAACTGACAAAAATATAAAAAAAACAATTATTACCAATAGCCTTAGTATAATGTCTAGCACCAAGCAGCAACTCTGGAGCCCTGTACCAGAATGTGACCACCACTGGATCCAAGTCAGCTAAAGGCTTCAAAGGAGCATTGAACAGTCTTGCAAAACCCATGTCAGCTATCTTGACCCTGCCTCTCTCCGGTCCTTCACCCATCACTAGAATGTTTGCTGGTTTCTGCAAATTATCAAGAAGATTATTAAAATTTGTTGGTTTTAATATCTAAATCTAGTAAACTGTAATAAACCTTGCAGTAATAAATGAAGTAATAAAAATTAACTATATGGCAAACATGGCTACAGATCATAGAGGAATGAAGAGACAGGTTTTGAAGGAATCAATGTTGCCATACAAAATCAAATCTTGGATTGTTATATTACAGGCGAATCTCTGTCACCGCAGGCATATTTTTATAACATAATGCTCAGAATTGAAAGTTAGATTGTTACATTACAGGGTATTGCTCCAATTTTAAATTATATTCTAGAATTCTACTTTAAATATTTTACATAGAATTCTGAAATACTTAGAAAATATAGAAAAAACTTACCAAATCTCTATGCAAAACCCAATTTGAATGCAAGTAATGTATCCCATCCAAAATCTGATAGAGGAGACTCTTCACCATGCCTTTAGGCACCATTACAGACTTCTTGTTAGCTTTAGCAGCTCTATGAAACTTAATGATGTGCCATAGATCATGTTCTGCGTAGTCAAAGAGCAGCCAGACTTTACGGTCAGTGTGTGAGAGGAAAACACGAATGAGGTTTATTACGTTGGGATGTTTTAACTCCCGGAGTAACTGAAACAGAAAAGTTTATTTGTTAAAACTTTGACTGTGCTAAATTTTTCCCACATTATTGGTTTTGGTTTTCCCATATTTTTAAGTATCTATTAATTTCAGCACTAATATGGTTTGTGCAACATGTGGTGTGCTTAAAGAAATTTATTTCTCAATAAGTAATTAAGGAGATTTCACTTGTTTGAAATCATTTTAACATAAATGTAGACTTGCAAAAACTTTGACATTTATCTATGCACTACAAATCATTTAAATTTCATTACATACAATAGGCAACTATTAAAACAAAACAAAGTTTTTAGTCCTAATAACATGCAAAACTGTTGCTCGGCTGCAAATTTCTATGGTGGCAGTGCTTTGAAAGATCCAGCTAAACTGCTAGTTGTTTTTGACATAACCCTCAATAAATAAATTACTGAGCTGACATAAACTACCAACATTTAAGCGAGCTTTTTTTCGAAACATTTAGGGGGACTAAAACTTACTGCTATTTCCCTGCAAGCCGACATAGACAGTCCAGTCCCTTCGATTTGCTTCAAGGCATAATCTTTAGTGTCTGAACCATCTTTTCTCCTAGCCTTGTATACGTGACCGTAAGTACCACGGCCGACTTTACAACCCTCAAAATCAAACAGATCCTCAACTTTGGAACGTTCGTTTTGAGTTTTCACTTTAAAATCATAATCCATCATGACCGGAGCCATGGTTTTGTTTTGAAAATTGTCACCCATTTTTATTTTAAAACACTATCTTCAGATGAATGAGTAGGACAAGTATTTGGTCGATTATTGCATTTTTTTATTACAATTGCATAAATTTCACAAGAACTTTGCTGATGTTTGAGAATATCTGATTTCGATTTTCGTCTTTCAACTTTTTGTTTTTTTCCTGATTTTTTCGCAGATTTATCCGCCTCACTCCAGTACTCTTGTAATCTTTCTTGTACCAGACAAATGTCATGTCATGTCATTTGTGTGACGTCTGTCATTTTCAAATTGGTTCAGCCGGAACAGACTTATAACAATGGTTGGACTATTGTTTTTCGTAGTTTTTTTGAAACATAGGTTTATTGTAAATATTGTTATATAAATTATAACTAACAAGATTTGCTACAGTTTGGAATACTCTCACTAATTTCTGTTATTTCTGTTAAAATTGAAATAACGTTCTAGAAAGTTTTGTCTATGTACGGTAATCTCCTACGTTTTCTTGTATCGCACAAATGGATGAAATGATAGCGAATTAACGTTTTGTCTCTGTAGGGTTATTTCCTTTGGTTCAAGTGTCGTGTCGCACATAAATGTCGCACAAACCACTTAGGTAACAATAATGATGCCAAGTAATAGGTAATGAATTCCCAAATATTTCGGAGAAGGAGAATAAGAGATGTATGTACCAGAATATGATAACTAATAAGAAATACTAATATATTAATTTAAAAGAAAGTTGAAAACTCAACGTATATCAAAATACAACGAATTGTTCAGGAGTTATGAGGGAACATATTACATTCACACTGTATAGCCTGTTAAAATCATAACCCTCTTGGCATATTTGGCGTCCCTCCTCAGTAGTAGGGTAAAAATAAATAAAATGAATGTAGGCCTATTAGCGTTCGTAGCCTGGCTACGTTCCGGGGACCTCTTCGGAGAATCCGAAGGTTTTGTCTGTGCAATTATGGATGAAGTTATGATGACGAATAACTACCGAAGATTTATTGTGAAGGACGGCATGGTTGACATATTTCGGGCATGCCACTGTCCAGAGGCAAATCAATCTGTCACCTTATCTCCGGATGTTCTCGTCTGGCTAACGAAGAGTACTTGCATAAACACAACCTTGTAGCCAGGATTATCCATGAGCAACTTGCTCTAAAATACAGCCTCGTGGAATCGGAAGTGCGGTACTATAGCTATGTGCCCGACCCAGTTCTTCAAAATGGCAGTAAGTATCATATTGTACTGGGATCAATCCATCATCACATTCATCACTGACAGGACTATTGTTAGTGGTGGATCGACACTCAATGATTGTTGACATAACGGTCCCGTATGATGAGAACCTTGTGAAAGCCGAGAAAGATAAGCAAATCAAGTATTTTGACTTGGCTCGTGAGGTTGTCGACATGTGGGATGTGGACTCAACGATCATTTTGCCGATAATAGTATCAGTCCCTGGCTTAATTGCCAATAGCCTCGATCAATATCTCAGGAGGCTCTCGTTAGGCAGTTGGATCAAGGGCTTGATTCAGGAAGCGATACTCCTTGACACGGCTCTTATTGTTACGAGGTTTTTCTCTCTGGATCTGGGCTACAATTTTTATATATTAAAAGTTTCTACACTGTTTTTTTAAGGGATATGAAAATTAAATTAATTTGTACTCTCTGTAAATAAAGGGAATAAAATATTACATCCTTTAAAGTTATGCTGACGATATTCTAGATTTTCCAGTTCAATGAGAGCAGCCAGAAAAACATGCACGGCACTTCAGTAATCCAACATCAACGATTACATGGATCATGGAAGATGGGGTACGCCTCTAATGCAACCCGTTTTGATACTGTCTGAAGCTCTACTGGACTGCCAGTCAGGGAACTCAGATAGATAAGGCCAATTTAAAAATTAAATAGGCAAAAATATTCATATCATACTCATTATACTCATCCATCCTCTTCCTGCCCTTATCCCATGTTATTTGGGGTTGGCGCAACACGTACTTTTCTTCCATTCTCCCCTGTCAATCGTCACGTTATCATTCCTTTTGACATTCCTCACACAACCAATCCATTTTTTCTTAGGTCTTCCATCTCTCTCCATGCATCAACTCTATATTCTTCACTCTTTTAGTCGCATGCGATTCGTCCCTCCTCATCACATGCCTACACCAAGACTATCGATTCCATTTCAACTTTTTTGTAACTGGCGCAACTTTTAACTTCCTCTAAAATACTCATTCCTTACTTAATGCATTCTTGTCACATCGCACATCCACCTCAACATTCTCATCTCCGCTACATGCAGTCTTTTTCAATCCATCTTCTTCACAGCCTAGCATTCCGATCCATACAATACGACCGGTTTATACCGGTCGTATTGTATGGATCGGAATGCTAGGCTGGCTGGCTGTTGAAATATACAAGTCCGTGATTATTCACGGACTTGTATATTTTCCCTTTTAACTTGAGGGGCATCCGTAGGTCGCTTTATACATCCTGAGTTTATCCAATACAATACGTCCCGATCCCCTTGGACAAGCGATCCGAGGTACCAAAAATCGGAGCAGATCAGTATGGGCGTTCCGGCAAGGGCTATAGGCACAGTACTGGAGAGACCACCGAAATCACAAAACAAGTATCCCCTTTTGGTTCTACTTAACTTCAGGCCAACATTCTCCAGTCTTTGCCACCACACACCAGGAAGAGGTAAGGGCTTATATTATAATATACTGGCAAACATATATCAGACTGCAAGAAGAAAATCTAGTGGGGAACAAAACTACAGGATACAGATAGCTACAGTTTTCTCAACTGCCTGCTTGATCTATTTAAACACAAACCTATATTCTATGCATGAAATTGTTTGTAGACTGATGATAGCTGTCGAGGCTGAATAAAATGGTGAAATTCAGTAAATTTCCAATATGCCTTAGGAACGATGAATATGAGAATCATACAGATTTATGGATAGGTCCAGCAATTCTTTCCCTAGCTCTATCAGTAGGTAGACGCCAGCACAACAAACAAATTTTCCGAATCAACCATGAACCTAATCCTATAACGATAAAGTTGAAAATCTATTAAAGGAATTTGACAGAGTGTAGTGGCCTAATGTTCTAGCGTGTGTACAATTTGGCTAGTTTTGGTGAAGCGGATATTACCAAGTTAAACGTTGGCAGCACTGAAAATTTTAACTGAATGTATTTTGTTCGGACACGGTAGTCGCCTAGTCGGCTCGTCGGCTGTTGGCAACATTGGCAATGCGCTACAGTGAGCTGCCAAATTTCTGTCTGCTGTAGTGCTGTCAGCAGTTCAAGTTCCCCTGTTCGTGAAATAAAATGTGTGTTTTGTGTTTTCAATAAAAAATATCGAGATTGTTCTGCTAGAACAGTAAAAATAAAAGTGAAAGTGTATTCTTAACCTGGGGGAGCGTGTCATTTTGTTTTAATATAAATAATTTGATTAAACGGTTCAGCTATGGAGCCCTGCGTAACTGAGGATGAAAACAACTACTCCGATGTTATCGAAAATTTAATGAACATGTTCGGCAAAGTCATGAGTAAAGACGTGATTTCTGCCGTTGTCGAGAGTTGCGAGGGTGATTGTAAGTAGAAAATACCAGTCAAGTAGTTTAAAGTTGGAGTGAAATGCAACTGTGTGAGACTTCCGATAGCTTGCGTCTCGCAGTTAGTTAGCGAGCCACTTGGAACGCAGTTTCGATGTTATCGGTCAATAAATGGTACCTATATTGTATGTAGCTAGGTTGGTAGTTACAGGATGCTTATATGTGGAACAAGGATGACAGATGTTGATGCACTTTTCATAAAATCTATATTCATAGGGTGGAAAGTGGAAAGAGTTCAGTTCATCTCTGTGGACCCTGTCGGCCGGACATTCGTCGCGATGGTGGTAGATATCAAATTGATTAATTATGTCCAATTCTTAAGTAACATGATAAAATTACTATTCTTGTGTTTATACTGATAACAGTATCATGTGTTATTTATTATCAAAAACAAAGAACATGTGTTTAAAAAAAAATTAAGTATTCGCTTTCATCATTATCAACCATACATTAATTAAAAAGAGTTATTTTATGATGTTATTGTTTTTAAAGAGTTATTTTATCATGTTATTGATTATCCATTACGCAACACATATTGTGTAGCCCAGGCAGGGTACGGGTGTGGGATCTGTTCAAGGGCAGTGGTCCCCCACACCTTTCCCTCCTCTCTGCCTGGGGCTCGCATCGATCAATAGCTATTTATAAACTGGACTGCATCAATACTTGTACATAAAAGATGAGTCTAAAGGGGTTGCTTTGTTTGACTTGAAGGGGGCCTTATGAAGTGTACTCAATGGTTCCCTACGTACTTAAATAACAAAGAAGCTTATTCAACGTGAAGTTATAAAGAGTATTGAATTCTTACTCTATTATTACTAACAAGTTAAAATTTGAAAAGTATTGTGGTCTTTTATTATCTGTTCTGCCTGTCTTTTCTGTTATTACGTAATATATTTGGGATCTAAAAGCGGTGCGAAATTAAGAACCTTGCGATGGTTTTAAGAAGTAAAAAATGTTTTTCACTTTACTAGAAATTTCTTTGTTTTTAACATTACTTTACACTAAGATAGATTTTGTTTTCAAATTAATAGTGTGTTTTTGGCCAATTGCTAAATATTGCTTGCATTTGCAAATTAAAAAGAAAATTTTTATGAAGTAGAGATCGGAAATGTTCAGACATTTGTATCCTTTCATTGCGCCATATTTTAGAACAATCCTGTAACAACCTCTTCCTTATAAAACTCTGTATAAGTTAAGCTACCAACATTAATAAGCGTGTTCAAGATCATTGAACAAAGGACTGAATTCACGCCATGGGATATAGCTAAATAGTTGATTTTAGAATACGAAACTTTGTTTAGAAGAATCTCATCCTTGTTCTACATATAATAGTAATCTTGTAAGACAAGTAAGTACTTACTAGAAAAAACCTTAGAAAGATCTTTTGCAACAAATTATTTTAGAGTATGTGCACACTGCGAGCCTTCATTAGCAAGCCTTAGCAAACAAAGAAGCATTTAGACAAAGCCATTATAAACCTATTTATATATAATATAACTAGAAAACCGCTCCTGTTTTTCACGGTGCCACCTATACAGGGTGGAAACTTACAGTGGGGCATAAGGGGAACTATCTTAACCGTTGCAGCTACATGAGAATGGTTTTAGGAGACTATACATAATATTTTGTGAATTACCACCATTCACAGAAAAAAAATGTATGGGATAAGTTTTTTGCAATTTCTGACTTTTTTAGTACCTACTCCAAACTGGGTTGGTCCAATTGAAGTTTTTCTTACAGGATCAATTACTTAACATCAATAAAAAAATGTGTAAAATGGCCTTTTTCTTGCTAATTGTAATTTTTTTGAAAATCTGTGAATTAGGATCAAAATTTCATGAAAAATTATAGATATTCTCTTACAATAATTTTCGTGTAGCTACAACAGTTAGGGTAGTTCCCCTCAATACCCTGCTGAAAGTTTCCAACCTGTATAATCCAAAAATATACTATCTTTCAAGCAAATAATGAAGAAAGAAAATTATGGGACTATGCCCACTGTACCGTTTCGTCACTGACCAACACAGTCGCGTACCATGCACGGAGCGTCAACATTTGTCGGCGAGAATATTTTGCTGGTGCCGATGATGAACTTGAACTTATGAACTTCTTATCATTTATTTTAGATCTAATAAAACTTCTAAAAGCTATTTGGAGGCACTGCTTTCTGAAACACCATGACGGAGAATTGAGTGAGGCAAAGAAAACATAGTGCTCACAAGCTGCTGTGTCCATATTGCATGAATGCTCACAGTGTACACAATGCTTATGTACCTTTAGATCTTAACAATAACTAATTAATAGCTTACAAAACTTAACTAACAGTGTAAACAACAACATGCTCATACTCAATTAAAATAAATTAATGTTACATTTAATACTAACATGCAACATCAAAATAGGTACTATAATAACATACAATAATTACATAAATACAATAATTTCAATGAATGATATTCCTTTCCACAAAACCATTTCCTTTTATAACAATAAAATAAGTTATTTGAAATAGGTAATCTTAATTCAATTATATGGACAAATACCCTATGACGTTATGTTTAAATAGAAAATAGATATATGACACAAATGATGTATTGTATTAGGGAAATTCCCTAACGACAATCTGCAATAATTCTGGGGAATCCCCACACTGATAGTCTGCCGTAAACTGCGTTGTGCTAACCTAACCATACAAACTGCGTTCTAATTGCTTTTGGTATGGCAGTTCAATCAGTCAGTCAATTTTTTTGTGACCTTACTTTGCTAATCCTAATTATAGCCTACACTATTTAAATATTTCATCAGTTTTGAATATTGTACATACAGATTTACTTGAATTAAATAAACGAATTGAGTAAATGGGAAGGCAAAGATAAAATATATTATTATAAAAAGTCTAGAATGTAAACAAAACTGGTTAAAAAAAATAGATGATGTGCTTGCAACCTCTGATGTAACAATCAGCCCGTAACAATAAATATGAAAACCTATAAAAGTGTGCCTTGTAAACTTTTTGCCAATTTTTCCATATTGTTTCTAATTGTAAATACATGCTGCTTGATCCAATCTTTTCTATTTGCTCTTTTATTTATCAACATTTGTATGTATAATGATCATAATTACTCCCTCTAGATATAGATAGAATACTCTTTATTGTACACCATTTTCTGAAAGGATTATGTAATTTTACATTATTAAACTAATTGTTTTATTCTTAGTGAACCTATCTGTGGATGCAATAATGAATATGACAAACGATGGTAATATCATAGAAGAGGAGCAGCCATCTGCAGCAATTCAAAATATGGTATCCACTCAAACTACACAACTTCCATCAACCAACCAACCAATTAAGCTTTCCATAGACAGTCCACCTTTCCAACCATCAACAACATGCCCACCTTTTCAACCTTACACATCCAGCCAACCCATTCAATCAACAACGACATATGCTGCTTTTGCTGCTCAACCACCACAGAGCACTGGTGCTATTCCAAAAATAATCCAAAAACCAATCCAACACTCGGCAGGATTCTGGACAGATCAGGTCAAAGAAATCATAACTGACCATAATCAAGGACACAGAACTTTGATTCTCATGCGGGGCGTGCCTGGTAGCGGAAAGTCTTATTTGGCCCGACAATTAGTAGACATGATGATTGGTGCTAGTCCCAATAATTATAAGACCCATATTTTGACAACAGATGACTATTTCATGGTCAGAGGTCAATACCAGCACGAAAAGTATAAACTGTCAGAGGCGCATTCTTGGAATCAGAACAGAGCTAGAAGTGCTTGCATAGCGGGATTAAGTCCCATTATTATTGACAACACCAACATTGAGGAGTGGGAAATGGTACCTTACTTAACAGAAGGAGTCAGGAATGGTTACATTATACAAGTGGTGGAACCAAAAACACCATGGGCTAAAAAAGCCAATCAGCTAGCAAAAAAAAATGTGCACAATGTGCCTATAACTAAAATTAGAAGAATGCTGGAAAATTTCCGTGATGGTGTAACTGGTGATGTTCTAAGGCATACATATAAGTTGGCATATCCTGTTGATATGGTTCCACCAGTAATGCGGACAGTTCCTCCAATCGTTAAAGAAGACCCACCTCCAAAACGTGATGTTACCCTTGTTAAAGAACAAACTACTTCTATTACTTCACAATCTATTGCTAACAGTCAGTTTTTTCGGTCGTCGACATCAACAGTGAACCTTAACACACATCAAGTATCTACTATCCCTAATCCAGGACAGCAAAATGATAATAGCAACGCGCCCCAAAAAGCAGGCACCGAGGAAGAGAAGAAAGAGTTTTTTCTAATCGACCAGAATGATGATTTCACAGAAGAAGAACAAGTAAAACTCAAACTTTTTATAGAAGCTCAGAAAAAACTTGAGGAAATTGAGAAAGTTGAGAAAGAATGGGATAATGGTGACAATTGGGATATTGACGATCAAGGTTCAGTAAAAGGGGCTGCCTCAAATGTAGCTGCGAAAATGCCTACTAGTGCTACTATTACCACTTCTTTGCCTGATGCAAGACCTCAAAGGAAGACTAATTTGTCGCCCCCTGTAACTCCGTCACAAAAAGTCACAGGATCTTTGATGAAAAACGTAAATGAATGTGAAGATTGGAGCAAAATATCAATGTTTATGCCGTCATGGGGAGATTCATCCGAACCGTCGGCTTCTGTTGCTAACCAAGAGGTTCCCATTGAAACAATATCTAACAGCACATGTTTCGAAATTGGAGATACAAATGTTAGCGGTAAATACAAAGTAATTACAGCCACACCACGTAACATTAACCAGTTTCATATACCATTTAACCGTGAAAAGATCCCTCAGAAAAGAATGCTTGACAAAAGCAGCATGACTAATGAAGTGGTCATCACGACCGCTTATAGGTGTCCAAACGAAGAAAAACATTTCATTGCTTTTAGAAAGCTATTCAAGAATATCGCACGTTCTGATTTACGGGATATTTTCGATAAATGTTGCGGCGATGTCAATTGGAGTGTGGAAATTGTGCTTGATGGAATGAATAACAATCAATTTAAAACAATTGATTCGGAAGATCTATCGGATCAAGAAGAAGAAAGCATGGAGCAGTGTGCTTGTTTGGCTAACTACAATATTATACCTGATGTAGCTGCACCAGATGTAGAAACTGCACCAATAGAAGATAAAGCGTCAGTAGCGGCTAACGGTTCCCAATCGCAGAATCAAAAGAAGAAACGTGACATCACAATGTCCGAAGAAAGTATTCAAATGAAACGCCAAATTGAGCAGAATGTGGTCATCGCAGATAATCATTATTCGAAACATTGCCTCAAGATAAGGAAGATACGCCGTGGAGAGCCAGATCTAATGGAGAACAACTTTGAGGAACTTGGAGGTACGGGGTTGTCGCCCGATGCTGCACCATTTGAATCTAACAATATTAGCAACAACTTAGATTTTAGTGACGACGATGATGGTTCTGTTAGCGATATCGACGATGACGTTATTGTTACTGTTAATTTGGGGAGCGCTTTCATAACAGAGTTAGATGAAAGGTTTGGCAGACAAGATATGCAATACCCTAACTACATTGTGCCTAAGGTTAGCATCCCAATGTCTATGTTGAACGAAATCAATGCTTTATGGATGGAATCATTGACGTTTCAGCTCGACGAACATGCCAAACAAACTGCAGAAATGTTGCAGCAAGACGAAGATTTTGCCAGGTGAGAAAAATACTAAATACTTTCAGCTTTTCCTTTTTGAAATTGAATCTTAACAAACATATCCTAAAAACATACTTTTGTCTTATTCAATATCTCTTTGCTTTGTCTTCATTGTTTTCTTCTGATTTAGACAAATCGCGGCCAAGGAGGCTGAATTATCTCTCGCCGGTAAAGAACCAGAAGTCCCCGACTTCAAGGAGATAATGGATATGGATATGGCTCTCGCCGTATACCAGAAAGATGTGGCGGAATGGCGCAATAACATGCCAACTGACTTGGCGGCTAAGATGACCCGTGACAAGTTGTACAACTTGTTCCCTGATGTCGACAAGGACACCCTGACCGAGTTGCTGATGGCTCATGACAATAATTTCAATGCTACGGTTGAGGTAATTATTACGTTTTCTGATGTGGATATTTATATTACCAACACCTGGAATTAGTAACATTAGGTGTGTTGCTTGGGAGTTTATTCCGCCACTTCTTCTTCAGTTAAATCACTAGGAAGTGGTGAAAGGCGACAGTTTAAAGAAACCTGATATATGTCATTTTCGACGTTTAAAAATGCGGATTCTCAGCCACATGAATATACGTGTTCTATTTTTTATTTTTTGCTAAATATGCAAACATTGTATTACAAGATATTTTGATTTGTTGTTGGTTGACCACCCCGGCCACACAGTTGAGTCCCTCCCATGGTATCATTGACCATAGTTGGAAATCTACCACTTATCAATTGGATATACCCCAATCTCATATACCACAAAGAATTAAATCATCATTTTTTCTGCTTTTTGGTGAATGAATAGGTCCTGCTGATGTCTACTGGCCGCAATGATGTACTGGAACAAGAAAATGGCGTCAACAAGTTCGTATTATCGGAGGAAATGAAACTCAAAGACAAGATAATGGAGGAGCAGAAGAAGGTACAGTCCTTGCAATGCACAAGCGTGTCACGTGACTGTTATGTCTGTCGTGAAATGTAGCAACTATAAGAGTTGACCTCAGATTTATTTATGAACAGTCGAATTATTTAATTAACTGTTGATTATTAAAAGAAACAATATTATCTTAAACCTACTGAGTCATAGCAATGCTTCATACATAATTATAAGTAGTGTTGAGTCATCATGACAGCAACATACTTTAATCATCTACTGTATTTTCATAATAGAAATATGTTGGCATTTAGGTCCTTATCGTCATCGAAATGCGGTTCATTTTCTATTACAACTGTTTTTCTTGACATTACAATAGTTTTGTTATTCTAAAGTTAACTCAATTAACTTTGTTATAAGGGCAAAATTCGCAATTTGCGGTAGTAATCTCTCCTTGAAAATAAAAGCCTGTTGGTATATTTTGCAGGAGCTCTCCGAGACAGAATGGCCGTTGCTGTCTAAGGGTGAAAAAGTGAACATGGCCACCGTGCATGCTTACCGTGAAGAAGCTGACAATCATCTTGCTCGTCGTAATCTGTAAGTAGAAACTATAAGCTGATGAAAATAATGTGTGCGACGTCATCATCATCATTCTCTTGTCCATATCCCAATTTATTTGAGGTCGGTGCAACATATCTTCTTTCATACTTCTGTTACTTGTCATCTCTGTAGTCGCCCACTGTCTAAAACAAAGACCAGTAAAAAAAAACACGAAAAATACACTTGATAAAAACACACAAAAAAAAAGAAATACACTTAATACACATTAAAAAAAAATACAAAAAAATGTGTGTTGTTGTGTGCTATTCATTTCCAAGTGTATAAATACACTTGGAAATGAATAGATTTTTTTTTTCTTCGTCTCTTTGGTCTTGCGCGATGATGCTTGCGATGTCTTCAAAATAATATCCTTCCGGCCGTATTTGGATCACGGCGGCCAATCTCAACATATTATAGTGCACATTTGTGTGCACAAACACAAGTGTTGCACTCTTTATTCTTTACTCTTATAATCCAATGGGACGGCAGTTACCAACGTCTTAACGTGCTTTCCAAACAAAAGGAACAATTCTTTACTATGCGTCCATTGCACTTAATCGCAATGGATCAAGAAAATTGGAAAGAGGAAAGGGAGGTGTTTGGCCTCCAGTGGGACGCTATAGGCTAATAATAATATTGAAAAACTGCATTGCTATCATCATTTTATCAAGCCAAAATACGTTCACTGCTGAGCATAGGCCTTTCTAAAAACATGTTATCGAGAGTCCATTCATGATAACATTATTGTTGGCTAATCTAATCGGTATTCACAAAGTTGGAAAAGACAAAACTGATATAATTTTTGATTGCAAAACGATCTGGTTCTAAATTTAGTTATACATATCTACATATAACTTAAAATAAAATGCAGAAGTCACCTTTCAAAATCCCGGCAATACGGCCATTCATATGCTCGCGTATTTGCTACCTAATCACTCATAATTCTAGGAAACAACACGGATGGAGCCACTGTATCTAGATAACTAACAAGTGCTCCGTTTGTATTATTAGTTTATTTTATTTTTCTAATTAATCTAAGTTATTTTTCATGCGCTAGCAGAACATTGTAAATTTTTTGTGACTTTGTGTAGTGTCTGGGTCACCAAGATACAGGCTGTGCCTAATTTTGACCCGCTGTTAAACCTGTCAATATTCGGTTGTGTATGCTAATAAATGAATTTGAATATTACAGGAACTACCAAAAGGCGCAAGACTACATCCGACGTGGTATGACTCAAGTTGCCAACTATTACTCTGAGATTGCTAACTTCCATAAGCAGAAGTATGAGTATGCCAATGGGTTGGCTGTGGCTTCTCTGATGCAAGTACGTGTAAAGCAGGAGCAAGCGTTTTATTTGTTTTTTATAGTAGACTGTCGGCCGCGCTTCTTTTTTCGAATATTTTTTTGTCTAAGTTTATCTCAAAAAGAACTGAACCAAACATTTAATCTGCTTTTTCAGATACACCTTTGTTATGTAAGTTCGCCGTTTTATGCATAATTCAAACAAAGCAACCCCTTTAACGTACTATCGCGCACACTGACGACGGTCCACCACTTTTCACCCTTATGCACTGAGTAATAAAGTTGAAAAGTGGCTGACCGTCAGTGAGCGCGGTAGCACCCCAAAGTACTACAAATGTATGTGAAATCTGGGAGATGTGTATAGGGCTCGTAAATTATTATAACTACTAAATGTCCAATTTCCATAACCGTGTAATTTCCAGACCGTGTTAATTAGCTTGCAGACCAAAGCCATGCATGTCGGCAACTTTCGTACGTGTACCCCTAGGTTACTATGATGTCATAAAGCAGGAGTAATTCCAGTGTGGGAAAGAGACAGAGCTATACAGGTCGTCTAGCGCGATCTCTTTCACACACTGGAATTACTGCTTCTTTATGACGTCATGGTAGGCTACCAGTTGACATGCTGCCAACATTCCGGCCTTGGTCTGTAGGCTCTTTTATTCTAGAATTAAATAAGTTACTTCATCAGTACCTTGTGTGGTCTTTTGATGTAACTTTTTTAGGAATCTGACAAAAATTTGCTTAAAAAGATCTTGCCTAATTTTAATATTTAATTTTCCAGTACCATGCTACCAACAATCCTGATTGCACTACCATCGATCTTCACTACCTACGCGTGAAGGAAGCAAAGGAATCATTGGACGTGTTTATAGACACTCATATCTCGAAGCTTCGCGATGCCGGGGTCCGTCGCAATCAGATGCTGTTCTTCATCACCGGACGCGGCAGCCATAGCCAGGGACGTGCGCGTATAAAACCGGCCACCATTGATCGCCTGAAGCAGCGCGGTCTTGGGTATGTACTCAGTGGCGGTACTTCATACATGCGCACAAGCTTGGCTTGCCATTGTTACCTACTCATCATCATCTGCCTCGTCCTTTCCTATATGTTAGGGTCGGCTTCCAGTCTTAGCAGATGCAGCAAAATAGCAGTATTTTACAGGGAGCTACTGCCAATCTGAGCTCCACAACCCAGTTAGTATTGGGTAATACGATACCCGTTGATAAGACTGGTTGTCAGACTTTCACTCCACTGCTTAACGTGCTTTCGGAGACACGGAGGGAACTCGGTATGTAATGCGTGGTCACCCTTCCACGGACCAACCTCGGAAGCACGGCTTAACCTAAACAACGACGCGAGCGGCTGTTATTATCTTCTTGTCCTTGTTGTGATCTGATGTCGCTTCTCCAGTGGGCTTGCCCTTACCATAATTTTGAGCTTCAGTCACTCCACTGCGTAGTTAAATCAAGTTTTGAATGATTTATAATGCGGTTTTCCTGTATTAAAAGTGGTTAAATGAATTAACAATTAATTTTCCTTATTTCGATTAAAATTAAGTTTATTTGTATTTGCCAAAACAATCGTATATTTGCAATACTAATTAGCATAGTTAAGTACCAGCACTGTACTAAATCTAAATCGCAACGTCATTTATGTTTCGTTACTAATTTTATCAGCTTTAATGGTTCTTGAGTACAAATCAGATTAGTCAGATTAGCGTGATTATTTTTAATTCATCGATATTGGCACGCTTAATAAAACTAACTAAGTAATAACTTACAAATATTATTGTAGGACTGAGAGTAATCATCAAAAAGTATTGAAATCCTTCGCTCTCATTCCATATGACTTACGATGACTAGTCACACCGTTTCCGAAGCGCTTTATATGTGACTTAAGCTGTTATTGACGCATTTGATTTATCATAACACCTATTTATAATTATTTTACTTACATTGTTTGCCTGCTTACTACAGCTTTTCTCTCATTTTTCAGGTATTCGCTAAAGAACCCAGGCCTGCTTGCTGCTAAAGTGAACGTCGACACCAAGTTGACGTACCAAGTGTCGGTTCCCTAGGGAACAAGCAACCAAGACAACGACAGGTTTTTCTATAAAAGACCGTGTCGCGTCTTGCTTGTATTCGATGGCGCTTTTACCATGTGTCGTGGCAAGGAATTACCTGTTTTTTATCCCGTTTTAGCCACCTACGGTCCATTAGTCTACTGCTTCCGTGCCTGCACTGATTTCAGGTTTGCGTTCGAAATTACATACTGGCCAAAGTCGGACGATTTAACTCTCCTCAAGATTCTGGCCCGTGCAACTTTTGTTTACGATCCCCCACATTTTTATTTTGAATATAACAAGACGGGTATTTATCGCTACCAACAATTTATGTACTACCCATTGCTTGCTTCTCCTCCCGTCGTAACTCCGTTGCCAATAGCCTGGCCATGCTAAATATGTCTTTGTGTGATTCTGTAGGAATCTTTTTGGCGTTCAACTTTGAACGCCTTTTTTAAATCAGTAGTGTTATTCGTAATTTGTAGAATCGCTGTCTATGATATTCAACAAGAATTGATGTTTTAGTAATTGGTAATATAATAACGATACGTATGAGATCCTAAACCGGAATCCATAATACTTATAGTTTTCACAAGATTTTGATAAAATTTCAAAACAGTAGGCATGCACTTCTGCCAGTAGTCCACGACCCATTGTATCACATTACCTAGAATAAGTTGTAAGTGTTTGCTCAAAAAGTACATTTTAGTTTATATTTTATAAGTATTACAAAAACAAATAATTTACAAAAAATAAACAATACGTAACCAGGAGTATATTTTAAGGTTCAACTGCCAATGTATACAATTCGACCAATTTTGACGACTTTTCCAGTTGAAAAGTAGCTTTTGCACGAAGTATTAACGTAAAACTAATCGAAAACCCTTATCCAATCGGCTTGTAGTCAGCTGTAATCGGCTGCACATCATTGTGTGTGGCAATCACATATTAGAACTTGGTGCTATATCGCTTTTATATATCGCTGACGTACGTTGAAAACAATATTATTGTTTGACCACACAAGTTCGATATATCGTCCATATTGTTGGTTTGTGATACTGATAACTAAATAATCTGTCACTCGTTCTCATGGACTGGCTAAAGCTTATGGGATGTTGCATTACGAAAATATCACATGATATGTCGAACCTGTGATTGCTAGCTTAAAAAAAAAACCATTATATGTATTCTTAGTTACTGATTTTTTATCTGTGATCGTTACTTAAAGGACGTAACTTTAAAAAAAAAGAAATCTCGCAATCACGAATTATGATTTCAATCAAAAACATTTGGTTTTGGTAAAGGAGATGGTCCAAAAAAAAACCAGAATCGATAGGGACAAACTGGGACAACTGGGTGGGGACGGATTTTAGATTATAAGTACATTAGCAGATATTGAAAACAATTGAAATATTTTTTTTTTAATTGATTGGAATAATAATCAGAGACCAAATGGTTGACAGTAATCCTATCATTATTATCGCACACTCTTGTTAGTCAAGATTTTATTAAATACTTTTTCAGCCTCTAGCTCATAAACCCCATCGATTTCGGCATTGCCCATTCGGTGGGGTAAATTGTGCATTATAATGAAACCCATTTAGTCCCAATCGAGTCTGGGTTTTTGGTCCATGTATTATGGACCATATCCTTTACTTTTTTATAGTTTCTGTTGGTATGAACCGTCCAACCTCTAAGCTACCTTCTCTAATTCCCTCCCTAAAGTAAAATCAATTTATATCCCTATAATTGAAGATTCTATCTTTAATATAACTATTCTTTCAGTAATATAATATTTCTCTGCCTGTACATATTTGTGCGGCAATCACTATCTTCTAACGATAAGTCGTATAATCTTAGTAATATTAGTTGCATATATGATATTATTTTTCTTGTATTTTTCTACTCTTGTGGACCACTTTCCAAACTCCATTCATATCGTACCTCATTAAGTATTTTCACGTACAAACTTTATTTAAGACAGAGTACATTATTGTTAAGATAGTTTAATTGCACCTAAAGCGGTCAACGAGTTTATGGTACCATCTAACTTTTTTTATTAAATTCACAAGATATATTATCGCCATCACTGAAAATTAACATGAACTTTTCGTCTGTAGGACTCTTTACATTAAATGAATAGTTTCTAAACTGAATATACAATGGATACTGTCGATTTTTCATATTTAACCTAATGTGATTAGCTCAAGGGCGATTGCATCTGGGAAAACTTAAAAAGCGATTGTGCCAAATGAGCACCAGATAATAATAATTAATTAAACGAAGAGCTAATCAAGAATTTTTAGATTGTGATGATGGCTTTATTAATAAAGTATCACAAGGCTGAAAGTTAGTATATCTCACTTTTTCAAAAAAATGTGGACTAAAAGTCTATTTTGTCGAAATTATTGTAATTGGGCTTTTTGGCCGAGTCCGCTTTTAAAATTCATACAGCCTTATTTTAATGTATCGGACTAAACAGGTGTGTTTTTGAGGGTTTATTGACAGTTATAAAAACGTCAAAATACTACTATTTTGGCCGTTGGCAATGCCATTCTTTAGATCGAACAAACCTATTTATTTAGTAAAACATATTGCATATTTTCGTGTCTATGGTTAATAACTTATTACTATTATATTCCATATCGTAGGGCTGCGGCCATTTTTTTAAATGTTGTCTTTAAACTTCATATATGAATGTTAGGATAAAAAGTAGGATTTTAGAAGTAATTCAGGATTTTTTAGTATTAGTGATCGCTCGGACTTATTCGTGTTCATACGGCGCAGATCGAAATATAAATTGGTCTTTCTGGATGTTTTTTGCTGTACGAGTTTTTTTCGCGTGGCGATTCCGCGACTAGGTTTCATGCGAATAAGTCAGGATTATCAACAAAAAATAGTAGATTTGTAGGTTAACTTTTAGATAGGTGATGCACTTGGCAGTCCGGCTGCTATTTGTGCTGTTTCTAGTATCTGTGTACTACATCCTTAGAGAAGGCAAAAGGTGTGGGATTCGTTTGATTGACTGTCGAGTGCTTCATTTGTCACAGTAGTATTTTTGGATTCCCACCTCTTGTCGTTTTTGACACTTTAGATGTTTGTACTTCTCTTTACTATAATATGAATGTGTAGGTACCCTTAAGGTGAATTAGATATAGATATAAGACAACTGCATTGCGTTCGGTTCGTATCCTATCTGATACGAGAAAGTGCAGTGGTCCTATTATTTTAGGAATTCGAACAAATAATGCGTTAAAAAGTGAATGAATGTTGCCATCTTGGACCACCACTCAAGTAACTTGCGTATTCGGTCGGTATTTTTCAAACCGTATTTTGTCGGATTCGTTCTGAATGCAGTGCGCAAAAGTACTTTTAGTTACTAGGATATTATGTATATGTAGGGATTCGAGTAATCCTGGGTTTAATGATTAAATACTAGGTTAAAATAAGTTGTATTAAGATTTTTTGCACACGTGCTGGTTTTAATTAATTGTTTCATTCGCAGCTGGTCTCGTGAAAGAAGAAGAGAAAGTGTTTTCTGTTCTAGTAATGCCAAAGACAGAATGACTTTTTTTATAGTAGTTTAGTTTCGTTTGAAATACAATTAAAGCGTAGTCGTAGATCAGCATTTAAGGTAAAGTCTTATGCACTAATATATGTACATAGTAGATATGTACATTCTTATGTACTACATACATATATTTGTGATAGGAATCAAAGGGGTTGGTGCTTCGGAATCGTGTGATAAATATCACGTAGAATGATAAAAAAATGGGTGATGGTTGCATACAAATGCAAGTTTTATGAGACTTGAAAATTGTAACGACATTCAAAATGTCAGCTTTAATGCTTAACTTTAAAATGTGCCATTAAACTGTGGTCGTTCGAGTACATTGCTGTTGCCATAGATTAAATATTTAGATTCAAATCAATTTCTGGAAAAGACAAAAAAACTGGGTCAAGTATACAAATAAATGAAATTGAAGTTTCTGTTTGTAATATCAAACAGCTTTTTACTGAATGCATATGAGAATAAATATGGCACTAATATCAAAAACATGTTTTTTTTTTAATTTTGCCTGTCTGTCTGTTTGTTTCTGCCAATCTCCGAAACGACTGAACCGACTGATGTTGTAAGGTCTAACATAGGCTACTTTTATTTCAGAAAAATAATTAAGTTTCCGTGCAAAAAATTAAAACCCTTGAAATTGTTAACAAAATCCGATTCAAACGGCTAATCTCCGAAACTGCTAGTTTAAAATACAAAATACCTTTAGATGCAGGTTTTATTCTGATACATAAACATACTATTAGAAAATTGCACGCACAATGTAGTTTTAATGATTAAAACTTAGCTATAAAAATAATGGCAATGTACTCTTGACGATATTTTGATTTTCGCCAACGCTACTTGAAAAATAACTTTAATCGTAAATCAATGAGATTTAAAATCGATTTGACAATTTTGAATTGATGCTTAAAATGCGCCTAATATTAGGGTACTAATTATTGTAAAGTTTTAACTTTTTTGCTTTCTAATTTTGCATCAAAATTTAAGATAAACTAGGTATTCACGTTATTGGCGTGGTATCTATTTGGTGATAGGATTTTACAGGGTCGTGTTTTCTTATTTGTGAGAAGACAATAAGACCCTATTGGAAGTTTTATACTGGAATAGAAAATAGTGGTTCCGAAAGCGAAATATAAATATTAAATATGATTTGCAAAACCATTTCGTTACTAGATTTTTAAAAGACTAGATCTCAAAGACAACGCGGATTCACTAGTTTTTAAATTTTAAAGATATTGTTATTTGGTTATGGTCTTTCCTATTGACTTTTATTATTTTGTTTTTATATTGTACGAAAAGTAAAATATTGACGAGTTATTTTTGTTAGACGTTTTAGTTTTTGATGCCGTTTATATTATGAACAATATCTATGTAATCTGTGTTAGATTGTAAGCCACTCTTTATGTATCTTGATGTGAAATGTTGTCAATTAAAAGACAAATAAGTTAGTATGTGTCGAATTTGTGTTTTATTTTTGTTGCTATAGTTATCATAATATGTCCACATAGATCCGCCCCATGAAGGCCGAAAGGCTGTATCTACTTCATCGATTCGAACCCCCACAACCTCCACCTGTTCACGACTGGTGAAGGCTATGGGGTGGAATCGTTCCACCCCACCGTCGTTGACTAGTTGTAAATAAGGGTCAGACTAAGTCTTTTTTTCGAATGAATGATGACTTTCCTTTTAGGGCGTACCTACGGTAATACTAGTACGAGAAACGCGGGCGCGGGCGGCGGGTTTTTGAAGAATATTTTGACAGCGGGCCCTAGCGTATGCCCTTTTGGTCTTAGCGTTAGATGATAATATCATCTAACTCTACGGCCTGGAAAATATTATTTTACAGGCCCCATCGTTCAGTATTTAGACTGCATCACGGCATGTATTCCTGTAGGACTTCCTGCCAAGAGGCACACAGTCAAGTAGAAAAATATAAAAAAAAACACCCGTCCTACGTCTCCCAACCGCTTTGGTAAAATAGCCGTGGTGTAATGTTACGTCACACCATATTACTAAGAAGTCTTTATCTACTTCAGTCTAGATCTAAGAGCATGACAATGTAGGCCGAAAAAAGAATAAGAATAACTTTTAAGCTACGAGGCCGTTGCGTAAGTGCAAGTCATTAGTCTTTTCTATCTGCCTCAATAGATAGGTATTAACTTTTTGGTTACAATTTTAGAACCTTGGATGTAAATTGGCAACATGTTCAATTCCTTGAACATACATATTATTTAATTTGAGCATGGTTCTAATAATAAAATAAGATGTAGTAAGTATAGAAATTACAGTCGGTCTTATCGAAAGAACTAAGGAGCGACAGTTCTGAGAACTACACGTAAGACTTCTTTACGTCTTTACGTTGTAGTAGTTCGTCTGTGGGAGCACTCTATCGACTTAATTCGTTCGTGAACTTCACGACTATTTATAACTTGCCTACAGTCTACAGTAGCTGAGGAAACAATAACTCAGCGACAAACTGTCCTTTAGAATCTAGAGGAATTTATTTTAGTCGTTCATCGTCTAGCTAGAGTCTGGAAGCCGATAATTATTGCACCGGTCTGTTTCTTTTCCACTAAGATTTCCTCTAGGGAAGTAGGTAAGCGTTTGACATTCTCTCTCGTCTCTCATCTCTAGCCTTGATCTGGAACTACTCCCTGGCCGGAAATCAGCAGGTAGCTATGTAACTAAGAGGTAGATATATTAGAGTTAGGTATGTATGATGTACCTAGGTATTGTGAATTTATGATCCAAGGCAAAATAATTATACTACCTACCTACCTACCTACCTACTTAATTAAACGATTTAATAAAAACGCAGCCATTTTTTAAGTTCGTTCTAAGTAAATCAGACGAAATGCATTAAAGCAAGTGCACTTGTTGATATTTTATATACCAGTTGCAAAATATATAACCGTGTACGTCGTGACATTTAATACGAGTAGGTACGACATGTTTTAGGGTTCCTCAACCTACCTACTATTTGTATTATATCAATGAAATTCGAAAGGAGGTGTTCCGTGCACTGTCAAGCAATGGTGTAGTAAAATTAACTTGCTAATTTTAAAGTTATATACAAAATTTTAGTATTGCCTACATAATACTTAGTAAATCACAAATATCTAATAATGCGTGGTAGCTAGGTAATTCACAGAATTCATAATACCTAGTATCTAAGAAATACAAGCTATTATGATCAATTTTTTGATGTTAATGAAATCAATTTTGTAGGTAGGGTAGGTACACCTACTTGCTTGCGTAAATTTTCACTTCAACTGCAGAACCCTCACTCTTCGTGGTCGGACACGCACTGGGTCGATTTTTTTCACGATTTATGGTCAATGACCTAAGGGGAGTTTGCTGGAGGCCTTCTAAATGTAGCTCCTTTTTTGCACAGATTTGGATAATGTCAGCAGTTATGTTTCGTATGATCCAGGATTATGAGGTTTCTGGAGTCTTTGGTTATCGTGAGACGGTTTCCGTTCGACGGTGAAATGCAGTCTTGAGAACGTACCTATACGAAATAGGTCTTCAGGTACCGGTAGCTATATTACCTAAGTTCGTAGGACAGTAAACAAAAAACAAGTTATGATTCCCATACGCAGCACGTAGGTACCTAATACAAATTCTTTTATCTTTACGAAAAGACATTTTATGTCAATAACCTAAGTACTTAGGTACTTATCAAGAGCTCGCTGATGACAGTTACCGCCTGGGCCACTCCATTTCAGTTCCCCCACTGATTTGCCATCTAGATAAAATCACTGATCTAGCCTGATGTAGCTTATAAGCTTAATTAAAAATATGATAGCTGTAGCATGAGGTAGACCTACGTTGATACGCACTGCTTAGCTATAACTAAGTGCCTAAGTAAACAAATCGGTAAGTGTTCCAATAGGTAAATAAACCTATTTACTTCAAGTGTTGACGTCACGTGTCCGGTAGTTTGCAGTCCGGCCTTCGTGATTAATTTTAATAACAGTACCGAAAGGGTATCGGCAGTAGGAACTCAAAGTGATCCGGTTTGCCTCGCTGTGGATTCTTTCGCCGAGACAAATATCAACTTCGTCAAATCTGTGGCGACGAACACAGTCCTTGATTGGGCGGTATTTGCGTAGGTAGAGTTGGCTGATTTTTACTAGGTAAAAATGATGCATAGGATAATAGCATATTATGTTCCCACTGCTGGGATTAGTACAGGCCTACTCTCTACGAGAGGGAATGGGCTGTGGTCCACTACGCGGGCCCAGTGCTGGTTGGTAGATGTCACATGTCTTCAAATTGGTTCTAAGACCTGCCGGTTTCCTCACGATGTTTTCCTTCACCTTTTTGAGAGAAGTGGTGATAAAATAAATTACACAAAGTAGGTACTTAATGCGCCTGATTACAGGGTTCGACCCACTACTACTCTTAAACTCCCGTCACCATGATAGTGATGTTGAATTGAATGATGAGTTACGTGCAATTGGAACCTGTATCCATCAGTGGACTGCTGTTGGCTGTTGATGATGATGAAAGAAAATGATAATGATGGATGGATTCGAAACATGTGAAGGATCTTAGGTGGAACCATCAGACATTGTCTGTTTGATGTCCATAGAGCTTTTGTTTCTGACACATAGGTGGGGAGGTACTATAATTTAATTAGGTAGGTACTTTTGGTGTCAGCCATATACATAGTGATCCATTGAGATGAAATAGGTACATTCAGATTTTGTCAAATTTTTTCAACTTAGACCGGCTCCACACGTTGGCCCCAACGTTGGTCCCAACGTCACTCGTCCAACGCGTGGACCTAGAAAATAACATAGCGAGAATGTCATCCTCAACCTCAAAATCGCCACACGTATGAGCAAATGAAAAAGATAACGAATTTTTTAAGTTTACCAGGCACTCTCCAATAATATGGAGCAATTTCGATTTCTGTATCAGACATTTTCACGTTACCACGGTTTAATAGCCAATGTATGGACGCTCTGATCAACTTTGGTACGAGCTTTGGCGGCAAACGTGTGGCGCCGGTAACGCTTGACTCGGTCGTTAGACTTTTTAGTTTAAAGTATAAAAAATTGGGCTTCAGCTCAGCGCCTCGCCTCGGGCCAAGCTCACGAACCGCGGTGCGGTGCGTGGTTAACTCGCTTACGACTCTCCGTACCCGAGCTTACGTCTCTTCGTCCAACCCACACTACTGTTGCCACACGTGCAACAGTAGTTTCAAATTAGTTAGTTAGTTTGTAATTCACAGAGCAACTTCCAGTCGTGATGCACGCGTGTTTAGGTAATTGAATTTGTAGGTTAGTTTGTAGACATATAAGTATCAAACTACTAACTAGCGCCATACATTTTCTAGTTTGTAGGGTTCAAACTGATCTGGTGCCAGCCAGAACAACCAGCGGTCGGCGAGCCGTAAGTCGAGTTGACGTTTTGGAGCTGCTGATCCACTTGCTTACGTTAGGTTGACGCCTGTTTGACGGCGAGGCGAAAGGCGATACGGTGCCGATCCCTTTCGGAGTTGTTATGTGTGCTGTGACCTTTAAAACGGTCCAATAAGAAACAATTTTCGAGCAAAGATGTTGAAAACAATTTCCAAGATAGGGGATTATTTATAGGGACAAAATATTTGTTTTACTACTTACCACATTATGAGAAAAAGAAATCTTTGCGAGTGTGTACTTCAACTCTTTGTGGGAAAGTCTCAAAAAAATCTTCTCAAATTGACGTCTCAATAGAATAACGAATTTCTTTCTTTCGATGGTTTTCAATGCGAAAATAGTACTGAACAAAACAAAAATATTATTGGATAATCATTATTGTGTCGATGTAGTGAGGTAGTGAATTACATGCTAATCAAAACCACTACTATGGGAATCAAAACCAGAGGGAGTTAGGGTATCAAAAAATGTGGAAAAGGTAGATATGTCTACTTAAAAGGTTATGGAGGGCTATGGGAAAAGTAACATAACATAGTCGAAGCCCGAAGTGTTGGGCAAAGGTGTACTTAATAGTGCACCCACATTTTCCCAGTTATGATTTTTTAAAGCCCCATGGGCACAAATCCAGACTCCGTGGCTGCTACTGAAAAATTTCAGATGGAAAAACCCAATAACACTTTGCCCTGCAGCTGACGCACTTGCGAACACTAGACCAGCGAGGCAGTAGATGGGAATAGTATGAATTAGATCTTCAGCATTTCAGTAATATTACAGAAAATCCGGACTGACTGGTGTCGTCACTAGTAGAGTATCAATCAATACTGGGTTTTCACATCTACCTACACGTTGAGACATACAGTCCATATTTAGTTGAATACATGATTAAGGAAATAAGATCCGAACATGTCCTTGATATGACGACATGATTGTGTTTCGCCAATTTCAATTTACACGAATTTATTGTCGCTTAAAGTTCCGGTATCTATAGAGAGAATTAATATTTGTTACCTACCGATGAATATTAGGTATTCCAGATTGAAAATGTGTGACTAAATCATTGTTGATGTTTATCCATGTTTCTAGTTTCAGGTGGTTTTTCTAACGGTTAGAAAAGTATCTGTCTGTTGGGTTAGAATCTAACCAGATGTGTTGCTGGTTGCTGGGGAGTTTCTTTGGCCACTTCTTCTTTTCAACTAAAACACAAGGTGGTGTCGAATGGTGGGCGTTTTGGGGGACTATCTCTTGTAAACTTTGATGTTCTAAAAGTGCGTGTTATCTGCCTATTTTGAATAAATGACTTGGATTTTTTTAGATTGTGTTGATTTTTTACCTAAACGAAAATGATAAGGGTTTAAAAATGGCTATGGGGACTATGTTGTACCTCATGTACGGATTGTGTCCTCCGGGGTGGTTTTAGTGAGGTAAAAATCCCACATTTCCTAATATTATCCCCAAATACCGGACGTCTTTTGAAGGATTCCTCACGAATCCAAAATAAAAGGTAAGTAACCTGAATAACACACGTCTATTTTTCCAAATTGAGAAGTTGAAAATGCGCACCTCAATGCGGCATTATATCTTTAGGCAGGCCAACATAACAGGCAGCCTAAATCTTCAGGGCTTTAGATATTACTTGTGTATGAACAACGATTGAATGATTCCTGAATTCCTTTAGCAAGTCTAGATCAAATGATCAGTCAATCAAGGTTTTGCTCTGGACTTCGAACACGCCTAATGGAAAGCCATGGAAGAGGTCTATGATGGAACGAGAGAGATTTATGACGGCACGGTTGGCGCAGTGGCTGAGCGATTGATAGCTGTGCTTCGTGTTGCGGGTTCGATTCCCGCACGGAACAAATATTTGTATGGCCTACAGATAGTTGTTCCGGGTCTGGCTGTTTGTGTATGTGAGTTTAAATGTTTGTAAACACACCCACGATACAGGAGTAATTCGTAGTGTGCGGCAATGTTTTTTTTTTAAAAAACAGCGTGCCCAGATGATGCCTGTTCACTCTTGCTTTGAAGGTAGACGAAGAAGAAGGGAGAAATGTGGGACGGAGCAGACAGTTCCACACTTTGGCTGTGAGCATAATCAACGTGGAGGATCAGGGGACATGGGATCAGGTCGTGGAGCTCCTGCGCACACTCTCCGAAGTACAGTCTGTAGAAGACCGACAGGCAGGCAACATTACGCCGATAATGAATAAGTGAACCATGCACGAGGACCTCAGCTCTTAGTCAGTGCCCCAAAGTCTGACAACAAAATGGCTAGGCAGATGATGATGAACCACAAACGAGTCTTAGGTATAGGTACTTTGCGCTAAAATATTTTATCTTACCTTTAATTGGGCCTTCAACCATATTTCAGGAATAAATGTTCCTTCTTTTCAATACAGTCACATCAATTCAAATAACAAGGAAACGTATTAAGCTTCAAACAACAACACTTGCCAAAACCGAGGACACTATTTTCTACGAATACATTACACCAAGTACTCGAAACTGACCTTTAGGTATGCATATCGGAAAATAGATCAACCAATACTAGTTGCGATACATCATAGGCGAGGACGAATTAGCTTCCACGAGTACTCAAGGCTGTTACCGCGCTGTGCTTCTGTAAGCAAGGAACAAATGAAATCGAAAGGCTATCTCTGACTCACAGGCGTAGGCTACTTACTGGACTGCAAGTACGCCGGATCGCCTTGACAATGAAAGTGAATTGGACAATGTAGACGGCGATCTATTCGTATAAAAACCGGAGCACCTCCTGTCAAAATTATTCAGTTGCCAGCATTAACAGAATAAACATGTACGCCAAGGTACTACAGGGATTTATTTATTACCTTTACTGCAAAATCGATAAAAACTGTGTTGACTAAGAAACAGTGAAATCATTTGCTTTAATTTAAAGATAACATTTAATATTGAAAGCTCTTGCAAATGCACTTTTTGCTCATTTAATTACTAGGAAATTTTCTTTGAACCAGGAAGTCAATTATTATCTACTAGTTGTGCAGTAAGTTCTGAGTATTAATCTTATGTCCGTGTATCATTCCAGGTTATCATCGCTCTTTGCGCCGTGGGAGTGGTCCGTGCTAGCGGTCTCTATGAAGCCGCTTCCCTGGGCTACAGCGCGCACGCCATCGCCGCCCCCGCCGTAGTGACTAAAACCATAACCCCCGCAGTCTCCTCCGTGTCTTCTTACTCCACCCACACCGCGCACGGCGGCCAATACGCCGCGTACGCCGCCCCTGCCGCCTACGCCGCTCCTGTTGCCTACGCCGCTGGCCCCGTCGTCGCTAAGTCATACGCCGCACCCGCCGTTGCCGCGTACGCTGCGCCCGTCGCCACCTACGCCGCTGCCCCCGCTGCCGTCGTCACCAAGACCATCTCCCCCGCTGTGAGCTCCATCTCCTCCTACTCTACCCACACCGCTCACGGCTCTCCCGTCGCCACCTACGCCGCTGGCCCCGTTGTGGCTAAGGCCGCCTACGGCTACGCCGCTCCCGCTTCCTACGCCGCGTATGCCGCTCCCGCCTTGGCTACGTACTCCGCCCCCGCTGTTGTGACCAAGACCATCACTCCTGCCGTCTCCTCCGTGTCTTCCTACTCTTCCCAGACCTCTCACGGTTCCGCGTACGCTCCCGCTGCATACGCCGCGTACTCCGCCCCCGCTGTGGCCGCGTACTCCGCTCCCCTGGTCGCCAAGACCTACGCCGCTGCCCCCGTCCTCAAGTCCGTGGCGTACTCCGCTGGCCCCGCCATTGCGTACAGCGGTCACGGCGCTAACTACGGTTGGTAAACTGAATCAAATTGTTTATGTAAATAGACCAATTTAAAATAAACGACTCGCCATAACTTATTTTATTTGTTTTGTTTTTAATCCTTCTAAACAGGTTTATGGGATACACTGTTAATCTTATATGTTTAAGAGCCTTGTATCAACTTCAGGTAAATTAATATCTAACGAGTCCGATACTACAGAGTGACTAAGTTTCTTTGTTAGTGCCTTTCCCTGATTGGTATCCGCTTCACATAAAGGAACTCGAGCCCCGATTAGTCAGCACGATCAGTCCCTTTATCCTTTCACCTTCATCTATAGTTAACATGGGAAACTACTTTAATGAGCAATATTATCATATGCATATACCTAGCAACTAGCTATAGGAAGTACCTACGAGTATTTTTGCGTAACAAAATCAAAATGACCCGTGAAAAATGTTAAATATTCAAATTCATTTTGTCTTATTCTGTAACACTGCGCAAAAATATGTGATATTTTATTATAATACTAGTTTTCCGCCCGCGGCTTCGCCCGCGTCGAGTTCGGTTATATCGCGTTTCCAAGAGAACTCTTCAAAAGTCCGGGATAAAAACTATCCTATGTTCTTTCTCAAGGTCTACTCTATCTCTGTACCAAATTTCATTAAAATCAATTCATTGGTTTAGACGTGAAAGTGTAACAGACAGACAGAGTTACTTTCGCATTTATAATATTAAGTAGGGAATAGGGATTTTAAGAAAGCTATTCATGTTATTTTTAACAACAGCTACACAGACCTAACATAAATACAATCATGAACTGACTTCTTGCATAGCCATTTCTTGGCTAAATGAGTCGTACAGTCACGAGCACCAATATGTAAACACATAACAACTTTTAAAAGTTTTAGCTACTATTCTGATTAAAATTTCATGTTGTCACGAACATAGTATACTCATACTCATATTTTTATGAAAAATATCTCTCCAAGTTACAATAGTTATTTCTCGTGAAAATAGCTTTCGAAAGTGTATACATATTGGTGCTCGTGACTGTAGACGCTACTTCGAGGCGCTCTACAGTGGCAACTTTATACGGTAGTTTAAGGTACTGATATTATGGAGTAGTTCATAAAGCACTTTCTGTATTAACATTAATACCACAGAGAAAATTGGACAGGTAATCTGCTTTATCGAAATGACCTACGTTCTCCAGACTAATATTATTTTGCGACACATTATTTTATGTTAATATTCTAAAGATATTAATCACACTGGCAGCTAGTCTAATAACTAAATTATCAAGTCAAAGACAGACGTCTGAATATCTAAACGGTTCAGATTTGCGTAAACTCGCGACCTCTAGAGTTTATAAGATACCTTACATAATATTATACAACAACGAGTGTACTCAGGATCGTACGATGCGAATATTATAATCTTCTTGAATTTTTTTGGAACAATAGAGCATAATATTTGTCTTTCAAGCATATTTATGTAAATACGAAGAATGTAAATGTGTAAAAAATATGGTTCAGTGAACCGAGTCTGCGAAATTAGGTAACTTAAAGTTATACATTTAGTTATGTAAATGTTTTGCAGAATTAAGGTGTCCTCTACATGTATTTGAAAAAACACCTTTAAGGAACATTGAACTATATGGTTTTTTGTATAAACTGGGACTTAGATATTTTTAACCGATTTCTAAAGAAGGAGGAGGTTATGTATTCCAATCCAACCACATCTATTTTTTTTTCATTTATGTTTACCGAAAAAGCCAATGAAACAAACAAAAGTCACCGACTTCCGAAACTAAAGCTCTTTAATGTTTTTTTTTTTGAAGTCGGTTATTTCTTATTTCTTAAAAAAGCATGATGTAGTTCTGCATTTTTATTATGTTGTAAATCATTTAGGGTGATGTGAATCCAAATTTGGAACTTCGAAAAACTTGTGCTCGTTGCGCACCACGCGATACACTTCGAAATTTTTTGATTGATTTTTTTTTTCACTTTTGCTCTAAAACTCAAAAACTATGCATAATTATTTACATATTTTGTATAAAGTTATCTAATCAACAATTATCTTTGCAACAATTTAAGCCCATCCCCAGCTTTATAAAAACCTTATAGAGACTAAGCTAAGGCGCTTCAAAGATGGTCAATTTTTCCCGAAAATTGATTGATGGAGCATTGATTCTGTCTCTGCCATTGATTCAATTTTGTGTGCCTCATTTCTGCGTGACTTGGGAAGTTTCTTTTGGAGCTGGAGAAACTCCTCAGTGATTTCCTCCCCACAAAGGAAACAAATGCTCTCGAGATTCATAGGGCCCGATGTTCTTGAGGTCGTTGAAAATGCTGGATACAGTCAGTGTTCACGATGCTTGCAGAAAGAGATTCATGATGACGCAAGTGGTCGTCGTGGAGGCGATCAAATTACACAATTCCACCCATCGACATCGATAACATATCAAAAATGCAAAGCTACATCATGCTTTGCGATTTTAGCCTTTTTTAGCATCGATTTATACTGGGCTAATAAGCTACTGAACTAATAACCTAATATTTACATTTTGCATGGTCAAGAAGTTACAGACTAGTAACCGAATATTGCAGTGTAATATGTTGAAAAACGATTTGAAATAATTCCATATAATTAATATTAATTTATTAAAAGTCAAATATAAATGTTCAAAATTAAAAGAAAGCTTTCTCAATAATTTGTTATTTTATTCACCTGTTTACGAATTCGAATGACGTACATAGCTCTGTGTTACGTGTATGATATGGAAGCCGCCATTGATGCTCTAACACTACAAACTTAAACACGCAATTACTAAACACCTTAATGCAACGCTCGAAAGGTCATTTTCTCAATGACTAACTTCTATCATTTGCATTGCATAAAGATTCTTCTAGGACTAGATACCAGTTTTACGAAGATGGTATAAAAGTGAATGCATGTGTTCTCGATGTTATTTTGTCATCAAATCTATCGGAAACAACATGTTTCGAGAGGTGATTATTTACTCTAGTTTAAATTATTTTATAATCAGTTTTGTGGTTTCAACGATTAATTAATTTTGTGTGTTTTTTCTGTCCAGTTCGTGATTTTATTGTGTGCTGGGACCATCGTTACGGGTATCGCAGTGCCTACTGGACGAAATAATGCACCAGCTAAGTCTTCAGGAGCTGGTCAACAGCAAGACAATCTCGCGTTGCCTTCCCAGGATTCGTACCAAAACGTAGCGGCCCCTTCAAGCAAATACTTGCCTAATTCAGCGGCGTCATATCAAGTGAATTCTGCGGTCGTGGATACTATTTCTGAAACTAGCCCAGCTAACCAAGTTCAGTTGCAGTATGGATCACCTAAAGCGCAACAGCCAACTGTCACTATCTCATCCTCTGTAGCTTCCGATCCTTCTTCTCCAGAATATAACAATATTCTTGAGAGATACGCACCCACTGTTGAACCAATAAGGCCGTACTTTGCTGCTCCGGTTGCGGCAAAGACTGTTTCGATCGGGTCTCAAGGAGCAGCTAATGCAGGGTCAAGTCAGGGCGCTCAGGGCGATTATGGTTATATTACTAGACCTTTTGTGGTATATACCAATAATGCTGCTCAATCAGGACAGTACTTCACCGTGCCCTCTGCACAGACAGTTGAATCACAAAGAACAGTTCAAGTTCATCCTACATCTTCTCAAGGCAGTCAGTATGGCGCTCCTGCCGCGGCAAAACCCATAAATACCGCCCCAAGACCGTTCTACCAACCTAGTACTGCAATACTTGAATCTCATGGAGAATATACAGTTCAATCGCAATCCGCTCCTTCATACCAAGTGAATCAAGTTCAGGCAGCCAGTCCTCCGCCACCGCAACAGTTTCCCGCTCCAAAGATTACATACAACGTCAATCCTGCAGTAAAACAAGTTTCCGTGCCTGTTCCTGTCTCCCCAAATAAAGTCACCATCGAGGCATACAATTCAGTCTTGACCCACCCTCCACCAGGTCCTAAATATGTTTCAGGACCGATCCCAGTTCCAGTTATCTATCAACAATTAGAAACTAACCATCCTGCTGATCAACAATTTGTTCTGACTAAAACCCTTGTTCCTGCTGGTTCTTCTTATGCTCAGGCTTCCGTTGGGGTTCAACCTATTCCTGTACCGGTTTACACTACTAATGGAGCAAGGCTGCAATACCAACACATTCCTGTAAATGGCGGGCATCAACACGGCTATGCCAAAGCTGTGCTGTTCTCTCCCGCTTCAGAGGTTTCCCGTGTCATCTTTAACGGTTTGGGTGTAACCTATGGATGGTGAAATATATCGATAGTTTAGCGTTAGAGTAGTAATTTATTGTGTCTAATGTTTTGTAAATAAATGCATATTACCTCAGTTATATAAATGCTTGTTTTATTTTGTTGTAATGTTAATGTTGCCAATTATTTCGCAATATCGTTTGGATATCTGTCATGACTTACTTTTGTTGGTTTCCGTGTTCGATTTTACTGCATTTCTTTTGATGTAAAATCGTCCACAAAAATGTATCTAATTAGTAAAAAAAAAATACTTTTAATGCGATGTTTTTCTTAATTGTGTGCAGGTTTACGAAATGTTTAGACATCTTTTGAATGAATTATTTCACAAATTAGTCTACAGGAAGTTTTATTAAAAATACATAAAATTAATTAACGAGCTATTTTATTTCAAGTTTTGTTTCCAGCAAACAAGGCTGTCCTTGTTTGCATTTTAAAAATAAATAAAGTCAAGATCATTCGCTAGTATGTAACTTTACGTTACTAAAATATTTCTTTTCATTGACATATTTAAAAAAAAATTTGGCATATTTTATTGTGAGGCAACATTGTTGACATGTTATATGAAAATCAGTCTTTGAGGTCATCTGTTAGACTCATTAACAATAAATGGTGAAGATCTTACTACAGATACGCATTACCCTCGATTTGTGGCATAATCGGGTAATAGGCGACTTCCTTCTTCCGTCACAATACATGCTTTTTTGCAAGCTTGCTTACGGTAGCAACTATAGAAATTATGGTGAGAAGCTGGTGTTTAGGTTTTTCTCGTATCATGTCCCATCCCTACTGAGTTCCTGTTTGCGAAAGATTTATGTAAGTATGTGAACGATATAAAAGGAAATGATGTTGTCAGTATGTTCTAATGACGAGTCCAATATCCGTTGCTAATCGTATCAACAGAGATAGAAAAAAAGCTAATTATAAAAATTTACGTTAGAATGGGGAAATCTCCCCCTAACGAAAATTTTGCATAATACCAAGCCATTAATAATAGCCGTAGCTCCCATCTCACATGGATACAAGACATCTGAACAATGTGCAAATTTTAATGGTGTTCTCTCAAGATGGAATTTGACAGGTTCTAAAACCAGTCGGTTATGAACTTGTGACCTTGGCAATGAATCAACTATAGCCACTTTGTTGTTTTTATAAAGTTGCAGAATAGTCTGTAAACGGCACTAATATTTCGTTTTCTAAGGAACTATAAATAACTTGGCTTTATTTACGCTTACTGCAATAATGTCCTAGGTTCTTGAAGTTTCAGTTCTATTCAAACGGGACAGCGGTTCCTGTACTATTGTCCATCCTCATGTTGTATTTGATAGTTTAGTCCCATTATAGAAAAAATCAGAGAAGTTGCCATCATCATCGTAATCATTGGCAGCTTGGTTCCACTCACAGCTGAGTAACCCTCCTCCCTTTTGAGTAATTTTTCCCGGGTGTGCGCGAGTCTCAACCAGGTCTTATCGACGATCTTCTGAGTGTCATTCACCCATCTGGCTGATGGTCTGCCAAAACTTCTTCTACCGTCTCTCGGTATTCAGTGAGGGTGTTATCAACTTTTTTTTCTTTTGTTTTTTAGCCTTTTCTGTCTCATTGCTGGGAAAAGGCCTTCCCCTATTCCTTCCATGAGTTATTTTCCCTTGCCTCCTTGAACCAGCCCTCGCCGTACGTGTCCAGATTGGCTTCGATGGCGCCACCCGTCTTCCGGCAGCCATTATGTAGAGGACTTTTGCCCTACGGTCATCGTGCATGTAGCTGACGTGATCCGATCAGACCCATTTTTGCTTGGCAGCCTACTTCCCAACCTACATTATGCCCATTTTGTTACCATTCTACCTAAAGAAAATCTATGATGAACACACTAGGCAATGGCCTAGTTACTTAAAACACTTGTAACAAATATAATAGAATAGATTTATAATTTATTGTCGTTGTAGGTGGGTTACACATAAAGGTGGTAATTGAAAGAAGTATCCGTACAACATTCCCCCTTAAAAAGAATCTCAATGGCATCAGCATTGAATAAGAATTTATTCATTCAAGATATTTATTTAATACGTGTATTTAGGTGTTATAAAAACGGATCAATAAAATGTTTTTAGGACTTGTGTCCCGCTATAGAGTCCCCAGGTATTTAAGGGAAATGGCATATTAGATGAGGAAAATTTATTGGAGGAATTGCGTTTTTTTTTAATTAAGTGAAAGGTTGCGACCTTGCCTTAGGGCTTAGGATGAGCCTAGGCCAATACAAGCCATTGACAACAACCTTTCATAGGATTGACAAGAGGCTTTTCGGTGGCCCATGTCAATAAAATACCGGCATTCTCGATTTTTCCACATCTCTTGTGATTTCTACAGACCGATAAATACCAATGTAATTGGTGATTTAAATAAGTAGTCATATATACAACAATGAAATTTCCTTCTTTCCAAAAATGAAAAATTCTCAGGAACAAAATGAGTCGGAACCAGACATCTAACTTGAATAACTTGATGCAATATTTTCGAGGACTCGCTAATCAAATGTGACTTGTAAATCATACTTACACTTCGCCAATTGGCTGCCGGAATAAATATAGCTTCAGGCGATACCGGACGAGATTCAATGCTAATACCAGTTACAGAGACTCATATAAAAGCGAGAGCAAGTGCTCCAAAAATTATTACAATCAGTAACCTCCTACAAAACAAACATGTACACCAAGGTACTGCAGTGATTTAATTTATTGGATTATTTATTAAATTCTTTAGTGCTTCAATTTGAAGTATATCTGACTTCATAGTTCTGATTTTTTTCTAAGTGTTTAATTAATGATTCTCAAGGACTAATTCATGTCATGTCCTAATTGTGATATACTAGGCATCGATTGTTAAGCTACTTAATCAGGAAGTGATAAGATCTCTTGATTAAATTGTTTACTTTTTGTGTTTCAGGTCGTAGTATTCCTGTGCGCGGCGAGCCTCGCCTCCGCCGGCCACCTCCTGCAGGCCGCTGGCCCTGTGGCGTACAATACGCCCGTCGCCTACAGCTCGGCGCCCGCAGTCTCCTCCGTGTCATACTCCTCTCACACCTCGCACGGTCCCGTTGCCACCTACGCCGCCGGTCCCGTCGTAGCCAAGACCTACGCCGCTCCCGCCTACGCCACCTACGCTGCCGGTCCCGCCTACGCCAGCTACGACGCTGGTCCCGTCGTAGCCAAGTCCTACGCTCCCTCAGTGTCCTACCAGTCCATCTCTGCTCCCGTAGCGTACACTAAGACCTACGCCGCCGCCCCTGCCGTCGCGACCTACTCTTCCCCCGTGTACGCCAAGTCCATTGCCCCCGCTGTGTCCTACTCTTCAATCTCTACCCACTCCTCTCCTCTGAGTTACGCCGCGGCCGCTCCCGTCGTTACCAAGACCTACGCTGCTCCCGCTTACACTGCCTACTCTTCCCCCATCGTGGCTAAGGCCGTCGCTCCCGCCGTGTCATACTCTTCTTACTCGACCCACTCTGCGCCTGTGGCCTACGCCGCGAGCCCCGTCATCGCCAAGTCCTACGCCGCTCCTGCCTACGCCACCTACGCCACTGGTCCAGTCGTAGCCAAGTCCTACGCCGCCCCTGCCTACGCGTACTCCGCTGGTCCCGTGCTCAAGTCCGCTGTGACCTACTCGGCCGCGCCCGCCGTCTCTCACGTCACCTACGCTGGTCTGGGAGCCAACTACGGCTGGTAAACACATGTTTGTTAACTATTTATTGTTTGTAAATAATAATCGACTGTATATAATAATGTTTGTGTAAAACATAAAACGAAATAAACACAAAATAATATTTTTGCATTTTTTTTTCTAACATGTTATCATGATACTTGTACCGTATATAACTTTGGATAGTTCATTTATAATAATTTAGCCCTAAACGCCTACGTCTTGGTAAAACGCTTGCTGAGGCTGAAACATGCTGTAAAGCATTATTATCATTTTTAGGGTTCCGTAGTCAACAAGGAACCCTAATTATACCAGCTAAACGGTTATGTTTGGGTGCGTGAAAAAAATCACGGTGATAGTATATAATAACGAAATTAAAAGGAAAACTATCACAGCTAAGTGGGCTTTACAAGTTTACGCGTAATAGTCTGCCAACTTATAAAATGTACTTGGATTACATATTTTCCCAAACATAATGTATCGGAGCAGAGGTTTTTCAACTGCAAATGTAAGTTTGTTTTTCATTATTAGAATAAAAATCATCGTTAGGAGGCAAATCGGTCCGCATATTTTGATTGACAACTACAGAACCCTACATTGTGCGTGGCCCAACACGCATTTGGCCGGTTTTAGTTTTATGAGTTGAAATATGACAGGGAAAAACTATATAAATATTTAATTTTTACTAGCTTTTAAGTTTTGTATTTCCCCAATATTTAATTTACTATTATTAAAATCAAAGAAAACAATGCGAGGATTACTTTTATGGAAATCGAGCCCGTGACTTTCATCACATTTCTGTTACCTTCATTCATTTGTGTTTCTGTTGGTTGTTGATTCTGTTTAACCGTGAAATTCCATAGAGGAAATCATCATTCAACTCATGATGAGTAGATGTGACGTGTTTGAATATATTCAAATCAGTTGCATTACTATCTAGTTCAATTGCATAACCGCTGTTCATTCCTTTTTTTTTTCGGATAGGAAATCATCAAATGACTCCTCCCGCTCTGGGCGGAGAGGAAGGAAGTGTCAGACTTTTAGCGACTAAAAACCATCCATGTTCCTTCTTTTGCCCTTTGTATTCCAGGGCTGCGGTATCTCTTTCGAACAGTCCCGCAGCCCTGGCAGGCATCGGCCCTTGCGGGCCCTTCCTGTTTGCTGACATCTCTTTGAGGCGCGCGTGGAACACGAACGCGCCGTCGACACGGCCTGTCGTCATAAGACGGACGGACGGCGAGGTAGCCCAGCTATTCACTCCTGCTGTCTTTACGCATAGCTTAACTTTAGTTTTGTTTATTACTTTATTGGAAATCGAGGTTGTTTTTTATTTCTGCTGAGTAAATCAATCTATAGAGTGTAAAAAGATCCTTAATGAAGCCGAATAGAACTAGTTCTCCCCGTCATTGCATTACTTTTTTGGTTCTGAACCATAACTGGGAACCTGCTATAGTTACGGAGATATTGATTAGAATTTTTCAGCTCCCCGAAAAGAACTTGTACTTCACCACGGATATGTTAAGTTTTGCGTGCAAGTAGTAATTTTGTCGATTTATATATATATTTATATAATTAATAGGGGGATTCCCCTATTAATTGAGAAAATGCAGGATTCAAGAGTGAGCTCGTAACATTGAGCACCTAGTTCGAATTTGATAGGTTTTCTTATGGTCTATTAATACAGAAACTGAAACAGTTCATAAAGAAAAACTGAAAAGAATGCAGGATGTCAGAGCGAGCTCGAAAATGTTAACACTACATCGGGTAGGTTAGATTTTCTTTTGACCATTCATAAAGGAGTGATGTAAAGAGTGTCCATGTAGCTTCTTGCCCATTCTTCTCCATACCATACTTCAGTACTTTCAGAAGTTATTATGCCTTGTGACAGTAGTTTTAAGTAATCGGCCTCCGCCTCATATGCATTAGCGAGCGAAGCGAGCTTGAAAATGTTAATAGTAGTAGTAAAAGTTAATAATTTATAAAATTTCCAAAAAATTGCTATATTAAGAAGATTTTGAGCTGGGTCATGACCCCTGTGACCCCCCTCCCCCACTAGGACCGCGCCTGACGGAGATATTGAAGGCTAAAGTTCCAACCATTTCACGTTTTTTTTATTAATTGTTAGTTAATTTATAAAATAAGTTTTAAATATAGATATAGTAAGTTTACTTTTTTCTCCATGGCCCCGTTCTGTTCAATCCATTCATCAGCACAATTTTTTGAGTGCGTTACATTGAGCTTTACTGGGAACCGTGATTTTCGTCATCAAAAACAAAGTCGCACAAAAATATTTTTTGTGCAGTGTTACATACTTTGATGTACGAATGCTTGGTTGGCGGTTTGGTGACGGGTCCTTTTAAATCCTGTATTCCCCTTTAATGTAGTTAACTATTTTTTTAAGGGTGAATATATTCAGAATAAGAATCAGAATCATTTGTTTTTTAAACATACGAGTAGGTGTACGTTATAGGTGTACGTTAGAGATCTTATAAATAGGTAGATCTTATAAATTTTTCAATTTGAAGTACTAAAAAAACTGTTTATTAATGTGATTTTCAGCGGGTATAAAAATACATCACCCTAGCTGTCCACCGCTGGGTATAAGTCGCCCTTGTTAAAGGCCACCATGATTAACCGCAAACCATGTTCATCCTCTTTTTCTCTACCATCATCTTTCTGCCCTCGTCCCATGTAAATGTTGCCGGCACAATATTTTTTTCTTTTAACAACTGTCACGCTATCATTCAAATAAGGCTTTAGAAGAATGCTGCATATCATCATCATGATTCAGCTTAGCTGAATATAAAGATAATATTAGTAACATATTTATCTCAAGAGAACCCTGTCTTGCTGACACAAGATGCAGGAGCACACTTTTTCAAAATAACTGCTATAGTATGTCTATCAAAGTCTACAACAAAATACCTAAACAAATAAGAAAATTCCCATTTACTTATTTAAAAAAACAGCTAAAAAGAATATGGCTGTTTATCAATGTTTTTACACAATAAGTGATTTTTTAACTTTCAAGCCCTACCTAGCTATGTGTAAAAATACTACATAATATAAATATTTTGATAGGTACTCATTATTAATAATTTTTAGTTGAATTTGTAACTCATAACACTGTTTGTTAACTAAACTTTAATTGTTAACTAATGTTTTAGATATCAATATTTGCATGCTTAATTTTTAGTAAGCGCAATATGTAGAACATATTCATCTTTAACACCTCAATGTACCATATTTCACGCAAATAAAGATTATTCTTATTCTTATTCTAACATTAAGGAACACTAGAATTCCCTAAGTATGACGCAAACCTAGCTGTAGCATTCGGTCATCCCTATCAAAAATTACGTAGTAAAATTGTCATCAGACCCGCACAAGTATCTTAAGGATGCAACTCTGAAAATGACCGCAATGACTGCAACTCTGAAAATGACCGTTCTGCCGCTGCTGCGGCAAATGCCGCAGCAGCGGCAGAACGGTCCAGTCCTACTTCTTCGTCTTCAACCTTTAGACACCCAATGCTGAGTGCAGGTTTCTATCAGGTCTCTCCACTTTTTCCTATCCTACTAATTCATTCTTTTACTAAACTATTGCCCGCGACGAGTGGAAATTTTGATATGCATATGTGAGAAATAAAAGAAGTATAATTATGTGCTATTCCAGACTATAAATCTACCTCTGTGCCTTTCATTCAGATCCGTTCAGCCGTTCTTGCGTTATTGAGTAACAAACATCAATCCGACCAAACTTTCACATATAAATAATGTAAACTTTTACATGTAAGTAATTATGAGTACGGTAGATTGAGATAAAGTAAATAAGACTGGTTAGGTTATTATTAACTTTTATTACAATTCACAAAATTGTAGATATTTTAATTTTTTATTTGGTTATTCATTTCGAATATAAAACCATAGGCTACATTTATATTTGCTAAAACTATACAAACAAGTTATCACCATCCAGCGTATTTGGCTTCCAGACTACCGTATGAGACGGCGGGCGCGGTGGAGTATGTCACAGCTGACTTAAGTACGGGAACAGAGGAGTATGTGGCTATGGCGGGAGCAGCGTAGGACTTGGCGATGACTGGGCTTGCGGCGTACGCGATTGGCTCCGAGTGGGTCGAGTACGAAGAGTAAGACACGGCGGGAGAGATAGCCTTAGCCACAATGGGAGAAGAGTATGTGGTAGTGTAAGCAGGGATCGTGGAGTAGGACACGGCGGGAGCGAGGGACTTGGCGTACACAGGAGTAGAGTAGGCTGCGAAGGCAGGTGCGGCGGCGTAGGTCTTAGCGTACGCTACGGGAGCAGAGATGGACTGGTAGGACACGGAGGGAGCGTAGGACTTAGCTCCCTCAGGAGCAGCGGCGTAGGCGGTATAAGCAGGAGCTGCTTCGTAGGTGGCGACGGGAGCGTGTGATACATGCGAAGAGAATGACTGAGAGCTGTACGCGACGGGCGCAGCGGCCTGCAGGAGCTCACCGGCGGAGGCGAGGCTCGCCGCGTACAGGAAGACTACGACCTGAAACAAACAAATGAATTCATTTAGCACCCTTTTTCTATAAATTTTAACAATGCATTGTTAATTTCAAACACTTTACTTTGAAGCGCCTTGTTTAATATTAATAGACAAAAAACTGTCATAAACATGACATAATTTATCTCAAAATGGTCATAATTGTGCAATACAATAATCAATAACTAGAATGCCATATATATAATTGGCTTGATTATAAATATCAGTGCAGTACCTTGGAGTACATGTTTGTATTGAGCGTGGTGGTGGTGTGTAATATTTGGAGCACTTGCTCTTGTTTTTATACAAGTGTCTGCGGACTGGGGGTTAGCATTGAGTCTCCAGGAGACCTTCCCTATAGCTCCGTAAGGACAGAATCAATCAAGTGAAAGGGTGACTTATACCTCAAAGTTTTTGCAGTTATATGTATCATGGCTGTATCTTATTTTTACGGTACTGTAGGTATGGCACGGTAGATGACACCTGAAAGAGCTTTCAAATTAGGAATTCAGTAGTAGGTACTTCAATGCAATTAAGTGTAGCGTTTTTGCCCATAATTATTTTTGCTCATCATTAGGCACGTATTTATGTGTATTGTTTATCAGTGCCCGTTTCATTAATACCAGGCGACACCTAAATAATTGCCCAAATAAAAGCGTGCTTAGATTTTCAATGTTCTCATGCTGCTTCAATGCTGTTCATTTCAACAGGTTCGTTCCCGTTACACGAGATTTAACACAACATCAGCAGCTCATTGTTAAAATGAAATTAAATTTTTCTGCCATTCATGTTCATGTAGTACTCCTATAGTGCCAGAAATTACTACACCTGTCGCGTACAGCGCGCTTGCCTAATGCTCGGCGTCCGCCGTCTCCTCCGTATCGTTCTCATCAGCGGCACCCATCGCTACATACGCGGCCGCCACACCGTCATACGTCACATAAGCGCCCGCCCGCGTATTCGCCGCTACCACATAATATACCGCCACTTAGCCTGCTGTCGCAGCCTATTCCACCCCGGTGTATACTAAGGCTAGAGCACCCGCAGTGTACGCCAAATCGATCACTCCCGCCGTGTCCTACTTCTCTGTGACCAGGCAGTCTTCTTCCATGATTTATGCTGCATCCGCGCCAGTTATTTCAGCTACTTACTCTGCTCCCGTAGTAGCTAGGCCTATGCTGTGGCTGCACTCGCTTATGCTACCTACTCAGCACCTGCCGTAGGGGCATATTCCGCACCCGTCCAAACCAAAACTTTTGCTACTCCTGCGGTTGCCATACCTATACGCAGCCGCTCACGTACAATCTGCTATGTCATACTCGGCAGCACTCACTGTTTCACACGTTGCTTACATTGGTGTGGGAGCCATCTAAGGTTGATAAATGTTAACACTTAGTGTTGATATTCATTGATAAATCTGTTATCAAAAGTCAAAACAACAATGAGACCAAAAAAACATAAAATCTACATTAATAACATACATAAAATAAACATATATTGACTATTTATGTGGGATTACAACTTCTATAGATATCCATTATTACCAGGAAAATGATAAGAACACTTTCTTAACATGCAGAGAAAATGTGTATTGAAAAAATCGTGAAAATTTTACCTACTGGAATGACTTTGGCGCCCACATTGTTTTTAATGGCAGCATTTTAAAATGCAGTGAGGAAAGACGTAGAAATGAAGGGCATTTCATCCTGCAGTGGGTAGAGAACAAGGGTGTCAATAATGTGGATGCTCGTAAGAAAAAAAAAGTACATTTATTTATTTACAGGCAACTTTGGCCCATACATACACTTTATAGACATCGTAAAAATATAACTAACTAGAAGCTTAAAAAAATCTATTCTATTCTATTCTATGCAAGCGGCGGAACGAGGAACACGAGGAACGCCAGTTCCTGCGGCCAGAAATCCTCTTTTAAGACGAGGTGCGGTGGTTATATGAATTTCATGGTACAGTCAGCATCAAAAGTTGATGACCACATTTAGATTTTCAAAATCGCTGTACACCGTATTATACCTAAATCGCTGAACATGACAAGCGCCAGAAATGAATGATTATCATAAAATAGTATAATAAGTAGGTGACCATCACTTTTCAAAAGTCGCTAAACAAAGTTATAGTAAAAAAAGCTTAACATTCTTCGTCTCTAAAGTCTCTGAACAAATTGACAAAAACAGCATTCCATCGTTTATCTCTTAAGTCCCTGAACAAAATGAAATGTTTTTGGGTTTAATATGTGTGTGTATTTTTTTTCGGTAGGTATATTGTGTAACAATTGATAATTAATACAACATTTATAGATGATAAATAATTGCAACCGCAATGGTCTACATCCAATACAAAGTGATAATTAAGTAGAAATATTCTTTTTACATACAAGGGTAAACAGTTTTTCAAATACCCACAACTATATTTCCCAAAGAATTGAATTAAAACGGAATTTGTGTGAATTTTGAAAATTCGTCTTATTTGTATACAGATTAGGTTCTAATTCAATCTTAACTATAAAAATCATAAACTAAGTTGACGGTATGAATTTGAACAGAATCTGCGTGATTTTTGAAAATGAGTCTTATTGCTTTACGAATAAGGTTACAATTCAATCGAACTAAAAAAATCATTAATTGCGTCGATGGTATAAAATCAAACAGAATCTGCGTGATTTTTGATAGTGAGTCTTATAGCTATACAAATACAATCAATCAATCGTAATACAGAAAGCTTAGATGACGTCGACGGAATAATTTTTAAGCGGAATATGCTAATCTTTATAATCGTGCTTGCGAGCTTATTTTGAAAAATAGGTTTAAAAATGTGCTTGCCGCTTGAACACCCACTTCTAATATATTTCTCATTGATACTATGAAAAAAAAAAAACAAAATTATTTTGGAAAGTTAAATTCGAAGTTTACATCCATTGTTTTTTTTTACATGATTTAGTTTGGATAGGACAAGATTGGATTTATAACTCTGTAGATAGTAACGAGCACTTTTTAGTTTGCAGTTCAGATACTTTTGATAGTAGGTATAAGCTTACACGCTACGTATCCGAAACAAAGTAATGTTCAGTAACTTTTGTTATTTATGATGTTAAGTTATTTTTGGACGTTGCCGTGATTACACTAGATAACCAAAACAAGCATTTTATATTGTTCAATGACTTTTGTAAAACTGAATGTTATGATGTTTTCGGATATTATAACGATCAGCAATTTTTGACAAAATGGGGTTCAGTTGTACCTTTGACGAGTAGTGTTCAGTTAATTTTGACCTTTAATGATGTTCATTCAATACTGGCGCCCTTCTTGTTGAGCGATTTATAGGTGATATAATGTGCAGTGATTTTGAAAATCTGAATGTGGTCATCGACTTTTGATGCTGACTGTACATATCCAATCCATGCATCAATTACGGAGTCTTTACTGTTGTGAACTACATGTCGCATCCACCATGGACAGCGTCTCCTTCATTGATCCACATGTTCTTTGTTTTAATTATCCTTGCAATAATTTTATAATCATCATAAGTAATTAATTAAACACAAACAGTTTTCCATACCAGTTTTAAATTATTAATCTTGCAGGTAGTTGCTTGCAAGATTTAAGAAGACTTACTGAATTAATTACTGTTATTGAATATACCAAATATATTGACGAGTGGTTAGATTGTTATTTATTTAAAATGCTTAAAAATTAAATGGAATCAATTTCGTATGTAACGATGAAAAAAAGTACAAAACTGTAGGTGTTTTAAATTTTTATTTGGTTTTTCATTTCGAATAATTATGAACCTTACGCTATAGTTACATTTTATAAAAACATCAAGTTATCACCAGCCAGCGTATTTGGCGTCCAGACCACCGTATGAGAGTGCGGGCGCGGAGGCGTATGTCACAGCTGACTTCAGTACGGGAACAGAGGAGTACGTGGCTATGGCGGGAGCAGCGTAGGACTTGGCGATAACGGGACTTGCGGCGTACGCGATAGGTTCCGAGTGGGTCGAGTACGAAGAGTAAGACACGGCGGGAGAGATGGTTTTAGCCACAATGGGAGCAGAGTAGGTGGTGGTGTAAGCAGGGGTGGCGTAGGTCTTGGTAACGATGGGAGCAGCCGCGGCGTAATTCAGAGGAGAAGAGTGAGAAGAGATCGAGGAGTAGGAAACAGCAGGAGCGATGGACTTGGCGTACACAGGAGCAGAGTAGGCTGCGATGGCAGGCGCGGCGGCGTAGGTCTTAGCGTACGCTACGGGTGCAGAGATGGACTGGTACGACACTGAGGGAGCGTAGGATTTGGCTTCAACGGGAGCAGTGGCGTAGGCGGTGTAGGCAGGAGCGGAGTAGCTGCTGTAGGCAGGAGCTGCTTCGTAGGAGGCGACGGGAGTGTGTGATACATGCGAAGAGAATGACTGAGAGCTGTACGCGACGGGTGCAGCCGCCTGCAGGAGCTCACCGGCGGAGGCGATGCTCGCCGCGCACAGGAAGACTACGACCTGAAACAAACAAATGAATTCATTTAGCACCTTTTTCCTAAACTTCCACAATGTTTGAGTTGACATTTTGAAACAATTCACTGTGGTGTGCCTTGCTCAATATTAATAGACAAAAACTATGATAAACGAACATATTTTTATCTCATAATGATCGTAATTGTGCAATTGAATAGTCAAAATGACTTTAACGCGGCGTTTTTCGTAATTAATGAATTATATAAATATCAGTGCATTACCTTGGAGTACATGTTTGTATTGAGTGTTTTGGTGGTGTGTAATATTTGGAGTACTTGCTCTTGTTTTTATACAAGTGTCTGCGGACTGGGGGTTAGCATTGAGTCTCCAGGAGACCTTCCCTATAGCTCCGTAAGGACAGAATCAATCAAGTGAAAGGGTGACTTATACCTCAAAGTTTTTGCAGCTAAATGTATCATGGCTATATCCATAGATATAATAAAGAAGGCTATATCTTATTTTTACGGTACTGTAGGTATGGCACGGTAGATGACACCTGAAAGAGCTTTCAAATTAGGAATTCAGTAGTACTTCAATGCAATTAAGTGTAGCGTTTTTGCCCATAATTATTTTTGCTCATCATTAGGCACGTATTTATGTGTATTGTTTATCAGTACCCGTTTCATTAATACCAGGCGACACCTAAATAATTGCCCGAATAAAGGCGTGCTGTTAGATTTTCAATGTTCTCATGCTGCTTCAATGCTGTTCATTTCAACAGGTTCGTTCCCGTTACACGAGATTTAAAACAACATCAGCAGCTCATTGTTAAAATGAAATGAAATTTTTCTGCCATTCATGTTCATGTAGTACTCCTATAGCGCCAGAAATTACTACACCTGTCGCGTACAGCGCGCTTGCCTAATGCTCGGCACTCGCCGTCTCCTCCGTATCGTTCTCATCAGCGGCACCCATCGCTACGTATGTAGCGATGGGTGCCGCTGATGTATGCGGCCCCCACACCGTAAGCGCCCGCCCGCGCATTCGCCGCTACCACATAATATACCGCCACTTAGCCTGCTGTCGCAGCCTATTCCACCCCGGTGTATACTAAGGCTAGAGCACCCGCAGTGTACGCCAAATCGATCACCCCCGCCGTGTCCTACTTCTCTGTGACCAGGCAGTCTTCTTCCATGATTTATGCTGCATCCGCGCCAGTTATTTCAGCTACTTACTCTGCTCCCGTAGTAGCTAGGCCTATGTTGTGGTTGTGCTCGCTTATGCTACCTACTCAGCACCTGCCGTAGGGGCATACTCCGCACCCGTCGAAACCAAAACTTTCAGCAGCCGCTCCCGTACAATCTGCTATGTCATACTCGGCAGCACTCACTGTTTCACACGTTGCTTACATTGGTGTGGGAGTCAACTATCATAGTTGGCTCCCACACCATGGTTGGTAAATGTTAACACTTAGTGTTGATATTCATTGATAAATCTGTTATCAAAAGTCAAAACAACAATGAGACCAAAAAAACATGACTTTCTCTTTATACACATGGTAAGATGTTCCTCAGTTAAAATAAACATATATTGACTATTTATGTGGGATTACAACTTCTATAGATATCCATTATTCCCACGAAAATGATAAGAATACTTTCTTAACATGCAGAGAAAATGTGTATTGAAAAAATCGTGTAAACTTTACTGGAATGACTTTGGCGCCACATTGTTTTTAATGGCAGCATTTTAAAATGCAGTGAGGAAAGATGTAGAAATGAAGGGCATTTCATACTGCAGTGGGTAGAGAACAAGGTTGTCAATAATGTGGATGCTCGTAAGAAAAAAAAAATACATTTGTTTATTTACAGGCGACTTTGGCCCATACATACAGTTTACAGACATCGTAAAAATACAATTTGTATAACTAACTAGAACCTTAAAAAAATCTATTCTATTGTATGCAAGCGGCGGAACGAGGAACACGAGGAACGCCAGTCCCTGCGGCCAGAAGTCCTCTTTTAAGACGAGTTGCGGTGGTTATATGAATTACTTGGTACATATCCAATCCATGCCTCAATTACGGAGTCTTTATTGTTGCATATTTCTTTACGGTGCTGAGACATGGACTTTAAGAGAAAGCGAGAAAAAGAAGATAGACGCTCTAGAAATGTGGTGCTGGAGAAGAATGCTTGGCATAACTTGGACACAGTTCCGAACCAACGTTTCTATCCTCCAAGAACTCCGAATCACACAGCGTCTTTCTTCCATTGTCCAATGTCGGATACTCAGGTTCTTTGGACATACCATACGTCAAGAAGACAAATCTGTGGAGCGACTTGTAGTACAGGGAAAGGTTGAAGGTACAAGAGCGCGTGGCAGGTCACCAATGCGTTGGACCGACCAAGTTAAAACTGCACTCAATGGTCCACTCCACGAATGTGCAAGAAAAGCCACAGTAAGAGAGGAATGGCGACGGATTGTAAAGCTTGCTACCACCCCTGACGTGACGACCACGACCACTCTGCCAAGAGTGTGACGACGAAGAAGAATTGTTGTGAACTACATGTCGCATCAACCATGGACAGCGTCTCGTTCATTGATCCACATGTTCTTTGTTTTAATTATCCTTGCAATAATTTTATAATCAACCGCTTTAAACTATTAATCTTGCAGGTACTCGTAGTTGCCTGCAAGATTTAAGATGACTTACTGAATTAATTACTGTTATTGAATATACTAAATATTTAATAAATCAGACGTAGACGAGTGGTTAGATTGTTATTTATTTAAAATGCTTAAAAATTAAATGGAATCAATTTCATATGTAACGATGAAAAAAAAGTACAAAACTGTAGGTGTTTTAAATTTTTATTTGGTTTTTCATTTCGAATAATGAACCTTACGCTATAGTTACATTTTATAAAAACATATAAACAAGTTATCACCAGCCAGCGTATTTGGCTTCCAGACCACCGTATGAGAGTGCGGGCGCGGAGGCGTATGTCACAGCTGACTTCAGTACGGGAACAGAGGAGTACGTGGCTATGGCGGGAGCAGCGTAGGACTTGGCGATGACGGGGCTTGCGGCGTACGCGATAGGCTCCGAGTGGGTCGAGTACGAAGAGTAAGACACGGCGGGAGAGATGGTTTTAGCCACAATGGGAGCAGAGTAGGTGGTGGTGTAAGCAGGAGCAGCGTAAGTCTTGGCGACGAGAGGAGCAGTTGCGGCGTAAGTCAGAGGAGAAGAGTGGGAGGAGATCGAAGAGTAGGACACAGCAGGAGCGATGGACTTGGCGTACACAGGAGCAGAGTAGGCTGCGACAGCAGGTGCGGCGGCATAGGTCTTAGCGTACGCTACGGGAGCAGAGATGGTCTGATAGGACACGGAGGGAGCGTAGGACTTGGCTACGACTGGAGCAGTGGCGTAGGCGGTGTATGCAGGAGCGGAGTAGCTGCTGTAGGCAGGAGCAGTTTCGTAGGTGGCGACGGGAGCGTGTGATACATGCGAAGAGAAGGACTGAGAGCTGTACGCGACGGGCGCAGCCGCCTGCAGGAGCTCGCCAGCGGAGGCGAGGCTCGCCGCGCACAGGAAGACTACGACCTGAAACAAACAAATGAATGCATTTAGCACCCTTTTTCCTAAATTTCCACAATGTTTGAGTTGACATATTGAAATAATTCACTTTGGTGTGCCTTGCTCAATATTAATAGACAAAAACTATGATAAACGAACATATTTTTATCTCAAAATGATCGTAATTGTGCAACTCAATAGTCAAAATGACTTTAACGCGGCGTCTTTCGTAATAAATGAATTATATATATCAGTGCATTACCTTGGAGTACATGTTTGTATTGAGTGTTTTGGTGGTGTGTAATATTTGGAGCACTTGCTCTCGCTTTTATACAAGTGTCTGCGGACTGGGGGTTAGCATTGAGTCTCCAGGAGACCTTCCCTATAGCTCCGTAAGGACAGAATCAATCAAGTGAAAGGGTGACTTATACCTCAAAGGTTTTGCAGCATGTTATGTAATAATTAATTTTTATCTGACGGTACTGTAGGATAGCACTCGAAAGAGCCTGCAAATTACAAAAATATAACTCATAGATTCGGTTAAAAATTTCTCCAACTCAATTATCGTCAATGTACTATGGCGTTTGTTTACACATCTTAAAAATATTTTATTATGATACTTTTGTAAAAACGTACAAATTAGATCAAAGGGTATTTTGTTATTTGTTAGCCAAAACTATGAGAGCAGCGGTGGGCCAGAGGTAAGGACCCCTACTTACGTACGTTGTACGTGAGTTCGTAGCCAGGCAAGCACTTACTTTTTGTAATTTGTTTTGCCACTAGTGATTTCAAAACGGTGAAGGAAATCGTGAGGAAACCGCCGTGTCAATGCATGCTCTCTTTAGATAGCATGCATGATTCGATAAAGGTATTGGGGTAGGTATTAGGGGGATTATTTCAGACGATTTGGTCACGTCCTAAATCGGGTCTAGCAAAAGAACATTGTAGTTTGGCAGTTCGGAATCCCGAATTTTTATAGACTTTTTTGATATTCATTTTTAGTAACAGTGCATAGTATAGCGTTAAAGATATTATAGGGTTGACGTATGTGCCCTTGTGCCAAAACCACAACAATTAAAAACAACATGTCTTAGAAAAAAAAAGGCAAATGTGACATCTACTAACCCGCACTGGCCCGCGTGTTGGATAACAGACCGCTGGCTTATAGACCTCATCTATATGAAAAGGAGTGTCCTTTCATATAGAAGAGGTCTGTGTGCCAGCGGTGGAATCATAGGCTGATTATGTCTACCCTTCAGCTAAGGACAAAGTTATGGGCGAAAAGTAACAATGGCATAACACATTGCTCTGACGATAAATCATAATAGTGGTTGGTATTTTATGTAAACGCTTTGGTTTTGTATTGTCCTTTTAGCTTATTAATACTTGCGTCTCTTGAATATAAATATCATAAGATGGGTTCTGCCGGAGTATTTTTAATAAGTTTCTGTTAACAAGGCAAAACTAAAGATACGAGTACAATTCAGAAAACGACTGCAACCACAGCGACAAAGTTGACAACAGCGACACGATTGGTTTGAAATATCATAACTGTTCATTTAGACTCAAAGTCAAACTCAAAGAATTTATTTCAATTTGACCATTACGACACTTTTGAACGTCAAAAAAGAAAACGGCGATAGCGGCGATGTCACTGATCGACGTATGCGTTCCAATTTGAGTAGGAGCGTTGGTGGTTGATGGTTTATAGCTATTGCCCTTTAGGAACAATCCAAAATAGGCCGCAAGAACCCATCTTGACATACCTTTATATGTGACTCATTATTGGTCTTATATGAGTACCTACGCAAAGCAAACGTCTATAAAAAATGTCTGTCACATTTAAGATTGGCGTGAACAATATTTTATGTCATTTTTACTTGTTGCCCATCAAGGTTTGGTGTAATCGGTATGGACAGATTGTGGACTGACTACGGCTACCGGACATGCACATACACTTCGGTATATAATCTTCGTGAGTGCGGTGTCCGGAGCTGCGTCAGCAATATGTCCGAACCGGTGTCACTGAACAGGACCGAACTTTAACTAGGAACTTTATGCCTGTTTACCTAGTTCTGGTGAAAACGGGCATTAATCTAATGTTATCACAACGTTTCACTAATAAACGCCACATTGCATACTGCTGGAGCTATATTAATTAAATCAAATCAGTTATATTTTTGTAATTTTAAAACTCTCTCCACTGCCATCCTATATACTAAAAATAACATAATTACATAACATATTGGCTGCAAAACCTTTGAGGTACAAGTCACCCTTTCACTTGATTGATTCTGTCCTTACGGAACTACTGGGAAGGTCTCCTGGAGACTCAATGCTAACCCCCAGTCCGCAGACACTCGTATAAAAGCGAGAGCAAGTGCTCCAAATATTACACACAACCACCACGCTCAATACAAACATGTACTCCAAGGTACTGCACTGATGTTTATAATTAAGTCAATTATCGCGCTGTGATTATTTTGTTGTACAGTTACAACAATTTTGTGTCAAATTATGGCAATTGCAACAGTTTTTTGTCTATTAACATTGAGAAAGCCCCTCCGTAGTAAAGTGTTTGAAGATACGTTTTTAACCATAAATTAAGTTTTGAGATAAATACGGAAAGGGTGGGGTAAGCTTTGCGGATGCACTCCTTAAGAGCTCCATTAAGAACTGGTCCTTGCTTGATTTCAATAGAGAAAAATGCACCTAAAGAAAGTGGGGAGGGTCGGCAGTGTAACATCCAGGCATGCAATAATTTAAGATTGATGGAAAAATTGTGTAAAATTATTATTCATTTTTATTGTTTTAGGTCGTAGTCTTCTTGTGCGCGGCGAGCCTCGCCTCCGCTGGCGAGCTCCTACAGGCCACTGCGCCCGTCGCGTACAGCTCTCAGTCCTTCTCTTCGCATGTATCACACGCTCCCGTCGCCTCCTACGAAGCAGCTCCTACATACAGCAGCTACTCCGCTCCTGCCTACACCGCCTACGCCACTGCTCCCGTTGAAGCCAAGTCCTACGCTCCCTCCGGCTCCTACCAGTCCATCTCTGCTCCCGTTGCGTACACTAAGACTTATGCCGCCGCACCTGCCATCGCAGCCTACTCTGCTCCTGTGTACGCCAAGTCCATCGCTCCTGCTGTGTCCTACTCTTCAATCTCTTCCCACTCTTCTCCTCTGAATTACGCTGCGGCGGCTCCCATCGTCACCAAGACCTACGCCGCACCTGCTTACACCACCACCTACTCTGCTCCAATTGTGGCTAAAACCATCTCTCCCGCCGTGTCCTACTCTTCGTACTCGACCCATTCGGAGCCTATCGCGTACGCGGCTAGCCCAGTCATTGCGAAGTCCTACGCTGCTCCCGCCATAGCTACATACTCCTCTGTTCCCGTACTGAAGTCAGCTGTGACATACTCCGCCGCACCCGCCGTCTCATACGATGGTCTGGAAGCTAAATACGCTGGCTGGTGATAACTTGTTAATATAGTTTTAGTAAATATAAATATAGCTAAAGGTTTTGTATTCGAAATGAAAAACCAAATAAATATTTAAAACATCTACACTTTCGTTTCTTTTTCTTTTCATCTATTATTGATTCCATTTCATTATTAATGAACCGTCTCGCGTCTTCAAAAAAGGAGGAGGTTCTGTGTTTATGTATATGAATTTATTTATGTAAGTATACATATCTCCGTGATTACTGAGCCGATTTACATGATTATATTTTTTTTTGGTAAAAGAAGACTGCGTGGTGGTCACATATAAATTGTATTAGTGACCCATGGTGAAAACAAATTATAGTTTGATAGGCGGGGCTTAGCTCGCGAATACATCGACGGCGTCGGGAAACTCCGAAAAACGAACTTATGTTGACAAATTGTTTGGCGGGCATTAAGCCCGCATGTTCATTCTCAATCAAATCGATATTTATTTCAGTGTTGCCCGAACGCAAACTGCATTTATTACTTTGTCGAAATCTTCTATACATCTATACAAATAAATAAAATTGAAGTGTCTTTTTGTCTGTCTGTTTGTTACGGCTAATCTCCGAAACGGCTTAACCGATTTTGACGAGACTTTTACTGGAAGATAACTGATCATATAAGGTCTAACATAGGCTCCTTTTATTTTAGAAAAGTAATCATCTACACAAAAAAAAAATGAAGTGTGTGTTTGTAATGTCAAAATAACAGCTTTTTACTGAATGCATATGAAAATATATACGGCACTTATAACAGAAACACATTTATTTCAATTTTTGTCTGTCTGTCGGTCTGTTTGTTGTCTGTTTGTTCCGGCTAATCTTCAAAACGGCTTGACCGATTTTGACGAGAACTTTTACTGGCAGATAGCTGAACTTATAAGGCCTAACATAGGCTTAGGGTTCCATGCAAAAAAATATAACCGTTGAAATTGGTAACAAAATCCGATTCAAAAAGGGAAATGTTTTTTTAAAATAATTTCACGCGAACGCAGATCGTGGGCAACATCTACTATTGTAATCATAATGTCGATTATCTTATTCACTACGTTTATAATTCCAAAAAAATAAATATTCGAAACAGTCAAATATTTAATTCAGATAATGTTATCTGTGACAGTCGCAAATAAATGATTTTGAAATTTTAATGTCCCCAGATTACTGTAAAAACTACTACTCACTTCATCCATCCATCGTTTCTTTGGTCTTCCTCTCCATCTATCAACATTTATATTCATCACTCTTTTAGTCACAGATCTCTTGATGTCATAACTACGTCTAATTGCAATGTTCATATAAGAACACATGTCAAGAATATGTACACCACACAATAGAGTTAAAAAAACCTTTTTGGAAAAAAAAACAACCAACTTGCAAACAAAAAAATGAAAAATTCCTATCCGGAGTCGGTAGAAAAAAAGTCACTGACTTCCGAAAGGAAAGTTATTTTCCATTTTTTTATCTATTTTATTTTTGCAATAATATTTTGTTTTGTGTGTCCTAAAATAAATAACTATCTAACCCTCTTCATCTGCCTAACCTTTTCCCAACTATGATGGGGCTGGCTTCTAGTTTAACCGGATGCCATCTGCCTACTATTTATCTACTTATTAATCATTAAATTTATTACAGTAAATTCTAATAATTGATTAATTGGAACGAATTAGTTCACAGTAAGTAAGCTTTTTAATTTGAACCCAGTCCGAATAGTTATTTTGATTTGTTTGCGTTTAATTAATACTGGTGATGATTATAAAATATAGGGATAAATGCACGAAAAATTTAAACAAAGAAATATAAATCATCATCTGCCTGGCCTTTTCCCAACTTTGTTGGGGTTGGCTTCCAGTCTAACCGGATGCAACTGAATGCCAGTATTTTAAATGGAGTGATTGCCTATCTGACCTCCACAACCCAGTTAGTACTGGGTAATACGATACCCCTTAGTAAGACTGGTTGTCAGACTTTTTGGGGCGCTGACTGCCTGTAACGACTGTCAAAGATATACAAATGACAGCCGGGACCAATGGCTTAACGTGCTTTCCGAGGCACGGAGGAAACTCGGTATGTCATGGGTGGTCACCCATCCACGGACCAACCAAGCAAGCACGGCTTCACCTAAAGATCAATCTGAGCGGCTGTTATTATTTTGATGAATGATTCATATTTACAAAGAAATATGAATCATTGAGCAAAAAACTCCACAAATGGTGCATGGATACTATAAAATAAGTACAAATTCGTTTTATTTTTGCTACGAATATCAACTTTATTGACAGCCTCCCATTATCACTATCTCCTCTACTTCGCCAGCCCGTTCACGAGGTATTCAATACTTTATTTTCGTTTCTTGACATCTTCGTACTTTATTTTCACACTAATTTCCATCTATTTTCGTTATGTCATTTATAAAGTTGAGAGTCCACGAAGGTTTGTAATGGCTTGAGCCATTGCAAACCTTCGTGGCCTTAATTAAAGTCTATAGATTTGATTTCTGGCATGAAAGCAGTTGCATGATCGTGATTGGCAGAAGAATTCCATTCCTTTTAATTTTAACAATATGCTGCGATCACCTCTCTGGATTTCAAGTATAATAAAATATATTACCTACCTTCTGACACAGTCGGGTAAAAAAAGCGGATATTATATTGATCGGATCTAAAAGATATACACTTCTCATCAAAAAAATCGAAACACCTCGCAGTTTATGATTTGATAAGGATTATCAGAAAAATGTGTATATTTAGGAATAAATGTAAAATGTCATTTAATAGTGAGTAGTATGAGGTTTTTAAATCCTAATGTTATTGTTCTAAATTCAAATTAAGTCTTCATAGGTTTCGTATTTTGTATAATGAGTAATTTTTACCCTGTATGGAATATGAAGGAAATGGGTAAAACAACACGCGTAAATGAAAAAAAAATGTAAGAAACGTTTATTTAATAACTTGTATTCCCTCCGCGAGCTCTTATTACTGCTTCCATACGGTTCTTCATCGATCGGATGAGAGTCACGATCACATGTTGTGGTATATTATCCCATTCCTCTTGGATTGCATTTTGCAGCTGGCTAAGTGTTTCTGGGGCTGGATCTCTTGCTCGAATTCGTCTCTTTAATTCATCCTATAGATGTTCAATGGGATTCATGTCCGGGCTTCTTGCTGACCATACCATAATGGAGATACCGACTTCGGTAAGATAATCTCGTACGACGCCCGCGGTGTGAGCTCTAGCATTGTCGTGCATGAATATGAAGTCGTTGCCAATAAAATGTGCATAGGGCATCACATGAGGTTCAAGACACTGTTCGATGTACCGATGAGAGTTTAGTGCAGGCAGCCGTGGCCCAGACACAAAGGCAAGTTCTGTCTTACCGTCGGCGCTGATTCCTCCCCAAACCGTCCACGAACCGCCACCATAGCTGACCTTTTCTTCAATGCAGCATTGTGCAAAGCGTTCTCCATCTCTTCTGTAGACCTTGTTCCTTCCGTCGTTACCATACAGCATAATTTTACACTCATCAGAAAACAGTACTTTGCTCCACTGAAGGTATGACCAAGTTAGGTGCTCGCGTGCAAAGTTAAGGCGCGCTCTTCGATGGTCTGCAGTTAATTTCGGCCCATTCGCTGGCTTATGCGGTGCCAATCCGCGTTCCTTCAACCTTCTTCTTATTGTAGAGTCACTTACAGCTACTCTTCGTACAACGCGAAGCTGCTGCTGCAGTTGAAAAGCGTTAAGGCGTCGATTTCGTAAAGAAGTTGTTACAATAAATCGATCATCTCGCTCAGAAGTGACCCGATTCCTGCCAGATCCTGAACGGCGCGTGAACGAACCAGTCTCCCGATAGCGTTTGTAGACTCTATGAACAGATGATAAGCTTAGATGCAATCTTGCAGCCACAACACGCTGACTAAGTCCAGAATCCAGCAATGCCACCACTTGGGCGGCTTCTGCGGGCGAAGTATCCATATGTTTTAGAAAAAAAAGTTTTTACAGACGTCCCAAAGTCACAGTAAATGAAATAAGAAACAAAAAGTTTAAAGACAAGCGCTAATTTTTAGTTTTTAAACGAGAAACGTACTCCAACCCTAAATACACATTTGTCTCAAAACAGTGATTAATTTCATTTATAGGATAAACAAATGAAATTCTAATTTCGAATTTTGATTTTTTTCTTCTTACTGTAATGACCAAACTGCCAGCTACACAATAATGTTTTTTTTTCATGGAATTAATTCTCTTTTGTAAAAAATTAGGACAAAAACAATAAAAACGAAAGTGTTTCGATTTTTTTGATGAGAAGTGTATTTTGGAAACTTGTAGGCTTGATCTTAGTGCCGTCAGAATAAAATAATGACATAAAATCTTTACGAACATAGATTTTCTACGAATAACTGCAAAACAATTTAGGTAAAACTCACCCTTTCACTTGATTCTGAATTCATGGACTTTCCATAGTTCCGACTATGGAAGGTCTCCCGGGGATTCAATGCTAAGACCCGGTCCGCAGACACTCGTATAAAAACAAGAGCAAGTGCTCCAAATATTACACACAACCACCACGCTCAATACAAACATGTACTCCAAGGTACTCCGCTGATATTTATATAATTAAGTAAATTATGATTACAATAAAAAATCATTACAATTATTTCGCTGTACAGTTATGATAACTTTGTGTTCAATTGTGTATTTTTTTGTCTATTTTATTGATATATTGAGAAAAGTCCTCTACAGTGAAATGTTTGAAGATAACAATTTAATCAGTGTTAAAGTTTATGAATAAAGTGAATGAATGAATTTTTTTGTTTCAGGTCGTAGTCTTCCTGTGCGCGGCGAGCCTCGCCTCCGCTGGCGAGCTCCTGCAGGCCACTGCGCCCGTCGCGTACAGCTCTCAGTCCTTCTCTTCGCATGTATCACACGCTCCCGTCGCCTCCTACGAAGCAGCTCCTGCCTACAGCAGCTACTCCGCTCCTGCCTACACCGCCTACGCCACTGCTCCCGTTGAAGCCAAGTCCTACGCTCCCTCAGTGTCGTACCAGTCCATCTCTGCTCCCGTAGCGTACGCTAAGACCTATGCCGCCGCACCTGCCTTCGCAGCCTACTCTGCTCCTGTGTACGCCAAGTCCATCGCTCCTGCTGTGTCCTACTCTTCAATCTCTTCCCACTCTTCTCCTCTGAATTACGCCGCGGCTGCTCCCATCGTCACCAAGACCTACGCCACACCTGCTTACACCACCACCTACTCTGCTCCAAATGAGGCTAAAACCATCTCTCCCGCCGTGTCCTACTCTTCGTACTCGACCCATTCGGAGCCTATTGCGTACGCGGCTAGCCCAGTCATTGCGAAGTCCTACGCTGCTCCCGCCATAGCTACATACTCCTCTGTTCCCGTACTGAAGTCAGCAGTGACATACTCCGCCGCACCCGCCGTCTCATACGGTGGTCTGGAAGCCAAATACGCTGGCTGGTGATAACTTGTTAATATAGTTTTAGTTAATGTAAATATAGCTAAAGGTTTAGTATTCGAAATGAAAAACCAAATAAATATTTAAAACATCTATACTTTTTTTTTTTTTTTTGGAGGGTGAGAAATCATCAAATGAGCCCCCCCCCCGCCCTGGGCGGAGCGGAAGGGAGTGTCAGACTCTTACTGACTAAAAACCACCCATGTTCCTTCATTGGCCCTTTATGTTCCAGGGCCGCGGTATCTCTTTCGAACAGTCTCGCAGCCCTGGCAGGCACCGGCCCTTGCGGGCCCCTCCCGTTTGCTGACAACTCTTTGAGGCGCGAGTGGAACACGAACGCGCCGTCGACACAGCCTGCCCGTCGTCATACGACGGACGGACGGCGAGCTAGCCCATTACTCACCGTCAACAGGCCCGTGCCTACGGTGGCCGAGAGCCATCACGGCGCACAGTGTGTCCCGTAGAACAAGCTAGCCGGACAAAATACCGAAAAATAAAGTTTTTTTTTTTTTAAATGAACCCTACTCCTCTAAAAATAAGACTCCGGTTTACCTTAAACGTATTACCAATACAACCCTACTCTCTTGGTACGCGCTCAGGTAGCACGCAAACAATAGGTTGCGACGAACTCTTTTTTTTCCACCCGTCAGTCTGCCATAGAACTTGCTGTGTACCAGTACTATCGCGCATGCTAAATAAAATTTTGTGTTGTTTGGAGATTCTTATAGTTGTGTACTTTCCAGGTATGAATTTTTATTTAATTTTCTAATAATAAAATTGAAGAAAACAATTCTTAAATTTTGAGGTAGTTTTTCTGTATGTTATTGTATTTCAATAATAGAAAAGTTGTATAGTCGGGTCCAGTCGAGTTGTAATTCATTTTTTATTAAGAGGCTACGATGTTCTTCTTTTGATAACAAATAGTAGTTTCATGCGGAAACGTGCGACTTAAGAGTTTTTTTTTTTCAGTGCATCTAGTCAAAAGCAATGCAGCGAAGGGAACTCTTTGAAAAATGGAAACAAGTGCCTCAGAAAAATCGTGTTTCTGTGATTGCGGACCACATATTAAGACACTATAATGTGGATAGTGTAACAACTGCTGTAAAAAATTCCGTCGATAATTTTTTGTAAATGATTACTATTCAGTATCTAATATTACTATTCTCTATTATTTTATTGTTCTATTATTATTATTAGCTAGTGTTTACATGATTTAAAAGCTAATGTAAACGGTGCGGAGCCAACATGTGTTTTTTTTTTTAAATAAAGAGTTAAAAGTAATTTTATTTTCGTTTTATTTTCTGAAAATTTACGATTTATTCCATAAACATACAAAACTGATATCCCATAATATTAAAGGAGATCGATCACGATGTAATATTAAGTAAAATAGCGAAATATCAATTTAATAATCACTTAGTATTTTTGTCCAGCTAGCTTGTTCTACGGGACCCACTGTGCGGCGTGGTGCTTCTCCTCCCGCGGCGGCTGGGACGTGAGGCTCTCTCCCTCTCACGTTCCGCCGCCTCCTTCGCTAGCATGACTGCTTCGCAGAAGGAGGCGACGGCTTCCCATTCCCTCTCGCCCCGGACCATGGCTTGAACCAGGGCCGGGCGCGAGAGGTCGCCGCCGCCAATCGCCGCTACGAGGACACGGCGGTGCTCCTCCCAAGCGGAGCAGACCTCGACGGTGTGCTCCACCGTGTCCTCCGGTCGATCCTCGCAATAGTAGCACCCGGGCGTTTCCTCCCGCCCGATTCGGTGCAGGTACCTCCCGAAACATCCGTGTTCGGTGAGGACCTGCGTCAGGCGGAAGGTGAGGGCGCCGTGGCGCTTCTCAAGCCACTCCTCAAAGAGGGGACTTATCGCCACTATCGTGGCGTGCCCTAAACATCTACACTTTCGTTTCTTTTTCTTTTCATCTATTATTGATTCCATTTCATAATTAATGAACCGTCTCGCGTCTTCAAAAAAGGAAGAGTTTCTGTGTTTATGTATATGAATTATTTATGTAAGTATACATATCTCCGTGATTACCGAGCCAATTTACATGATTACATTTTTTTTTGGTATAAGAAGACTGCGTGGTGGTCACTTATAAATGTATTAGTGACCCATGGTGAAAACAAAATTATAGTTTGATAGGCAGGGCTTAGCTCGCGAATACATCGACGGCGTCGGGAAACTCTGAAAAACGAACTTATGTTGACAAATTGTTTGGCGGGCATTAAGCCCGCATGTTCATTCTCAATCAAATCGACATTTATTTTAGTGTTGCCCCCAGATTACTGTGAAAACTACTACTCACTTCATCCATCCATCGTTTCTTTGGTCTTCTTTTCCATCTATCAACATTTATATTCATCGCTATTTTAGTCACATATCTCTTGATGTCATTACTGCTTCTAATTGCAATACATGTCAAGAATATGTACACCACTTAATAGAGTTAAAAAAACCTTTTTGGAAACAAAAACAACCGCCTTGCAAACAAAAAAATGGAAAAATTCCTTTCCGGAGTCGGTAGAAAAAAAGTCACTGACTTCCGAAAGGAAAGTTATTTTCCATTTTTTTTTGTGTGTTTTATTTTTGCAATAATATTTTGTTTTGTGCGTCCTAAATATAAATAACTATCAAATCCTCATCATCTGCCTAACCTTTTCCCAACTATGATGGGGCTGGCTTCTAGTTTAACCGGATGCCGTCTGCTTACTATTTATTTATTTATTAATCATTAACTTTATTACAGTTAGTTTTAGTAATTGATTAATTTTAACTGAACTGAACTAATTCGTTCACTGTGTGTAAGCTTTTTAATTTGAACCCCGTCCGAATAGTTATTTTGATTTGTTTGCGTTTAATTAATACTGATGATGATTATAAAATATAGGGATAAATGCACAAAAAAATGAAACAAAGAAATATGAATCATCATCTGCCTAGCCTTTTCCAAACTCTGTTGGGGTTGGCTTCCAGTCTAACCGGATGCAGCTGAATACCAGTATTTTACATGGAGACCTCCACAACCCAGTTAGTACTGGGTGGGTAATACGATACCACTTAGTAAGACTGGTTGTCAGACTTTTTGGGGCACTGACTGCCTGTTACGACTGTCAAAGATATACAAATGACAGCAGGGACCAACGGCTTAACGTGCTTTCCGCGGCACGGAGGAAACTCGGTATGTAATGGGTGGTCACCCATCCACGGGCCAACCAAGCAAGCACGGCTTCACCTAAAGATCGATCGAAGCATGAGCCATTGCAAACCTTCGTGGACTTAATTAAAGTCTATAGATTTCTGGCCTGAAAGCAGTTGCATGATCGTGATTGGCAGAAGAATTCCATTTCTTTTAATTTTAACAATATGCTGCGATCACCTCTCTGGATTTCAAGTATAATAAAAAATATTAAAATTTTAAAATTAATTAATTATTATTGGTAAAAAAGCGGATATTATATTGATCGGATCTCAAAGATATATTTCGGAAACTTGTAGGCTTGTTCAAGTGCCATCTTAGTGCCGTCAGAATAAAATAATGACAAATAATCTTTACGAATACAGATTTTCTACGAATAACTGCAAAACAATTTAGGTAACACTCACCCTTTCACTTGATTCATTCATGGACCTTCCATAGTTCCGAGTATGGAAGGTCTCCTGGGGATTCAATGCTAAGACCCGGTCGGCAGACACTCGTATAAAAACAAGAGCAAGTGCTCCAAATAATATACACCACCACCACGCTCAATACAAACATGTACTCCAAGGTACTGCACAGATAATTTATATAATTAAGTAAATTATGATAATTACAATTATTCCGTTGTACAGTTATGTTAACTTTGTATTTAATTGTTTATTTTTTTTGTCTATATTATTAATATATTGAGAAAAGTCCTCTAGAGTGAAATGTTTGAAGATAACAATTTAATCAGTGTTAAAGTTTATGAATAAAGTAAATGAATTAATTTGTTTGTTTCAGGTCGTAGTCTTCCTGTGCGCGGCGAGCCTCGCCTCCGCTGGCGAGCTCCTGCAGGCCACTGCGCCCGTCGCGTACAGCTCTCAGTCCTTCTCTTCGCATGTATCACACGCTCCCGTCGCCTCCTACGAAGCAGCTCCTGCCTACAGCAGCTGCCTACACCGCCTACGCCACTGCTCCCGTTGAAGCCAAGTCCTACGCTCCCTCATTGTCGTACCAGTCCATCTCTGCTCCCGTAGCGTACGCTAAGACCTATGCCGCCGCACCTGCCTTCGCAGCCTACTCTGCTCCTGTGTACGCCAAGTCCATCGCTCCTGCTGTGTCCTACTCTTCAATCTCTTCCCACTCTTCTCCTCTGAATTACGCCGCGGCTGCTCCCATCGTCACCAAGACCTACGCCACACCTGCTTACACCACCACCTACTCTGCTCCAAATGAGGCTAAAACCATCTCTCCCGCCGTGTCCTACTCTTCGTACTCGACCCATTCGGAGCCTATTGCGTACGCGGCTAGCCCAGTCATTGCGAAGTCCTACGCTGCTCCCGCCATAGCTACATACTCCTCTGTTCCCGTACTGAAGTCAGCAGTGACATACTCCGCCGCACCCGCCGTCTCATACGATGGTCTGGAAACCAAATACGCTGGCTGGTGATAACTTCATATTTTGTTGTTTTAGTAAATGTAAATATAGCTAAAGGTTTTGTATTCGAAATGAAAAACCAAATAAATATTTAAAACATCTACACTTTCGTTTCTTTTTCGTTTCATCTATTAATTATTGATTCCATTTCATTATTAATGAACCGTCTCGCGTCTTCAAAAAAGGAGGAGGTTCTGTGTTTATGTATATGAATTATTTATGTAAGTACACATATCTCCGTGATTACTGAGCCGATTTACATAATTATATTTTTTTTTTGGTAAAAGAAGACTGCGTGGTGGTCACATATAAATTGTATTAGTGACATACATCGACGGCGTCGGGAAACTCCGAAAAACGAACTTATGTTAACAAATTGTTTGGCGGGTATTAAGCCCGCATGTTCATTCTCAATCAAATCGACATTTATTTCAGTGTTGCCCGAACGCAAACTGCATTTATTACTTCTGTCGAAATCTTATGTTAACAAATTGTTTGGCGGGTATTAAGCCCGCATGTTCATTCTCAATCAAATCGACATTTATTTCAGTGTTGCCCGAACGCAAACTGCATTTATTACTTCTGTCGAAATCTTCTATACATCTATACAAATAAGTAAAATTGAAGTGTATTTTTGTCTGTCTGTTTTGTTACGGCTAATCTCCGAAACGGCTTAACCGATTTTGACGAGACTTTTACTGGCGGATAACTGATCTTATAAGGTCAAACATAGGCTCCTTTTAGTTTAGAAAAGTCATCAAAAATCATCTATACAAAAAAAAAATTAAGTGTGTTTGTAATATCAAAATAACAGCTTTTTACTGAATGCATATGAAAATATATACGGCACTTATAACAAAAACACATTTATTTTAATTTTTGTCTGTCCGTCGGTCTGTTTGTTCCGGCTAATCTCCAAAACGGCTTGACCGATTTTGACAAGACTGGCAGATAGCTGAACTTATAAGGTTTAACATAGGCTACTTTTATTTTAGAATAAGAATTAGGGTTCCATGCAAAAAAATATAACCGTTGAAATTGGTAACAAAATCCGATTCAAAAAGGGAAATATTTTTTTAAAAATAATTTCACGCGAACGAAGGTCGTGGGCAACATCTAGTATTGTAATCATAATGTCGATTATCTTATTCACTACGTTTATAATTCCAAAAAAATAAATATTCGAAGCAGACAAATATTTAATTCAGATAATGTTATCTTTGACAGTCGCAAATGAATGATTTTGAAATTTTAATGTCCCCAGATTACTGTGAAAACTACTACTCACTTCATCCATCCATCGTTTCTTTGGTCTTCCTCTCCATGTATCAACATTTATATTCATCACTCTTTTAGTCACAGATCTCTTGATGTCATAACTACTTCTAATTGCAATGTTCATCTAAGAACACATGTCAAGAATATGTACACCACTTAACAGACTTAAAAAACCTTTTTTGGAAAAAAAAAAAAACCAGCTTGCAAACAAAAAAAATGGAAAAATTCCTTTCCGGAGTCGGTAGAAAAAAAGTCAGTGACTTCCGAAAGGAAAGTTATTTTCCATTTTTTTGTGTGTTTTATTTTTGCAATAATATTTTTTTGTTTTGTGCGTCCTAAAATAAATAACTATCTAACCCTCTTCATCTGCCTAACCTTTTCCCAACTATGATGGGGCTGGCTTCTAGTTTAACCGGATGCCATCTGCCTACTATTTATCTATTTATTAATCATTCAATTTATTACAGTTAATTCTACTAATTGATTAATTTGAACACACAGTGAACGAATTAGTTCACTGTAGGTAAGCTTTTTGAATTTGAACCCCGTCCGAATAGTTATTTTGATTTGTTGGTGTTTAATTAATACTGATGATGATTATAAAATATAGGGATAAATGCACGAAAAAATTAAACAAAGAAATATGAATCATCATCTGCCAAGCCTTTTCCAAACTCTGTTGGGGTCGACTTCCAGACTAACCGGATGCAGCTGAATATCAGTATTTTACATGGAGCGACTGCCTATCTGAGCTTCACAAGCCAGTTAGTACCTGGTAATACGATACCCTACGGTATCCGGTAAGAATGGTTGTCAGACTTTTTGGGGCACTGACTGTCTGTAACGACTGTCAAAGATATACAAATGACAGCCGGGACCAACGGCTTAACGTGCTTTCCGCGGCACGGAGGAAACTCGGTATGTAATGGGTGGTCACCCATCCACGGACCAACCAAGCAAGCACGGTTTAATTTAAAGATCGATCTGAGCGGCTGTTATTATTTTGATGAATGATTCATACTTACAAAGAAATATGAATCATTGAGAAAAAAACTCCATAAACGGTGCATGGATACTATAAAATAAGTACAAATTCGTTTTATTTTTTGCTACGAATATCAACTTTATTGACAACCTCCCATTATCACTATCTCCTCTACTTCGCCAGCCCCCTTTTTTTTTTTTTTTTTTGGGGGGGTGAGAAATCATCAAATGACTCCTCCCGCTCTGGGCGGAGCGGAAGGGAGTGTCAGACTCTTACTGACTAAAAAACACCCATGTTCCTTCATTGGCCCTTTATGTTCCAGGTTCCAGGGCCGCGGTATCTCTTTCGAACAGTCCCGCAGCCCTGGCAGGCACCGGCCCTTGCAGGCCCCTCCCGTTTGCTGACATCTCTTTGAGGCGCGCGTGGAACACGAACGCGCCGTCGACACGGCCTGCCCGTCGTCATACGACGGACGGACGGCGAGCTAGCCCATTACTCGCCGTCCACAGGCCCGCGCCTACGGTGGCCGAGAGCCATCACGGCGTGGCCCCCGACGCCCGGTGCTTCTCCCGCGGCGGCTTCGCCAGCCCCCTCACGAGGTATTCAATACTTTATTTTTGTTTCTTGACATCTTCATACTTTATTTTCACAGTAATTTCCATCTATTTTCGTTATGTCATTTATAAAGTTGAGAGTCCACGAAGGTTTGTAATGGCTTGAGCCATTGCGAGCCTTCGTGGACTTAATTAAAGTCTAAAGATTCGATTTCTGGCCTGAAAGTTGCGTGATCGTGATTGGCAGAAGAATTCCAATTCTTTTAATTTTAACAATATGCTGCGATCACCTCTCTGGATTTCAAGTATAATAAAATATATTACCTACCTTCTGACGCAGTCGGGTAAAAAAAGCGGATATTATATTGATCGGATCTCAAAGATATATTTCGGAAACTTGTAGGCTTGTTCAAGTGCCATCTTAGTGCCGTCAGAATAAAATAATGACATAAAATCTTTACGAACACAGACTTTCTACGAATAACTGCAACAACTAAACTACTGAATAATTTAGGTAAAACTCACCCTTTCACTTGATTCATTCATAGACCTTCCATAGTTCCGAGTATGGAAGGTCTCCAGGGGATTCAATGCTGAGACCCGGTCCGCAGACACTCGTATAAAAACAAGAGCAAGTGCTCCAAATAATACACACCACCACCACGCTCAATACAAACATGTACTCCAAGGTAATGCGCTGATATTTATATAATTAAGTGAATTATGATAATTACAATTATTCCGTAGTACAGTTATGATAACTTTGTATTTAATTGTTTGTTTTTTTTTTGTCTATATTATTAATATATTGAGAAAAGTCCTCTAGAGTGAAGTGTTTGAAGATACCAATTTAATCAGTGTTAAAGTTTATGGAAAAAGTGAATGAATTAATTTGTTTGTTTCAGGTCGTAGTCTTCCTGTGCGCGGCGAGCCTCGCCTCCGCCGGTGAGCTCCTGCAGGCGGCTGCACCCGTCTCGTACAGCTCTCAGTCCTTCTCTTCGCATGTATCACACGCTCCCGTCGCCTCCTACGAAGCCGCTCCTGCCTACAGCAGCTACTCCGCTCCTGCCTACGCCACTGCTCCCGTTGAAGCCAAGTCCTACGCTCCCTCAGTGTCGTACCAGTCCATCTCTGCTCCCGTAGCGTACGCTAAGACCTATGCCGCCGCACCTGCCTTCGCAGCCTACTCTGCTCCTGTGTACGCCAAGTCCATCGCTCCTGCTGTGTCCTACTCTTCAATCTCTTCCCACTCTTCTCCTCTGAATTACGCCGTGGCTGCTCCCATCGTCACCAAGAACTACGCCGCACCTGCTTACACCACCACCTACTCTGCTCCAATTGTGGCTAAAACCATCTCTCCCGCCGTGTCCTACTCTTCGTACTCGACCCATTCGGAGCCTATTGCGTACGCGGCTAGCCCAGTCATTGCGAAGTCCTACGCTGCTCCCGCCATAGCTACATACTCCTCTGTTCCCGTACTGAAGTCAGCAGTGACATACTCCGCCGCACCCGCCGTCTCATACGATGGTCTGGAAGCCAAATACGCTGGCTGGTGATAACTTCTTATTTTGTTGTTTTAGTAAATGTAAATATAGCTAAAGGTTTTGTATTCGAAATGAAAAACCAAATAAATATTTAAAACATCTACACTTTCGTTTCTTTTTCTTTTCATCTATTATTGATTCCATTTCATTATTAATGAATCGTCTTGCGTCTTCAAAAAAGGAGGAGGTTCTGTGTTTATGTATATGAATTATTTATGTAAGTACACATATCTCCGTGATTACTGAGCCGATTTACATGATTATATATTTTTTTGATAAAAGAAGACTGCGTGGTGGTCACATATAAATTGTATTAGTGACCCATGGTGAAAACAAATTCTAGTTTGATAGGCGGGGCTTAGCTCGCGAATACATCGACGGCGTCGGAAAACTCCGAAAACCGAACTTATGTTAACAAATTGTTTGGCGGGTTTTAAGCCCGCATGTTCATTCTCAATCAAATCGACATTTATTTCAGTGTTGCCCGAACGCAAACTGCATTTATTACTTCTGTCGAAATCTTCTATACATAGTAAAATTGAAGTGTCTTTTTGTCTGTCTGTTTTGTTACGGCTAATCTCCGAAATGGCTTAACCGATTTTGACGAGACTTTTACTGGCGGATAATTGATCTTATAAGGTCTAACATAGGCTCCTTTTATTTTAGAAAAGTCATCAAAAATCATGTATACAAAAAAAAAAAATTAAGTGTGTTTGTAATATCAAAATAACAGCTTTTTACTGAATGCATATGAAAATAGATACGGCACTTATAACAAAAACACATTTATTTTAATTTTTGTCTGTCCGTCGGTCTGTTTGTTCCGGCTAATCTCCAAAACGGCTTGACCGATTTTGACAAGACTGGCAGATAGCTGACATTATAAGGTTTAACATATAAGGGTTATCAATTCGGATGTTTATATATATATATATATATATTTTTTATGTATGTTCGGGCATAACTCCGTCATATATGGACGGATCTGCAAAATTCTTTTTTTGTTCGAAAGGGGTTTATTACGAAGTGGTCCCATTTAAATTTGGTGAAGATCTGATTCTGATCTTCGGAGATATACAATGGAACTCTTCAATAATAGACAGCAAATCTGCCGTGATTGGTGCCATGAAATGTATTGTTAACAATGTAAATAAAAGCATAGAATATATTTGTATAAGATATTGCAACTAAAAATGAAAAAAATAAAAAAACTTTTTGCAAAAACTAAAACCGACTTCAAAAACACAAAAAAAAGTGAAAAATAATTTTAGCTTCAGAAGTCGGTGACAAAAAACTGAATCAAACAAATCACCGACTTCTGAAGCTAAAATTATTTTTCACTTTTTTTTTGTGTTTTTGAAGTCAGTTTTATTTTTTGCAAAAAGTTTTTTTAGAATAAGAATTAGGGTTCCATGCAAAAAAATATAACCGTTGAAATTGGTAACAAAATCCGATTCAAAAAGGAAATATTTTTTGAAAATAATTTCACGCGCACGAAGGTCGTGGGCAACATCTAGTATTGTAATCATAATGTCGATTATCTTATTCACTACGTTTATAATTCCAAAAAAATAAATATTCGAAGCAGACAAATATTTAATTCAGATAATGTTATCTTTGACAGTCGCAAATGAATGATTTTGAAATTTTAATGTCCCCAGATTACTGTGAAAACTACTACTCACTTCATCCATCCATCGTTTCTTTGGTCTTCCTCTCCATGTATCAACATTTATATTCATCACTCTTTTAGTCACAGATCTCTTGATGTCATAACTACTTCTAATTGCAATGTTCATTTATGAACACATGTCAAGAATATGTACACCACTTAACAGATTTAAAAAACCCTTTTTGGAAAAAAAAAACAACCAGCTTGCAAACAAAAAAAATGGAAAAATTCCTTTCCGGAGTCGGTAGAAAAAAAGTCACTGACTTCCGAAAGGAAAGTTATTTTCCATTTTTTTTTTGTGTGTTTTATTTTTGCAATAATATTTTGTTTTGTGCGTCCTAAAATAAATAACTATCTAACCCTCTTCATCTGCCTAACCTTTTCCCAACTATGATGGGGCTGGCTTCTAGTTTAACCGGATGCCATCTGCCTACTATTTATCTATTTATTAATCATTCAATTTATTACAGTTAATTCTACTAATTGATTAATTTGAACACACAGTGAACGAATTAGTTCACTGTTGGTAAGCTTTTTAATTTGAACCCCGTCCGAATAGTTATTTTGATTTGTTTGCGTTTAATAAATAGTGATGATGATTATAAAATATGGGGATAAATGCACGAAAAAATTAAACAAAGAAATATGAATCATCATCTGCCTAGCCTTTTCCAAACTCTGTTGGGGTCGGCTTCCAGACTAACCGGATGCAGCTGAATACCAGTATTTTACATGGAGCAACTGCCTCTCTGACCTCCACAACCGAGTTAGTACTGGGTAATACGATACCCCTTAGTGAGACTGGTTGTCAGACTTTTTGGGGCACTGACTGCCTGTAACGACTGTCAAAGATATACAAATGACAGCCGGGACCAACGGCTTAAAGTGCTTTCCGCGGCACGGAGGAAACTCGGTATGTAATGGGTGGTCACCCATCAAGCAAGCACGGCTTAACCTAAAGATCGATCTGAGCGGCTGTTATTATTTTGACGAATGATTCATATTTACAAAGAAATATGAATCATTGAGCAAAAAACTCCATCAATGGTGCATGGATACTATAAAATAAGTACAAATTCGTTTTATTTTTTGCTACGAATATCAACTTTATTGACAGCCTCCCATTAACACTATGTCCTCTACTTCGCCAGCCCCCTCACGAGGTATTTCATACTTTATTTTCGTTTCTTGACATCTTCATACTTTATTTTCACACTAATTTCCATCTATTTTAGTTATGTCATTTATAAAGTTGAGAGACCACGAAGGTTTGTAATGGCTTGAGCTATTGCAAACCTTCGTGGACTTAATTAAAGTCTATAGATTTGATTTCTGGCCTGAAAGCAGTTGCATGATTGTGATTGGCAGAAGAATTCCATTTCTTTTAATTTTAACAATATGCTGCGATCACCTCTCTGGATTTCAAGTATAATAAAATATATTACCTACCTTCTGACGCAGTCGGGTAAAAAAAGCGGATATTATATTGATCGGATCTAAACGATATATTTCGGAAACTTGTAGGCTTGATCAAGTGCCATCTTAGTGCCGTCAGAATAAAATAATGACATAAAATCTTTACGAACACAGATTTTCTACGAATAACTGCATAACTATTTAGGTAAAACTCACCCTATCACTTGATTCATTCATGGACCTTCCATAGCTCCGACTATGGAAGGTCTCCTGGGGATTCAATGCTAAGACCCGGTCCGCAGACACTCGTATAAAAACAAGAGCAAGTGCTCCAAATAATACACACCACCACCACGCTCAATACAAACATGTACTCCAAGGTAATGCGCTGATATTTATATAATTAAGTAAATTATGATAATTACAATTATTCCGTTGTACAGTTATGATAACTTTGTATTTAATTGTTTATTTTTTTTTGTCTATATTATTAATATATTGAGAAAAGTCCTCTAGAGTGAAGTGTTTGAAGATACCAATTTAATCAGTGTTAAAGTTTATGGAAAAAGTGAATGAATTAATTTGTTTGTTTCAGGTCGTAGTCTTCCTGTGCGCGGCGAGCCTCGCCTCCGCTGGCGAGCTCCTGCAGGCCACTGCGCCCGTCGCCGCCGTCGCGTACAGCTCTCAGTCCTTCTCTTCGCATGTATCACACGCTCCCGTCGCCTCCTACGAAGCAGCTCCTGCCTACAGCAGCTACTCCGCTCCTGCCTACACCGCCTACGCCACTGCTCCCGTTGAAGCCAAGTCCTACGCTCCCTCAGTGTCGTACCAGTCCATCTCTGCTCCCGTAGCGTACGCTAAGACCTATGCCGCCGCACCTGCCATCGCAGCCTACTCTGCACCAGTGTACGCCAAGTCCATCGCTCCTGCTGTGTCCTACTCTTCAATCTCTTCCCACTCTTCTCCTCTGAATTACGCCGCGGCTGCTCCCATCGTCACCAAGACCTACGCCACACCTGCTTACACCACCACCTACTCTGCTCCAATTGAGGCTAAAACCATCTCTCCCGCCGTGTCCTACTCTTCGTACTCGACCCATTCGGAGCCTATTGCGTACGCGTCTAGCCCAGTCATCGCCAAGTCCTACGCTGCTCCCGCCATAGCTACATACTCCTCTGTTCCCGTACTGAAGTCAGCAGTGACATACTCCGCCGCACCCGCCGTCTCTTACGATGGTCAGGAAGCCAAATACGCTGGCTGGTGATAACTTGTTAATATAGTTTTAGTAAATGTAAATATAGCTAAAGGTTTAGTATTCGAAATGAAAAACCAAATAAATATTTAAAACATCTACACTTTCGTTTCTTTTTCTTTTCATCTATTAATTATTGATTCCATTTCATTATTAATGAACCGTCTCGCGTCTTCAAAAAGGAGGAGGTTCTGTGTTTATGTATATGAATTATTTATGTAAGTACACATATCTCCGTGATTACTGAGCCAATTTACATGATTATGTTTTTTTTTGGTAAAACAAGACTGCGTGGTGGTCACATATAAATTGTATTAGTGACCCATAGTGAAAACAAATTATAGTTTGATAGGCGGGGCTTAGCTCGCGAATACATCGACGGCGTCGGGAAACTCCGAAAAACGAACTTATGTTAACAAATTGTTTGGCGGGTATTAAGCTTGCATGTTCATTCTCAATCAAATCGACATTTATTTCAGTGTTGCCCGAACGCAAACTGCATTTATTACTTCTGTCGAAATCTTCTATACATCTATACAAATAAATAAAATTGAAGTGTCTTTTTGTCTGTCTGTTTTGTTACGGCTAATCTCCGAAACGGCTTAACCGATTTTGACGAGACTTTTACTGGCGGATAACTGATCTTATAATGTCTAACATAGGCTCCTTTTATTTTAGAAAAGTTATCAAAACTCATCTATACAAAAAAAAATGAAGTGTGTTTGTAATATCAAAATAACAGCTTTTTACTGAATGCATATGAAAATATATACGGCACTTATAACAAAAACACATTTATTTTAATTTTTGTGTGTCCGTCGGTCTGTTTGTTCCGGCTAATCTCCAAAACGGCTTGACCGATTTTGACAAGACTGGCAGATAGCTGAACTTATAAGGTTTAACATAGGCTACTTTTATTTTAAAATAAGAATTAGGGTTTTCCATGCAAAAAAATATAACCGTTGAAATTGGTAACAAAATCCGATTCAAAAAAGGGAAATGTTTTTTTTTAAATAATTTCACGCGAACGAAGATCGTGGGCAACATCTACTATTGTAATAATAATGTCGATTATCTATTCACTACGTTTATAATTCCAAAAAAATAAATTTTCGAAACAGAAAAATATTTAATTCAGATAATGTTATCTTTGACAGTCGCAAATAAATGATTTTGAAATTTTAATGTCCCCAGATTACTGTGAAACCTACTACTCACTTCATCCATCCATCGTTTCTTTGGTCTTCTTTTCCATCTATCAACATTTATATTCATCACTCTTTTAGTCACAGATCTCTTGATGTCATTACTACTTCTGACTTCCGAAAGGAAAGTTATTTTCCATTTTTTTAGTGTGTTTCATTTTTGCAATAATATTTTGTTTTGTGCGTCTTAAAATAAATAACTATCTAACCCTCATCATCTGCCTAACCTTTTCCCAACTATGATGGGGCTGGCTTCTAGTTTAACCGGATGACGTCTGCCTACTATTTATCTATTTATTAATCATTAAATTTATTACAGTTAATTTTAATAATTGATTAATTTTAACACACAGTGAACGAATTAGTTCACTGTGTGTAAGCTTTTTAATTTGAACCCCGTCCGAATAGTTATTTTGATTTGTTGGCGTTTAATTAATACTGATGATGATTATAAAATATAGGGATAAATGCACGAAAAAATTAAACAAAGAAATATGAATCATCATCTGCCTAGCCTTTTCCAAACTCTGTTGGGGTTGCCTTCCAGTCTAACCGGATGCAGCTGAATACCAGTATTTTACATGGAGACCTCCACAACCCAGTTAGTACTGGGTGGGTAATACGATACCACTTACTAAGACTGGTTGTCAGACTTTTTGGGGCACTGACTGCCTGTTACGACTGTCAAAGATATACAAATGACAGCCGGGACCAACGGCTTAACGTGCTTTCCGCGGCACGGAGGAAACTCGGTATGTAATGGGTGGTCACCCATCCACGGACCAACCAAGCAAGCACGGCTTAACCTAAAGATCGATCGAAGCATGAGCCATTGCAAACCTTCGTGGACTTAATTAAAGTCTATAGATTTGATTTCTGGCCTGAAAGCAGTTGCATGATCGTGATTGGCAGAAGAATTCCATTTCTTCTAATTTTAACAATATGCTGCGATCACCTCTCTGGATTTCAAGTATAATAAAAAATATTAAAATTTTAAAATTAATTAATTATTATTGGTAAAAAAGCGGATATTACATTGATTCATTCATAGACCTTCCATAGTTCCGAGTATGGAAGGTCTCATGGGGATTCAATGCTAAGACCCGGTCCGCAGACACTCGTATAAAAACAAGAGCAAGTGCTCCAAATAATACACACCACCACCACGCTCAATACAAACATGTACTCCAAGGTACTGCGCTGATATTTATATAATTAAAGTAAATTATGATAATTACAATTATTCCGTTGTACAGTTATGATAACTTTGTATTTAATTGTTTAGTTTTTTTTGTCTATATTATCAATATATTGAGAATAGTCCTCTAGAGTGAAAAGTTTGAAGATAACAATTTAATCAGTGTTAAAGTTTATGAATAAAGTGAATGAATTAATTTGTTTGTTTCAGGTCGTAGTCTTCCTGTGCGCGGCGAGCCTCGCCTCCGCTGGCGAGCTCCTGCAGGCCACTGCGCCCGTCGCGTACAGCTCTCAGTCCTTCTCTTCGCATGTATCACACGCTCCCGTCGCCTCCTACGAAGCAGCTCCTGCCTACAGCAGCTACTCCGCTCCTGCCTACACCGCCTACGCCACTGCTCCCGTTGAAGCCAAGTCCTACGCTCCCTCAGTGTCGTACCAGTCCATCTCTGCTCCCGTAGCGTACGCTAAGACTTATGCCGCCGCACCTGCCATCGCAGCCTACTCTGCTCCTGTGTACGCCAAGTCCATCGCTCCTGCTGTGTCCTACTCTTCAATCTCTTCCCACTCTTCTCCTCTGAATTACGCCGCGGCTGCTCCCATCGTCACCAAGACCTACGCCACACCTGCTTACACCACCACCTACTCTGCTCCAATTGTGGCTAAAACCATCTCTCCCGCCGTGTCCTACTCTTCGTACTCGACCCATTCGGAGCCTATTGCGTACGCGGCTAGCCCAGTCATTGCGAAGTCCTACGCTGCTCCCGCCATAGCTACATACTCCTCTGTTCCCGTACTGAAGTCAGCAGTGACATACTCCGCCGCACCCGCCGTCTCATACGATGGTCTGGAAACCAAATACGCTGGCTGGTGATAACTTCATATTTTGTTGTTTTAGTAAATGTAAATATAGCTAAAGGTTTTGTATTCGAAATGAAAAACCAAATAAATATTTAAAACATCTACACTTTCGTTTCTTTTTCTTTTCATCTATTAATTATTGATTCCATTTCATTATTAATGAACCGTCTCGCGTCTTCAAAAAAGGAGGAGGTTCTGTGTTTATGTATATGAATTATTTGTGTAAGTACACATATCTCCGTGATTACTGAGCCGATTTACATGATTATATTTTTTTTTGGTAAAAGAAGACTGCGTGGTTGTCACATATAAATTGTATTAGTGACCCATGGTGAAAACAAATTATAGTTTGATAGGCGGGGCTTAGCTCGCGAATACATCGACGGCGTCGGGAAACTCCGAAAAACGAACTTATGTTAACAAATTGTTTGGCGGGTATTAAGCTTGCATGTTCATTTTCAATCAAATCGACATTTATTTCAGTGTTGCCCGAACGCAAACTGCATTTATTACTTCTGTCGAAATCTTCTATACATCTAGACAAATAAGTAAAATTGAAGTGTCTTTTTGTCTGTCTGTTTTGTTACGGCTAATCCCCGAAACGGCTTAACCGATTTTGACGAGACTTTTACTGGCGGATAACTGATCTTATAAGGTCAAACATAGGCTCCTTTTAGTTTAGAAAAGTCATCAAAAATCATCTATACAAAAAAAAAAATTAAGTGTGTTTGTAATATCAAAATAACAGCTTTTTACTGAATGCATATGAAAATATATACGGCACTTATAACAAAAACACATTTATTTTAATTTTTGTCTGTCCGTCGGTCTATTTGTTCCGGCTAATCTCCAAAACGGCTTGACCGATTTTGACAAGACTGGCAGATAGCTGAACTTATAAGGTTTAACATAGGCTACTTTTATTTTAGAATAAGAATTAGGGTTCCATGCAAAAAAATATAACCGTTGAAATTGATAACAAAATCCGATTCAAAAAAGGAAATATTTTTTAAAAATAATTTCACGCGAACGAAGGTCGTGGGCAACATCTAGTATTGTAATCATAATGTCGATTATCTTATTCACTACGTTTATAATTCCAAAAAAATAAATATTCGAAGCAGACAAATATTTAATTCAGATAATGTTATCTTTGACAGTCGCAAATAAATGATTTTGAAATTTTAATGTCCCCAGATTACTGTGAAAACTACTACTCACTTCATCCATCCATCGATTCTTTGGTCTTCCTCTCCATGTATAAACATTTATATTCATCACTCTTTTAGTCACAGATCTCTTGATGTCATAACTACGTCTAATTGCAATGTTCATATAAGAACACATGTCAAGAATATGTACACCACATAATAGAGTTAAAAAAACCTTTTTGGAAAAAAAACAACCAACTTGCAAACAAAAAAATGAAAAATTCCTATCCGGAGTCGGTAGAAAAAAAGTCACTGACTTCCGAAAGGAAAGTTATTTTCCATTTTTTTTATCTATTTTATTTTTGCAATAATATTTTGTTTTGTGCGTCCTAAAATAAATGACTATCTAACCCTCTTCATTTGCCTAACTTTTTCCCAACTATGATGGGACTGGCTTCTAGTTTAACCGGATGCCATCTGCCTACTATTTATCTACTTATTAATCATTAAATTTATTACAGTAAATTCTAATAATTGATTAATTGGAACGAATTAGTTCACAGTAAGTAAGCTTTTTAATTTGAACCCAGTCCGAATAGTTATTTTGATTTGTTTGCGTTTAATTAATACTGGTGATGATTATAAAATATAGGGATAAATGCACGAAAAATTTAAATAAAGAAATATGAATCATCATCTGCCTGGCCTTTTCCCAACTTTGTTGGGGTTGGCTTCCAGTCTAACCGGATGCAACTGAATGCCAGTATTTTAAATGGAGTGATTGCCTATCTGACCTCCACAACCCAGTTAGTACTGGGTAATACGATCCCAGTTAGTACTGGGTAATACGATACCCCTTAGTAAGACTGGTTGTCAGACTTTTTGGGGCGCTGACTGCCTGTAACGACTGTCAAAGATATACAAATGACAGCCGGGACCAACGGCTTAACGTGCTTTCCGAGGCACGGAGGAAACTCGGTATGTCATGGGTGGTCACCCATCCACGGACCAACCAAGCAAGCACGGCTTCACCTAAAGATCGATCTGAGCGGCTGTTATTATTTTGATGAATGATTCATATTTACAAAGAAATATGAATCATTGAGCAAAAAACTCCACAAATGGTGCATGGATACTATAAAATAAGTACAAATTCGTTTTATTTTTGCTACGAATATCAACTTTATTGGCAGCCCCCCATTATCACTATCTCCTCTATTTCGCCAGCCCCCTCACGAGGTATTCAATACTTTATTTTCGTTTCTTGACATCTTCGTACTTTATTTTCACACTAATTTCCATCTATTTTCGTTATGTCATTTATAAAGTTGAGAGTCCACGAAGGATTGTAATGGCTTGAGCCATTGCAAACCTTCGTGGCTTTAATTAAAGTCTATAGATTTGATTTCTGGCCTGAAAGCAGTTGCATGATCGTGATTGGCAGAAGAATTCCATTCCTTCTAATTTTAACAATATGCTGCGATCACCTCTCTGGATTTCAAGTATAATAAAATATATTACCTACCTTCTGACACAGTCGGGTACAAAAAGCGGATATTATATTGATCGGATCTAAAAGATATATTTCGGAAACTTGTAGGCTTGATCAAGTGCCATCTTAGTGCCGTCAGAATAAAATAATGACATAAAATCTTTACGAACACAGATTTTCTACGAATAACTGCAAAACAATTTAGGTAAAACTCACCCTTTCACTTGATTCTGAATTCATGGACCTTCCATAGTTCCGACTATGGAAGGTCTCCCGGGGATTCAATGCTAAGACCCGGTCCGCAGACATTCGTATAAAAACAAGAGCAAGTGCTCCAAATATAACACACAACCACCACGCTCAATACAAACATGTACTCCAAGGTACTCCGCTGATATTTATATAATTAAATAAATTATGATTACAATAAAAAATCATTACAATTATTCCGTTGTACAGTTATGATAACTTTGTGTTCAATTGTGTATTTTTTTGTCTATATTATTGATATATTGAGAAAAGTCCTCTACAGTGAAATGTTTGAAGATAACAATTTAATCAGTGTTAAAGTTTATGAATAAAGTGAATGAATGAATTTGTTTGTTTCAGGTCGTAGTCTTCCTGTGCGCGGCGAGCCTCGCCTCCGCTGGCGAGCTCCTGCAGGCCACTGCACCCGTCGCCGCCGTCGCGTACAGCTCTCAGTCCTTCTCTTCGCATGTATCACACGCTCCCGTCGCCTCCTACGAAGCAGCTCCTGCCTACAGCAGCTACTCCGCTCCTGCCTACACCGCCTACGCCACTGCTCCCGTTGAAGCCAAGTCCTACGCTCCCTCAGTGTCGTACCAGTCCATCTCTGCTCCCGTAGCGTACGCTAAGACCTATGCCGCCGCACCTGCCTTCGCAGCCTACTCTGCTCCTGTGTACGCCAAGTCCAACGCTCCTGCTGTGTCCTACTCTTCAATCTCTTCCCACTCTTCTCCTCTGAATTACGCCGCGGCTGCTCCCATCGTCACCAAGACCTACGCCGCACCTGCTTACACCACCACCTACTCTGCTCCAATTGAGGCTAAAACCATCTCTCCCGCCGTGTCCTACTCTTCGTACTCGACCCATTCGGAGCCTATTGCGTACGCGGCTAGCCCAGTCATCGCCAAGTCCTACGCTGCTCCCGCCATAGCTACATACTCCTCTGTTCCCGTACTGAAGTCAGCAGTGACATACTCCGCCGCACCCGCCGTCTCATACGGTGGTCTGGAAGCCAAATACGCTGGCTGGTGATAACTTGTTAATATAGTTTTAGTAAATGTAAATATAGCTAAAGGTTTAGTATTCGAAATGAAAAACCAAATAAATTTTTAAAACATCTACACTTTCGTTTCTTTTTCTTTTCATCTATTATTGATTCCAGTTCATTATTAATGAACCGTCTCGCGTCTTCAAAAAAGGAGGAGTTTCTGTGTTTATGTATATGAATTATTTATGTAAGTATACATATCTCCGTGATTACTGAGCCAATTTACATGATTATATATTTTTTTGGTAGATGAAGACTGCGTGGTGGTCACTTATAAATGTATTAGCGACCCATGGTGAAAACAAAATTATAGTTTGATAGGCAGGTCTTAGCTCGCGAATACATCGACGGCGTCGGGAAACTCTGAAAAACGAACTTATGTTGACAAATTGTTTGGCGGGCATTAAGCCCGCATGTTCATTCTCAATCAAATCGACATTTATTTCAGTGTCGCCGTCAGATTACTGTGAAAACTACTACTCACTTCATCCATCCATCGTTTCTTTGGTCTTCTTTTCCATCTATCAACATTTATATTCATTACTATTTTAGTCACATATCTCTTGATGTCATTACTGCTTCTAATTGCAATACATGTACACCACTTAATAGAGTTAAAAAAACCTTTTTGGAAACAACCGCCTTGCAAACAAAAAAATGAAAAATTCCTTTCCGGAGTCGGTAGAAAAAATGTCACTGACTTCCGAAAGGAAAGTTATTTTCCATTTTTTTCGTGTGTTTTATTTTTGCAATAATATTTTGTTTTGTGCGTCCTAAAATAAATAACTATCTAATCCTCATCATCTGCCTAACCTTTTCCCAACTATGATGGGGCTGGCTTCTAGTTTAACCGGATGCCATCTGCCTACTATTTATCTATTTATTAATCATTAAATTTATTACAGTCAATTCTAATAATTGATTAATTGGAACGAATTAGTTCACAGTAGGTAAGCTTTTTAATTTGAACCCAGTCCGAATAGTTATTTTGATTTGTTTGCGTTTAATTAATACTGATGATGATTATAAAATATAGGGATAAATGCACGAAAAAATTAAACAAAGAAATATGAATCATCATCTGTTAGCCAGAAGTCACCTGGAATATTGTAGTGTTGTCTGGTCTCCTAAATATAATGTGCACATCAGGCGTATCTGACGATTGCAGAAAAGATTCTTATGGCATCTTACTTATCATTGTGGTATGGGTAAACGTCTGAGATCGTACCGGGAAAGATTTAAATATTTTAGGATTGCCTCGTTAGAGAAACGAAGAGATTTGTTGGATTTAATTTTCCTTATAAGACTAGTAACAGGCTCTTTGAACTGTCCTGAGTTGCTTAGTAAAGTATCCTTCCATGTGCCACGAAATCTACCAAGAAAATCGATTAAAAATTGATTTGCATACCAAAATGCAATACAAATCTAAGGCAACATTGCTCACTAAATAGAATGTATGCTGTTTACAAAGAACACGATGAAGACATCGACTTATATCATACATCTGTGCCTACTCTCAGAAAATTGTTTAAATGAAATTTGCAAAATAATTAAGTTTGATACTGGTTGGCTTAATGTTATCGATACTGTTGTTGTTTTCATTTTATATTTGTATTTTTATTCTTTTTTTTCACTGTTTAATTAGCTATTGAGGCGCATAATATAGGTAGTGCATTAGTGCTCTTCTTTAAGTGATGGGGCACTTAGACTTAAGTTTGAAATGTTTTACTTTCTATGTGATAGTGTACTCATTGTTGAAGAGCCAAACTAAATAAATAAATAGCCTTTTCCAAACTCTTTTGGGGTCGGTCCAGTCTAACCGGATGCAGCTGAATACCAGTATTTTACATAGAGCGACTGCCTATCTGATCTCCACAAGCCAGTTAGTACTGGGTAATACGATACCCTACGGTATCCGGTAAGACTGGTTGTCAGACTTTTTGGGGCACTGACTGCCTGTAACGACTGTCAAAGATATACAAATGACAGCCGGAACCAACGGCTTAACGTGCTTTCCGCGGCACGGAGGAAACTCGGTATGTAATGGGTGGTCACCCATCCACGGACCAACCAAGCAAGCACGGCTTCACCTAAAGATCGATCTGAGCGGCTGTTATTATTTTGATGAATGATTTATATTTACAAAGAAATATGAATCATTGAGCCAAGAACTCCATAAATGGTGCATGGATACTATAAAATAAGTATAAATTCGTTTTATTTTTTGCTACGAATATCAACTTTTTTGACAGCCTCCCATTATCACTATCTCCTCTACTTCGCCAGCCCCCTCACGAGGTATTCAATACTTTATTTTCGTTTCTTGACATCTTCATACTTTATTTTCACACTAATTTCACCTTCACCCACTTTAACCTTCGTGGACTTAATTAAGGTCTATAGATTTAATTTCTGGCCTGAAAGCAGTTGCATGATCGTGGTTGGCAGAAGAATTCCATTTATTTTAATTTTAACAATATGCTGCGATCACCTCTCTGGATTTCAAGTATAATAAAATATAATATTACCTACCTTCTGACGCAGTCGGGTAAAAGAAGCGGATATTATATTGATCAGATCTTAAAGATATATTTCGGAAACTTGTAGGCTTGATCAAGTGCCATCTTAGTGCCGTCAGAATAAAATAATGACATAAAATCTTTACGAACACAGATTTTCTACGAATAACTGCAAAACAATTTAGGTAAAACTCACCCTTTCACTTGATTCATACATAGACCTTCCATAGTTCCGAGTATGGAAGGTCTCATGGGGATTCAATGCTAAGACCCGGTCCGCAGACTCTCGTATAAAAACAAGAGCAAGTGCTCCAAATAATACACACCACCACCACGCTCAATACAAACATGTACTCCAAGGTACTGCGCTGATATTTATATAATTAAGTAAATTATGATAATTACAATTATTCCGTTGTACAGTTATGATTATGATAACTTTGTATTTATATGTTTATTTTTTTTTTGTCTATATTATCAATATATTGAGAATAGTCCTCTAGAGTGAAATGTTTGAAGATAACAATTTAATCAGTGTTAAAGTTTATGAATAAAGTGAATAAATTAATTTGTTTGTTTCAGGTCGTAGTCTTCCTGTGCGCGGCGAGCCTCGCCTCCGCTGGCGAGCTCCTGCAGGCCACTGCGCCCGTCGCGTACAGCTCTCAGTCCTTCTCTTCGCATGTATCACACGCTCCCGTCGCCTCCTACGAAGCAGCTCCTGCCTACAGCAGCTACTCCGCTCCTGCCTACACCGCCTACGCCACTGCTCCCGTTGAAGCCAAGTCCTACGCTCCCTCAGTGTCGTACCAGTCCATCTCTGCTCCCGTTGCGTACGCTAAGACCTATGCCGCCGCACCTGCCATCGCAGCCTACTCTGCTCCTGTGTACGCCAAGTCCATCGCTCCTGCTGTGTCCTACTCTTCAATCTCTTCCCACTCTTCTCCTCTGAATTACGCCGCGGCTGCTCCCATCGTCACCAAGACCTACGCCGCACCTGCTTACACCACCACCTACTCTGCTCCAATTGAGGCTAAAACCATCTCTCCCGCCGTGTCCTACTCTTCGTACTCGACCCATTTGGAGCCTATGGCGTACGCGGCTAGCCCAGTCATCGCCAAGTCCTACGCTGCTCCCGCCATAGCTACATACTCCTCTGTTCCCGTACTGAAGTCAGCAGTGACATACTCCGCCGCACCCGCCGTCTCATACGGTGGTCTGGAAGCCAAATACGCTGGCTGGTGATAACTTGTTCATATAGTTTTAGTAAATGTAAATATAGATAAAGGTTTACTATTCGAAATGAAAAACCAAATAAATATTTAAAACATCTACACTTTCGTTTCTTTTTCTTTTCATCTATTAATTATTGATTCCATTTCATTATTATTGAACCGTCTCGCGTCTTCAAAAAAGGAGGAGTTTATGTATATGAATTATTTATTTTTTCACGGAGATATGTACACATATCTCCGTGATTACTGAGCCGATTTACATGATTATATTTTTTTTTGGTAGATGAAGATTGCGTGGTGGTCACATATAAATTGTATTAGTGACCCATGGTGAAAACAAATTATAGTTTGATAGGCGGGGCTTAGCTCGCGAATACATCGACGGCGTCGGGAAACTCCGAAAAACGAACTTATGTTGACAAATTGTTTGGCGGGTATTAAGCCCGCATGTTCATTCTCAATCAAATCGACATTTATTTCAGTGTTGCCCGAACGCAAACTGCATTTATTACTTCTGTCGAAATCTTCTATACATCTATACAAATAAGTGTCTTTTTGTCTGTCTGTTTTGTTACGGCTAATCTCCGAAACGGCTTAACCTATTTTGACGAGACTTTTACTGGCGGATAACTGATCTTATAAGGTCTAACATAGGCTCCTTTTATTTTAGAAAAGTCATCAAAAATCATCTATACAAAAAAAAAATTAAGTGTGTTTGTAATATCAAAATAACAGCTTTTTACTGAATGCATATGAAAATATATACGGCACTTATAACAAAAACACATTTATTTTAATTTTTGTCTGTCCGTCGGTCTGTTTGTTCCGGCTAATCTCCAAAACGGCTTGACCGATTTTGACAAGACTGGCAGATAGCTGAACTTATAAGGTTTAACATAGGCTACTTTTATTTTAGAATAAGAATTAGGGTTCCATGCAAAAAATATAACCGTTGAAATTGGTAACAAAATCCGATTCAAAAAGTAAATATTTTTTTAAAAATAATTTCACGCGATCGAAGGGCGTGGGCAACACCTACTATTGTAATCATAATGTCGATTATGTTATTCACTACGTTTATAATTTCAAAAAAAAAAATATTCGAAGCAGACAAATATTTAATTCAGATAATGTTATCTTTGACAGTCGCAAATAAATGATTTTGAAATTTTAATGTCCCCAGATTACTGTGAAAACTACTACTCACTTCATCCATCCATCGTTTCTTTGGTCTTCCTCTCCATCTATCAACATTTATATTCATCACTCTTTTAGTCACAGATCTCTTTATGTCATAACTACTTCTAATTGCAATGTTCATTTATGAACACATGTCAAGAATATGTACACCACTTAACTTTAAAACTTAAGATTAAAAAAAACCTTTTTAGAAAAAAAACAACCGCCTTGCAAACAAAAAAAATGGAAAAATTCCTTTCCAGAGTCGGTAGAAAAAAAGTCACTGACGGAAGTCAGTGACTTTTTTGTGTATCATCTACAACTATTCGTTCGTATTACCCAGTACTAACTGGGTTGTGGAGGTCAGATAGGCAGTTGCTCCATGTAAAATACTGGTATTCAGCTGCATCCGGTTAGACTGGAAGCCAACACCAACAGAGTTTGAAAAATAAAAAAATGGCAAATAACTTTCCTTTCACTACAAACAAAACAGTCATTATCAATGACTGTTTTGTTTGTAGTACTGGGTAATACGATACCCCTTAGTGAGACTGGTTGTCAGACTTTTTGGGGCACTGACTGCCTGTAACGACTGTCAAAGGTATACAAATGACAGCCGGGACCAACGGCTTAACGTGCTTTCCGCGGCACGGAGGAAACTCGGTATGTAATGGGTGGTCACCCATCCACGGACCAACCAAGCAAGCACGGCTTAACCTAAAGATCGATCTGAGCGGCTGTTATTATTTTGACGAATGATTCATATTTACAAAGAAAAATGAATCATTGAGCAAAAAACTCCATAAATGGGGCATGGATACTATAAAATAAGTACAAATTCGTTTTATTTTTGGCTACGAATATCAACTTTATTGACAACCTCCCATTATCACTATCTCCTCTACTTCGCCAGCCCCCTCACGAGGTATTCAATACTTTATTTTTGTTTCTTGACATCGTCATACTTTATTTTCACACTAATTTCCATCTATTTTCGTTATGTCATTTATAATGTTGAGAGTCCACGAAGGTTTGTAATGGCTTGAGCCATTGCGAACCTTCATGGACTTAATTAAAGTCTATAGATTCGATTTCTGGCCTGAAAGTTGCGTGATCGTGATTGGCAGAAGAATTCCATTTCTTTTAATTTTAACAATATGTTGCGATCACCTCTCTGGATTTCAAGTATAATAAAATATATTACCTACCTTCTGACGCAGTCGGGTAAAAAAGCGGATATTATATTGATCGGATCTCAAAGATATATTTCGGAAACTTGTAGGCTTGTTCAAGTGCCATCTTAGTGCCGTCAGAATAAAATAATGACATAAAATCTTTACGAACACAGATTTTCTACGAATAACTGTAAAACAATTTAGGTAAAACTCACCCTTTCACTTGATTCATTCATAGACCTTCCATAGTTCCGAGTAGGGAAGGTCTCCTGGGGATTCAATGCTGAGACTCGGTCCGCAGACACTCGTATAAAAACAAGAGCAAGTGCTCCAAATAATACACACCACCACCACGCTCAATACAAACATGTACTCCAAGGTAATGCGCTGATATTTATATAAATAAGTGAATTATGATAATTACAATTTCCGTAGTACAGTTATGATAACTTTGTATTTAATTGTTTATTTTTTTTTTGTCTATATTATTAATATATTGAGAAAGTCCTCTAGAGTGAAGTGTTTGAAGATACCAATTTAATCAGTGTTAAAGTTTATGGAAAAAGTGAATGAATTAATTTGTTTCTTTCAGGTCGTAGTCTTCCTGTGCGCGGCGAGCCTCGCCTCCGCTGGCGAGCTCCTGCAGGCCACTGCGCCCGTCGCGTACAGCTCTCAGTCCTTCTCTTCGCATGTATCACACGCTCCCGTCGCCTCCTACGAAGCAGCTCCTGCCTACAGCAGCTACTCCGCTCCTGCCTACACCACCTACGCCACTGCTCCCGTTGAAGCCAAGTCCTACGCTCCCTCATTGTCGTACCAGTCCATCTCTGCTCCCGTAGCGTACGCTAAGACCTATGCCACCGCACCTGCTCCTGTGTACGCCAAGTCCATCGCTCCTGCTGTGTCCTACTCTTCAATCTCTTCCCACTCTTCTCCTCTGAATTACGCCGCGGCTGCTCCCATCGTCACCAAGACCTACGCCGCACCTGCTTACACCACCACCTACTCTGCTCCAATTGTGGCTGAAACCATCTCTCCCGCCGTGTCCTACTCTTCGTACTCGACCCATTCGGAGCCTATTGCGTACGCGGCTAGCCCAGTCATCGCCAAGTCCTACGCTGCTCCCGCCATAGCCACATACTCCTCTGTTCCCGTACTGAAGTCAGCAGTGACATACTCCGCCGCACCCGCCGTCTCATACGGTGGTCTGGAAGCCAAATACGCTGGCTGGTGATAACTTGATAATATAGTTTTAGTAAATGTAAATATAGCTAAAGGTTTTTAGTATTCGAAATGAAAAAGCAAATAAATATTTAAAACATCTACACTTTCGTTTCTTTTTCTTTTCATCTATTATTGATTCCAGTTCATTATTAATGAACCGTCTCGCGTCTTCAAAAAAGGAGGAGTTTCTGTGTTTATGTATATGAATTATTTATGTAAGGATACATAATAATATCTCCGTGATTACTGAGCCAATTTACATGATTATATTTTTTTTTGGTACATGACGACTGCGTGGTGGTCACTTATAAATGTATTAGCGACCCATGGTGAAAACAAAATTATAGTTTGATAGGCAGTGCTTAGCTCGCGAATACATCGACGGCGTCGGGAAACTCTGAAAAACGAACTTATGTTGACAAATTGTTTGGCGGGCATTAAGCCCGCATGTTCATTCTCAATCAAATCGACATTTATTTCAGTGTTGCCCCCAGATTACTGTGAAAACTACTACTCACTTCATCCATCCATCGTTTCTTTGGTCTTCTTTTCCATCTATCAACATTTATATTCATCACTATTTTAGTCACATATCTCTTGATGTCATTACTGCTTCTAGTTGCAATACATGTCAAGAATATGTACACCACTTAATAGAGTTAAAAAAACCTTTTTGGAAACAAAAACAACCACCTTGCAAACAAAAAAATGAAAAATTCCTTTCCGGAGTCGGTAGAAAAAATGTCACTGACTTCCGAAAGGATAGTTATTTTCCATTTTTTTAGTGTGTTTTATTTTTGCAATAATAATTATTTTGTTTTGTGCGTCCTAAATTAAATAACTATCTAATCCTCATCATCTGCCTAACCTTTTCCCAACTATGATGGGGCTGGCTTCTAGTTTAACCGGATGCCATCTGCCTACTATTTATCTATTTATTAATCATTAAAGGACAATGGCCAAAATTGGTACCAAAAAGTCTCGCGCCTCAAAACCAAAATTTTATAGTAATTAGTTTCATATTTTTTTATGGCATTACGCGTCGGGGATTTGATTTTTGAACTGGAAATATAATTTTGAGTTTAAAAGTATGGATATTGTTTTACTCCCTTTATATGACGTTCCGTTTCAACTGAATATAAATGACGTTCCGTTTCAATTGAACAAACCTTTGTCTGTCGAGCGGACTCTAAAAGTCCTGTGAAAAAATGCATTCGGCCGCTTTTGTTTTTGACGGTTATTTTATGTGAAAAACTATACCTGCCTCGCTTCAAATTACTCCAACGTGTAGGGCATACAATAAAAATGAGAAGATTATAGTTATTTTGTCTATGGTTAATTGGCCGTTCACAGATAGTCTTATTGATGTAGATTGCAATGGAATCGATTTTTTGATGAATCGATTAACCAGTAATCGTTTCTTTTGTTTATTATACATATATAACTATAACGTTTGCTTGAAAAACATTTCAAGAATTACAAATATGTACAGCTTGGCAAAAAAGAGTGTGGAATAAATGAGGTCGCCACTGCCACTGCTTCGAATAGTTTTATTCATTTAAAATAGTTAATTACGCAAGGAAAGTTGATAATTTTTAAAAATCTATGAAAAGCCACTAGGATATACGCACTGTTGACACAGAATGTACTAGCAGTTGACAAGTAACCACAATCATCGATATTAGTTCCAACTGTCACCGCGTCAGACTCTTTTTTGCCAAGGTGTATTTGCTTTGCTTTTTTTGAATAACAGCAACAATTAAGTAAGATCAGTACACCAAATCGATTTAGTTTTGTTTATTGCTATTTGCCACAAAATAGATTTTCTCAGCCTAAAGATTTTGATTTATCGATTACATCCCTAAATCCCGACTAGTTTATAGCACTTACTATACTCTATGGTTTATAGTTTTAGTTATCTTATCTGTGGCATCTGACATTTGTACTGTATTGACAATATAAAGGTCTAAAACAGTCTAAAATAAAATCGAGTTTCAGTCAAGCATACTGTGGATGTTACTTTAACTCGTAATTCTTACTAATATTAGTGTATTACGCTGTTTTTAGAGCAATAATGTAATGTATGTGTGTTAAAATACGTCGTTGGTAGCGTCGAAAAAATAGACCTACTTTTTAGGTTAGTTTCGATTTTATAAAATAACTCTGAAACGCGGGTTTTTTTTTTCAAAAATAATTTTTGTAGGAGTTAATACAATCAGTGTAGTCTATAAAAAACAAAGTTTGATTGTGATGCAGCATGGTACGGGATTCCATACATCCATGAGCATTCTCTTTTATTACAGTTAATTCTAATAATTGATTAATTGGAACGAATTAGTTCACAGTAGGTAAGCTTTTTAATTTGAACCCAGTCCGAATAGTTATTTTGATTTGTTTGCGTTTGATTAATACTGATGATGATTATAAAATATAGGGATAAATGCACGAAAAAATTAAACAAAGAAATGTGAATCATCATCTGCTAGCCAGAAGTCACCTGGAATATTGTAGTGTAGTCTGGTCTCCTAAATATAATGTGCACATCAAGCGTATCTAACGATTGCAGAAAAGATTCTTATGGCATCTTGCTTATCATTGTGGTATGGGTAAACGTCTGAGATCGTACCGGGAAAGATTAAAATATTTTAGGATTGCCTCGTTAGAGAAACGAAGAGATTTGTTGGATTTAATTTTCCTTATAAGACTAGTAACAGGCTCTTTGAACTGTCCTGAGTTGCTTAGTAGAGTATCCTTCCATGTGCCACGAAATCTACCAAGAAAATCGATTAAAAAATTGTTTTGCATGCCAAAATGCAATACAAATCTAAGGCAACCTTGCTCACTAAATAGAATGTATGCTGTTTACAAAGAACACGATAAAGACATCGACTTATATCATACATCTGTGCCTACTCTCAGAAAATTGTTTAAATGACATTTGCAAAATAATTAAGTTTGATTCTGTTTGACTTAACTTAATGTTATCGATACTGTTGTTGTTTTCATTTTATATTTGTATTTTTATTCTTTTTTTTTCACTGTTTAATTAGCTATTGAGGCGCATAATATAGTGCATGTAGTGCTCTTCTTTAAGTAATGGGGCACTTAGACTTAAGTTTGAAATGTTTTACTTTCTATGTAATAGTGTACTCATTGTTGAAGAGCCAAATTAAATAAATAAATAGCCTTTTCCAAACTCTGTTGGGGTCGGTCCAGTCTAACCGGATGCAGCTGAATACCAGTATTTTACATGGAGCGACTGCCTATCTGACCTCCACAAGCCAGTTGGTACTGGGTAATACGATACCCTACGGTATCCGGTAAGACTGGTTGTCAGACTTTTTGGGGCACTGACTGCCTGTAACGACTGTCAAAGATATGCAAATGACAGCCGGGACCAACGGCTTAACGTGCTTTCCGCCGCACGGAGGAAACTCGGTATGTAATGGGTGGTCACCCATCCACGGACCAACCAAGCAAGCACGGCTTCACCTAAAGATCGATCGAAGCATGAGCCATTGCGACCTAAAGGTCGATCTGAGCAGCTGTTATTATTTTGATGAATGATTTATATTTACAAAGAAATATGAATCATTGAGCCAAAAACTCCATAAACGGTGCATGGATACTATAAAATAAGTATAAATTCGTTTTATTTTTTGCTACGAATATCAGCTTTATTGACAGCCTCCCATTATTTTGTTTCTTGACACCTTCATACTTTATTTTCACACTAATTTCCATCTACTTTCGTTATGTCATTTGTAATGTTGAGAGTCCACGAAGGTTTGTAATGGCTTGAGCCATTGCAAACCTTCGTGGACTTAATTAAAGTCTATAGATTTGATTTCTGGCCTGAAAGCAGTTGCATGATCGTGATTGGCAGAAGAATTCCATTTCTTTTAATTTTAACAATATGCTGCGATGACCTCTCTGGATTTCAAGTATAATAAAATATGTTACCTACCTTCTGACGCAGTCGGGTAAAAAAAGCGTATATTATATTGGTCGGATCTAAAAGATATATTTCGGAAACTTGTAGGCTTGATCAAGTGCCATTTTAGTGCCGTCAGAATAAAATAATGACATAAAATCTTTACGAACACAGATTTTCTACGAATAACTGCAAAACAATTTAGGTAACACTCACCCTTTCACTTGATTAATTCATAGACCTTCCATAGTTCCAAGTATGGAAGGTCTCCTGGGGATTCAATGCTAAGACCCGGTCCGCAGACACACGTATAAAAACAAGAGCAAGTTGTTGGGAATCGCTCCCAACATACACGCGGACGGCACGCGCAGGCGACGTGATTGTTGGGAATCACACCCAACATACACGCAGACGCCACGCGCAGGCGACGTGACCGACCAACGCGTCATCAGCATCGCTAAGCGAGCGGAGGTGGCGTGGGGAGCCGGCCGGCACGGCGGACACTCGCCTTCTCAGAGCCCACCGCGACGGACGATACTCTCGAACCATTAATAGATCTTATGTTTGTCCGGGACTTTTATAATGTTGAAATTTAGAACGGCAATAAACCAAAGCCTAATAATTTAAAAATACAGTCCACTTTTCATTTATACCAACGAGCAAGTCGAACATTGGTCCTTCGAGCCGGATCTCGCCGGTTTTTTGTTTCAAAAAGTAACGGTCTTGGAAGAAAACTTCAAACTCGAAGCTCTTCGGTTGCGGTCTTCAGCAGCGACAGTTCCTGCAGGAGTCATCAATTTCCTGTCGAAGAAACTACGCACAGCTCCCGCACACGCCCATCAGAGAAGAAGTTATCGAGAGGCCGGCCGGGCAACGGACTTTGGACCCGTCGAAAAATCGAGTCATCGTCACGGACAAGGAGGAACTTGCAGAATCATCAGATATCCTATGGGTGGTATAGACGTTTGGTGAGTTCGTTCCAATTTGTCCCTTATATCTTTTCCTATTCATAAACATATTTCATGTTCAAATAGTAATGATTGAGTGAGTGCTTTCAATTACCTTCATTGCCTTGCATTTCGTAAAACCCAACTATTCTGCTTATAACGCTATTAGATAACCTTTATATTACCACATCTGGTTATGTTCACTTCGCTTATTATTCAAAACAGCTGACCGCTTAGCTACACACCTGCGCGTCAAGTGTTTTTTTGTTCGCACCGTTGAGTCATACCTCAATCATTAGCTAGCTACTTTTTTTTCTTCACATTTCATAAACTGGTTTCTTATCCTTCGTCAATTTGTTTGTGATTTATCGCCTGTGTTTCTATCGCTATGGCTGACGAAAAAGTCGAAAAACTCGTTAAAAAACGCAGCTGTATGAAATCAAAGCTCACTATTTTTGGCAACTACCTTCACATGCTTGAAAGTTGCGAAGAACTTAGCAGCTTACAACTGTTAGATTTAGAAACTAGATATAATAAATTTGATAGCTTATATGTGGATTTCGACAAATTACAGTGTGACATCGAGATGTTGTTGGAGAACCCCGATGACGAGAGCAAGGAGCGAGAGCAGTTTGAGAACCAGTATTATAAATTGGTGGCGACAGCGCGGAGTCTGCTCGGTGCTCGTCCCCCCCAGTCTGGCAGTCAACAAGATGGTTACGTAACGGGTGACGAGGATGTACAGGCAGGTGGCTTTAAAACCAATTGTGTTAGGTTGCCAAAAATAAATTTACCTGTTTTTCACGGTCATTATCAACACTGGCTTGAATTTAGAGACACTTACATTTCACTAATTCATTCACGAAAGGACATGGACAACGTAAATAAGTTGCACTACCTGCGTGCTTCTCTTAAAGGCAGTGCGTTACTAGTTATTGATAATTTAGATTTTAGAGCACAGAATTATGAGTCCGCTTGGAATTTATTACGTGAAAGATACGGCAACAAAAGATTGCTCGTTAATAATCATGTCCGTGCATTATTTAGCGTTGAATATATGCAAAGTGAATCGTGTTCTTCTATTCGTAACCTCATTGATGTCACAAATAAAAATCTTCGTGCATTGACAACGTTAGGTCAGGACACAGAATTTAATTTACGGGATACCCTCATAATCCACATAATGTCCGAAAAACTTGACAGTGTCACACGTAGACAATGGGAAGAACATCGAAACACATTTAATAATCCACCTCCATTAGATTTTTTTTTAAAGTTCCTTAGCAACAGAGCTGATTTATTAGAAACTTTGCAAGAACATAAAACAAATAACAATAAAGTACAACAGGCAGACACCTGCAAACATAATTCAAACCTACTTACAGCTACAAAATCAGATCAAAAAACAAATGACACCAACAACAAAAATAAAAAACACAATTATAGTAAAAAAATGTTTTCATGTCCTATGTGCAGTCAGACTCATTTCTTATTCAATTGTGAAGCCTTTAGAGCCCTGTCTGTTGAAGCTCGTAGGCAAAAGGCCAAAGAGGCAAAGGTCTGTCTTAATTGTCTGCGACCAGGGCACGTAGAATCAAAGTGCAATCTTGTCCCTTGCAAATATTGCAAGAAAAGGCACAGTACTCTGCTTCATTCACACGAGGCAGAAACAACTCCTACTCCTGAGCCAGTTATTCCCGTCAATAACTTTGCCGGTTCAACTAATGTTCAGCAGTTTACTACTCCTCCGAATGTTTTGCTTTCCACAGCGATCGTGAGAGTGGTTGACAGCAAGGGCGACGTGCATTCTGCCCGAGTACTGCTCGACAACGGTAGTACGGGCAACTTCGTAGATGAGTCACTATGCGGTAAGCTGGGTTTGTCGCGACGTAGTGCGAGCGCCACCGTGACAGGTATAAATAATAATACTTCTTATTGTACACAGTCTTGCAACCTTACTATTATGTCCCACTATGATGACGACTGTAAACTTACTATAGACTGTCATATTTTACCTCAGATCACTAGAGCTTTGCCGTCTTCGTTCATAAACATACATAATATTCCTATTCCATTGGGAATAAGTCTAGCTGACCCAACATTTAATATACCGTCAGCAATAGACATCCTAGTTGGAGCCGAAGTATTTTGGTCCGTCTTATGTAATAATTCTATAGACTTAGGTAAGAATCAGCCTAAGTTAAATGAAACGAAATTGGGTTGGTTAGTGTCAGGGTACGTTGCCCGACATAAGTCACACTCTTCTTCTCCCGTTTGTCATTTTTTAAATGAGAACGCCAACCCAGACTTATCTCGTTTTTGGGAATTAGATACCATTGCAGCCAAGCACTCCTTATCTCCTGAGGAGCGTGCCTGTGAGCAAAGCTTTAAGAAACACACCACTCGTAAAGACGATGGACGTTTTGTCGTAACCATGCCACTGAAGAAAGATCCTTCAGTCTTAGGCGATTCCTTTTCAAAGGCAAAGTGTCGATTCATGTCACTAGAGCGTAGGTTTCTTAGAGACCCTGCCTTCAAAAGCAGGTACGTTGAGTTCATGCAAGAGTATGAACGCCTAGGTCACATGACTGAAGATAAGGAGTCTTCGCCGAGCTGTCTTCAAGAAAATTGCTATTTTTTACCCCACCACGGCGTCATCCGTGAGTCAAGCACAACTACCAAGCTTCGTACAGTTTTCGACGCATCGGCCACCACTAGTACTGGTATGTCACTAAATGACATCCAAATGGTTGGTCCGACTGTACAAGAAGATATCATTTCGATATTGCTACGCTTTCGCCAGCATAAATATGTTGTAACTGGCGACGTAGAGAAAATGTACAGAGCGATTGAACTTCATCCTTCTCAACGCTTTCTACAAAAAATCATCTTCCGCTCTGATTCTAAAGAGCCTCTAAAAACATACACACTCAACACAGTGACTTATGGCACGGCAAGTGCGCCTTACTTAGCCACCAAATGCTTGGTTAGTTTAGCTTCCAGCGCCCCTGATGATGACGTCAAACAATCAATTCAAAGAGACTTTTATGTTGACGATTATCTGGGTGGCTCTGATTCTATAAATAAAACAATCGATATTGCTCAGGGAGTTATATCTACTTTAAAATCAGCCCAATTAAAATTAAGAAAATTTAAATCAAACAATAAAACAATTTTAAAACAAATATCGTCTTCTAATAATAATATAGATGACAATATTTTAGACTTCTCACAAACAAATATGGATGTCTCATCAAAAACTCTTGGTTTGAACTGGATTTGTGATTCGGACACATTGTCGTTTTCAATTAATTTAAAGTTAAATAAAAAGGTAACAAAACGACACATTCTTTCTGTTATAAGTCAGATCTTTGACCCATTGGGACTCGTTGGCCCATGTATTGTCGAAGCCAAATTCATCATGCAGAGATTGTGGATCAATCAATATTCATGGGATGACGAGGTCTCACAAGACACCAAACAATTATGGTTTGCATTTGCTGACACTTTACCTCTACTGAATCACTTAAGAATTCCTCGATGGGTTCTTAGTGATAGCTCAGGAATTCACGAAATTCATGTTTTTTCAGATGCTTCAGAGCGAGCGTACGGCGCTTGTCTGTACATTCGGTCTGTGGATCAAACAGGTTCAGTAAAAATACACCTCTTAACCTCTAAAAGTAGGGTAGCGCCGATAAAGCCTACGACGATACCTCGTCTAGAGCTTTGCGGAGCCTTGTTGGCTGCAAGGTTGTGTACAAAAGTATTAACCTCTCTTACTCTAAAGGTAAGCAAATGTAGATTTTGGTGTGACTCTACTATAGTTCTAGGGTGGTTATCTACACCCCCACTGCAATTAAAAAATTTCGTTCGCAACCGAATCCACGAAATTCAAGAGAGCACAGAGGGTCACGTGTGGGGCTACGTACCGTCGAAAGACAATCCGGCGGATCTTGTTTCCCGCGGGCTGAAGGCTGATTGCATCAGTGATTCATCCTTGTGGTGGTCTGGTCCCACTTTCTTAGAGAAAGATGAACGTGAATGGCCAAGAATGCCCAATCGCAACGAGAGACACGATCTACCAGAATTGGTTTCTTGTTCTGTCGTAGTAACTAACAGTCTTTCTAATGTAGACTCTATTAGTAGTTTGATTAACAGTAGATCTAATTTAATTCATTTACAAAGATCAATAGCATATTTGCAAAGGTTTATTCACAATTGTCAAAACAAATCCTATAAACTTACTGGTCCATTATCAACTGTCGAACTTAAAAAATCTTTAAATTTAATATTGCACAAGGTTCAGTTGGAAATGTTTCCTGACGAATATGCTATTCTTAAAACAGCGAAATCATTGCATAAAAAGAATAGACTCATTTCTTTGTCCCCGTTTCTAGACCCCAATAACCTATTACGTGTCGGCGGTAGATTAGACAACTCCCCATACATGTACGATACAAAGCATCCTATCTTACTGTGTAGTAAGCATCATTTTACTAAGATACTCTTTGAGCATCTACACTTAATATATTTACATGCTGGTCCCCAGCTCTTATTAGCGAACGCTAGGCAAACTTATTGGCCCATGGGTGGCAGAAGCTTAGCCAAGGCCATAGTAAACAAGTGTGTCCGATGCTGTCGGTATAAGGCGGAATCGGTGCAACCCATTATGGGACAGTTACCGACAACTCGAACTGAGTTAGAGTTCCCTTTCTTACATTGTAGTGTTGATTACGCAGGGCCAGTGATGATCGCGGACAGGAAAGGCAGAGGTTGTAGACTTATTAAATCATTTTTGGCAATCTTCATCTGTAACTCGACAAAAGCCTGTCATATCGAGCTCGTTACTGCACTATCTAGTAAAGCCTATTTAGCCGCTCTTAACCGTTTTGTGTCACGTCGGGGGAAACCGCAAAGTATTTCGTCCGATAACGGCACCAACTTTGTCGGCACTTACAATGAGCTATCAAAGTTTCTAGTGCAATCAGACCTTGAGGGTCACATAGCTCAAGAAGGTATAGAATTTAAATTCGTACCTGCATATAGTCCCCACTTTAACGGCTTAGCCGAGGCAGCTGTTCGTTCCACAAAACACCATCTTAAAAGGTTATTGCAATCCACTCATCTCACATACGAGGAAATGTCTACGTGCCTCACTCAAATAGAAGCTGTTTTGAACTCCCGTCCTATTACTCCTCTTTCCTCAGAACCCCTTGACTTTTCCGCTCTGACACCCTCTCATTTCCTAATTGGACGGCCACTTAATGTTATACCTCATCCACAGGTCTCTGATTGCAATATTAATCGCCTGGATCGCTTCACGAGAATCGAGCACATCAAACAGCACTTCTGGCAGCGTTTCTCACTTGAATACGTAGCTCTACTGCAGCAGAAGGTGAAGTGGCGATCTGCGAAGACAGAGCTGAAGCTAGGCTCTCTTGTCCTTATAAAAGACAGAGCTCTTCCTCCTCTACTCTGGTCTTTAGGAAGGGTCACAAAGGTTTACCCTGGCAGCGATGGCATAGCAAGAGTTGCAGAGGTAAAGACCAAGAGGGGCACCATTAGGAGGGCCTTTAATAACATTTGCCCCCTTCCAGATTTTTGAAGTCTTCACTTCAACCCGGGCAGCATGTTGGGAATCGCTCCCAACATACACGCGGACGGCACGCGCAGGCGACGTGATTGTTGGGAATCACACCCAACATACACGCAGACGCCACGCGCAGGCGACGTGACCGACCAACGCGTCATCAGCATCGCTAAGCGAGCGGAGGTGGCGTGGGGAGCCGGCCGGCACGGCGGACACTCGCCTTCTCAGAGCCCACCGCGACGGACGATACTCTCGAACCATTAATAGATCTTATGTTTGTCCGGGACTTTTATAATGTTGAAATTTAGAACGGCAATAAACCAAAGCCTAATAATTTAAAAATACAGTCCACTTTTCATTTATACCAACGAGCAAGTCGAACAAAGTGCTCCAAATATTACACACCACCACTACGCTCAATACAAACATGTACTCCAAGGTGCTGCGCTGATATTTATATAATTAAGTAAATTATGATAATTACAATTATTCCGTTGTACAGTTATGATAACTTTGTATTTAATTGTTTATTTTTTTTAACCGACTTCAAAAAAGGAGGAGGTTTCTCAATTCGACCGTATATATATATATATATTTTGTCTATATTATTAATATATTGAGAAAAGTCCTCTAGAGTGAAATGTTTGAAGATAACAATTTAATCAGTGTTAAAGTATATGAATAAAGTGAATGAATTAATTTGTCAATTTCAGGTCGTAGTCTTCCTGTGCGCGGCGAGCCTCGCCTCCGCTGGTGAGCTCCTGCAGGCCACTGCGCCCGTCGCGTACAGCTCTCAGTCCTTCTCTTCGCATGTATCACACGCTCCCGTCGCCACCTACGAAGCAGCTCCTACATACAGCAGCTACTCCGCTCCTGCCTACACCGCCTACGCCACTGCTCCCATTGAAGCCAAGTCCTACGCTCCCTCCGGCTCTTACCAGTCCATCTCTGCTCCCGTAGCGTACGCTAAGACCTATGCCGCCGCACCTGCCATCGCAGCCTACTCTGCACCAGTGTATGCCAAGTCCATCGCTCCTGCTGTGTCCTACTCTTCAATCTCTTCCCACTCTTCTCCTCTGAATTACGCCGCGGCTGCTCCCATCGTCACCAAGACATACGCCGCACCTGCTTACACCACCACCTACTCTGCTCCAATTGTGGCTAAAACCATCTCTCCCGCCGTGTCCTACTCTTCGTACTCGACCCATTCGGAGCCTATTGCGTACGCGGCTAGCCCAGTCATTGCGAAGTCCTACGCTGCTCCCGCCATAGCTACATACTCCTCTGTTCCCGTACTGAAGTCAGCTGTGACATACTCCGCCGCACCCGCTGTGTCATACGATGGTCTGGAAGCCAAATACGCTGGCTGGTGATAACTTGTTAATATAGTTTTAGCAAATGTAAATGTAGCTTAAGGTTTTATATTCGAAAACCAAATAAATATTTTAAACATCTACACTTTCGTTTTTTTCGTTTCATCGTTACCATTGATTCCATTTCATTTTTAATGGACCGACTTCAAAAAAGGAGGAGGTTCTGTGTTCATGTATATGAATTATTTATGTATGTAGAAAATATTTCCGTGCTTACTTTGCCAATTTACATGATTCGGTTTTTTTTTGGTAAAAAAATACCGCGTGACTAACATATAAATTTGATTTTATCAGGGATCTATGGTAAAAACAAATTACAGTTTGGTGCGAATATATCGGCAGCGTCGGGAAACTCCGTAAAACGAACTGAAGTTTACAATAGTACATTTCAATATAAGTTGGGAAACTGCGGGCCGAGAACTGCAGTAACAAATCCCTACGCGTATCAACGCGTTAATTTGTTACTGCAGTACGACCTTTTTTGATACACTTTCGAAGAAAACAAATATTAGAACGGAAACTATTTTTGTCAGGAATTATTATGAAACTGTGATTTAATTTGCTTTTTTTCCCGCGCTTTGCTTTCGCCAGGTTAAAGAAGAAGCAAAGGTATGATGCCGCTAAACAGCCTGATATGAAAATTAGAAAATTCAATAATTGAATATTTTGAATTTGTTCATACAACTATATATTATTTGTTTTAAATAATCTTGTTTATCTATGATATTCTGTTTATAAACACAATTTAGATACTCAAAAAATATTTACGCCGTAAAGACGCATATTTATTTGCCGAGATTAAAAAAACAATAACTGCCGACTATAGTCATTGAACCATTTTGGACTTAGTATGAGTATTTTGGAAATTTGTATTTCAGCTCGCATCCGCATCCGCCGCATGTTATAGCATTCTAACAAAATAACTACATAACCAAGCATGGTTGCAAGTGCGACAGATGAGTATGAGGTCCTGGATTCGATTTCCGGTTTGGGCAAAGTGTTTTTGGGTTTTTCCATCAGGAATATCTCGGTATAAATAACAGCCACGGTTTATGGATTTGTGGCCGGTTGATGGCAATAGGCTCGCCCCCCATAACATGGGACTTAAAGCATAATGGCGAAATATTGTTGTACCTAATATTAGGTAGGTAGGTGAGTCATTAAAACGTACCGCATGATAGGCCGTAATGTTCCCATTTTAACGCTATAAAACTCAGTGACATCTGATAGTACCACCACTTCAATCGTGCATGTCAAACACATACAATTGCCCACACAAAATATGCATACAATTTGGTAATTTGACCTTTAACGCAAAAAAAGATAAGTGACAAAAATGCTTCCTACACCTCTGCCTAACCCTTTGGGGATTACAGGCGTGATGTTATGTTATGTAACAAAAATGTTATAAAAATCGTGGATCAAACAAAACAGGTCAATAGTTGCTAGTTGGGGTTATTTTTTACAGTAATGTTCTAAAGTTACAAATAATTTTTTTCGTGAGACTTATTATAAGATATTGAAAAAAGTGCCAATACTCATAAATACAGAACTGTCATAAAAGCAGAACTTGAAGCAACTAAAAACCATTTATTGTTTTGAAATAGGTACCCATTTTACTCAAATTGCCTATTTATTACAAATTTCGGTTATTTCTTAAAAAAAAAAACACTCAAATAGTCATAACTTTTAAGGAGATATAGTTAGGGCTCTGCTACTGCGATATTTTTACTGCAAATAACCCCAACTATCACCCTGTTTCCTGATATTTTACCCACTGAATAAACACTTATACTGGGTAGTTTCCCTAGCAACCATAATTTCAATTACTAGCTTTGCCATCAGTTCCGTTTCCACCAATCACCATCGTCAACATTCTTTTGCCCTTATCCCAATTTAGGGTCCTAATTTGGGGTCGACGCAGCTTGTCTTCGTCTTCCATACTTCTCTGTTAGTCGTCATATCATGGATCCCTTTCCATCAATGATCATCATCTTCCTCGCCTCTTCCCAACTATGTTGATATCGGCTTCCAGTCTAAACGGATGCAGCTGAGTTCAGGTATTTAACATGGAGCGACTGATTAAATGACCTCTACAACCTAAGTAGTACTGGGTAATACGATACCCCTTGGTAAGACTGGTTGTCAGACGTTCGGGTCACAGACTACCTGTAAAGACTGTCAAGGATCTACAAATGACAAGCTTAGTTAATTCTAATAATTGATTAATTTGAAAGAATTAGTTCACTGTTAGCTTTTTAATTTGAACCCCGACCAAATATTTTGACTTGTTTGCGTTTAATTAATACTGATGATGATTATAAAATATAGAGATAAATGCACGAATAATTTAAACAAAAAAATCATCGAGCAAACAGATGTTCAGAATTCTTAAAACTCCATGCACGGTGCATTGATACCATAAAATAAGTATTTATTCGTTTTATTTTTATATCAACACTATTGAGAGCATCCCACTACTCAATAAAGCTATCTCCTCTACTTCGCACTTCATTTTCGTTTCTTTACGTCTTCATACTTTATTTTAACACTAATTTCTATTTTGGTTATGTCATTTATAAAGTTGAGAGTGCTCAAGCCATTGCAAACCTTCGTGGACTTCAGTAAAGTCTACAGATATGAGCAATTTAATTTATAGCCCGAAAGTCGTTGCATGAACGTGATTTTCAGAAGAATTCCATTTCTTTCATTTTTTAAAATATGCTGCTGCGATCACCTCTCTGTAATTCAAGTATGTTAAAAAACATTACCCTGCTTCTAAAGCATTCGTGTAAAAAAGCGGATATTATATTGATAGGATCTAAAAGATATATTTCGGAAACTTGTAGGCTTGTTCAAGAGCCATCTTAGTGCCGTCAGAATAAAATAATGACATAACATCTTTGCGAACACACCTTTTTTACGAATAACTGCAAAACAATTTAGGTAAAAACTCACCCTTTCACTTGATTGATTCTGTCCATACGGAACTATAGGGAAGGTCTCCAAGGGACCTCAATGCTAACACCCATTTTGCAGACACTCGTATAAAAGCGAGAGCATGTGCTCCAAATATTACATACAACCACCACGCTCAATACAAACATGTACTCCAAGGTAATGCGCTGATATTTATATAATTCATTAATTACGAAAAAACGCCGCGTTAAAGTCATTTTGACTATCCAGTTGCACAATTACGATGATTTTGAGATAAATTATGTCATTTTTATCATAGTTTTTGTCTATTAATATTGAGCAAGGCACACCAAAGTGGGCTGCGGGACTGTTCGAAAGAGATACCGCGGCCCTGGAACATAAAGCGCCAATGAAGGAACATGGGTGTTTTTTAGTCAGTAAGAGTCTGACACTCCCTTCCGCTCTGCCCAGAGCGGGAGGAGTCATTTGATGATTTCTCACCCTCCAAAAAAAAAAAAAAAAAAAAAAAAAGGCACACCAAAGTGAATTGTTTCAATATGTCAACTCAAACATTGTGGAAGTTTAGGAAAAAGGTGCTAAATGAATTCATTTGTTTGTTTCAGGTCGTAGTCTTCCTGTGCGCGGCGAGCCTCGCCTCCGCCGGTGAACTCCTGCAGGCGGCTGCGCCCGTCGCGTACAGCTCTCAGTCCTTCTCTTCGCATGTATCACACGCTCCCGTCGCCTCCTACGAAGCAGCTCCTGCATACAGCAGCTACGCCGCTCCTGCCTACACCGCCTACGCAGCTGCTCCCGTCGTAGCCAAGTCCTATGCTCCCTCCGTGTCTTACCAGTCCATCTCTGCTCCCGTAGCGTACGCTAAGACCTACGCCGCTGCACCTGCCATCGAAGCCTACTCTGCTCCTGTGTACGCCAAGTCCATCGCTCCTGCTGTGTCCTACTCTTCGATCTCGTCCCACTCTTCTCCTCTGAATTACGCCGCGGCTGCTCCCATCGTCACCAAGACCTACGCCAGCCCTGCTTACACCACCACCTACTCTGCTCCCATTGTGGCCAAATCTATCTCTCCCGCCGTTTCTTATTCATCGTACTCGACCCACTCGGAGCCTATCGCGTACGCCGCAAGCCCTGTCATCGCCAAGTCCTACGCTGCTCCCGCCGCAGCTACATACTCCTCTGTTCCCGTACTGAAGTCAGCTGTGACATACTCCGCGGCGCCGGCCATCTCATACGATGGTTCTGAAACCAAATACGTCTGGTGAATAAATTGTTTATAGTAAATGTAACTATAGGGTAAGGTTTATATTTGAAATGAAAAACCAAATAAATATTTAAAACAAATACAATTCAGTATTTTAATTTGCTTTTCATCGTGACCACTGATTCATTTTTTATTAACCGATTTTAAAAATGATGAGGTTCTATGTTCTGTCTGTTATATGAGCTTTGATTGAACATTTTTTTATCTCTTGATCTCATAACAACTTCTGATTATAAAACTACCTAACACATGACAAGAATTTATGTGTTTTTTTTTGCAAAAAAAATATCCTATCTCCAAAAATTAAAAAAAGTGGAAAAATAACCTATTTTCGGAAGTCGGTTGCAAAAAAAGTCAATCACAACAAACAAAAGTTACACAAAAAGAGGTTTGGTACTCTTAAAACTTCAACGATATGCAAGTATGCATGTATCGTTTATGAAGTTTTAAGTTGACATTCATAGCAATGAATGTCAACTTTGGCTTTATACGTGTTTAAACTGTCATGGTCAGTTAAATTATCATTAACACTAAAAACGGGATATTTACTGTGTTTACTGTTTGTTCTGAGTTCCCGATATTTCGGCGCTGTTGCAAGCACCATGATCAACTGAAGTTGTTGCGGGTTGGGGTTTATGAGCAGACAAACAAACAGTAAATATCCCGTTTTTAGTGTTAATGATAACTTTGATTTTATAGACAACCAGACCAGGCTGTCTCTATAGTACACTGTTGAGTAGTAGTCAATGTCCTCCATTTCGCCAGTACCCTCTCTAGGTACTTCATACTTTATTTTTATAATTTTTCATACTTTATTAATTACAGATTAATTTTTATTTACTTTCATTCTGTCTCTAATAAAATTGTTGGTGCTCAAGCCATTGCTGTAAAATTGAACGTCGTTTGTCAAAAACCTTGATCGAAATCTTGATTGTCAAAGTCTTTGACAACCTACAGCAGTTTTGATCCTACATTAAAATAACATTTACCTATTGTAACAGCTGAAGGAGACTTTACCGTGGATGTCAAGACAAAGAAAAGTCATACAATGTATATTTTATAGTTTTAATTCACATGCTTGCTTTGACTGTTGTATATAAAATGTTATCAATAAATATCAACAATATGTATGTCGTTTTCACCACCCATAGTTAGCTCCCACACCAGTATAGGCAACGTGTGAGACTGAGGGTGCCGCTGAGTATGTCAAAGCAGATTGTACGGGAGCGGCGGCGTATGTGGCAACCGCGGGGGTAGCAAAAGTCTTCGTTACGACGGGAGCGGAGTATGAAGTGACGGCGGGGGCGGAGTACGTGCGTACGGTAGGCGTGGTGTACGCTGCAATGGTGGGCGCTGAATACGCTGCAAAGGCGGGTGCTGAGTAGGTAGTATACGCGGGTGCAGTCGCAGCATAGGTCCTGGTTACTACAGGAGCAGCCGCACTGTAAGTCTTTGCTACTACGGGAGTAGAATAAGCAGCAGAAACCGCTGGCGCTGATGCTGCGTAGGTCACTGGAGAAGAGTGCCTGGTCACAGAGGAGTATGACACTGCGGGAGCTGCGGCCTTAGTGAACACTGGGGCGGAGTAGGCTGCGACGGCAGGAGCAGCTGCAGTGTATGTGGAGTACGCGGGACCGGCAGTGTATGAAGAATACGTCGGAGCGGCGGCATATGAGGCGTACGCGGGTGCAGTGGCCGCATATGTAGTGGCGGGAGCCGTTGCAGTGTATGTGGTGACGGGAGCCGCAGCCGTGTATGTGGTGACGGGAGCCGCTGCCGTGTATGTGCTGATGGGAGCCGCTGCCGTATATGTGCTGATGGGAGCCGCTGCCGTATATGTGCTGATGGGAGCCGCTGCCGTGTATGTGCTGATGGGAGCCGCTGCCGTATATGTGCTGATGGGAGCCGCTGCCGTATATGTGCTGATGGGAGCCGCTGCCGTGTATGTGGTCACGGGAGCCGCTGCCTGCAGGAGGTTGCCGGCGGAGGCGAGGCTCGCCGCGCACAGAAAGAATACGACCTGAAATAAAAATAACAATGAGATCACTGGGATTTCGAGCGCGAAAGGAGTTACAGGCACCAGCGAGGCAGAAGACTTAAATTTTTATTTAATGTAATATTAAGCTGCGATCAGCAATTTGTTTGTCAAGTATTGCTACGGACGCGGGCTGATGCCGATGACGATTACAACACATGACGGACACACTACCGGAGTATCATCTGCCTTAGCATTTTCCCAAACATGTTGGGATCGGCTTCCAATCCAACCTGATGCAGCTGAACACCAGCACACATGGAACGACAGCATATCTGTCCTCCACATCCCAGTTACTGGGTGTATTCTGGAGATATAATTCTATCGGAGGATATTCTGTGGAAATAAAATTTCAAACATTTAACAAATCACTAGTACCTTAGAGTACATGTTTGAACTGAACGTGGTTGTACAGTGCACTTCACATCTGACTTTTTGGAGCACTTGCACACGCTTTTATATGAGTGTTTGAAACTGGTTCATAGAATCTTAACTGACATAGATTATAGTTCAATTTGTTTATGAGGTTGATATCGGTCAAGTGCGAATGTGATTCACACAAGTTTTTAACTGGAACAGTAAAGTTGTACACATTTCCAACTGCAGTAGCTGTTTAAGGTATATCGGGTAAATATGCCATAGGTCGTAAAATTAATTGAAATTATTAGTAGTACACGTACGTATATGGGTATCTGATGATTGCTTTACATGAAATTAATTCAAAGATTAAAGCGAGTATTTTGTAACTTACGTGCAGTTGCGTTGTCATCATCTGCCTAGCCCTTTCCCAACTACGTTGGGGTCGATTTCCAGTCTAAGCGGATGCAGCTGAATACCAATATTTTACATGGAGCGACTGCCTATCTGACCTCCACAAACCAGTTAGTGCTAGGTCATACGATACCCCTTGGTAAGAATGGTTGTCAGACTTTGGGGACACTGACTACCAGTAACGACTGCCAAAGATGTACAAATGACAGCCGGGACCAACGGCTTCACGTGCTTTCCGAGGCATGGAGGAAACTCGGTATGTAATGGGTGGTCACCCACGGACCAACCTAGGTAAGCACGGCTTAACCTAAAGTTCGACCCGAGCGTGAATCAATGACAATATTAGAAAAAAAATACGTGCATAAAACAGTAAGTACGAGTATGTGATGCCTTATTAACTGTAAAAGTGCAAAACTCTCATTAATGCATCTTAGTAAACTTTTGCATCATGTAATTGAACTAGGTAATTAACTGATGAGCTTCATAATATGAATATATATATATTCGAGGTAGTGGCAACGGAATCCTAAGGATGATTGCAGAGAGACCTGAATCTGCAGTTGTAGGTAGGCTTATCAGGCTGCATGTTCTATAAGTTTTGTTTTTTGACTAATAGTTTTAAGATATTCATTCAACCTATGGACATTTTATTAGTCTGAAGTAAACGAATTTTATTTTATTTTATTTTATATGTGTCAATTTCTTTTATTCCAGTTTTCTTTTCGTGATAACCGTATTTACAGCCAGTTGCATCGAGAACTGCTTCAATTTCTGCGTAACTATTTTTTGTTACGGGTTATATTGTAAAACTTATTTATGTACAGCAATTTTTAAGTGCCTACTACGTAAATTACCATCGATTTATTGACATAATCGGCTAACAATTTTATAATAAAATGCCTGTATAAATGTCAAGTGTATATGAATAATGTTTTATTTTCGTTTTATGTAGCTTTTACTGCTATAGGTACCTTATTATTGCTAGATAAGTTTGTGGTACTTTGTTTTGATCAATAAAAACAGGGGATAATTAAAATTTGGACATATTTGTATGCTTTTATTTCGCTTTTACTATTTACAGTCATTATAAGTATAGGTACAGTTGCATAATTATTAATTAATAAATATGTATGTATCAACAAACAAGTTTTCACCAGCCGTAGTTGGCTCCCAGACCAGCGTAGGTGACGTGAGAGACGGCAGGCGCGGCCGAGTAGGTCACAGCGGACTTGAGCACGGGTCCAGCGGAGTACGCGTAAGCAGGGGCGGCGTAGGACTTGGCTACGACGGGACCAGTGGCGTAGGTGGCGTAGGCAGGAGCGGCGTAGGACTTGGCGATGACGGGGCTCGTGGCGTAGGCCACAGGCGCAGAGTGGGTCGAGTAAGAAGAGTAAGACACGGCGGGAGCGACGGCCTTAGCCACGATGGGGGAGGAGTAGGCGGTGTACGCGGGAGCGGCTGCGGCGTAACTCAGAGGAGAGGAGTGGGTAGAGATTGAGGAGTAGGACACAGCGGGAGCGATGGACTTGGCGTACACGGGGGAAGAGTACGCGGTGACGGCGGGTGCGGCGTAGGTTTTAGCGTAAGCTACGGGAGAAGAGATGGACTGGTAGGACACTGAGGGAGCGTATGACTTGGCTACGACGGGACCAGCGGCGTAGCTGGCGTACGCGGGAGCGGCGGAGTAGGTGGCGTAGGCGGGAGCGGCGTAGGACTTGGCTACGACGGGACCGGCGGCGTAGGTGGCGACGGGACCGTGCGAGGTGTGAGAGGAGTATGACACGGAGGAGACTGCGGGCGCCGAGCTGTAGGCGACGGGCGCAGCAGCCTGCAGGAGGTGGCCGGCGGAGGCGATGCTCGCCGCGCACAGGAAGACTACGACCTGAAACACGAAAATTAAACAATTTAATCTCAAGATCTCTGATCTGAAGATCTAAATATCATTAATTATCACTTCCTGATTAAGTAGCTTAACAATCGATGCCTAGTATATCACAATTAGGACATGTCATGAATTAGCCCTTGAGAATCATTAAATACATATTTAGAAAAATTCAGAACTTTGATAAACTTCAAATTGAAGCACTTAAAGAATTTAATAAATAATCCAATAAATTAAATCACTGCAGTACCTTGGTGTACATGTTTGTTTTGTATGAGGTTACTGATTGTAATAATTTTTGGAGCACTTGCTTTCGCTTTTATCCGCTTGATCGCTTGCGCGAAAAAAAATGGGTACCTTACTTTGCCAGTTACTTTGGCCGGCTACTGCGCGTTCTGCCCGCTGTTACTAAAACTTAATTTATGACTTGCTCGAGTGGAGTACTTCAAATGTTTTTACTGTTATGAGTAGTCCATGAGATAAGAAATAATGTGTGATCGATTTATTTTAATAATATGATTAAAATAATATTTTACAAGTGTTTAAATTAAGAGTACCACTCATTTTAGCGACATTTTGTAAAACATAGGGGTTTTAAAAAAATAAGATGAATAAGTATATAGTTATGTATTTTATTCTTAAACTAGGTTTATTATTAAACATATTTAACAGTATTTGAAAACAATTTACATATAAGAACGTAGTAAAAATATTATGTAAAACCAGGTGCAGAATTCGCGGATGCGTAAAAGATCGTAACTTTTTTTAGGTATAATTTAGGCCACTTTACATTAAAACTAAAGTACATAGAACAAAAATATTACCACTTCTATAAAGGTCATTTTCTTCACTCTTAGATGAATATAATTGTTTAAATGGGTTACTCTTAAATGTTTGTCAAATTTATAAATTAAAATAAGCGGCACATATTTTTGCCAATTTGCATTGCCTACCTAAATCTTTAATTTTGTAAATATAGATCGCCAAGCAATCATATTTACTCATACAATAAATAGGCCAAATCCTGACGTTTCGAAAGCGTCATAAATCTCAATACTAAAGTATTATTAACATTAATAAAAAAAATAAACAAAAACGGCTACATACGTAACCTGACTGGGACTTGAGATCAATCACATGACGCCCGAACCGCAAAGATGGCGGCCATTCTTAGCTAGGGTTGTCAACTACTACGACTTACTGCTTAAATTAAGAGAACAACATTGTGTAAATATATCATTTTATTTTCTTAAAATCAAATTTTATTTATGTTATTTATTTTTGCATACATTTTAAATAGTTTTTAACCGACTTCGATCATTTTAAACTATCAATTTTATGCAGGACAAGTAATTATTTTTTACATCTTAGCACTATTTAAAAATTATTAAAAAAGGAACATAATTAACTTAGATTTGAAAAAAATACTCGTCACCAATAAATAAAATAAAAACAAGCCAACAAAAAACACCGACCGCCAACCCTAAGCCAACACACGTAGGTATATTGATTCGCGCAACCAAAGCGGCAATATCAAATTGAGTAGGTAAAAACTTACCGGGCGGTTTAATTTTCGCAATCTGTTACAATCTGAGGAACATTTTACACAACTTAATACCTTAAATTGGATAAATATAGTCAAATATCATTAATAATATTGTATGTTTAAGAAAAACATCGTATTTACGATAATATAGCAGTACAAAATTAAGTTTAGGACTACGACACTGCGAGTATGTTTTTAAATAACGATTTTTTAAATGTTGTCTTACAATGTACCTAAAAATATTACTTTAATATAAAAACACACACGTTAGAGATTAATTTAGTATATAAACATCAGCAGAAATCAGTAAAATAATAAACTTACGACATATTTTGTCACCTCCTTCAAAACACTATCGCGTCACTTCACTCACGTAAACACAACTGACGATATTTCGTTATTTTTCTACCGTGATGTTGGTAATATGGGCACACGTCTATGAGAAATATATCTGTCTTTGGTTTAAATACATACTACTACGACTCTATGCGTTTGGTATAGAGACTAAATTAAATTAAAAAAACTTAGTCGCATTGCAACCACGGTTGCACGCAGCAAAATTAACGACTTTTTTTTTGAAACTGTGGTTGCGAGAAGCGATCAAGCGGTTATATCAGTGTCTGCAAACTGGTATTAGCATTGAATCTCCATGAGATATTGCCTAGAGCTCAGTTTGTTCCGTCAAGACAAAACCGGTCAAGCACGAGTGTGACTCACGGCTCGAGGGTAACGGCACAATTAGTATTTACGCAATTCTAGTAGTAGTAATGTTAATGTCAAAGCCCATAGTCGCAATTTAGCAAATGGTAGATGTAAGGTACAAAGAGAATAAAAAGAGATGGTAGTACATTCCTCCTGCTCTATTCATATTATAGGAACACCAATAAAGTTGCTACGCGTGTTCATGCTATTTTGTTCCTCGTAGAGATCAAATAAGAGACAGGACATTGACAAGTGAGAATTCGAAGCTGTGGTACGAATGTATGATTGATTTGTGTGTGGTTGATGTAACTAAAAATGCAATAGATACATAAACAGGAATGGGTCATACTATATTTGTTTTTTACTGTGCTCGACAGGGTCCATAATGATCGAAATTTTTTAACTTACCGCCTAAGTACACATTGTGGAATGCAAATAAAGTTTGAGTATTGACTATTGGGTTAAAAACCTCAGAAAGCTTTTAGTTTACATTACTAAGAAATGAAAATCGTTAAGTGTCCGAATTTGAATTGTGATTGTATCCTCTTTCATGGTGCTTGACGTAGTAGAACATTATTGATATGTTTGTAGATACATAATGTCAACTGGATTTAATTTAATTTTTGTGCATAAAGTTTAGGTCACAGGTAACAACTACTTTGAGAGATCTCGCATTCTTATTCCATAATAACTGCCAGGATATTTGTCAGCATTACCCGAGTAGTCAGTTCCGTTGCCAATTTGCTGATTTGCTTTTGTTTTCACAATGACATAAACTATTTTCATTTAGTTTGTCTTCATAGATAAGATGAAGAAAGGTAAATGAATGCATACAAATATTGTGCTACGAAAATAATTAATTTCTTCAATGAAAAAGAGATCGCTTGATAAATAAACTGCATCCTTTATAATTACAGATATTACAACTGAGAGATTTCCCAAAGCATTATTTCTGTAATTACCATAAGTTTAGCTTTATTCACACCTACTAAAGACTGCTCTCAGGGTCTAAAATGGCTGCTTTAGCAGAATCATAATAAGATAATAATATGACTAACGTTTAAATTCATAATAGTAGGTACTTCTATGACCATTAAGAATTTAAACGTAATTCATATTATTATCCTATTATGATTCTGATATAGCGGCCATTTTAGACCCCAAGTACCAAACTGTACATTTTATTTTTCACACGCCCCTCCAAAATCGCTTCAGAGCGTCCGATTCACCTCTTCCCACATCCAGCCTATCCCGACTTATGGATTGTAGAATATGGAACAGCATCATTCAGATATAAAATTTACAGCAGTGCCAACAAGGTTTTAATAGTTCAAAGTGTCAAATAGCTTAGAAACTAGCACTGTTTTATTGTTCATATTTTAATACTTATACTTACAGCCGTAGTCAGAAACGTTCGTCACTCTGGAATTATTTTAAGTCATATAGGTCTTGAGTTCGAACTCAAGGCACGAGCCTCTGGTTTTTCTGTTTCATGTGCGTATTGTGATAATTATCATTTGCTTCGGTGAAGAGAAACATCGTGAGGAAACCAGCATGCCTGAGAGATATTTCTTGGCGGCATGTGAAGCCAAGTCAGAGGCCCATGGGTGGCATAAAAACTCTGACACCAGGTTAGGCACTAACCACACGATAAAGAAGACTATGGGATTTTTTTACTCTTGAAATTTTACCACTGCGTTCAGGATAAAGATCTTGTCTTATACAGAGAGGAGGGAGAGGGAGAGATATAATACCTTATTACGTCGCTTGACACTTTATTAGTGAAGGATGCGAGAGCATTTACTTGACATTAAGTGAAACTTGTAGGTAGCAATTGTGGCTGTACTGTTGTCATCAACACAAAAGCCGCTTGAAGTCTGTCAAGCGGCTACTGAGAAATTCCTGGCGAAAAACTCAATTGGACTTTGTCTGACCTGGGAATTGAACTCAGGCCGTCATGCATAGAATTAATTGAATCATTGAATTACTGTAGAAAAAAATGCTAAATTGAGAACCTCCTCCTTTTTAGAAGTTGGTTAGTAAAGCTGTTAAATATTAATACGGCTGTAAGTACGCTAGCATTAGGGATACACTTATACATGTTTATGACTTTATAATACCTACATACAGAAACCAGTAAGATTAAGAACTTCCGCTGCGTTAGTACTTTTGATATTCAGTTAAATGTTATTCAAATAGATTCTTGCAACGCGTTTTGAGGACGTCTTGTGAAATTGTTTACCTATATTATCACGTTTCTGTATCTGGCTATGTTTTGTGAAGTGTTTTTACCGCACCTATTTCCACCTGAACAGGTAGTGAAACCATTTTATTTCTTTCGGGGTTCCTCCGATTAACTTTTGTTACTTATGTCGGTGGGGGTATTCCGAAGAAGCCCCCCATCGGACTGAAGTGTGACCACACAATGTTTTTTCAACTCCTGTCCAGTCTTTTATGCAACTCCACTTGCACTTTGAAGGATCCGTCCGATGTGGCACAGACCACAGTTCAGCTCGAAGCTAACCAATTTACAAATAATAAAAGAATCATCGACACGACCAAGAGATGAAGTGTTGATGAACCGGATGTAAAAGGTAAGCTACCATAGTAATGATATTTTATAAGAGCACATTAAAGTTCCACTTTATTATATCTGTTAGGAAGTCTAAGGTCGGTGAAGCATTGGCTGACCCTTAAAATTAAGACCGTCGTCGTTTACATAGGCAGAAGATATTGTTTAATGTGAAACCCAACCTGTTTACCTAAAAAGTGTTAAGGAGTATTTTGGGATAAATCGCAGTGGGTCAACGTTTGTAGTGAAGCTAATGAATATGACACTCGAAAAAGTATTTTGTAATTTCCCTATCAGCCCTAGGATACTAAATCCATATTCACAAAGTTTAAGTTTGTGTCAGTGGTTGTACTTCCACATTAGTTAGTGTTTATTGGTCAAATCCACCAACCCGCACTGGGTCCATGCGGTTAAATTAAACTCAACGCCTTACTCTGGCATAGAGAATGCATGTCCCAGCAGTGTTTTTTTTTACTATACTGCCAATAAATAAGATAAGACAATATAATTTGACATTAGGTTTTGCCAAAGATGTAAATGATTTGAGACTGCGTCACAGCAGAAAACTCAGCAAAACAAAGCGTTATTTGGAGTTTCAACTTTAATCTTTTATTGCTTCAGCAGAAATTATTATAAGTTCCATTCAGGTATATTATTGGACAAGACTACTTAATAAAATACGCAAATATTCTTTAGTTTTTATATTTCGTTTCATGTTACGAACATACAAACATTTATATACAGTCGACTATTTAACAACAATAAATATTAACAACCATGTGTTCACCAGCCGTAGTTAGCTCCAAGTCCGGAGTAGGAGACGTGAGAGACGGCGGGTGCGGTCGAGTAGGTCACAGCAGACTTGAGCACGGGACCAGCAGAGTACGCGACGGCAGGGGCGGCGTAGGACTTAGTAACAACGGGGGCAGCGGCGTAGGTGGTGTACGCAGGAGCAGCGGCGTAGGTCTTAGTGACAACGGGAGCAGCTGCGGCGTAGGTCAGAGGAGCGGAGTGGGTCGAGTAGGAAGAGTAGGACACAGCGGGTCCAACGGATTTGGCGTACACTGGGGCAGCAGAGTAGACAGCGGGGGCAGCTGAGATGGTTTTGGTAACAACGGGGGCGGCGGCGTAGGTGTGGACGGCGGGGGCGGCGGCGTAGGTGTGGACGGCGGGGGCAGCGGCGTAAGTGTGGACGGCAGGTGAAGCGTATGCGACGGGAGCAGAGTGGCTGGAGATGGTCTGGTAGGAGACAGCCGGGGAGTAAGACTTGGTGACGACGGGAGCGGCAGCGTAGGTGGTGACAGCGGGTGCGGCGTAGGTCTTAGCGTACGCGACGGGAGCGGAGTGGGTAGAGATAGACTGGTAGGACACTGAAGGAGCGTATGACTTGGCTACGACGGGACCAGCGGCGTAGCTGGCGTACGCGGGAGCGGCGGAGTAGGTGGCGTACGCGGGAGCGGCGTAGGACTTGGCTACGACGGGACCGGCGGCGTAGGTGGCGACGGGACCGTGCGAGGTGTGAGAGGAGTATGACACGGAGGAGACTGCGGGCGCCGAGCTGTAGGCGACGGGCGCAGCAGCCTGCAGGAGGTGGCCGGCGGAGGCGATGCTCGCCGCGCACAGGAAGACTAAGACCTGGAATAAAGACACAAAAAACGTTAAACTTTCTCTCTTAAGTGTTATAACAATTTTCAGATCCTGAAAAGCAGGTAAACAGCTTTGTGAACAAAATATAACACTGTATTGAAGTCACATATTTGTAACAGTTACAACAAGAAATCACGGTTGAACCCAAAGGGCATCCGGCCCATCAGCTACACCGAAAAATAATTTTAAATCGAAATTCAATAATAAAATTCACTGCGTACCTTGGAGTACATGTTTGTATGGAGTGTTGTTGTTGTGTGTAATTTTTGGAGCACTTGCTTTCGCTTTTATATCTCGTCTCCAAACTGGTATTGGTATTGAATCCCGTAGTGGATCAGCCGCGGGCACTTTCGGTTTCAATGTCAAGGTGAGTACTCCACCCGGCAGAGTAAAGTTGTGTAATATGCCGGAGGCATTCGATATTAAGTAGCATCGAATGTACTCCATACCTGTTAATAAGGAAGTTTTACTCGGAACTTGGTTTTGGTGTTAATAAAATCAATGGCTTTTCAAGCCCATAAAACTGTTAAAATAAAATTTATTACGAATCTTGTTGCTTGGGGTATATCCGCTTATAGGACAATGTACCTTTAATGTTCCCACTGCTGGGACACACGGCCTCTCTATGAGAGGGAATGGGCACAATCGTTAGCTATCGTCGTATAGTTTTGAGAGTAGCGGTGATGAAATAAATTATACAAAGTAAAGCACCTGCCTGGGTTCGAACCCAAGACTTACTGTTCGTAAGTCGGGGCCGCCACCACTTGGCCACCGCTGCTCTATGTTGTATTTGTTATAACTGTTAGATAATAAGAGCTGTGTAAACTAGGTCAGTTTTTATTCAAAGAACATGCTTTGAAAAGGTTGACTTTCTGGATGCCGATAAGTAAACAGGGTAAAATATACATATATTTAAATGCATAAGGTTTAAGGTTGAACGAAATTAATATTACAGATTTACATTTCAATCTTTTATTTTCCATTCGCACATAACTTTTACAGGTTCAAAGCACAACACTTGATGAATTACCAGCCGAGCTTGTTACCATAGCCTCCGTTTCCGTAAGCACCGTGGCCGTAACCACCGTAGCTGCCAGATCCACCATAACCGCCGTACGCACCGGTGGCGTAGCTGGGAGAGTGCTCTTTGTAGACAGAGACAGAAGAAACAGCATCACCGAGCCCGCTGTAGCCGTGGCCAAGTCCGTTGTAGCCATTGGAACCATATCCGAGGCTGTTGTAGCCCTGACCGCCATAGCCGCCAAGAGCGCCGGAGTAACCTCCAAGAGCGCCAGAGTATCCACCATGACCACCAGAATAACCTCCAAGAGCGCCAGAGTATCCACCATGAGCACCAGAATAACCTCCAAGAGCGCCAGAGTATCCACCATGAGCACCAGAATAACCTCCAAGAGCGCCAGAGTATCCACCATGAGCACCAGAATAACCTCCAAGAGCGCCAGAGTATCCACCATGAGCGTAGTCAGCTCCAGCAGCGGGGACGACTTTGGTCACGGAAGTGTATGAGGTGGCTGGGCCGCCATAGCCGTATCCGCCGCTGTAGCCACTGGCGTAGCCGCCACCATAGCCGCCGCCATATCCACCGTATCCGCTTTGGCCAGAGTACCCGCTGTTCAAGCCACCGTTGTACAGGTTACCTGCACGGGCCAAGCCGAAGAGGCAGATAGCGACTGCGAGAATCTGTAATTTGTACAGACAGTTAATGATAATGTCTAAATTGAAACAATGGGTGAAATGGATACATGGTTAAATACTGAATGTGGTTATCATTGGCAAAGTTTCTAGTGAGAGGATGGAGAAAACTGTGTTTGGTAATTGTTTATAGGGATGAAATTGGAATGACTAATCTGGCAAATCTAGCTATGAGACATCTAAGATACCATAGCTAACTTAAAAAGTTTAGTCTCAGTTAACGATACCAAAGACTACACAAAGAAACGATTGTTCTGAAATTAATCCACGTATTTAAGCAATGTAATTAAGATTTAAACACTGTAAAATATTTAATTAGTTACCTTAGTGAACATGTTGCTGGTATCTTCAACAGTGATGAGTTGAATGTGTTAGAAGCTATTGTTTCACTCTTTTATATTAAAAATGTAGGAAATAAGTACTCTTTTTCAAGGTCCCTGTAGATTTTGAGAAAACCGGAGCGTAACGAAATTAATTAGGCTTACGTTTAAATGCAATGTTAACTAATGTATCCACCGAAATGAGACAGGCAATAGACCACCTTATTACTTTGTATTTAAGAAGGTAATCGTCTGAATGGTAGCGAGATATAATCTTCAATTAATAGTGTTATCTTGAGAATTGTAGTACAAGGGTTGGCATTAGAGTAAACTACAAAACGCGTAGTAATTGATTAGTTAATTATTCATTATGTTTATGCCTTTTGATATGTGATAATTGCTTTGTTTCTAATATGGGCTTCACAATCTTGATACGCGCGAAGTTATGTTTTTGAGAATTGGGTCACTTTGATATGGTTTTACGCTTCAATCACTTAATCCCAGTCCACAGCTGGACATAAGCGTCACCCATGCATCGTCATAATGAAAGCTTTGGTACAACGACTTGCTAAATTCTCCATTGTATGGAGATGACGGTTGCGCTCGCGCGCTTGTTGCGCCCTTGACACAACAAAAGATTGTCGATCGACTGTGAGCGCGGTTGCTCATAAGTTTAATTGTAATAAGATCATGCACCCCGGGCGTTAATTTAAGACAATGGTTTTTAAAAAGCGACTGTCACACAAGGTGTGGCGTTATAGGTGACAGAGAGGACGCAAAACTAAGCTGAACTTTTCCAAAACTTGAGGGGCCATATTGTACATTCACGAGCACCAATATAATAATATAATAATAATATCCCTGGACATTTCACACAGCACCATCTAGTCCCAAGCTAAGCAACCTAATGCTTGTGTTATGGTAGCTAGATGGCTGATAAACTACATACTATATACATTTTTTTTTTGTAAATACATACATATTATAGATAGAAAAACACCCAGACCCGGAACAACTACTTGTAGGCCATACAAATATTTGCTCCGTACGGGAATCGAACCCGCGACATGCAGCGCAGCAGTCAATCGCTTGACCACTGCGCCAACCGTGCCGTCAAATAATCACAATATGTAAACACTTAACATCTTTTAGAAGTGTTTTTCTCCTATTGCTCTGATTAAGACTTCATGTTGTTACGAACATGGTATGCTGGAACTCATATTTTTATGAAAAAGATCCTATCTCCGAGTTACAATCGATCGTTATTACTCGCGAAAATTGCTTTTAAATTTAGGAAAGTCGTGTCTGCTTTCTTTTTCTTTTCTAGTTTTTGGAACAGGCTTACAATAGTCTCAGTAAATAGGTTGGTAGTTTATAGCCTAAAGTGCTTCAGACTCTTCACCCTTCTGCTTTTGTTGTCTCTGTATTATGGCGTAACTTTATCATCATTGTTTACTACTTCGGAAGTTTGAATTCAATTCACTGATCATGAAGTAATAACGAGTTCAATAGATGTCAAGTATATTAAAGTATAATAGAAAAGTAAAGTAGTAGTAGTAGTAAGTATAGTTTAGTATAAATAAATAAATAATAATAATAAATAAATAATAGTGTCAAAATAGGACTGAACATGATCTCATTCGTGGTCAAAATCTTCTTTCTAGTTGTAAATTGATTAGTATCAACAAAGTCATGATCATAATTACATCGTTACTTTAAAATAAACTATTACGTACCTACTAAATTAACATGTTAATAAAAACAAACATGTTTAGATTTTAAAACAAGAAAATCTTGTTTATGTGGCACATTATTTTGGTATTTATGTCTTACAAGAGGTTAATAGTAGACTGAGAAGAAGGATGCTCTGATGACACGGTACTGAGATTTGTTCGCAAGATAATGTGCATGGAGGCAGTGCTTGATACTCAGTGTTCATTTCAATTTACTCCATAGTGCAACAAGATATTAATGGCTCATGTTCAAGTCATAATAAATCATTAGAAAGACATTGATCCGCTACTAAAGTATTGCTTTTAAATTGTATCAATGTCTTTTTAATTGCACAAGGACTTGTTCTCAACTGCAGAGCTGATGTTAAAAATTAAACAATTTCTTACTTAGACAGGTACAAGTTTATTTAATACATAAAACAGCAACATAAAGTCTGCTATAAATTAAAACAGCCATACAGAAAGAAATACAATATTTACAATCTTATTCAGAGTTAAATATTTTTGCTATATAATAGGTATACTCTGTTTTTTGCCGCTTACCAGACGTATTTGGAACCATAGCCGTGGGAGTCACCATAACCGTAGCCAGAGCCGTATCCGTAGCCTGCGCTATAGCCACCATGGCCGGCGTAACCGATTCCGCTGTATCCGTGGCTGCCATATCCCTGGCTATAAGACACGGCTACAGGAGCAGCGTAAGACGCGACTGGAGCGTACGACACAGCTGGTGCGACGTAAGACTTCACAATTGTTGGTGCGACGTACGACTTCACAATAGGCGAAGAATGAACTTGGTAACGGGAGACAGTAGAAATAGCTGGAGCGTATGAAATAGGAACAACAGCCTTGGTCACAATGGGAGCTGCGACGACTGTCTTGACGATGGGAGCGGAGTACGCTGGTGCAACGTAGCCGGAGTACCCGTGGCCGTAACCGATGCCTGATGCATAGCCGAGACCGGCATCATAGCCGGAGGAGTAGCCGGAGGGGTACCCCAAACCACTGCCAACCCATCCGCTAGCGCGGGCCACGCCGATGCAGCAGAGGACAGCGGCGAACTGAAACAAGTAAAATAAAATAAGACTGAGATAAAAGGAGAAAATATTGACTACAATTTTGTAGACTGAAGTCCTACTTAAATTATGTAAATCTAACGCTATTGGACCACTCTGTATCTATATAGACACTCGTGGCTTTAGTTAGAGATAGCATTCTCAATGTTATGTTGGGATCAAATGAAGCAATTAAGACGTATGCAATGCATCACCTGTCAAATTTTGCAAACAATACGTTCTTAAAATATCTTTAACATTAGCGGCCTGATAAAACCCACCATAAAAAGTGACATAGTATTAAATTACCCAACTGTTTTCTCACATCTATGACCTTGTATCTATATGGACCAAATGGTCCTAGCGTGTTGACTCGCAATTTTGCCACTGCTTGAAAAGTAGGCCCAAATCTCGACCCGGGTGCCGTCACTGGTCGTTAGGGTACACTTTCGAGGTCGGTACCTTGACAATTGCGAAACAAGACGTAAGCAGGTGACTATCACAAGACAATCCACATTACTCTTCCACCTACGTACATTCATAACAGTTTTTATCACTTAAGCAATTATTATTTTTAATGATGTTATCGTATTTGTTTTCTCCATAAAGGGCTCACGGAAAGCTGTGTTTGAGAATTATTTTGTTGAGTCGTATGAACGAGTAAGTCTCGATGAATGGTAAGGCTTAAAGTAACCCCTTGTATAGTTCAACTTATATACTAATAGATATACTGGTAGATACCCAAGGAAAGGTGCTGTTTCACATTGATTTTTAAATTCTTTGAATCAATACTTAAAGCTTCATCTTAATAAGTTTGAATGTCATGAAGCAATAACAAGATGGATTTAAATAACAAACAGCAGTGACGGATTGATTTGCTTCGCAAGGACTCATTTCACTCTTGTGTCTTGTGCAAGATGTCTAAAACTTTGACACTTGAGTTTGGATCTAGATAAACACAGCAACTTAACTTATGCAGGTACGACAATAGTCTATATTTGAGACCTATTGCGATTTGTAAAAATATTTTTAAATTGAAAATTGATAAATCAATCTAATGCATGATAAATGTACAGAAGGCCCGTAATGTCTGACAACCGGTCTTATCAAGGAGTATCGTATTACCTAGTAATATTAACCTGGTTGTGGAGGTCAGATAGGCAGTCTATATACTGATATTCTCCTGTATCGGTTTAGACTAGAAGCCGACTCCAACTTAGATGGGAAAAGGCCAGGCAGATGATGATGATGATCTAATGCAGATATGTCAGTAAGAAAAACATCATGAAGGAATCAAAGTCAGGACCCCACAAGTTGACTACAAGAGCTGGATGATGACAATGAACGGACAGTAAAACCGGTGAAGAATATCACCTTTCCGGATGCCAGTCACCCAAAGAAGATAGCGGTGGAAATTATATCAATTAAACCTTTGTTCAGCAAATAACATCTTTAGGTAGATAAGACAATGAACAGTTGGCAGTTGCACTTTGAAGAGCAATATGACAGTTTACACATAATTACACCAACAGATTTATATGGAAATAATTGACTCACGGTTATTTTGAAATGCAGTGCTTAAACAAGAAAAGGTCAGGTCGGTAACATCAAATGATTGCAGGACATGCACATTGCAGGACATATTAAGGGGAATATCTTACTTATTAATTCGCATTAGACATTATGATTAACGATGGAGTTGATTGCATGTGTGACAGATATTATGAAAGCTGTCTCCTCTAAAACCGGTACTGATTGATTTGCTCAAAGGCCAGAGTTACTTAATAAGAATTGGGTTAGGCAAGCCTTTGATCAGATTCTGAATAATAGCAAATAGGCTGATCTTGTTCAGCTTTGAAAACCAGTGAAGTGTGACTGGCGAATCTATTGACAGTTGAACGTGTAAACAGGTTGGACCCATGTGTAAATACTAGGTTATAGGAATACTGATTTAAACGGGTTTAAATATTAACACTATTTCTAGAAGTTGCTCTAGTTGGTAAACTCAATTAATATCTGTCTAACAGTCCGAGATTAAAAGTTAGACGCGCAGATCAAAAGTTTACTCATTATTTTGATAAATGATACAAATAAATGGAATGAAGGGCAATGTTCAGCCTAAAATTAAATGGTCACAATAATTTTAGTCAAAATACGAGTGTTAGAAGTAATACTGGTATCTAATAATTTCGCAATGAGTTGTAAGCGTCATCGTTCAGGCACTAATTATCTAAAAGTAAAGAACCGATTTAATAGATAACCTAAACAGTTAAAAACAAATAACATAATTAATATCGAAAGTAATACTAAAGAAATGCGTTCATCTTCTCTTTGTTTCCAGCAAATGCTATAAGCCTTAAATGCTTTTCAAATGCCTGAATACGGGTCTCAAAAATATCACTTAAGCCATCTTCTAGTAGACAATTTTTCTTATTTTGTTAAACTTTCTTGTAAGCCTAGTCCTGGTCCAGTATTTTTTTTAATACTAATATTATAAAGGTGTATTTGTTTGTAAGTTTCTATGTAGGGAGTAATTTTCTGAACTATTCTATCCGATCCAATTCTAAAATGTTTTTCACTTTTAGAAAAATAAATTATTCGTGATAATTATATGCTGTTAATTATATTTATACCATGCATATTAGCCGAGCTATCACAATTTTTGCGGACGAGGTCGCGGGCGAAGCGCTAATTTTGTATAAAAGCTTTATAAGTATTTTTTTGGGAAGATATAAGGATCTATCTGAATGCCAGAAAATGTAAGAAAAAGAAATACTTTATTATGGAAATACTGTAAATACTCTAATTATAATCTATATCTTCTCTGACAAAGCACCGCCATATTTGAATCAGTGTCGATAAGATTGACTGTTTTTTGTACATTGATTGAAAATTTAAATATAGCTAGAAATCTGGCTAGAAATTTTGAAAAAATAATCCGAGTTTGAAACATGAAAGAATGTGGCCATAACCCGACGAAAGAAAACCATAAAAGTCAGTTCACGCTCAAAATTATTTCCACAAGCCTGAGAGAAAAATTAAATTCTGGCACGAGCCCAAAACTGTGCTAACGTCACCGTTTCACTAATCTAGATATCCATAACTTAGGACGTTTAAAATATTATATGGTAGCCCGTAGTATGACACTGTTCAAGCTATTGGACTGAATTTTCTATTAGAATTTTTTCAGATGAAGCCGGAGTTGGGATTTGTGCCTGATAAATAACAATGTAACAATATTCGAAACACCACAGGACATGTCTGCCGCATGCCAAACTGTGGGCCAAAATAGCAGGAAACTGGTGCCCTGACACAGTGAGGCGTGGTTGCGGCAGGCCACAAAGGAAATGGTGGGACGAACTGGACAGGTTCCGTCAGAACTGGAAAGAGGACGCGCGGGTTCGCGAGAAATGGAAAGAGTGGAGGGACGCCGTTGCCCAGGGGTGGGACAGAGCAGGCTAGTAAAAAATATAACAATAGGCTCGCCTTCTGAAGAAGATTTAACAGTAACGTAATTGACAAAATGTGCGTTAACGAAACACTTCTGTAAACCATTTCGCGAATGTATAAAGGGCAAAAGAAGGAACATGGATGGTTTTAGTGAGTAAAAGTCTGACACTCCCTTCCGCTCCGCACAGAGCGGGAGGAGTCAATTGATCCCAAAAGAAAAAAAAAGCGTTATGTTATGCAAGCTATCAAATCATGATATCCTAGATGAAAATTTGGTTCGTTTCAAAGCTTTAGCAATATTTAGGTTGTTAGGATAAAATGTATCGGTGGTCAGCTAAATACCAGATTCTACCACTTTTGAACATTGTTTATTGATGAGAACTTTCGGCTGCGATGGTTTCGTTTGAAACACTAGTTGACAGTTGACAGTTCCTGGACTGTCAAGGTCTTTCTAGATTTCCTGGATTGTCAAGGCAGATGAGTTCGTTAGCAAAAAATTAATAATACACCACTAATGAAAAATTGTATCGGAAACCCTAATTCTCACCAACTAGAAAATATTGAAAGCGTGGGGAAGGAAATAAGCCCACGTTTGGTCAGTCCTGGATCATCAATCTGTGTCGCCTTTGCCCAACTATGTTGGGATCGGCTTTCAGTCTTTCCAGATTCAGCTGAATACCGCTATTTTACATGGAAGGACTGCGTATCTGACCTCCACAACCCAGTTACTACTGGTCAGTCCAGAATAGAAACCAAAAATCTTCATCCTCAGAGACTAGGAATTAAACGTCACTTCTTATACCACTAGAACTATTCACAGCACTTTGCCAAACACGCAACACTTTTCTTAAATTATGCTAATGCATCCTTGAGATGATGCAATCCTAATGATGAATATCACAATTCTTACCTTAGCTATCATTTTGATGTAGATTGTCGGAATATGATGTGTTGAATGTTAGCCAAACGAAAAATGTCAGCTTATATAGTTAACGAAATCTCAGGAAACAAAGCGGCCTCGCCATTGTCAAGTTTCTAGGTAATTTTAGTAAAATAGCGCATAATCGTACCACAAATGTTGTGTATAAGGTCTCTTTTAAAATTATAATTATTTTTTATATTATTATAATAATAAAAGAACTGAAGGTGAACTAATTTTCTGTATACTTAAGTGTTTAATAATAAAGGAAGTAATGTGGATGCGTTTTTTTTTTGTAGTGTTGCAATGGTTTCTTTAACTGTTGTTTTAAGTTTTCGAAATTCAGTTAATGCGTTGCTTGCACACAGTCACCACGGGTTGTGAATAAAAGGGTCATGAAAAAAGTCTGCTGATCCTTACATTTTGGCCGTGTAGGTGGGTTTGTGTAATTTTTGTATGTTACAGTTGTTTTTAGGGTTCCGTACCCAAAGGGTAAAACGGGACCCTATTACTAAGACTTCGCTGTCTGTCTGTCTGTCTCCAGGCTGTATCTCATAAACCGTGATAGCTAGAAAGCTGAAATTTTCACAAATGATGTATTACTATTGCCGCTATAACAAAAAATACTAAAAATTAAAAAAAAAAATATTAAGGGGGGCTCCCATACAACAGATATGATTTTTTTGCCGTTTTTATAGATAATGGTACGGAACCCTTCGTGCGCGAGTCCGACTCGCACTTGGCCGGTTTATTTTGTAGTGTTGCAATGGTTTCTTTAACTGTTGTTTTAAGTTTTAGAAATTCAGTTAATGCGTTGCTTGCACACAGTCACCACGGGTTATGAATAAAAGGGTCACGAAAAAAATCAGCTGATCCTTACATTATGGCCGTGTAGGTGGGTTTTTGCATTTTTGTATGTAACAGTTGTTTTTTTAAATAACTGACGAAAACTTTTAATACTGGTGGGCCATTATCACGTATTTAATGCTTCGTAAAAGTTTGTGTCCTTTACACTGCTGTATACTTTTGATATAAATTTTGTTAAAGTCAAAAGCGAATGGAAACAAGTGTAGGTACCAGAATGTTTTAAATAAAACATGCTATATGAAAAAGTGCGAAACGGTTTCGACACTAAATTTTTCATCGAAAAGAGTCAGTAAATGGCGACAAAAACCGTTTCTTAGAGAATGATAGTAAATGTAACGACTTTTCGTATTTGATGGACCAACAATTTTATTATCACATAAGTATAAGCATAATCAGCCTATAATGATCCCGCTACTGGGACACACGGCCTCCTCGCTATGAGAGGGAATAATCCACCACGCGGGCCCAGTGCGGGTCGGTAGATGTCCCCAGTCTTCGAAGTTTTGGTTCTAGGACATGTTGTTCCCTCACACATAAAAATATGCCGTATCTTGGAGGAAAGCCGAGAATAGGCTTTTTCCAAGGTGCTATAATATTCAAAGTAAAAGACGTAGGCACTAAGCCTTTGAGTTTCCCAGAAGACTTCATAAATACTCCGTGGTTTATGATAATGTATATTTGGTATGTTTTTTTCCCAAAAGGCTTAGTCTGGCTGTGCGAACAAGTTGCTTTCCCGAAGGGTTAGGCAGAGGTGTGGATAGTACACTCACATTTCGCCAGATATGTTTAGTCCCACGTAATTGGTATAGGGATGGCCCATTGCCATCAACCGGATACAAGTTTAGAGTCCGTAACGGCTACTGAAAAATTTCTTATGGGAAAACTCAAGCACACTTTGCCCCATCTAGGAATCGAACCCAGGACCTCATGCTGATGTAGCACTTGCGACCAATAGATCAACGAGGTAGCAAATGTGCTAAAATATTTTTGCGAAAATAATACTTATGTCTCCTATCTAGCGGCTAGAAAAAAGGCTCGAGTTTAGCCTGTGTAGTAGTTTGTAGCTAGTGTTTCGATTGATGTGAATTTCTTCTACTTAAGGATGATTTCCAACAAACGGCTCGCATCGGATCGGAACGGATTTTACAATCTTTAAACGATATTAAATCATGTACTTAGTATTTAAAGTCTTTATTACCAAGTCGCGCACAGCAGTTGGACCGCGTCTTCCGCGACACGCGATCGTAGCCGAAAGTATGCTACGACGCGCGATCAGCTCCGTTCGCCTGTCGTCGTATTCGACACGGTAGGAATGAAACTATTTGACTAACCGCAGAAACGGATACGTTCGCAAGTGACGGTACGGAGCCGATCGTATGTGTCGACATACTGCCGGACGCGATCGGCTGTCGCCGCATCCGTTCGTATCCTTTCCAATCCGATGCGGTGCGAGCCGTAGGTGGAAATCATCATAGACACGATAATACTGGTATATTTATGGTTTACTATAGTATTTTGTACAGTACGTAACACTCAGTGGTAACACTCAGTGGTAACATTCAGTGGTAACACTGTTGCCTTTTCCCATCAGCAGCTGGGGAAAAAAAACAGACTTAAGTGTGTATATCAGTGATATTTATATCTAGTCCTAGCTTACACGTTCTAGCTTCAACCTAAGTCAATAGTTCAATAACATTATTAAATCTGCTAATTAGCATTCGAGGCCGTTCGGACGCATATCCGATGACACCATCGAACCTGTTGTTGCAATAAATGTATAATTATTTCAAAATAAAATAAATCACAAATCTAAATTTTTTAAATATTTTAAATTATTCTGATGGTGTGTGTATATATATGTATGTTTTCTTGTTAAATGTAGTCGATTAAAAAATTGAGAGCTTACTTCAAAAAATATTTTAATGAATAGCGACCAGCCCCTGCTTCGCATAGATTTTACGCCATTAATATTGATTTATTATAAGTTCATAGAAACTGCATGCAAAATCCATTGAGTAGTATAAAAATTTAAAGTTGTCACGCATATAGACAACATTATTACATTATTATAAATAAAAGTCGCTTTTCGACTTTTATTATTGACTGGACTACCTCGTTAGTCTAGAAGTCACAAGCGCGACTGCTGAGCATGAGGTCCTGGGTTCGATTCCCAGGTCGGGTAAAGTTATATTGGGTATTCTATCAGGAATTTCCCAGTAGCAGCCACGGAGTCTGAAGTTGTGTCCGGTTCATGGCAATTGGCTCGCCCCCTATTAAACGGGACTTAAACATAACTAGCGAAATGAGCGTGTACCATTAGGTGAAACTCTGCCTAACCCTTCGGGGATTACAGGTGTGATGTTATGTTATGTTAAAAACTGAATCTATTACATCAAGAATTAATGAGCTAATAATTTAATTAATAGAAAAGTAACCAGCTGGCTTAAGTGCTTGTTCTATGATGAGACTGAGCAACTTATGGTGTCATAAACGCGGTACACACTCACACACACAACATAATCACACCTCATCCCCACCTCCACTTTATATGTATACAACACAGTAACTACATAGTTTACATTGTTTTTTTTTTCTTTTTTTTTGTATTTTTTTCATCCGCTTTGTATTGTTAATTAATGTATTATTATAATTTATTTATTTATTAAAATCTCTAATGCGATAGCGCGGTGTTAAAATTAACTTATTTACAATATAAAACTATGAAAAAAATAAAATAAAACTAGCAGTACTTATCATCTAATAATCATAGCTTCTACACTAAATTTCCCTAACAATAAAAAACACAATATTTAAATTATAAAACAACAAGAACTAACTTATTTTAGTTTAATCTGGAACAATGTGAATTGGCCGTTGATAGCTGCGCCACAGTATTTTACTTTTGTAGCTATTTTAGGTTGTTCCAAATAAACTTTATGACTATTATTATATAATTGCTTTACATTAGTAAATGCAGATGACACTGGTTATGCCGTCAATGTTACGACATTCTTCCGGTTTAGATATGTTCGGATCTAGATCTAGTATTGAGTATGTATAGTTGCTTAGTTCCGGGTTAAAAAACTGGTCATCTTCTTTGGTAATAAGAGGTATAAGAAAGGATGATACACATTAGCCCAGCCAAAATCACCAATGGAACCAATGGAACTGAAAAGGAGTCATTGTAAAAAGAAAGAAAGAAAAAATATTTATTTGTCGCAGGGACATGCAAAAAAAAACAAAAATAATAGAGAATTGTAGAGTTTATAATATTGTTAACTACCTTTGAAATCGCGGAACAAAATCATTTGTTTCCTACATCTTGTCGATACAAGTAAAACTAGCTGATTTGATGTGTGGTTAGTGCCTAACCTGGTGTCAGAGTTTTTAAAACGCAGATGTGCCTTTTACTTGGCTTTACATGCCGTCGAGACATATGCCTCAGGCATGCTGGTTTGATTTCCTCTCGATGTATTCCTTAACCACAGCAAGTGATAATTATACAATATGCATATGAATCCGAAAAATTCAGAGTCAGCAGTCCGACGGTCACGCCACGAGATCAGCTGAGGACAATGTCCTCTTTTCAAGTCCAAGACCATTTAAGATAAACCTTGTATTTGTAGAACGAGAAATGATGTTAACCATAAGTCAACCATAGAAGATTTTACCCTTGATTCAGATATTAGTGATCATATATACCACTACTTTGTGTGTGTAATCTTGAAATGATCTATTTACGATTCCTGTGTAATAATAAAAAACAGAACATGTTCTTTACCTCAGCCTTTTTTATATTCAAGAGAAGTTATTTACGCTTATGTACAAATAATATGTAGTAGACCACACGCTTGCTGGATCAAAGGTGTTCGGTAAATGGTCAGCTAAATGGACAGATTAATCTACCTTTTAAATTTTTGATATCTCTAGTAAGACACTGTCGAATCTAGTTTAAATTAATTTGATTATATGCGCACCGTTGCATTTACTAGACTTAACCCATAAACATAATATCAAGCCTGTAATCCCCGAAGGGTTAGGCAGAGGTGTGCCCAATTAGTAGGTATACCCACATTTCGCAGTCATGTTTGAGAGCCTATTGCCATCAACCGGACACAAATCCGGACTCCGTGGCTGCTACTAAGAAATTGCGGATGGCAAAACCCAATAACAATTTACCGACCCGGGAATCAAACACAGGACCTCACGATTCGATAGGTATATCGAAAATTAGTTTAAAGAAGAAGTACATAAAGTAAGAAAGAATGATAATACAATTATTTGTGAATAAAGTAGGAGTTACTTTATGTTATATTACCTTAACACACCTAAAATGTTGAACGGTTTTGGATGGCATTTGGCACGTGCTTAGGCCATTACCTAGATCACTTATGAGATAAGTCTAGGTTGTCTTGAAATACGATACTTCTAATTAGTGTGATCCCGTAGAGTTAGTTTCCAGCCGTGGGCAAAAGCTTGCTAGTTTAAAATAATACATCATCACCTGCCTAGCCTATTCCCAACTATGTTGGGGTTGACTTCCAGTCTCACTAAATGCAGCTGACTACCAGTATTTTACATATAGCAACTGCCTATCTGACATCCACAACTCAGTTAGTACTCGGTATTACGATACCCCTTGGTAAGACTGGTTGGCTTACTTTCTAACCATTGACTACCTGTACCAACTGTCAAAGATCTACAAATGATGGCAATACCAACGTCTCAAAGTCCTTCCGAGGCACGGAGGAAACTCGGTATGCAATGGGTGGTCACCCATCCACGGACCAACCTAGGTAAGCGCGGCTTAACCTAACGGTCGATCCGAGCGCCTGTTTTTATTTAATAATACACAAATAATCTCAATAAATATACAATCTAATTATGTCACTGTAATATTAATATTCTGGGGTCAACAGTTGCAAAAAGGTCGCTGACCCATAGGCCTGCTGGGTGGCTCGATAGCAAGTCACGACAAAAACTAGGTACCCAATACGTCAATGTGTACCTACATGTATTTTGTAATAAGTTTAGCTAGCCACACTGCTCTGGCCTGCGGCGACGTCTATCTATAAATTATTTTTTTTTACTTTCAACATGACTAATGATCTTAAACGGTAATTAGACAGATCTGTTTTATATTAATTGTTAATAGAAGTAGTTTGAGTGCGTTTATTAGATTGTTGATTGGTACTTTTTAGTTGAAGTGTTAATGGTGTAGATTGATTTGGCTTTGACTTGCCAAGATGATTACAGTAATCTCAGTATCAGTAAGTGCTATTTGGTATTGCAAAGTCCTGAAGCACTTAATGTCTATGTTATACTGGTATATAGCAGTGTCATAATTATATCTATACATATAAAATGAACCTGACTGACTGACTTGACTAACTAAACTTGGAGGGTGTGTTTTTTGTGTAGTGTGTGTCCACTAAGAATGGATTTTTGGGACTTCCACCACTAAAGGGGTAAAATAGGCGATGGAAGTTTGAATGAAAGTCCGTCAGTTTTGAAGTTAGGATCTTCAAATTTTGTGTTTAGGCTGACGATTGAAAATTAATTTATACGTGTCTCACCGTTTTTGATAATTCTCCCCCCTGAAGAAACATACCTTTACCCCCCGTTAAAAAGGGGATAAAGGTATGTAACTATGATTATTAACGTAACCTGGATAACCCTATAGATAACTTTTTAATCCCGGTTCCCGTTGGATATTTTTCGACATCCTCGCGGGCGAAGCCGCGGGCAAAAGCTGGTCATTTATAATTGAAACCCCTATAATGTACTTCTTCAATCATTGGCCAGCCAATGCTGAGTGTAGGTTTCTTCCAGGGGGTCTAAAATGGCCCCTTTAGCAGAACATAATAGGATAATAATATGAACTACGTTTAAATTCGTAAAATGGTCACAAGGCAATTCATAATAGTAAGTACGCCTAATTCTATATATAGTCATAATGCTAAGTACGTTCTGCTATAGAGGCCATTTTAGACCCCCTGATCGCTCCATTTTTGGCGGTTTTGTGTCATGGCTATTGGTCGGAAATGGTCTGTCCACCTAGTCGGTTGTCTTCCTACATTCCTCCGTTCCGTCCGTGGTCTCCAGTACTGCACTTTATTTCCCCATGTTTCTTCAGTCTACGGCATACCTGGCGATGCCAGTTCCACTTTCTTGTTGCTATCTAATGCTAATAATGTGCTACATAATGGTTTTTACAATGATGAAAAACTAAAATCTTCCTTAGATCCAAGTCACCATTTTCCAATACCCATACTATTCATCACCCGCTGCCTAGTCTTCTCCCGACTAGGGTAGGCTTCCAGTCTAACCGGATGCAGCTGAATACATGGAGCGAAAAGCTTCTGAAATCTCAAAAATTCAATTCCTGGGTAACTCGATATTTTCTTGGCAAGATTTGCAAACTTCTGACCACCCATAACGACTGTCAAAGATTTACGAATTACAGCAAGGCTTAGCTTGCTTTCCGAGGAACGGCGGAGTATCTGTAGTAGTTTACCTACCGTGCCCCTCCACCATAACCGCTACTCATCGATATATCTATACAAATAAATAAAATTGAAGTGCCTGTTTGTAATGTCAAAATAACAGCTTTTTACTGAATGCATATAATTATGAGAATAGGTATATAAAAAAAAAAATACTAGTACAAAGTTGTAATACTCGGACAGAAGGACCAGATTTCATTATAAGTCAATAAGGATAACAAGTTTGTGCGTTGATGTGCAACATGTGTTGTCACAATAAGAGATACACCTTTTTGTGACATCGCACTTCCATCTCGTTACTTCTTGTCTAAATTATTACTCAACACTTCTTGTTTCGGCCCAAGTAAATTGTGTTGTAAGCGTTGGTAGATAAAGTTCTTGTTGTTCTTAGTTAGTCCAAGTCACTTTATGCTTGTGAGTTTTCATTTTGGTAGTATTGAGTGTAAGGAGACTATCTCGTTGGTCTAGTGGTCGAAAGTGTGACTGCTGAGCATGAGGTCCTGGGTTCGATTCCCAGGTCAGGCAAAGTGTTATTGTTTTTCCATAGGTTAGCCCGTTATTACATGGGACTTAAACATAACTGGTGAAATGTGGGTGTTCTATTAGGTACACCACTGCCTAATCCTTCTGGGATTATGTTTGCGTGATGTTATGTTATGTTATGTTATTATGTAGGTTTTTATAGTTTACTTTGCTCATCAGTAAGCCTATTTGATCTAGTTTTGTTGAAGTCAACTTCCGCAAGATATTTTTAAGCACTTTCTGTTGATAAAACTCAGAAATTGACTTGGATGTTCCCACTTTGTGAAGATAAATACCTAATTGACCAATTAAGCATCTTAGTTATACTAACCTATCATATTGTCATTATTTGACATAGTTTCATGTGCTGTATAAAAAAAATGTGTTTTATTTCAGGCAAAATACCCATATACAACAAAATTAAAAATTTAGACAAATGAAATAGTAAAAAACAGTAAAGAAGAAGAAGAATCATTAAAAAAAACATTCAATTCATTAAAAATCATTAAAAAAAGCATTCAATTCATTAAAAAAAACATTCAAAAATTTAATTTTTACGTAATTTTATAGAATGTATTAAATACTAAAATCTATATTTTGATTGCTAACTCAATAAATGTATGTCCAGAAACCTCAGGTTTGTTATAATTTTTTGTAGTGCACAAAAAAAAACTGAACCCGCGATATTAAACAAAACAGCCAACGGAAAATAATTATGGACAGACAAATCAAGTTTTCACGTTATGAAACAAAAAAAAAAACAAATACAGAACTTTATACACTAATCATAATGATGAATAACCGTAATATCTAGGTTGAATAACTCCCCTACCGTGTATATACTATAAATATAAACAAGTAAAACCCTCCTTCATACACAGAGATAAGTAATAAACCGAAAAATACTCATATGTTTTGGCAATGTACCAAATCTGTATTTTTTCCTAGATAAATTGTATCACCACTAAATAACTTCGTATTCATAGCGGATGTGACCAGTTTGTGTTGTATTTATACCTAAATCTGTGAAAATATTTGGATTTTTATGCTTAGAATTACTTAGAGCTTTTTAGATTATTTAGAGGACGATTTTGCACCTATTATTAGGTATCACCAAACTTAGGTAATAGAAAGAAATAAGGTCATAATTCAAAAAAGTAATTGCTTAGAGAATAACAAAGGCTCAGGTAATGCACTGTCTTTCAAAGGGCATCTTAGAAAAAAATTACAATTCTCTTGAGGCAATGTAATTCAGATTTAAAAACAGACATGTAAAAGAGCGGCGAACATTAAAATGTAACCATGTGACCATGTGTTTACAACGACGAACTCCTCATCATACCTCGAAACATGATATTATTACCTTAAACATCAAACAGTTGTGTCATGCATAATAAGCATTGGTACATCTGTACATCATAAATTTGTAGCTCAATTGACACGGTATCCAAAAAATGTGACCAAAAGCTGTTATTACTGAATGAACGCTGCACGAGAGCTAGTTGCAGGCGTGTGCGCATTATTTGTGCAATAAAACTTATTTATTTATGTGAGAATTGAACAAATAATCAGATTGTTGACATGTTGGTATGTTATTGACTGGTTACTTTACTGTCATATTAATGTTATTAAACCAGCATGTGAATTATTTACAAAAGTTCTATGTGTTATTAATTATTATGTCGTGAGCTATGTCATTTTGTCTGGCTAGAAATATTTGATAACTTGAATTTCAATCTTATTCAATTACAAACAAAGCGTGCATTCATTCGTAAGTATCGTAAGAGGTACTACAGAGTTCACTGACGGTCTGTCGCTTTTCACCCTTATGCCCTAAGTAATAAGGTTGAAAAGTGGTCGACCGTCAGTGAACACGGCAGTACAATAAGGATAACTTAATGAGGCTGGATAGTACCTTCCGTTCCTTTTTTTTACACTAACATTTTCATTGCAGAAGACATTGAAAGGTCTCTGCCCCGATTATAGGCCTCGGAAACAACGGAATAATCAGCCTATTTCCTTCAATAATTTCATCAGTACTCCAGTCAAGGTTTCCGAGATCAATATGTCTATAAGACTTATATTGAACTGTGTTGGGTATTTCTATAAAAAGAACAGAGAATAAGTAGCCCAATGCCATCAAGCTAGTAAGTACACGCATTTCTCTTACTTCTAGAACTTCTTGTATCTACGCAATCAAATAGCTCAGACATTTTTATTTCAGTGCCTAGATCAACATGGGAAATAAACGTTTAATATAATCACTTAGTAATGTAAGTCATTGCACAGCTCTAAATACATATAGGTACTATTAAAATCTAATCTGTGTCAAGTGAGAATTTCGTAATGTTTCTGTGAAATAACATATTTTGGTCCTAGAGTCCGCAATTATCTTCTATGAGTTACATGTCACGTTCACGAGGCTTAAGTTGTCTTTTATGATAAGAGACACGTCAGACGTTGTGGAATCTTTCATAGTCTTATAAACTCGAAGCTAGAGAGATGCATCCATGATTATCATCATCATTTCAACCTAAATACTTCCACTGTTGGATAAAAGCTTCCCTCCCCCACGCCAATACATTGATGTTTCCATAGTCAACACCACACAACTTATTAATTACGGGTGACAAGGCATTTGAAGCCGATCACATGTCTTTTGCTGGTAAAGAAAGTATGAGGCACACAGATAAACTCATTGCTTAGAAATTATTTATGAAACATGGTCCCTTTTCTCGAAACTTCCATAAAGAATCACAACCAATTTTGTGACACATAATATCTTGTCACAGTTAAAGCTTACAGGTAGCGTGATGTAAGACAAGGCTAGTTCCCATACTTTCAACAACGATTCACCTTGTTCAACAACAATGCCGATGATTATAATGATACCTATCAAGATATTAACACATCATATCGTTATAAATTGCCGGAATTTGTACGGAATTATAATTATACTCCAATTAGAGCATTTTTTTATAATTGCACGTTTTCAGGCTTTCGGATGTTTTCTTCTGTTATATCTTAAACTGTTATGATAAGATCTTTACATTAAAAAAAAAATACACTAAACACTAACACTTCCTCTGATGTTGTTAAATTTTATTTTAGTAATATAATAAATTCGGAGTGGATTTTCCTTTGACAAAAAAGTAGGAAAAAACTTTAGTATTTCAACAATGTTCTTTTGAAATATTGATTTATTCAAAAACATCCTACTTCTATGTACCCAAAACAAATCCCTTGCTTTTTAAGGAAAAGCTATATAAACTGAATGTTCTCAGATAGGAAGGGAGCTCGTAAATCTACCCATCCGCATGTGTAATGAGAAACTAAGATACGAATAATCAAGATTATTTTGAAAGAAACAAAAATACTGTTAAATGTTTACTGCTTATTCCTTTCACTTTCCTTCTAGTTGTAGTGTTATACTTTATAGATAGACTTTCCACCTGATTGCAGAAAAGACATCTACCTCTCTAGCTTTTCTTGTAGATGCAGTTCACACACATAAAACAAACATATTTTTCATTTTATAAATTTTATTCTCATTGTATAAAAGTATATATACAAACATAAACAACTAATTTGTACAGTCGATAAGGTGATCACCAGCCGTAGTTTGAAAGGCCGTTGTATGCCACATGGGAGACGGCGGGAGCCGCAGAGTAAGATAGGGACTTGTACACTGGGGCAGCGGCGTATGAGGCGTAAGATGGCGCAGCGTAGGCCGCAACGGGAGCGGAGTGCGCGTATGTCACAGCGGGAGCGTAGGACTTAGCGTACGCAACGGGAGCAGCGGCGTATGTGGCGACGGGCGCAGCGTAGGCTGCGTGCGTAGCGTAGGCAGCGGGCGCGGCGTAGGCGGTAGGAGCGGCGTAAGTCGCGTGCGCGGCGTAGGCCGGAGCGGCGTAGGCTTGAGCGGCGTAGGTCGCTACGGGAGCGGCGTGTGCGGCGTATGTGGCTACAGGAGCAGCGGCATAGGTGGCGACGGGTGCGTAGGACTTAGCCACCAGAGGAGCCGCGTGCGCGGTGTGGGTGGAGTATGATGAGATGGAGGAGACTGCAGGAGCGACCGCCTTCACCACTGGGGCGGAGTATGTGAGAGGGGCGGAGTACGCTACGGCCGGAGCCGCGTAGCTCTTGTAGACAGGAGCTGCGGCATATGTGGCCACGGGGGCGGCGGCGTAGAGACCACCAGCACGGGCTGTCGCCAACGCGCACAAAAGGACTAGTAACTGAAACAAAAGTGAGATAGAATAAATAACACGAAGACACATATACACACGGGTTTTCTATAATAAGGGCATGTTTTTAATATTTCTATCCGTTGATCTACCCAACCGTATTCGTTATCGGTATGGTCGAGTACAACAAACTCGAGACAAGGAAGGACCTAGCGATAACCACATTATGTTTTCAAACTTTTACGTGGTAAAACTTATCAATTCCGGTGTTTTGAAGGAGATATGTCTAAATGTGCCTGACAATTATGTATTGGGGCGCCGGAAGGCACGGTTACTAGCAGTGCCTCACGCACGAACCAACCTGCTCAGCAAAGCGCCACTGACGCGCGCCTTACACGCACTAAATGACACTGCTGATAGGATCGACTTATTTTCCTGCTCTCTGAATGAATTCACAAAAACAATATTGTATGTGTTGATAGTTATATAAGATAGTTTAGTTTGGGACCACGCTAATGCATTAGAAATTCCCTGTAATGTTAGTAGTGTTTGTGATAAACAAAAAAAAAAAAAAAAATTACTCAGTTATATGTCATTTTAAAGTCGAACTAAATGTCTTTAATTTTTTAGAAAATATCTACGAAACTTTGTGTTTATAAGGACTTTTCTCATTCTTATAAAAAAATATCTTTTCTGTCCTTTATATAATAACTATAATCATTAATTTTGTTAGAGATATAAATTTGATAAGTCCCTTCCGTTTCACTAGAAAAGCTAACTGCAAAACTTAACCAATATTCGCAAAATTCTTAATAAATTAATTTAAAACTGCACAAAACATTATAAAACAAAGTACCTTAGCAGCCATTATGATATATAAAATCCACTACGGCAAGTGATACGGTCTGTGTACATACAGGCACTTTTATACTAGTCTCGTTACCCCCGCGAGCTCAGACGTAGGTACCAAATGAGGTCTAGTATCGCAAGTTTAACTTAGAGCCCTGTCACATATTGACCGCCCAAAATGTGTGCTACTTACTAATAAGTAACATGCTAACTCTACAACGGTATAGTTAAAAAATCTAACATTTTCATAACGATGAGAATATTAGATTTTTTGGAAGCAAATAATAAAACTTGATTCGTGAAAGTCGCAGGACATGGTTTATAGAACCTTTTGTAGAAAAAAATATTAAGTTAAGATAATTATTATGTAATTAGGTTCATTGATTTAATCTAAAACATTCGAAAACCAACTTGTGTCAAATTTATTTAAGCTCGTCATAGCATTTGGAAGCGTATTAGTGGCATTTCAAGATATCTTCATTCGGACTATACATTGGTCCTTTTACTGTCATAGAGAGTAGGATTTTTGGTCTGTTTGTACGTAGAAAAAAATCTCAAGTATTCCACTCACATATAGGATGGTGGTTTATGTCGAAATTCTATCGACCTATGCTCTCAGGATCTTCCTTCGTGTCTTTTTCTACGAAGAGGGCCTAGAAAAGTATGTAGCAATCGCTTCCAATGCATTTCCTGTTCCTACAACTTCTTTGAACAGCGTTAACATAACCTTTGGTAGCTTGTCATCATCGTTATTGCTATACACCGTGTACCGGAAAGGTGTGATCTTATTTCAGGGTGTGATTCAGACCATCAAGATGATCAACTTTTTTCATTGGACCACCATCGAAATCGCGAAAAAAATTAGCTGTTTCATACATTTCAGTCTAGTAGGTATTAAAGTTTTACACGAGATAGCTGTTTTTTTTAAATTTTGGGGTCTATTTGAGACTATTACGGTTGTGGCCTCATGAGGAAAGTGGTTCAATTTGATGGTCTGAAACACACCCGGAAATATGACCACACCTTTCTGATACACACTGTAGAATGTCATGGTGTCTAGACCCTCAAGAAGCGCTTGTGCAATCATTCAATGTCCTTACTTTAGTCCTTACTCACGTATCAGGCGTTATAACCGTCGCTTCATTTATGAATCACATTTCCGACTACGTAATTGCTAAGTTCCTGATCATTTAATAGTAAACAAGCAGTTTCGAAATCACATTTTATCTATGAATGAGCTCCTCAACTTGTAACTTCCTGCTTTATCAGGGGTGGTACAAATGCTCCGGTCGGCATGATTTGGCATAGCCGGGTGGAGTAGCAAGTAGAATTGTAGTGAAGTACTATCTCAATATGAATGATGTTACCCAGATTTTGTAACAATATTTTGATTTAAAAGAGTGTCCATGGAGTTTCTTGCCCATTCTTCTCCATAAAGATCTACGCTTTGGAATGGGCAACTACAGTACTTTCATAAGTTATTATGCTTTGTGACTGTGACTGCAGCTTCGATTTCTTTGTTTTTCTGACATTCAAAATGTGCCTGTGATGGTCTAATTGAAATAAATGCTTTGAGTTTGAGTTTAGGTTGATGTACATTGAAGAATGAAAAAGCTGCTCGGCCTAGAATGAATTATGAAATGAGGCGAGGCAACTCGAACATTACTCAGCTATGGTAGATGCCAAACTGGGTTTGCAATTCTTCTCCAGTCGAATGAAAGCCGAATATGCATAGTAATTGCTTCGGTCGACTTTGTGATTCAACAAATTTAACCAAATCGAATGTGCCGCCGACTCGAACATGTTGAGCATCCCTAACAGTTTCACTCAGAACAGTAATCTATCTCACGCTTCATTAATTTGTCTCCATTATAAACTTTGTGATAGTAAAGCTACTACTATCCTTATCTCACTGATCTCCTGACACTGGTATATTTAAAAGCACACAGTGGTTATACTTGCATTACGAAAATCAACCTTACTGCTATGATATAAAGGCGCTGTCAATGTCAAATTGTTACCACCGATGTACATAAGCGATCGATTTCGATGAAGAAATTAATAGTGTCAAGTTTAATTAGGACCAAGGTATGAGTTGATCGACTGTGATACCTATAGTGATTTGCAGTAGCTTTTTGGTTGCGGCTAATTTTGTATTATGTTTTATATAATATACCTACCAGATTTGTTTATACAAAATGGACCTTAGGGGAAATTAGGTTTTACAGCGTAATACTGACAGGAGTATACGAGATACTGCTTTTAGTGAAATGAACAAAGAAACAAAGCCAGAAAGAAGTTCAAGATGTTACAGATGTTATTATACTTAAAAACATGAATAGGTTCTCTCTTACCGGACCTTTTTGGTGACCGCTACAATCAAAGTCTACAGTTTTTACTACCGTACTTGGCAGAATGGAAGGCAAACAAAAAGTATCACCTTTTGGTTTGATATTTATCTGATTGACGATTCCCCTTTCTTTTTGAGCCCTTGAGTTTTTGTAAGAATTAACATTCTTATAATAAATCATCTTGTATTTTTATTTTATAAACTTTATTTTCAACTGTCTACTTGAAACTGTCTTTACACGGCCTTGAGAAATCCTTTTTATTTTACAACATCCTTATTTCTCTTAAATCTAGATAACAAAGTGTCGATTCTTGCTTCAGATAATATTTTACGTCAGCCCAGCTTACTTTGTGGCGTGAATATAGTTTAATACGAAACTTAGTATCACGTTATGCAAGCCTATGAGTGCTTTTGTCTAAGGGGAATATACTGGTATTTCAAAAGGCTGGCTTACATGTATCTAGTTCACTTAGTATTAGGCTGTTGTGAGAAATTAATAATAATGACTGAGGCTGGAAGAGGATGATGGTGTGGATTGTGTCAAAAGAGTCATATTTTGTTCACAATACTTAGATATTTTTTGGAAAAGGGAATGTTAACAAATATTGAATTTTCATCAGTATTTCGTTCTTACGGCAAGGATGTGCTAATTTTCAGATCCGTTGATTTCATATACTAGTTTGTGTTGGTGTTTTTTCGTGTCAACTCTGATAAGTTACTAGATTTTACTAGCTTCTAACTTGGTCTTATAGGTATAAAAATCCAGGCAATCATTTAAAGTTCGTTTAAGTTTATATGACTTTAATATATAGATGTGATGATAACGACCATCATCTGTGATGTTTCAAAACCTTTGAAGATTGGTCTAACATCCGTAGAACTTATCCATGCAGCAAAATAATCAAATATTTTGTCGCCATTGATCTTTAAGCTAATTATTATTCATTTATTCAAATCAATTCATTCATTTAGTTCCGGTTCACTTGGTTTATATCTACTACTCGAAATACGATCACTTAATATTTATAAATCAACGTTGATGTGTTGATGTATAATATATATGGCATTTATAAAATACCACTTCGGGTATTTTGGCCCAAAATACCAACAGGGTATTTGCGTAACACACGCATATTCTCAATGCGACTTATTTTGACATTTCAACGATATTCATTGCGTAATTAACGTTGTTGAGCAGACTAAATGTTCAAACATATGAAGTAATAGATAACGAATTTACTTCAAAATCCTTCAGATTGTGTAAGTAAAGAGGATGTACGATCTCTTTTGAAAAACCGGTTTAAATTAAGCTTGTTAAATCGTCATTAAACGTTGCTTTGCTTGAAAATACAATTAATCCCAAATTCAAAATGTCAACCAGATCTCTTTAAGCATCTGTAAGCTCTGAGTACATAAAATGGTCATGGCATTTTTTGGCATTACTCAAATTAAGTTCATGCAAGAACTTAATTTCCACACATAACCAAAAGCGTGCTATGAGTTCAAAACCATTGTTATTCATAAATGTCAACAAAACCTACTTCGTGTTCATTTTACAAGGTCAAGAATCAAGATACATGACCGAGATAATTTAGTCGTCATAAAACGAATATGTGACAGTTTTTACACAGAGAATATCTCTCGCCCACAAGTTTACAAAACCGCCAAACTTATGGCTTTTAGTGGGCCCAGTACAAACACGCTGAAAATAGTTACGTTTGCTTGTAACATTGTTGCCGTCGTGGGTAAATCGGACTAAACTGGCACAGGAGAATTTTTTTCAGAAACTCTCTTTCTGAAAACCACTGCCCATATCCAACAGTGGCTGAAGTCGGGCTGTGAATGATGGCGATGATGATAAGTGATGTTTCCTCCAAGCGTTTTAGAACTGAAGACACTGGTTCCGCACACAATATATTTACTTTTTTTTTTTTAAACTTGATTCATGTCTAAAATGATATGGGTGATACTTATTTTGCTTGTCGCAAAAATTGAAGATGATTCTTGTTCATTGTATTTTCCGGTTCAAAAATTGTTAGATTTTACGTAACGTTTAAATCTCGCGTTCGTGTTAGAGCTTCTTTATGCCAATCTTATACTTGAATCTTTTATAGATTGTTGAAGGCATTGTCGGAAGTCTGATGTCATACGATTGTAAAAAGTGAATAGCGCGGAACAAAAGACCAAGTATCCAAATTGAACTGTCACTTCCGAAAATAATGTTATTGTGGTTTTACTTGAGATTACTACAAAGTCGTTGATCTGGAAATAATTTTATCTGGTACTTTGCTTATACATATTGCAAAGCAATGATTGATTTTTTATGCTCATTTAAAAATGCAAATGACATGGATTTTATTATGATTGTATGTGTACCTATAATTTATAAGATAGATGTCTTTTCCCACTTCTGATGATTGGACGGGTACCAGTTGGAAGTTCTTGTCGTGGTTTTGAGCCAGCTATCAACTCAGCCAATTACAGTATACTGCTGTACATAGACCTTCCGCAACGAGATTTGCATTGTAACGAACAGGTTAAAGCAATTAAGAATTCTTTACCAAATAATGTCCGAAGTCAAAAATTCAACCAGAAAAACTACTCTCATTGTTGCCTCCATTGCTTCATAAAAACTTGTCCTAGTTCATACAAGATCTATCCGTCACCCTAACATCCATGTGTGCCGTGCTTAGTTCGCGTTTTGCAACGCACATGGACACGGACAGGTCAATCGTGCGGGCTGCAAGTCGAGTGTGTAACGTAAATGCCGGCCACAATACATCTTTATCAAGTCCGGTGCTGTGACCAGTCAGTTAGGGATGTACGATACTTGCATTTATATCGATACTTTTGATCGATTGTGGTTACACGAAGGAGGTGTCTGATGAGATGACGAGTTATAGAGAAGTATGGAAGAAGAAGAAGACAGTCTGCGTCGACCCCAAATAAATTAGCATAAGGGCAGAAAAAACATGATGATCATGACTTTGGATTTAGTCAGATGCAACCTTGTATCGTATCGTGTCTATTAATTTCTCTGAGAGTCTAGGAAAAAATCTAGGATTTTTTTGTAATACTTTGCCCTTCCTTTGCGTTCGTTTGAATTGATTGATCATGTAATTTAGGATAATGTGGGACATTACGATCCATTCTAATATCGGTACTTTTGTATTGGTCCAACCATTTCTCGTATTAGTCATCTAGAATATAACGGAGTATTGTATGGTGTTGTCTCACTCGCATAGAGAGGAGGCCTGTGTCTGTGTCCCAACAGTGGGAACACTATAGAGATAGACTGATTATGTTACGCTTTTGCATTATGTTGTATCGATACTGTAAAGTATCGTAACTACACTCACCTATTGTGACAAACCGCCGATTGGACCCGCCTAGCGTGTGGTAATCTGATCTTAGATTGTAACGCACGTGTTTGGTAATATAACAGGATACTGTACGCAAATAGGCGGTTTTAATTAGAGCTTACGGCTTCTATTTATATAAAGTAATTTGTAATATTTATATGATGTTTTTCCTTTGAGTCTCCTGTTATTATAATTTTTTGTTTCTGAATGAATAAAAAATATTTTTTTTGGAGCTTAAGTTTAATTGTTTTTTATAAAAATATTGTCCAAAATTAGTCTAGTAACAAATAAATACAGGGTAGAAGTGACAACGACACAAACGCTTACCACGTATTCAGTACATCGTTCTGAACCCACGGTTGTACGGCTGTACGGTTTTATCGATGAAAAATTTCTATGCGTTTAGGAATAATGTACCGAATACATGGAAAGCCTTTGTGCGTAGGTGTCTCTTCCACCAGGTATAGTGAAGGCTTCCTTTCAAATCTAAGATATTCTTACAATAATCCACGTGCGGATAAAAGGTAAACAGAACTGTTTAACATAGCCCACGCTGCTGGAAAGCTTCGTATTTAGTTGTTCATCGGTTACCGTTTTGTTGATCCGAGAATACACGTGCCTAACTTAGTGAAGTTAATCTCCCAACAAAATAAGCTCAGTCCTGTCCTAGAAATCGTTCATTGAACTTCTAGCTACGTTTCTGTCTCATCTGCCAATCCCACAAACTGGTTGGATTTAGGGTTCCCTGATTCTTCTCCTCTTCAACATGTTATATACTCCCATGACTTTATGATCCCTGTTGACAGAATTTGTCATCCCAACAAAAATGTATCATCATCATCTGCCTTCCCAACTATGTTGGGGTCGGCTTCCAGTCTAACCGGATGCAACTGAATATCAGTATTTTACATGGGGCGACTGCCTATTTGACCTCCACAACCCAGCTAGCACTGGGTAATACGATACCCTTTGGTAATACTGGTTGACAGACTTTCGAGCTACTGACTAGTTTAACGACTGTCAAAGATCTACAAATGACAGCCGGGACCAATGGCTTAACGTGCTTTCCGAGGCACGGAGGATACTCGGTATGTAATGGGTGGACACCCCTCCACGGACCAACCTGGGCAAGCGCGGCTTAACCTGAAAATCGACCCGAGCGGCTGCTATTATTTAGCCACAAGCTCCTCCAAACACAAAAATTCATATCAAATCTAAATTGCAGATAAATATTTTTTCCGCGGAACGCATAGGTATTAAGGAGATGTCAGGATTTGCCTAAAATGGATTACGGCATGAATGAATTCTATTTTCGTTTCAACTGAAATATTGGAACTTTTTTACGTGTTCTATTTCATCGGCTAAATATAACTAACTTTTTTCGGTGGGCTTTGTGGGGTATAATTTATGGAAATTTAGCTGAATGAGATTCGTATTCGACTTTGTACAATAAAATCGACGGCAACAACTTGAAGAAAAAATCTAGGTAGGTACTTGGCTTAATTTGGATGTAAAATTGAACATTATTTCGCAGTGCCTTTATGTACTTTTAGAGGTTAAAAAAGGAATAAAATGTATTCAATTCAGCTAGGTATGTGTATGAAGGTACACACTTTAACCTAAGCTGTTTAACCTTTTATTTATTTTTGCGGATACTACAAAAAGGTTCTAGAATTTCAATAGTGAAAATAAAATTCCCTTCATCTTACAGAATTGATTGATTGGCCTGTTGGTCTAGTGGTTAGTGACCCTGACTGCTAGGACGGAGGTCGTGGGTTCGATTCCCACACAGGACAAATCTTTGTGCGATGAGTACGATTATTTGTTCTGTATCTGGGTGTGTAATTTATCTATAATATGTATGTATTTAGAAATATATAAGTATGTTTATCAGTTGTCTGGTTGCCATAGTACAGGCTCTGCCTAGTTTGGGATCAGATGGCGGTGTGTTGGTTGTCCCAAGATATTATTAATTCTAATAATTAGATATTATTAGAATTCCAATTTTTACAATTTAAAACCCATAAAATGACTCAAGGAAAAGTTTTGTTTGGCAGTGACGATATTTCTATCACTAGCTATGTAGTACAAACTTTGTTAAAGAAAATAAACTATTTCTATTTGATATTATTTTCGTCCTTATACTAGCAAACTCTATTAAATGGACTATTTATTTTTATTCTGTTGTGAAGAAATACGAAAATGCACAACTTTCTGATTCAAAAACTTTAGTGATAACAAAACTAACTTAGCTATTATTACTTTCTCAATAATATCTTACGGCAGTAAAGCACTGAGAGGTATCATTAAAACTAACCACTTAATAAAATAAAGAAACTTTTATTTGTGTACATACAAAAGTTAGTTACCTTATTTTAACGTGTAATTGGCTAGAATGTTGATTCTGTCAAGAACTTATTACTTACTGTGTTTCAAAGTTAACACATTGCCTAATAATTATCGTGTAGAATGTAGAAATTGACTGTGTGAACTGTTATTAACTCTATTACTAGACTAGTAAAGTGTTTATTGGATTTCTTCAAACTGTACTGTTAATTAAGGTTCTGCTGAAAATTTTCCACCTGGAGACGACTTGCTATGGCTGAGCTTGAAGTCTTTAAATAGACCCCGGACACAGGTTGGCCAAAGCAAGGAAAACCTGTTCAGATGGAGTTTCATAGACGACTCTGCCCTGCATTGTAAATGTGGTGTGGTTCCACAAACGATGGGACACTTGATATCGTGTCCTGCCTGTCCTGTTGTTTGCACATCACAGGAGCTGATAGACACTGCTGAAAGTGCCAAACTTTTGGGCTGACCCAATTTGAATTATCATCGACACGCTAAGAAGAAGAATTAAGGTTTAAGATTCCAATAATTTCCAAAAACACTAGAATTAATGGTTGTAAGAAAACAATGAGGTACAAAGTAATGATGCAGAGATAATTTATTTTACAAGATATAATTTCAACGTACATAAGTCATAAACGTAACATTTTAAAACATAAATTAAACCTAATCAAGCAGTCAGTCGCGCATACCATGATAAGGAAAAAAATTCAATCATTTACCATGCATAGCTAGCTCCTAAACCAGAAAACGACATATGGGAAACTAAAGGAGCCTGTGAGTAGGTAATAGTAGTTTTTATAGGTTGGGATTGAATAACAGGTGTATGAGAAGAATATGAAGATACTCCTGAAGTCACATACCTGGTTTGGTCAAAAGCAGGAGTAGAGTATGACGCTAAAGAAGGAGCCACAATTGTTTTAGTTAAAGGAACAGAATGCGTAGTATAAGTAACAGGTACAGCAGATACAGATTTGGTCAAAGCTGGAGTATGAACCGTATGGACTAAAGGAGAAGATACAGTATACGCTGCGCCTTGGTGATAGATAATTGGAGAATGAACACCAGTAGAGTAAATGCTAGGTATAATATTAGCTTGAACGTCATTATTTGTAGATTTTGTTTCGTAATTTTTCAAGCTTGAGTAGGCTGTGTCCAAAGACTTGGTATAAGCTGTATGTTTAGTGCCGTCTGGGCTTTCGTAGTTACTTTCTTTGGTTGTCAGTACTGATTGATATAGTGGCTGTGACTGAATGATTTTGGTATATCCTGTAGGTGTATTGAAAGTTTTTTCTACAACTGGGGTTGAAACAGTCTTAACAATAGGCGTTGATACGGATGTGTAAGAAACTGAGCTCGCAGGAGAATAATCTGTTTTAATAACTCCTGCGTTTATAAGTGCGGAGGAGCACAACATTAATAGTACCTGGAAAGATAAAAAAAAACGAATTAACGAAATGAACGGCCATACTATAATAATTAAGGATATTTATGAAGATCTTGAAGAATCTGAAAATGTTAAATGCATATTGGCTTGATTTACTTGAATATTATTTTAAAATGATTTTTTACGTGAAACCTGCTGTCAATTTACAATAGCTTTTTAAACTGTTTTTAACTCACCTTTCGTATCATCTTTCCGTTTATTTTCCTTAAACTTTGGTTACTGAGTGACAATTTCGTCAAAAGCTTTAAGCTTTTATACTTTTAATTTTACCCTCAATGAGCAACATAATCGCTGTTATGCATCACTACATAACAGCTGCGAAACCAGTTCGAGACCTTAAACTCGGTTTAACCTTTGGCTTAATAATTCACCAAGACCCCATAAAGGTAGAATGAGCGATTATTCTCGACTGTTCCATACTTTCATTGTATTTAATGTAAAACTTGACCCACTGATTATCTTCAACCAGATTGACTCCTTGTGGGATCAATTCTTGATATATTTTCTGCATCTAGCGTAGTTTAATCTTTAAAAGGATTTTATCAATGATTGCTGCAGATTTTTTTGTAGCTGCAATTTAATTTGTGTAAATTATCAGTCACCTTATTAGTTTCTAAATGATTTAAGTATTATAAGTTTTTAAACTGTCATGGTCACTAACATTATAAATAACACTAGAAACGGGACAAAATAATAATTAAAAAAAAACCGAAATATCGGGAACTCAAAACAAACAGTGGACATGGTAAATATCCCGTTTCTAGTGTTAATTATTTATTTATTTATTAAAATGGCACTTCAACGACTTACTCACTAAACATACATAAACATAAATCACAAACTATTTTAGGTATAGTGAATTTGTCACTTATAGAAGTGCACAGCACTCGCAGAATAATAAAGGGGCAAGTAAGATACCATTACATGATTTAAGCTATATACAATAAAAAGGTCATTAAAAAGTTAAAAATGGGCTGTGTACATTAAGCCGGTGGGAAATACAGGATAACTTAACTAAAAAATATGTTTAAAACAAAGCATTATTATGATTTAAGTAGTATTAAATAGCATAGGTGTAGGTGTGTCAGCCCATGACGTGGGACTGCTAGACACGAACTGCTTTCTGTGCGATGAAGAGAGCCATAAGTCACTAGCGAGCCCAGTGCTGGTTGCTGGAAGTCACATGTCTTTTAATTTTCGTACTAGAACATGCAAGTTTTCTTACTGTGTTTCCCTTCATCGCTTTGAGAGCAGTCTTGATGAAATAAATCACACCAAATTAAGTGCCTGCCCGGTTCTGAAGCTACGCTCACTTTAGTCTGGTTCGTTACCAAAATCCATGCTGCCAAGAGAAAATAAGTTATTTATACCTTTTAAATATAACATTGAACGAGTTCGTAATACTTATCTCCTTCCTGAAGAATACTCGTGTTTTACATATGAATAAATCCCAATACGTTAAATTCATTGAAACAGAAATCTATTGAGTATCCTCATGCATACCTATTGGTTTCATACAATTCAATTTGTCATATGAACGATTGTTTTCGTTAATAATTATGATCCTGTAATTACATGAGCTTTGGTGTTCGAGTCGGCGAATAATGAACAATCGTATGTTTTATTCATATCCTACATCAACCAATCGTCATCATCGATGATTGCTCATTAGTCCGGTGTGAATAAATATGAATAATCGATTTGGCTGGGTACTAGGCTGTTTCGTTTGTTACTGTCGCCTGCAAGTCTAAACAACGATATATCAGAACACGCTCGATTTGTTGCATAAGTGTTCTCAGAATCTATTCGGTATGTATGTTTGTTGCAATTGCAAGCTAGTCTTTCAATGGGCTGTTTTAAAATATTAGCGGTGGTTAGCGAGTGCCTACATACGTTCGAGTCTAGAACGTGGGTGTGACCTCAATTGTGTGATACTTGAAATAGATTGCGTTTATTGATTTGTTTTGGATACTCTTTCGACGATACGGATGGAGTTGGAGGTACTCTTTTGTGATTAGTAATTGGTTTATAAAAAAAAAGAACATACGCAGATCTGACTAGATGAATGGATGCTTATACAGTGGAGGATTATTTACCGGCTGATTTAATATGCTATTGGAATATTTTATTTATTTATTTAAACTTCACGTACAATAGTGGTACATAGGCGGACTTAATGTCACAATGTATTCTCTACCAGTCAACCTATATTATATTATCTATATTTTATTATTTGTCTATATTTCCGAGTTATTTAATACTTTCAAGACCAAAAGAAATAAAATTTTATTTCTACCTCTTAGGTCGAGTTCTATCAATGTTCTTAGTACCTAGTTTGACTAATCTTTATTTCTCAGTAACTCCCACTGTCAAACTACAAGATCACGTGTAAGCCAAAGCACGTAAGTAACGTTAAATAGATCTCGCCCTTTTTTTGATTGAATTTATTAAAGTTACAGCCAACAGTAGCAGCTCTTTTCAATAAAATTCTCACTGAAATCATTTCATTCATGCAGCAACTTGCACACAAAAATAACAAAGACAGCGTTTTAATTTCATGACTCAAAACGTCGGATGAGAATCACGCTGCGAAGTTTTCTGTTTTTCAGTTTCTATGGCATATACATCATGAACGCAGCAATTACGCCCCGGTCACGACCTCGCGGCTTGGCCACGTATTACACGCTCAAGCGGCAAGCGTGTTGCGACAGAAACTACGGAGTTAACAAATGAACGAAGTTCATTAAATTCAACGACATTGTTTTTCCTCTTTAATAGTGGGTCCAATCGATAAAAGGAAAAACTATAATGAATTAGTAAATTCATCCCACGGGTCCCATCTTTGAGGGACCAGTTGACTAAAGATCCAGTAAAGGACGAGTCACCACTATACGACTTGCGACGCGGCGATAGTTAATTTAATGTTTTTTTTTTTTATTATTATTATGCTAATACTTCGTATATTATAGTATAAAATCTGGTTCTTGTAAATTTATAACAGACAGTGTGTGTTGCTCGCCCTCTATTGCATGGGACTTAACATAACTGGCGAAATGTGGGTGACATTTCGCCAGTTATGTTTAAGTCCCATGTACTATGAGGCACACCTCTGTCTAACCCTTCGGGGTTTACAGTCGTGATCTTATGTTATGAAATCTGTCTAAGTACATCTGCAGCCAGACCGCAGTCCGATTCGCTTGGTTTGACCGCACCTTGAAGCGCTTAAGCGGCGTAGGTCGTGGCCAAGCTGTTACTGGGTGTTACAAGGATGTTGGGTGATAAAGCAATGAAAATTTAATGGCAGGCTAGGGTAGCGCATCAATAAAACATTGGATGGTAAGTGGGAACCCCTGTCGAACCACTATGTATGGCAGACACGCCCTACGTTCCCTTTTTTGCAGCTTTTTCTATATTTTCTATTGCTTGCTTTTTGGTGTGATTATTTCGACAGTTTTATATATTTATGCTAATGTGGCAACATGCCTGTATACAATGAAGGGTTAGGTTAACCTACCTGTAGTTCACCCAAATAAGGCACCTAACTCGTGATATTTTTGAGAAATTATAAAATAATTGTTAACTTTCACCTAAATAAAACTATAGGTAAGTAATAAAAATATTATTTATTGACACAAAGAAAAAAGTTATACATTTCCATCTGAAACCCTGACTCCTGTGCTAGGTGAGACCTGTGTTACAGGAGTCAGTGTCTTCACAAGTGATGTATGTATGTACATAGTACTGAAGACTCAAGATTACATAAATTGATGTTTTTTTCTGTAAATCAGTCGTTAGTGTGCCTAGCTTGATAAGTAAATAATTAATAGTAAATATTGCATCGCAAGTTTCTTTTTTCATTTATTTCGGCAGTTTCGCTTCCTAACCCACATGCCTGCACATCTATTCATCATATAGCGCAGAAATCACGATGTTTAGATGTCGCCATTGCACCAGCGGGCGGGTCGCTAGACCTAAAATAATTATATAATTTAGTTCATATGTTAATTATTTTAGATAAGAGATTTTTAAACAGATAATAATAACTATGATGGATGGAGATCACTTTCTGTTTAGCCAGATAATTAAGCCTAAATCTAATTTATAACATTAAGTTAGACTCTAATTCGACACTATTTTAACTCACGATAGTCTAGTGTCAAAAAGATTACGATCTTCATCGTTCTTTCATTATCATGGTTGGAGCTACTTTCACTCTTAGATGTATGAAATAAGGTCTAAAATAGGGTGTAGAGTTTCGACACTTGGTGTAATTGATGGTTGGCGCTTTAGTTGTAACACTACAGTTTATTAGTGTATGTAGGTACTTTTATTAGTATATGTGGCGTAATATGAGTGAGTTTCTGTTAAAAAGTAAGTCTTGTTACATTATTTAGGTAGTTATATGAAAATTTTCTTTAGTATTTTGATGCCTACAATCAAATTATCATAATTTCAGAAACCGAAAGACTCCCTCTGCAGTACTTAGGCCTACCCATAGCGTTGACCGATCCTGTGTTTCTACGACTTAGTAACGTAGTTAATATAATTATCATCCTTCTAGTAGGTACATTATTTTCATACGAGGCACTTTGGATTCTTGAGTTTCTTCTTTTGAATTAATTATTGAAATCTTCGTATTATATTCCCAACGATTTCAAGTCTTTTCCAACTGGTATTATTTTCAAGCAGTGTTTAGTTAGTAAATACAAATATATCTCGCGAGACATTATCAAGAACTTGTATATCGCGGGACCTTTGGCTGCCAACAAGACCAATGCATGCAAACCTTTGCAGATTTCCATTGCTTCATATGATCTGTGACCAAAGCAGCAATGTACAACGTTGTCATTGACCAGCCAACATTTGGAACCAATGTGTGTTTTACAAGTAGCTGGAAAATAACTGCTGCAACGCTTTGTAGACATATACCTACATTATCTACAGTACAAGCTGTTATATAACAATTTAGTGCTTACAGCTACGTTTAATAATAATGGTGGTTCTATTGGTGTAGTTTTCTTCCTTTTTGACTATGGATTTCGCAATGAAAGAGAAATTACGAATTCGCATTTAAAGAACGAAAGTTATCGGCTGGATGAGCGAGAGCATAAGCCCATAAGGCAAGCTGTTCAGAAACCCTAACATCATGAAGAGTAGAAGGTTAAAAGATCAATCCAAGCTTTAAGGCTTGTATGAAAGCCACCGCCACGAGATCAGAGTAGTCGACTATTGAGTTTAAAAGCGTGCAGCTTGAGAAACAAATGTATAGAAATGAGACAGACATTTAAAGTATGTATAAAAGTATTTGCGAGCAATGGACTTATAGCAGGCTGAAGATTATGGACAAAACGTGTGAACAAAAAAAAATAGTTAATGCTGTTATTTAATATTGCAATTAGTATTTTATGTGGCATGACCATGAAGGCATAAGAATAGGTCAGGTCATAGAGCACACAGGAAAAGTCTCTATAGCCAGTTCACTGGCTAATGTAATACGATGAAAAATTTCACGTCCGTGTTTATTCCACCCTGGAAGAGACACGTGAAATTTTTCATCGCTATTTTTTTTTAATCAGCTGTTCCTTACATTTTGACCGTGTAGGTATTGCACTTTTGTAGGAAACAGCTGTGTGTTTTAATAACCGATGAAAAATTTATATGTGGCTCAGAATGATGTACTGAATATGTGGTAACCGTTTTCACGTCGGTGTCCCTTCCACCGCGTGTACAGGGTAGCTGGACTGGAAATGGATAGAAACTAAAAAATAAGCAACCTTACTTACCAATAAACCTTTCGAAAGTCATTGTACGGAGGCCCCTCTCAAAAAATAACATGTATTACAATAGACATTATAATCAGTGTAAGATTACCGATAGCCAAATCGAGAACTTCATGCTCTAACAATAATCGAATCGAAGGCCAAACTGTCGAACAATGTCTAATATTACATCTTGCATTCATCGAATTACAGCGTAGTTGGTACATGGCGAAGCAGGGGACCAAACTTTAATTTGCTTGCTTGTTTATGTGACTGGTTGTGAGGAGCTCGTGGTGAAATAGTAACACGGATGTTATGATGTTATGGACCCAGAACATACCGAGTTTCCTCCGTGCCTCGGATATCACGTTGAGCCGTTGGTCCTGGCTGTCATTTGTAGATCTGTGTGTCAGTAGTCTGAAAGTCTGACAACCAGCCATACCTAGAGATATCGTATTCCCAACAACATAGTTGAGAAAAGGCTACGCTGTTTATGCTTTATTTATGTGATTGGTTGTGATGTGGTCACTGCTGACTTAGAAGTCTTCAACACACCCTTCAAACTGTAATGTAAAGACTTTGCTTGGTGATAGGGAAGCTGCCAGGGCTGCGGGACTGTTCGAAAGAGATACCGCGGCCCTGGAACATAAAGGGTAAAAGAAGGAACATGAATGGTTTTTAGTCAGTAAGAGTCTGACACTCCCTTCCGCACCGCCCAGAGCGGGAGCGGTCATTTGATGATTTCCCATCCCAAAAAAAAAATGGTGGTAGGGAAGGGTATAGATAGCTTTTGATAGCAATTGCTGCTATATTATTTTGTTTCAAGTAATTTCGACGACTTTGTCTGTGAAACCAACGGCAGGCCTCGAATTGTAATATCAAAAAGTAGATACTTGGTGGAGGTCAGATAGGCAGTCGCTCCAAAAGACATCTTGTTACTGACTTCGACCATCATGAGCGCTGCTAAAGGCTGCTGAGGTTGCAGAGTCCTGAACCGCGTTAAGTCAAACTTTATATCTTTCTATCATTTGTGTAGTTCTTACTTTTATTCTTCTAATTAATTTCTTTTAAAAATAAGTGACCCACAAATATACTACATTGTTTTCAGCTGGTAAGATAGGAACCCGACCCCAGTGTCTTGGGAAAAAGCTGAGATACACTAGTTTTGTGTATGTATTATAATTGTATAGTTATCGAAGATTGTTGTTCAGAGAAAAATCGTCTCACAAATGCTCATTATTGTTAATTCGTTTCAGTAACAGTCCTATGCCGTAAATTACTTATTTGATAAGCTCTAAATCTAGATATGTGCAATAAAATAAATGTGTTCTTACAAGCAATTGGATCAGGTATCAGACAGCGAGATATCGTTTCGTCATTATGCCTATTAATATCGATAAAACTTTTGGAGCAGTGGTTAATTTTTTATTGGATATTAATTGGTTTTAGTCTCAAAAAACTGTTTAATAAATATCATGTTCATGTTTTGTTTTAGCTGTTTGATTTTGTCTTTGAAATAAGTCTGTTTTTCTTTATAATTACTTGTCTACTTATAAATCTTCATGAACGAAATAAAATTTATTATTAGTTTCAATAAATACTAAGTTTTTCGGTCCCTTGTTGGTTGCTACAAAATATGACTATTTATGTACTTATTTTGAACTTACTTTTTGAAATCTCGTTATTCTAATTAACTAAATAGTCGTCGTTGTTCTTTACATGCCTTATTAAATATAAATAATTATCTTCCTATTTTATTTAGTTCTAAATACTTTTATCCTATTTCTATACTATTAAATAATATATATATAAATATAATTATACAAATAATAATATTTATATATTATTTAATAGTGTATCTCGTTCTTGAACACGGATCTAACGATTTCGATGACAATTGCTATATATGGGTTTACGGGGGCGAAATATCGATCTAGCTAGGTCTCATATCTGGGAAAATTTGTATTATCTATTTTCACCTGAGTAGAGCTCGATCGCCCAGGGTCTTTGAAATAATACGAGTAATTTGCGTAAGCACATAATGTGACTCAAACATAAAAGTATTTTATGTAGGTAAGTATCTCAATGTTACTGAAAATGGGAACAAAATCCTTTCCATTTTTAACATCTAGGTACTGCACTAATGTAACAATTCATGTATTTCTAAATGGCAATATAACGTGTAGACTGTGCAGTATTTGGTTTATAATACCCACTTAATTATTATGAGTCTAACATCGGCCTTGCATGCATATGTCCGAGATTAAATTAGGTACGGTCTGCAAAAAAATGATTTGATATAAAAGAAAATAGTTTTGGGGAAATATTTAATTTCACAGTTTTCGAATTAATTTTCTCGATATCAATATTTACTGACGATTGGTTTTGTCGACTTTATGGTGGCAAAGAATTTTGCCACCATCAAATATTACACAGAACTTGGAAAATACAAAGAAGAAAGAAAAAGAAATACAACGAACAAAAACAAAAAAGAAGAAGTACAAAGTATCTAACAGAAACACTTTATCTTTTCCGAAATTATAGTCGTGAACTTAAAAGCTTTCGAAAAAAATCTTGACTCGTTATCAATACACAAATTCAAAATCGCTGTCATTAGCTTTATACCTGAAAGTATTTTTAGATAAAGACTAAAACATATTTAAGTACATACTGAAGTCGGAATATTAATTTCAGTCATGTTTGATCTCTGGGGTGGTTGTAGTGAGGTAAAAATCTCACACTCCTCGGTCTTACCCCGAAAGACTGGTTGCGTTTTGAAGTATTTCACAAGAATAAAAAAGGAATTAACTAGATAATTATATACTTAGTCTGGTAAAACAGGCAAATACCTAGGCTATCGACAAATAATTTTGTTGCTATCCGTACACCAAGTTCCGTTTTCCCAGCCGACTAGTTTATTCAACATGTGTGTAATAGTGCCAAGTGGGTTTGGTCGCAATTTTCTTAAGTAATTCAACACTTGGCTAGACGTAAAATTAATAAGGTTTTAACCTTGAAAATGGCGACCTACATTTCATTTTTTGCGGTAATACCAACTTGGAAATAAAAAAAAACCGTTGTTCGTATTCGGAAGTGTCCTCGAACTTCGAACCTTAAAATAAATTTTGACGGAATCAGTTCCCTTTCAATACCTGTATCGATTATTTTGGAGAAGTTATTTTGCCGAAAATAAAGACATTATGGTTTTAAATTATCTGAGTAAGTACTATTTTACGGATTTTATTGCTCAGTTATTCGATCGATAATAATAGGTCCTTGTCAATAAATCATTATGATCATCATAGCCTTCTTGTCATCCAATCTATATATTTTAATGTTTTTGGAGTTTTTTTAAATAAGCCTTGAACGTGTCACTGCTGGGCAAAGGCCTGCCCCGCCCCATGTCCAGCCAGGTACTCTTTGCCTAAGAAAATTATAAAGTGTTAAAACACTATTTCATATCCCAGAAAACTAAGTAAACGTTGCCCCTGACATCGCTCCAGACTGTAGTAAGCATGTATAGACGCCACCACATCAAGCTACCCGAAACTGTTAATTTTTTCCAATCAATCTTGAACCTAATGAAGCGATAAAGTTGAAAATCTATTAAAGAAATTTGACAGATTGTAGTAGCTTGATGTGGCATCTGTTCCATGATTTCTTAATATAATAACCTGCGGTTTTTCTTATATCTTTGACGTCAACCTTAAAGGTCTTTACAAAAAGTCTGTATTTATAATTTTACTAGCTTTTGCCCGCGACTTCGCTCGCGTTAATTTAGAATTTGACAACCTACCTAATACTACTAATAAATACCTAAAAATCGGTCGAGCCGTTTCGGCGGAGTGCAACGACATATACCGTGACACGAGATTTTTATATATAAAAAGATTTAAGAACGTATTCCATATAGAAACTTCTTGGAACTTTAGTTTTCTCATAAACCATTCTAAACATAATTTCTGAAATGTTTTATGAACGTTATAAAAATTTTGTTCCCATTATAAAATGTTAAGTATGTGAATTATACCTATGTGATAATATTATACAACTTGGCTTTAACGCAAGGTTACATTAGTATGTCATTTGTAAAGGGCATGGGAGAAGTATTTAAGTTCAAATTAACCTGTAGCATGACTCGAATCTGCACGTTATTATGTAAGATAACATGTTTACTGTGGTATACTAAAATCACCTTTATTTCGAGGTCTAATGCGATAAGAAGAGGTGCTAAGGTCATGATTAGCAACATATCAGCTTGTAAAGGTCTATCCTTTCGCGATCTCCATGATCACCAGAATATGGTAACGACGTAATATCTTTCTCCACCATGATCGGTAGCAACAAGATTGTTGAAAAGAAAAGAGAGTGAAGAGTGAGAGTTGCCCCGCAAGTAGACCCCAAGTTACACGGGAAAAGGGCAAGAAGATGATGATGATGAGGTCATCTTTACAAATAAATAAAATTGTATTGCATCTGTCAATTTCAAAATGACATTAACATTTTTTTTAATATTTGTCTGTCTTTCTGTTTGTTCCGGCTAATCTTCGAAACCGTTAGACCGATTTTAACGGAACTTTTACTAAGCTGGCTAAGGTTCTGTGCAAAAAATTAAACTCTTAAAATTGGTAACAATGTTAAAATTTGAAATAAAAAGGAAGGAATGAAGAATGAATGGATGAATGAAGGATTTTCGATTTAAATAGGCAAGTAATATTTTATAATGAGTGCTGTGCACTTCTATATGTGACAAATTCACTATTTCAATTTTTTTTTGTTTGTGATATATGTTTATGTATGTTTTGGTGAGTAAGTCGTTGAAGTGCCATATAAGGTCGCGGGCAAAAGCTAGTTAGCAATAAAAATGCTTCTCCCTTTCTCTATGATGCTATAGTCACCAAAGACAACACCCAGTTTCAAAGAACCAAAAAACTTAACTAACACCCAAATGATTATAGCCATCAGACTATTATCGGCAAAAACCACTTTGAACATACAGAATTACATGTGACGAATCCTTTCTTCCACATCATTAAATGAAAGTAATCGTGTGGAAAAACGAAAGTGCCAACAAAGAATCTCTTTGGCCGAAACTTCAGATAATAATGTTCGCAGAATGTCCTTTGACAGCGACAATAGTTTATTTGCTTACTCCAACGAGTCCTTTATACTGATAAATGTATATCTGTCATACAATGTGGTTTTATTTCTAACACAATATTCTGTTTTGTATTAAACGTAATACACGTTATAAGAATTAACGCTTTCGCTTCTTCATCACCATCATATCAGCCCGGAATCACCCACTGCTGGGTATAGGCCTCCCCTTGCTTCTGCCACACTTCCCGGTTCTGTGCGTCTCTTATCCGCTTTCGCTTAGTTCAGTATTATGATTGTTTCCAATTTCATAAAATAAAAAATAATACCCCGCTGGCAGTCAAACAAATATTTCATGCAAACTGCGTTTTCAGTCATTTCAAGTCCTTAAAGCTTCTGAGAAGAACTTCTATTGGATTTTTTCATTTTATTTTACAAATAATTTGATATTCTTGTGCACCGAACAAAGATCGGTAGAATGATGGGCAATGGGGACCAAAATCATGAAAGATTATGGGAAAGGACATTTTAGGAATATCCAGTACTACCCAGACCATCACAGTTTAAATAAAATATAATAATAACTGGTATTCAGCGGTAATACAGACGCATACAAAGGTAGGACACAAGCAAGTTGCAAATCAAAATAAGACAGCGAAGGCCACTTTCGCAAAGCCGGTAGATAAATCGTTAGCTTAATTTATTATAATAATACTGTCACTATTAATAGTAATAGTAGACTACATTAGGCTACTATTACTTTGTCGCCTCGGTACAGAATTTCAAAACAAATGACTGTCTAGTAAAGTAAGTGACTTTGATGTTTGTTGCAACGTTGTCCGGTCATTTTCTGTTATCTAATTTCTACTTACTTATTATTAGGTCTTGATATATGTTTGTACAGTTTTCTTTTCAAAATTAGTCATTGAAACAAATAACATTTTGTGTATTATTGATCGTTTCCCGGTACTTTCTTGATAGAGTAGTATGTTACTTTACCGACACCCTTATACAATCCGGTACGTGGTAAAGCCGCATGGCTGCTGAAATAGAAGGGTAGTACTTACACCAACGCAATCTGTCACTGCGTTTCCTAAAATATGGCAACAAATACGATCCAAACTTTTACTATGGGATCACTACATCATTTTGGATCCCAAGCATAAAGCATAGGTGAGATCAGCCTAAAATGCTACCACTTTCCCTTTCTGTGAAAACCCTCAGCGACTGTTGAAATTATTGATGTTTTTTTTTTGTAAATTAATCCATACAATAATTCTACACGGTTAACTAAAATGTTTGAGCAGTGTAATGAATTCACCCTAACAGTTTTTACAGTCGTGTACTCGTATATTATAGACTTTTTCTTCATTTCTTTCTTCACACTCCTGTCTTACATTAAAACAATATGTTCCTATAATTATTATTAGAGAAACTAATAATCACGTAGGGTTGGCTGTGAGCCTAACCTGTGTAGTTCCTCTGCCAATATAGCAGAGTAGGTGACATTTAACCACAGTAATTGGCCTTTCAAGCTCAGATGGTGCTGGATACAAGCCAGGAGTAATTTTTGTGGTTGATAACGGCCCTTGTGTCTTCTAATTGACCAACGTTTTCTTCAAGATAGTGCAATAAAGACTGGCTGAATTCGTGTTCTGTCTCTGATGGAATTGTAATGTTCTTTTTTTGAAACCTAAGTAGTGTTGGTAGTAATTTATGGACCAACTTTAGTCATATAAAGAAACTCACATCCGTGCTTTTTATAAGTGCATCGAAACAATGTGTCTATTGTTGTAAGGTTTTTGTTTTTTTCACGAATAGAATAGCAGTTCATTGGGTAAGTTATTTAACATGATCGGTAGACTTACCTCAAAAAAAAAAAAAAATGAATATAATTATGCACAAACTTTGAATAATTCTTGCTTGGTCATAGATTCAGTTGAATTATTTGAAGAAAACTCCTTATCATGAGTTCCAATCCGTCGAAGGTTGGATTAAAATAATGGGATACAAAAATCATTTGTATCATGGAGTTATAGCTGCTAGAACTTTTTATTTTAAATTTGATGTAACATCACGCCTATAATCCACGAAGGGCTATGCAGAGGTGTATCCTGTACACCCACATTTCGCCATTTATTTTTTTAAGTCCTCCGTATTTTTTTTTTATACGGGATGGAAGGGACACCGACGCGTAAACGGTTACCACGTATTCAGTACATCATTCTGAGCCCCCCTACATAGAATTTTTTCAACGGTTATTAAACACTTGCACTTTTGTTGAAACAGCTGTTTTTTTTTAATAACCGATGAAAAATTTCTGTGGGAGGTGTATTCCACCCCGTATTAATTATATATTATTCTATTAGCATCAACCGACTGGGTACAAATCCAGACTCCCTGGCTGCTACTGAGAAATTTTCGAAGGAAAAACCCAATAACACTTTGATATCATAAAGTATAATTGTGAGGATCGTTGTATTCGACTGTAGTAGCCTAGTCTGTGTACCTCCACGGACAAATTACATGAGTTCGTTCACAAGTGACACAGCAAATGCAACCTTGTATACAGACATTAGATATGTTTCAACTTAACCAGGAAAAGGAGCCCAACGCATTGCAGCATTCTGTGACGTCAATATTTCTTCATCGCTTTAAAACAATACGATCAGTGCAATCCATGATAATTTATGTTACAAAACCTAATAACTAGATGATATCTTTACTAAGGAGATAATAATTGAGATTGCAACAAGATAAATCAATAAAGAACAAAAAAAATCTTCGAAATTCTTAAACTGCGTTCAATTAATGGCTTTGCTCTTTTGAGGTTAGTAATAGAATAGAATATCATTTATTTCTGAGTATATGGTAGGTACACAAAGGTCTTACAATTCGATTTAATTTTTAGTTCACATAAACTACCGTTGCCGGTGTAGAAATATTTGAATTTTAATATAATAATTATCATAATGTGACTAATACACCAATAGATATTAATTTATTTATAGAAAAAATATATATTAAATTGTAGTACCTACATAACTTAAAGATTGTTCACGTTTGGGTGGTAAGTATTGCGAAGCTGGGTTAACCGGTAACGAGTTTTTAATATCCACTCAACCTCTCAGGTTGTTGTGCTACAATTGGTTCACCCGTCATTCCAACTAGTAGTATATCCCATCTCAGCCACCTTTTCAAAGACATTTCGTCTATCCAGTCAGCTGAACACTTGTTTCCTATTTATTTGAGAGTCGTCTTTTACCGTGGCTTCGCTCTCGTTTTCGTCGAAAATCGTCCTATGAGAACGTTTTAAATAGTCTGTTTACACTCGGGGATAATAGTTTGCCATTAGTGAAGAATTTTTGAAATCGGAACAGTCCTTGTAGTTCCGAAGATTACCTACTACATCTGTACATACAAAGGACATTGTAAAAAATGGCCTATGCATCAACACGTATGAAACCTTTACAATAATTACTACTTCTTTTTATAATTTACATTTAAATTATTACAATGGAACGGACACTTCATAATTTCGAAAACTGTTTTGGCTTTTTACAATTCTCAAAAGTGTCTGTGATTTTAATTTGGATTAAATCGTATTATTGCATTATTTAGAACATAAAAAGTAAATTCACGTCTCTGTTGGTTCTTAGGCGAACGATGTATGGACGCCGAACAATGTCCTTTACCTCTGCATTCAGCGCAGGCCATACCGCCAGCTGGCGTGCGGGCGAGCGAGCCGGTAGGGCATCGTTTCACCTCTTTTCATACGTTGGTACATTCCGCGAACTACCGAGCTAAGCTACGTCAGCGATACAAACGATGCAAATGAAATTTCCAACGATGCCAGCGATGCTATTCGTTCACCCCACCCGCCTCGCCCGGTACGAGACGGAATGAAACGGAACGCTCCCCTGGCTCGCCCGCTCGCCCCCTCGCTCACCCGTCCGTCCATAGTTTTCCGACATAGTTTAGCTCGCCAAAGCTTTGCTTAGTTCATAAAGTTTCCATCGCCTCGCTTCGCCCGCTAGCTTGCTCGCTCACTCGCTACTTGGCGGTGTGACCTGCGCTTTATACTAGTATGGGCTTCATACTAGTATATTACTGTATTGCTTTAGATTTAGGTATTTTTTTCTATAGTAAGAGAGTTACTGTTGCTTATGAATATAAATTAACTGGTGGTCAACACACAGTGCGCAAGCGAGCTGACATTATACATATTATACCGTTTCTTCTGTGTAAATGTAGGGATAATTGGTGTTGTAAACCAGTGACACAAGAACAGGTCAATAGGCCTACTTATTTATTAATAGTGTTCTAAAATGTACATGGCAACCATGTTATTGATTACAACTATTTTGTATCGAGTAGAACAAAAAGTTTAATGATTCTATTTTCTTGCGCGTTATTGATAAACATGATTGATTAGTTCTCGTGGGTGAGCGTCAACTTGTTTTACGCAATTAATGGCTGCTCTCGAAGACCTTTATTGTGAACTATTATTAACTAATGATTACTTAAGGACGCCAATATTTTACTGAAAAAGCGGTGATGCCATCACCGTGATGGCCATAGTGTCATCGACGGACTGCCAAGTCAAAGACCACGAGTTCGAATTCGAAAAATCGAACGGGTAAACACGGGCTGTTCGGGCTTGGACGGAACGGGTGTGTATCCATGATCATGGTGCTTGCAACAGTGCCGAAATATCGGGAACTCAAAATAAATGGTGAACATGGTACATATCGCGTTTTTAGTGTTAATGATAGGGTTGGGATGGACTGGTTTCAGTAAGCGTGAAGGAAAGATTGTGATGAAATTCGGAGTGGCTCATTTCAATTTCCAATAGTAACAGTCGCACTCTACGAGTTTGAAGATTGTGGATTCGACCCCGGGCAGACATTTAACTAAGTAAAATTATTTGATAACCAATTCTCTTAAAACGGTGAATAAAAACCTCTAGAGGCAACTGGCCTGTCTTAGAGCCAAAAATTCCAGACCTATGACATCCACCACCACTAACTAGGACCGCCTTGTGAAATAAAGCTCGCTCATCTCCCAAAGAAGTAAACTTGGGTCCCAACATAGGGACCATTATAGGCTCATCATGCTATGATTATCCTCACATCAATAATTAATAGTTAATAATCCATAAAGGGGGTCTTACTGTACCTTTCTATCCGCATTTGAAGTTTGAAAACCCGGAAAAGTAGATTATAGCACACAGACAGTAGTTACTAATAATAACACCGCGGTGTATTAAGGGAAGTTATGTCAGAGGGAAGTAGGGGGCGTAATGACCGGTGTCAGGCGTAACTTATGACGATGGGAAAACTTCGGGACACAGTCGTGTGAACACGGAGTTATACGATTGTGATCGAGATAGTTCTCGTTGATAAGATGATATATTGGCTTTCTTAGTTTTTGAATCCACGCAACGCCGCAAATATAATCCGGTCGATTATCTGGAGTATCATCGACCCTCTTAAATTCAGTGCGTGCGTGGATCGTCGTCACAAAAAAGCCGCATCTTTTGTCCTGCTCGTCGCGCAACTGCACCCTCCTAAGACTTAAATGGGGCAAACGACAGAGCTGTCCAGGTCGCTACGTACTCCATTGTTGGACTTGATTTAAGTCAACGTCACGAAAAGACCAAAAAGATTTGAATAAGGGCTTGAGAGATGGAAGTCTCAAGAGTGAATAAAGATGGTTTTAAGAAAAAAGACATTCTAGAGAAAAGCTAGGATAATTGTGTAAAAGATGATATGGCTAGTCAGGAAGTAATACTGATATGAGATTGCTCCGTTGGTGTCCTGGTCGCAAGTGTACTGTCCAGCGTTGGGTCCTGAGTTTTATTCCCAGATCGGGCGTGTGTTCTTCTATTAGAATATTTTCAGAAGCCTGGAGATGGAAGCCTGGTTACTGATGTCACACTCCCGTGCTTCTGAAAGCACGTAAAGTGGTAAGTCCTGCGTCTGATCTCTCTTCAATCGTATCCGATTTCCCTTCCATCAGACTATGAGAGTAAAGGAGAGAGTGAACCTATGTTTGTAAATCAATGTCTTTTCTCTATGATTGGGATTTCAAATTGAACTAAATGGAATGCAGTTTTTATAAGCCAATTTATGACATTACCGATGACAGTGACAGATGGGCCTTACAGGGTTGATCAACAGCGATCAAACATTTGAAAATGGGCCTTAGAGGCCCACTCAACATCGCAAGAGTTGTGATAAAAAACAAATAGTGGGTTCTAAACAGGTTTCAAACGGCTGCAACGTGATGAACGCGAATGTTTTGTTTTAGGATTGACCACAGTTAGCAATAAATAAGCACAACTGATGGGTACCAGTTTGGGGGTATGAAGAACAGGGTGTAAAGTTCTTCATCCCCCATAGAAAAGGGAGGATCCTCCGACCAGACGGGTGTTATGCCTGGTGGGCTACTGCCCGACAGTTGTTGTCGGGTTCTTCTATCTATATAGTCTTAAGTCGCGAATAACTTTAATTGGTCGATGTAGGATTTAGATGTATTTCGTAGTATTTTGTAGTGCCGCTACACAACAGGTTAATATCGCTAAAAAAAGGTCTATTGGAATAGTTAATCTCCAATCATCACAAACGTGTCCATCACTCAATAACAAATAAAAATATCCGACCGAGCCTATCGAACTCGATCAAATCGATTCGATTACGCAATCGTATAGATGTGCGATGTGTAAACTCGAGTTTTATAACATTTGCCACTTTGCAGGTGCTCCAATTCGCATCGCAAAGGTCCTGTTGACATTTTGACCGGCCTTCGGATATGTGGGTCAATGTGAATCGAGCGAGCCGATTATATTTTTTCTTATTTAAAACTCGAGCAAACTTTTTGGTGAGATGTAGAATTGTTGGATGTGGTAGTGTGTTTCTTCGGTAGTATACAGTGTTTTGTGGATGCTTTTTTCTATTTTCTTCTGCTACTTTGGGTCACTGGCACGGCAATACTTCTGTTGGTCCGGTCAAAACTTATGGAAGTTTTGAGCAGCCTTTTTTTTTTTTTTTTTTTGGAGCGTGGGAAATCATCAAATGACTCCTCCCGCTCTGGGCGGAGCGGAAGGGAGTGGCAGACTCTTACTGACTAAAAACCACCCATGTTCCTTCATTGGCCCTTTATGTTCCAGGGCCGCGGTATCTCTTTCGAACAGTCCCGCAGCCCTGGCAGGCACCGGCCCTTGCGGGCCCCTCCCGTTTGCTGACAACTCTTTGAGGCGCGCGTGGAACACGAACGCACCGTCGACACGGCCTGCCCGTCGTCATACGACGGACGGACGGCGAGCTAGCCCATTACTCGCCGTCCACAGGCCCGCGCCTACGGTGGCCGAGAGCCATCACGGCGTGGCCCCCGACGCCCGGTGCTTTTCCCGCGGCGGCTGGGCCGTGAGGAGGTTCTCTCCCTCTCACGTTCCGCCGCCTCCTTCGCTAGCATGACTGCTTCGCAGAAGGAGGCGACGGCTTCCCATTCCCTCTCGCCCCGGACCATGGCTTGAACCAGGGCCGGGCGCGAGAGGTCGCCGCCGCCAATCGCCGCTACGAGGACACGGCGGTGCTCCTCCCAAGCGGAGCAGACCTCGACGGTGTGCTCCACCGTGTCCTCCGGTCGATCCTCGCAATTGTAGCACCCGGGCGTTTCCTCCCGCCCCGATTCGGTGCAGGTACCTCCCGAAGCACCCGTGTCCGGTGAGGACCTGCGTCAGGCGGAAGGTGAGGGCGCCGTGGCGCCTCCCTAGCCACTCCTCAAAGAGGGGACTTACCGCCACTATCGTGGCGTGCCCTGCACGGGGTTGCGATAGTCGCTCTCTCCATGTCGCCATGAGATCACGGCGGAGGTCTGTCCGCCGCGCGACAATATGCCGCGGCAGCGGAGTTACCCCCCGGCTCTGTACCTCCGCGCGCCACTCGTGCAGGCGCGCGAGGACTATGGCCTCCAGATCCCATGGCGGCAATCCGGCAAGGAGGCTCGCCGCCTCGCGGGAGATCGTGCGGTACCCCCGGATCAGCCTTACGGCTACCACCTTTTGGGGCGCATTCAGGTAGTGCTTTGCACGCAACCTCAACGAACGCGCCCACACCGGGGCCCCGTAAAGGGCCATGAACCGCAAGATCCCCGCATAGAGCCTCCGGCAGGAGGCGTTTGGCCCCCTCAGGTTGGGCAGGAGCCGCTTGAAAGCAGAGTTTTGAGCAGCCTCAAATCTACATAATCAAAGTAGATTGAGATTGAGGGACTGTTCGAAAGAGATACCGCGGCCCTGGAATACAAAGGTCTAAGAGGGAACATAGATGGGTTTTAGTCTGTACAAGTCTGATACTCCCATGCCGCTCCACCCAGAGCGGGAAGCATCATTTGATGATTTCCGATTAGGTTAGCAGTACGATATTTGCTTTGTGCTTTAGTTTCTATAAGTATTAACCATTTTCTAGACTCACCTATAAATAAATTTATCTCCTCTATAGTTTTTAAACATTTTTCTTGAATTGACTGTATTATTTGCTGTCAAATCCTACACGAAAAAAAATTAATTGAATTAAAAAAGTGATTTGATTTTCAATATTTATCTTCGTAGCTCCATGTTTTTAGGCTTATCACATTTCGTATCCATAAAGAATATTCTTAAAGGTTGGCATTTCGGGGTAATGTGAAGTTACTTTAATATCTTTTGACAAAACTTTATTCTTAACGTGTGTTCTTTTTATTCATTATCATTATATTTACGGAAAGAAATCTGAACTTTTCTATACTTGAACTTTCGAACTATTCTATTTTTAAAAGTTGAACAATGATTTTTAATTTCTATGTTTCTAAGGTCATAATGGTTTGACACCTAGATATTTACAATTTGGACTAAGAGGCCTATATCCGGCTGGGGTACCTTAAGCGGTGAGGTGACAATTATATTATTATATTTAATAAAGTAAAAATACTAGGAATCCTGTAATTTTTACGTGAATTAATTTGAATTAAAAATCATAGTGACTTTTATTTACGATCTCTCAAATATCAAACCAGCTTTCCCGAAATTGGTATGACAAGTACAGTAAAAAAACTTGATTAAAACATAAATTGCTAATTTTGACTCATAGCCTCCATGATCCAAAATTATTGAAAGATATAAACCAAGAGTAAGTAAGTAAAACCAATAAAGAAGAAAACTTCCCTCGCTCCCCCCCCCCCATCGCATAGCTGGCGAATGACCTAAATAGATCTGACTGTGTCAATTTCTAAGAATACAGAGGTCTTCATCATTCTCTTGTCATCCCAAGATTTGTGGTCAATGCAGCACATCTTCTCCCATACAAGTCTAATAGTCGTCATCTCAGTTAAGTAGTCACCCTCTTTCTAGTTCCATCTTCCACTACCAACCGACCATCCTCCTCTATCATCCTCCATTTTCCTTCCGACCATGATTTGTCCTTTTGACCGCCATTGACACATATAGGTACGTGATAAGTGCGTGCCCTGTACGCCAAACGACACAAATAATATGTTGTGACAAATTGGTAGGTAAAATTGTGGCTTGGTCTGGATCGGGCATGCGCGTGTTTTTATTCTCTGGCGGTCAAAAGTTTAAAATGGTTACAACAGGGGTTCTGTCTTTATTTTCCGTGTGGTTAGTGCCTAACCTGGGATCAGAGTTTATGCCGCCCTTGGACCTCTGATTTAGCTTAACATGCCGTCGAGAAATATCTCTCAGGCATGCTGGTTTGGTTTCCTCACGAGATGACACAGGGGTGATGTTATGTTATGTTTACTTACACGATTTGGCAGTTTTAACCAAAAATAAAAGGGGAAAAATGTCAAAAATGAACCGTGTAATACCAGTGTAACCAGTCCATTCGAACAAGAAAATTTCCGACTGGATCTTTATTTACGTAACAGAGGTCGATATTCTCAAGGCACGACTGAGTGCCGTAGGTCGGAAATTCCGAATTCAGCAAATTAAACTTGTACTTGACCGGTTTAATTGTTATTAACGAGGTTATATTATTAGCTCTTTAAATTAAATTAAGACTTTATTAAGTATGTATTAATGTAATAATTAGTTACGGTTTTAAGCACTTGCAGGTAATAATTTTTGTTACATCGAAGATTGTGTTCGGTGGAAGAACATAATATATTTATTTGGTGTTGATTTTCAATGGAAGATGATATTTTATTTTTTAGATTCTTTTTGAAGATATTTTTTTTGACCTTCGAAAGTGCCTATAACGGTCTTAATGAAATAAATGATTTGAGTTTGAGTTTTAGTGTGATCCTAAAATTAGTACCTAGGTAAATTCCATGACGGTATGAGTCCACATTGAAAATATATAGAGATTGGTTCCTGTCGATAAGTAAGTCAATTCCTTGTAATGTTTTACGAAAACAGGCTTGTAGGATGTAGGAAAGTTTGAGTGATATACTTTTTTGAACATGCATACAAAAGTATTTTCACCTGCATATAAATAGCCTATAATATCACAACTACTCGACAAAGGCATCGTGTCTTTCGTCCGTCCTGTGTCTGCACTCCTTCTTGCCAATTCCCAAGGATATAATCCAAATCTCGCGGTTCATGTCACAATCTTGTGTTTTACGAACCCAGCGCTCGTGCGACCATCTACAATCTCATACAAATCACAAATCGGTTTTAGGAAATGGACAAGCTTCTTAAAAAGAGCCTAACAACAACTTTTTGATTATCTGTGTACTGGAAAGACAGTGAAGAAAAGCACAAATGTTTTATTTTTCTACAAAATAACAAAAGGCAGTCGCACCGGGTTACAGCAAGTTCACTAATGTAGCGTCTGCCACTGAATTTACGAGCCAACTAAATAAGCCAGGAACCCAGAAGATTCCAGACTTTTACTTTATTTTGCCTGGCTTTTATTCTAGACTAAATACCACGTAATGTTAGGAATAAAACTTTAATTACTGGCGTAATGTTAACGTTAAAGCCGTTCGGTTTAATGTTGGTGCTTGTTTTTAGTTTAGTTTGTCTTTATTTTATAGGTACAGCTTAACGGCAATTGCTGTGATATTTTAGTAGTTTTAGTAAATGGTAGGTAAGTAAGACAGAGAATACGATCTTTATGGATCGGCACGCGATATCACGCGATGTTATTTTTGATAAACGTACCTACTTCTTTTGTTTTTTTTTTATGACTGGCTGTTAACATAAAGGGAACCATCTTTCTTTTTTGTTTCACTATTACATTATTTGAGCCTTCATCCCGCTATCCGCTGTCTTGTTCCCATATTAGTTGAACGCATCGAAGTCATTATAGCAGTTATTATAGCAGTGGTAGCGGACGCGTCGCTTTGATGAATTTATTTAATTCTGGTAATGGTCTAAAAACGGAGAAAGAAAAATTCAAAGACATGGGACATCTACCAACCCGGTGGACTGCAGTCCACTCCCTCTGACGGAGAGGAAGCCTGAACTCCGGCAGTGGGCAGTAGCAGTGGTGGCACATTAGTGGCTGATTCTGCTTTGCTATACGTAATCAATATTAATATAGCAGTGAAAGCCTAGTGGTGTGACCGTCGGACTGCCAAGTCATAGGTCTCGAGTTCGAACCCAAGGCACACGCACGTCTGATTTTTTGAATTCATGTGCGTATTGTATTATTATCACTTGCTTCGGTGAAGGAAAATATACAAATGGGAGATATTACTTGACGGCATGTAAAGCCAAGTCAGAGGCCCGTGTGCAGCATAAAAACTCTGACACCAGGTTAGGCACCAACCACACAAAAAAGAAGAAAGAAGAATACCAATATCAATGGGTAGCTTCTAAAAAATCAGCCTTAGATTAATATACAGATATCGAAATTAAAGGCATATAACACCTAGAGACAATGTTCTTTAAGCCATACATACCTTCATATATCATCTATCTACTTGAATTCCATTACTGAAGTTCAAGTACAATCAGCGACAATAGAGCCATTTGTCATAATCTCGTTACGGGCGCGGATAGGCGGACAGTCGTGCACGAAACTTACAAAATCAATGTCTTTACGCATCATTTGTTATGTTGTTCAGGTTGTCACTTGGTACTGGTGAGGACACAAGTGGCGGATTCTGTTACTTTATTGATTGTGATTTACGACTTGGATTTTTTTAACAGCTGAATGGGAGTCGTCAAGGGTCAATTAGTAGCCGTGCCTGTTTCTAGAAGCAATAGTTGACCATTCTGTTTAATATTTTCAAAGTTAAATATAATATGGTTAGAAAGGAGGCGACTGTTGAGATAACGAGTTATAGGGTACTATGGAGAAAGAAGCCATACTACACCGACCCCAAATAAATTGGGATAAGCCCAGGAGGATGATGATGTTTTTGGTATCCATGTCTAACATTAAACAAGTTTATTTCTTCACATTGAAATGAACATAGAAAAAAAGAACAAAGCGATAAACTGAAGGCGTAACGAAATTATCATTTCATATTGCTACTAGTCATTTAAAACCCGAATCAAGACTAATTTATTCATATTTTGTAGCAAGTGTTCTTGTTATTATTAAATTATGCACGTAATAGTACGATTGTATGCAACAGTACGTTTTGTACGTCTTAAGTATTACATTGTAATATTGTATAATAGCGTGTGTGAGTGGACAAATGTCTATTTGTAAGGTCATTATTAAAATAGGGTTATTTTCTCCATAATTCTGTTGCTTGTATCCCAATCCATTTAGGATGCATAGCAGATCATCTTCCATTACATACCTTTTTATTAGTCGTCATCTCTGTAATCACTCAAACTCAAATTTTTCAGTATAAAGGTATACTGAAAAATTTACAAGTAAGTATCGTTATAAAGTTTTTTTTTGTCTAGCTGAGATTTTTGATAATTTTGTTTCACAGGAAATAAAATTTTGTGCTCAGTCACAAGTTCAACTGCTTTATAGTTTTTTAAATTTCATTTTCTCAAAATAAAATAAATTGTTTTCAATAATGCCAACTTTTCATATTTTATACTACTATCATAGAGTTAGGCTGAAAGTCTGAATGTGTTATCGGTAGGTACTTCTACCTAGTTGTGTAGTAAATAATATACAATTTCCAATGACTTGTCACCGATCGAAATTTAATCATCACATAAGAATTCACATAACACTGAGATATGTTTGGACCAACTTCAAGAGCTAACGAGTCGTCGCCTTGGTCCAAATTCAAGAAAAATGATCTCTCATGTGAGCAATATTAATAGCCCGTCGTGTTGATGTTACGATACTACATGATGTGATATATTTAAGACCTTGATGGAGATATATCAAAACTTGGCATGACGTGGTTGCCACACCCCTTAAGACGTCCGTCCAGAGGTACGAAGGATATCTACAGAGGAGTTCGCCACGTTAGCTGCGAGATTCATTTGTTTGCCAACCATGCATCCGTGCGTAACTTGGCTAATAGGTCACAGTGGGTGGTCCTGCCTACTAACGCGTGTTCATTCAAAGTGAAGCTTAGTACCCGTGCGTAGCTTAGCAATGAGCTGCAGTGTAGCGCCGCCTTTATAGATATGATCAACAGTTTTGTGTCTAAGGCTTGTTTTGTCTTATAAAACACAAGGTGGCCCGTGATTTGACAACTACAATATTATAGCTGCAGACGATGTCTAGGTATCAATTTCATTCAAAATACAGCAGTAGTTTATTCTAATACCACGCCTCCTAGAGCATAACCCTGATACTTGTATAAGTTTACGCATTAAAACCTTGAGCCTATTTCGACTTGTAAAAATATAGATGTGTTGTGTTTTTTTCGAAAATACTTTCGAGAGTCGCAACTCTATGTTTAGGTAGGTTAGGTTAGTCACCTATTAGCACAATCAAGTAAAGGAAATGACACGTTTAAAACTCAAAGCCCACATTTTTACTAGCTGGATCCCGACCCATAGCGATTCCGCAAATAATCCTGAACGGCTCGAGATGTGGTGATGCTGGTTGTATTTGCGCTGACCTTAAAGTCTCTCCCAGATAGGCGCGTTATTATCGGTCGATAATACCGGATGCGTTGTTGTGATATCTGTTTTAGTACATTATGTATTAGGACGGCTACGAAGTTACGCACTGCTGCGATAATAAAGACGCAATAGAAGGAGGACGCTTGCGTTCCTCCGTCCTGCGATATTCCGATATGAGTTCTTCTAATAAGTGTGTTCGCTTTGTTTCTCTTCTGTATTTTTATTTTTGTGTCCAATCCAGTGTTGCTAACAGTACCCGGTTTCCGTTAAATGCGGTCTTCTGATTCGTTAGTTTTTTGACAAAATAGGTATGTAATTGACTGAAAGATATCTGTGGTATAATTCCAAGCGCGTTTGCTTTGATTTACTATTTTGTTGTGTATATGTGAGAAGTGAAATAAAAATCTCATTAGGGATAAGCCTGCCAGAAACATGAATACGAAATAGAATTTTCGGACGATAAAAACGCATCGGGTACTATCGAGCCTTTATGGTGAATATCTACTAAATATTCAGTTAGTATCGATAGCAATCTGCTAACTCAGAATAATACGTCTATTCTTCACGGAATTAACTGATTTTACGAAAACACAGTCATGTAAAAATTGCTCAAAATTATCTGCCTAGCCTTTTACCAACCTGTGAAGGGGTCGGCTTCTAGTCTAACTTGATGCAGCTAAATACCAGTATTTTACATGGAGGGCCTGCTTACCTGACCTCCACAACTCGGTATGAAATGAATGAAGGTCACCCATCCACGGACCGACCTAAGCAAGCGCGGCTTAACCTTTGAAGAGCGGCCCGTGTGGCTGTTATTATATAGCAACCTCGCTCCTTTACGAATGTCTCTTAATTGCCAAAAATTATGGACCCTATAAATGCAGATATTGTACAAAGCTAAATTAATTAATTCTAAGAAGATCTAAACGCTAAGTCAATAAAAAATTCAACTACCGTAAAACATCTACAATTCGTTAAAACTTTCTCAACAGAGTAAATAACCGCCAACTTAAAGTTTTTCAACAATTGTTGGCTTTTCAGCCATTTGATTTTAGGCAAACGTTTGCTTTTCATTAGTTTGTGATTAGGATTTTGCCTCAAAACTGGCGTAGGATTGAGTACCTAAATTGGAGTATCAATCATTTTATAATCCATTTATTGCTTACTTAGTATAGTGCTGTCAAGTTTTTTATTCTTTACATATAAAATTAAATTGTCTGACCTCAGTTTTCACTTAACAACAATCAAGGTACAGAGTGGTTAAGATACAAAAGTTCTACCAGCAATAAACGGTATTATAGTCAAAAATGTACGAGTATGTTAACGAAAAGGATAATTTTATCGATCCTGATGAAAGTCCTTGTAAAAATAATAATCGATTTGAAAGTGATTTCCAATCTGGTTCACATAAGGAACCAAAGTTACATATTTCTAAGTAAGATGAAAAGGAATCGGGAGAACAGGGGCCTAATTCTGCTATTACAATAGACGACAATAGTGTCAGAATGGTCTGTCATTGATTTCATAATTGTTGATTTTGACAAGTTTTGACAAGTCAAAATCAACAATTTATGATATCAATGATAGACCATTCTAATGGTAATTCTAATGGTCTGTCATTGATTTAACAATTGTTGATTTTGACAAGTTTTGACAAGTCAAAATCAACCATTATGAAATCAATGACAGACCATTCTGACACTATTGTAATAGCAGAATTGGGCCCCTGATCGACAGATTGCAAACTGCTGCAGTTTCGAAACCCTCTATAACTATAATGAGTATTTAAAAGGTTATAGTACGAGTATCAAATGTTATACCGGGTAAAAAGGTTAAATGGTAGACCGGGCGGTGCGCCTCAAGTTGACCTAGGCAGGACATATTCTGGCTAGACGCGGAGATGACCGATGTAGCAAGGCTTTGACCGATTGGTGGTCAAGGTTAAGCCAAAGAAACCAGGGCCGTCCTAAAACTCGTTGGGTCGACGATATCGTCAAAGTCCGGGAAATACCTAGACAACGGACGCACAGAACCGGGAAGTATGGCAGAAAAAAGGGTAGGCCTATACACAGTATTGTGGCTCGGTCCTGTCCATGAAATAATTATCTACAGCCGGGCGGTACCTACGCACGCGATAGGGCTGCCGCGTCTACAGTATTTTAATTTCATCTACTTAGTCGAGATTCTTTCTACATTTGTAAATATTATTTATTTATTTAAACTTCATGTACAAGAGTGGTACATAGGCGGACTTAATGCCACAAGACATACAAAAAAACTTCAACAAAAAACAAAAACAATAATAAAACAATACAATAAAAAAAAGAAAACAAAAAAAAATGAATGAATTACATTAATCATTTATTACATTTTTTATTTAAAAAAGGGGTTGTGAATGAAATAGGAAGTGTTCAATAAAAATACAAGTTGTGTCTTTTGATTAGTAGATTTAATAAAAAATATAAATTTGAGACTGTAAAATATTTTCGCCTCGACTGAGACGTACCGAAAGCTTTATTATTATTAATTGTATAAAAATCCGCATTCGGATAAAAAGTTTAATTAAAAATACTTTTGGAAAACATGGACAAGGAGGAGACAAGGGAATATATTTTACTTGGTTAACATATTTTATATAGTAAATACTTGTACTTATTTCAAGCCAATATTCACAAATCACACGCTTATTGCTTACAAAACCATAACAACATTCGTTCGTCAGTGCGGCGCATTCGCGAGTGGTTGTGTACCAAGTGTATACCAGACTCGAGGCGTGTAGGTATGACTCGCGTTCCGACCGTTTGTATGAAGATACACTACTGTTGATATTATTACCGTGCCTATACCCAGCAGTGGATGATTCCGATCTGATATGATGATGATGATGATTTCTTAGCTGTGATTAGGTCCCATAAACCTTTAACCTACAGATACCTAGTTGATCGTTATGATTATAATAAATTAATATATTCCATGTATGTCAAAAGTACGTAGGTATAAAACATAAATTCTCGGTAAAAGTTTATCGAGACACAACCTCTACTTATCAAAACAAACACAATGGTAAAATAAAGTGATCGCGATAAGGCAAACTGAGTAATTTGCATCAAAAGCGAGGCTCTTCATTCATGTAGGAGGACCCGCAAAATTGTAGATTGTTCATATTCATAATAGCGAGATAGCGAGGAAACTGGGTGTTTTTAAGTGTCGTTATAATATGGGTGCGCGGAATTGAGGTGTTGTGAGAGGTAAAATAAGTATTAGATATTTTCCGGGAAATGTTGAAGAGAAGTTATAAAGAAAATTACGACCTGTTTTCCAAATGCCTTTGGTTTATTCATAAAACATGCAGAGGCTCTTTAATAGTAAGTAGTAGTGTAGACTGTAGAGAGTAACTATCAATATTTAAAATCGATGCTTACAGTCGTATTACTCAAGGAACAGCTGGTGCATGCCACTTGAGCACGGACAATAATGGATTTTATATAGCAACTGGATCTACTCCTGGAAATAAATCATTTGAGGCTCATCCTGGAAAAAAAGAAAAAGGAATTATATTGATTCGACTCCATATTTCTATTAACGATTTCATAAAAGTAGGTAATTGTGTAAGAGATTTTAATTAATACGTATTCTAACACATGTATAGTGACAGGTATCATTTATAGGTTGCAGTTCTCATGATTATAAATCAGTCTAGCCGTATAAAAAGATCATTGCAAAAAAGTGGTTCATTAAAATTAAAATAAAACAGTTCGTCCTTTGATCGTATGAATACCCAGTTCCTTTGCCGAGTGATTACAAATGTCTGCACAATTAGTAAGAAAAATTACTGCAATTAACTCAGTGACTCATGAGACTTGGTTGAAACATTTGTAGTGTTGTAAGTTTTAATTTCATAGCATTAGCATAAGTACCATCTGCCTACAGCGTTTCCACTTCTAGGACCCATGACCATGATGCCTTATCTCTATGAGAGAAACTGGGCCAATGTCGCATGTCTTAGACTTTTCGGTTCTAGCATAGCCCTGAACGACAGCCCAGAATGGCAGATTCAATAACATGCCACATTCAGTTTTGATACGGTTTCATTAGTGTCAAAAAGTGCGCTGATACTTAAACCTTTTAAGACCACACATAGTAGTAACTTCAAGCTTTGATAATAAAATCGAATTAATAGCCGCATAGTTAAAAGTAGTTAATGTCACAGATCAAAAACATTGACAAAATGATTTATGAATCCTATGACAAGTTGATGCATGATAAGCAGGCCGTGAAATTAAAATGCTAGTACATATTAGCATAAATTATTGATTAGTAGTCGAGGTTTTCGACGTTCTAGTCATATAAATCAGAGTTTAGATGATGAGTGCTTTTTAAGCTAAATTTTGTTAGGTCATATAAAAAAGTCTTATATAATCCTTACTAATATTATAAATGCGAAAGTAGGTTTGTTTGTTACCTTTTCAAACCTAAACTACTGAACCGGTCATCCTGAAATGGTGCATATACGTTGTTAGGTGTGCAGAAACGGACATAGGGTACCTTCATCCCAAAAAAAACTGTTCCCGAGGGAAACCACAATAACGTTCTTATGATAATTGATGGCGCCACGTGTCTTTCGAATCATGATTGAATTACATTATTACAAGCAGATTACAACCTGAATTGATTGTAAATTCCAAATTAACGCGACTGAAACCGCGGGCAAAAGCTAGTAAGAAATATATTGAAATCAAGGACGGTAACAAGGTTAAATCAATTTAAGAATCTTCGTGTGAAGAAATTGTAAATCATCTTCTTCTTAGCGTGTCGATAAAAATTCAAATTGAGTCAGCCCAAAATTTGGCAACGAGTTTGGCACTTTCAGTAGCGTCCATCAGCTCCTGTGATGTCCAAACAACAGGACAGGCAGGACACGATATCAAGTGTCCCATTGTTTGTAGGGCAACACCAGATTCGCACTGCAGGGGCATCTATGAAGGCTGCGGGATTGTTCGAAAGAGATACCGCGGCCCTCGAACATAAAAGGCAAAAGAAGGAACATGGATGGTTTTTAGTCAGTAAAAGTCTGACACTCCCTTCCGCTCCGCCCAGAGCGGGAGGAGTAATTTGATGATTTCCCATCCGATATAAAAAAAGGGGCATCTATGACTCCCCACCTGTACAGGTTTTCTAAGCTTCGGCCAACCTGTGTCCGGAGTATTTTTAAAGACATCCATCCAGGTCAGCCATGGCAACTCGTGTCCAGGTGAGTGAGAGATTTTCATTAACTGAAAATAATTCTTCATTTAATTAGATCGAAAAAAAATTTCGAATTTTTTTTAACCTAAGTTTGATTAGCTAATCTTAAGTTTATCTTCACACTTCTTTAGCTGAAATAGACATAATTACGATCACTTCTACTGATAGAGCAAATTATTTCTATTACTGTGTCCAGTGCACTGTATAGACAGTGCACTGGACACAGTAATAGAAATAATTTGCTCTATCTGCATCGAATAGAGAAGTCTGAAATTAAAGACTGTATACTTTGACATTTATTACTTTTGATTTGTATTATTTTGACATTTATGATGATTGATGTTTCATTGCAAATTTTACATACATTGATTAAATTAGTTTTTTTTTTTTGTAATATTTAATTTTGCCATTTAGTATTTTTTGTTAAATTCAGTTTAGTTCAAATGAATGATATTGGACTGAAATGATATATTAAAAATCACAATTTTAGAATTCAAAACATTTGTACGCCATAGTATGTGGCAAACATGTCTTAAATAACAAACGATAGTTAAAATACTATTACTACAATTACTTATTACTATTACAAAGCCAAAGAAAACGTGTAAACCGAGGCCTACCTAAGAACTCCTTCACGGTACTTTATTCGCCTGGTAATAGAATCTATTTCTCTTTACCTACCTGTGTTTAATCAGTCTAAAACATAATCGAATAGATAAGTTAAGGTGGTAGGCTGCTCCAATCACAATAAATAACCGTTAAAACTCAAGAATCGTGAGCTCAACATCACATTACGGTTTCTTGCTTCAACGCCTCCGTATCTAAACCTTGAAATATTACAAATGAAGAACTTTCAACACTTTGAAAATGCTTTAATAAATGAAGCCCATTTGTGGTTTAAGTTGTTAGATGGCTATCTAGGTACAGTTATGAAAACAGTTTGGTATTCAGGTAGTAACCAAGGTGGCACGTTAAGCCATTGGTCCCGGATGTCATTTGTAGATCTTTGACAGTCGTTACAGTCTGAAAGTCTGGCAACCAGTCTTACCAAGGGGTATCGTAATATCCAGTACTAAACTAACTAGATTGTGGAGGTCATATATGCAGTCACTCCAAGTTAAATACTGGTATTCAGTTGCATTTGGTTAGACTGGAAGCCGACCCCAACATAGTTGGGAAAAGGCTAGGCAGAGGATTCAGGTAGCTAAGTTCAACATTGTTAATCAATGTGTATTTAAGTATATCGTCTTTCTAGTACTCAAATATTTTCTGAGTATGTCCTGCATTTCTTATTTTTTGTATCGATTGCATGACAGTTTTCTGATTATGTTTTCCCAAAGTTGTGTTGTTCTACTTTTGAATAGTGTTATAATTATCATACTTTTAACCATGTATCTTATGTAGCTAGTAATTTCTTACCGGTATACCAAACCTTTTGTAGACAGTACATCAACCGAGTCATTCAAAAAGTAGCTTTGTACCATATTTGGTTACATGATGATAAACGTGTTATGTGTAATACATGCATCTTTTTAAGCACAGTTATGGTATTTTTATGTATGCGACATTATGATTTAATTAGTGTAATTAGTAGACGGTGTACAATTAAGTCAACATTAATTACGTGTAGAATAAATTTAGCTTTGCGATTCTTTTGAGTTTTTTTTTATGATCATAATTAAAGTACAGCGCCAATTATATCGAGGGTGAATAGAGCAAAATATAATTCGCATTTAGATAAAAAGCGAGGTCATCTACTGGAAATTTATAGCTTGATATGGATATTGATAGGAAAAAATCTCACATGGTTTTTAGGTATCGATTATTATCTCGTTTGCCGAGTTTCGCTAACTAATTTGTCTGACCCTGTGTTATACCAAACTGTACCTTCTGCTAAATTAATGTACTTACTAGATAGGTACTACATTACGATCATGATAAGCAAATTGTCCTGTAGTGGGCTGCAATAAGCTGATTTGATTGATTGATTATAGGTACTCGTAACTACTATTAAATGAAATTATTCTGAAATGCACTTCAAGGTAATCAAAATGGAAACTGCAGTGAGAAATACTAAACGTTTAAAACAGTATCAAGATAACATTTATTTGCAATTAGAAATGTTATAATTTGCCTACCAAATACAGCATTTTGTATTTCGCCCTTTATAGTCATTTTCCACAACATTCGCATGAATCTCCACGTTCTTTGCTTACCAAACAGCTGTGGAGAATTGTAGTGGTGATGATGATTGAAAAGGGAAACAGCCAGTTCTTGATAAGATTTATTTCACCAAACACGTGGCAGTTATAGGCAAGGTCGGAGTATGCAGCATGTCCGATCGCGGACCCGGTTTGTGAGGAAGTGAACGATAGTAAGAGTTAAATGTGGCGACCAAGCTAGTGTTGTTACCACAGAAATTACTAATTTAGGGTTGGGATTCCAACACAGCAACTCAAGTTATTTTGTAGGTACCAATATTTTTGGAAAATGTGTTTTCCTGTATTCTGTGCGGTCATTGAAACATACAAGTTCTTTATAGGCGGCTGCACTTTTGCAAATAAGCGGGGATGGATGCCCTCAAAGATCAATCGGTGATCTTAAAAAGACGAACGGGACAGACTGTATGGACCGGCTAGAAAACAGGCAAGGCAGATGCACCTACCATTTACAAAGGAAAAATGCAAAATTAAATAGACCACATCCAAAGAACTCCACCACACGTTCCAGTTCTGAATGTAGAGGGAACATAATATTCATTGTGGAAAAGTACTGCACATTCGTATATGAATGTTACCTATGACTGGGCGGTTTAGTCATACAAGTAAGAACTCATTTCGTAACCGTCAGAGTCGGTTTAAGGCATTTCAAATAGTGTATTAATTATCTAAGTGGACCAAATCGTGTCGTGAGATATGACTCTCTATGATTTCATGTAGTATGATTGGACTTACTACGAGTAAAAGGGCAGGTGTGCATGTGGTTATACTTCAAATACCTGCATAGGTTATTATGCGCAGAGGAATTCCAAGGAATGGAATTCCCCGCTTTCGACAATGTTCCTGAGCTGATATAACTTGAATCTATTTAAGTTACGAGTTTATAGGCTTCTTTTGGGTTAGCTTGTTCCATCGTCGACCTCATTAAAAAAAGGCAGCTTGAAGATTTGGGTAAATAAAAATGATTATTTCCTCATGTCTTGAATCCCCTAATAATTGCAGGTAGGAACTTGTGGACGCTACTGACATTGCAAAACGGGTAAAGTTAAGTTCTGGGTAGACAACAAACCTAATAACGACAGATCATTTAGATTATCATCGAAAAACTAATGAGACGTTTCAAGAAGATAGATCTTTCATTGTAAGTTCAAAAATGGGGTTTGCAGCCTGTATCTTCGAAAAGACCTAAAGATTCTGGTATAACCACTACTTATTAGATTGGTCATGATATTGTTTGCAAAACATGGTTGTTGTCGTAGATATGCCCTGTTCATTATAATCTGGATCTGTTCAAAGTTCGAGTGAATCGGTTTCTTCTAGGCAAGCGTACTCCACCCTAGGCACCAGTCTAGGCTTCAGTCGGCGAGTTGTGTCCAAACGCAACCCTTTTAAGTCCCAAAATAATTAAGTATAAACCTTAGAAAACCTATTATATTGGGAGGTATTCCATTTGACTAAATAAACTTGAAAAAGCAAATTGTAAAGTCTGGATAGTCGGAATTTCGGTCCAGAATTTGCTTGTCTAAAAGACAAAGTCGTTTTCACAATACTCCGTACCTAAGTGCTAACCAAAGGATCTCTGCGATTTTTGGCAGCTTAAGATAAGATATTTCTTGCCTGAATATTCGACTTCTCAGAAGATTTTTGGTTGCTTGTAATAGATAAAGTAGGCCGTATCCAAAGAATATCTTTTGAGGGAGTCTGTTAAACGTCAATTCCTTTATCGCTGCAAGGCGTTTCAATAAACAAACTTCATAAAATGTATCTATCTACTAATGAATTAACAGGTATTTTTGTTTTATCATTATCTACAAATACAAATATTTTGAAAAAGGAATGTCTGTGCATAATAATTATGTTGAGATGACCTAGACAAAATATGGCAGACGCTTCGAATTTCATCATAACATCACAGCTGTAAACCCCGAAGGGTTAGGCAGAGATGTACCTAATAGTACACCCACATTTCCCAGTTATGTTTAAGTCCCATGTATTAGGAGGTGAGCCTTTTGCAATCAATCGGGCACAGATTCAAACTCCGTGACTGTTATTAAGAACTTCCTGATGGAAAAACCCAATAACAATTTTCCCGACCCGGGAATCAAACCTGGGGCCTCATACTTTCTTTCTTTCGATTGTTATAGGTTTTTAGTAGCTTATCTAATTCAATATATTTTTGAATTCTCCACCATCGTCGGTATCGCTGGAAGAACTGTTAAAATACCACCTTGTATTCATGTAAGCCCAATACTTTTTGTTAATTAAAATTATAACTAAGTATAATTATATTACAGCTCAAAACATTAAAAAAAACAGGAGTCATAAATTTTGGTCTCGTGGTTAAGGATGATGATGTTTCTAAAACTATGCTTCTTACCTATACCGACCTCATAATATTATAATATTTACTATAGTAAATAGGTATGTAACGATTCATCTAAGATATATTATTTTTTATTGTAATAGACATTTGCACACCTGTTAAGGTAGGATATGGCTTAAAGAACTTCTGTTGTATGTATCACCTTATGTACCTAGCCATATTCAAGCAAATAAACGACTTGATTTATTTGATTCTTATGTATAAAAATAAATTGTATAGTTTGTTTTTTTTGTACGAAGACGAATCGAAACTATGAAAACAAAAATATTTGAATCAGTTGTGGATCGAGATCTTTTGTTTTTCGATAACGAAAAGGAACAATGACGAGCCGAGCATAACTCAGAAGAATACTTACGTGTACTAGTACTGGTAACTAGTACTAGCTAGTGGCTGAGCCAATACTCTATAAAAGCCTTCATTCAATTTCCCGGCTTGGTATAAAATCGGTTCGATACTTAAGCAATACCATTCCCAGAAATAGACACATATTTTATGCACTTAGAATGACTAGATTCATAAGCAGTGTCGGCATTTATATCGCTCTATCATAACGAGACGATTAATTTTTCGAGATATCGATACTTTTTGTGACACTTCGAGAATTCTCGAGCGTCTACCGATTTATGTTTCGCAAACGTATATAATTTCACTGCATAGAAATCTGAACTAATAGATCTGGTACTCATGCAAAAGGTATAATGAAAGTTTTGCAAAGATAATCGTTCGTTTGCAACTTTTTTAAATTAGGTAACTTCAGCAAGTTCAGGGAAATTAATAATAAATAATAATAATAATATCTTGGGACAACCAACACACCGCCATCTGATCCTAAAGTAGGAAGAGCCTGTACTAAGGCGAACAGACAACTGATAAACATACTTATATATTTCTAAATACATACATATCGCACATCACAAACAAAAGGGGATTAACTGCAAAAACAGTGTTTTGAGATATAGCGTTTTGAAAGTTTGAAAATTCATAGCTCCTGAATTAAGTGTTGTAATGTCTTAATTTAAATACAGATTTGATGGTGGTGATTTGGTGGTTTGATTTGGTGGTTTGATCCTTCTCTATTTATAGTAAGTTTTACGCGTGTATCAGTGGTAGTTTTCATTTTATTAGCACTTTTATATGGCCGGGTGAAGATAATACTGTATAAGCAGTTCAAATTGCTAAAAGTTTTGAGTTACGACTGTCTAACCCGGACGAACTTGACTCTAATCTGATATTATCAAGTACTAATTTAAAATAATACATATAATAAATACAAAATTTGATGTTTACTCTAGAAGTAAGGGATTAACTAAACAAACAAAAAAGTTGTTAGTACTAAAAACAAGTTTATTAGAATGTACTTAAGTAATAGTAAGTGTATATGAACAGAAATGGGCGCATATAGGTATTTCCGCCTTGTTTCTTAAGAATTAGAAAGTATGTAGATAACTCTTTTTTTCGGTTGGGAAATCATCAAATGGCTCCTCCCGCTCTGGGCGGAGCGGAAGGGAGTGTCAGACTTTTACTGACTAAAAACCATCCATGTTCCTTCTTTTGCCCTTTATGTTCCAGGGCCGCGGTATCTCTTTCGAACAGTCCCGCAGCCCTGGCAGGCATCGGCCCTTGCGGGCCCCTCCTGTTTGCTGACATCTCTTTGAGGCGCGCGTGGAACACGAACGCGCCGTCGACACGGCCTGTCGTCATACGACGGACGGACGACGAGCTAGCCCATTACTCACCGTCCACAGGCCCGCGCCTACGGTGGCCGAGAGCCACCACGACGTGGTCCCCGACGCCCGGTGCTTCTCCCGCGGCGGCTGGGACGTGAGGTTCTCTCCCTCTCACGTACCGCCACCTCCTTCGCTAGCATGACTGCTTCGCAGAAGGAGGTGACGGCTTTCCATTCCCTCTCGCCCCGGACCATGGCTTGAACCAGGGCCGGACGCGAGAGGTCGCCGCCGCCAATCGCCGCTACGAGGACACGGCGGTGCTCCGCCCAAGCGGAGCAGACCTCCACGGTGTGCTCCACCGTGTCCTCCGGGCGATCCTCACAATGATAGCACCCGGGCGTTTCCTTCCGCCCGATTTAGTGCAGGTACCTCCCGAAACAACCGTGTCCGGTGAGGACCTGCGTCAGGCGGAAGGTGAGGGCGCCGTGGCGCCTCTCTAGCCACTCCTCAAAGAGGGGACTTATCGCCACTATCGTGGCGTGCCCTGCACGTGGTTGCGACAGTCGCTCTCTCCATGTCGCCATGAGATCGCGCCGGAGGTCTGTCCGCTGCGCGACAATTTGCCGCGGCAGTGGAGTTTCCCCCCGGGCGCTGTGCCTCCGGCGGACCCTTGGCTTACATAAAATGTTTATATAATTATTTAATAATCCTTTTATCTATTATCTGTAATAGTACAGTAGGTGGTTATCTTATAAGCCATAGGATAATTTATTATTTGTAAATCTGTTGACCCACATATACAAAAATTTAAGACGCTTAGGCAAATGCGCCTGTGCTTCGTAAACTTGTTTTAAATTTTACGAAGTAAATAGGGCGCAAGTGGTCAGGTGTGGTCTTTTTCCTTATTGTGAAAGCAGTTTTTTATTAGCTTATAAATGCTTATTTGCGTCTTAGTAACTTCCTCTTAGAAATAGGGACAAATATGCGCCTTTTATATTACTGAACTAAAAAAAGACTACAAATTATAAGGACATTATCTGCGTAAATGCGACTTTTTAATTAAGTTTTACATAAATTCGTCTTTTCATCTTAAATCGAGTTTAAAAGATGAACAGAAGCGCTCTATTTTGTTGTGCTAAAACCGCACTGGAGGAAGTTAGAAAAATATTAAAAATACAGGCAGATGCGCCTTTTTTTTTTGATTCCGGCAATGTATGTAACTCAAATCTGTGAAAAATGTTAGATGCGTCTTTTTTCCTATCGGCAGCATTAATATCATCATTATCTGCAAAAGGATCCCCATTTTCATCATTTGAGTTGCTCTCATGTGTCATTTGGCGATCATAAACTGCCCTCAGCATTTTTTCTGTGCTATTATTTCTCTTCATAATTTTGAATTAATCTAAAATACAAAATAAAAGTAAAAGGAAACATCAGACAAAAAGTAACATTTCATTTAACACTCAGTCACCGCGCAACAATTAACGTGTAATACAGTGTTATCTCAAACAAAACGATGGCTATAAGGTATCATTTAGGGATAATTTCGGCGAAAATCACAAATCCATCAAAACAAAATAATCATTACGGAATTAATTCAAAATAATACTACGATTTATATTATATCTAACAGGCAATAAGGTATTAAGTCAAAATAATACTATAAAGAATACTCACATTTTATATTTTCGCTCCGCAAAGTCGTCGTAACTTGAAAATAATACGTGTGACGCCGACGATCGCTGAGCGGCAACTGACTCAACTAGAATGCGACCATATTGATTGATGCGTGAATGACACGATTGAACGGTCAATAAAGAAATGTGTTGCCATATCTCGAAAACTATTTGCGCTAAAAATACCATTGTCTTACCAGATTGTAGAAAAAAAAATCTATGTTCCAAAACGCAAAAAATAAAAAAATGGCATTCTTCGACTTGATACCCTATTGTTTGTGACGTGCGATATTATAGATAAATAAATAAATACTTAAAAATACTTTTCTCTTTTTTTTTTCTTAGAAATTGCTTTTCGACAAATACTTTTCTGGTTGTCTGTTTTTTCATAAAATAATTTTACTGATAGAAAATTAACCTTCCCAATATACACACTGCAAGAAACACGCGCAATCTGCTAGCATGAATTCAATACATAATTCCAGAACCCCAGCGAGAAATTCGTCGGTTAATAAAAACATCCGCTGTTCCATAACATAACATATCATCACGCCTGTAATTCTTGAAGGGTTAGGCAGAGGTGTACTAATGTACACCCACATTTCGCCAGTTATGTTAAACACCCATGTAACAGGGGGCGTATGTCCCATAAAGTTGAAATGTCTGGAACAGCTCTTTTGATTTCGAATCCTCTCAATGCCTTGTCTATGATTTTGTTAGCTCTTCTATGGTTTATCTGGTTGAGAATCTAGAGCGCTCACTGGACGTTTGCGGTGAAAGGTCAAACAAACCCGTCAGACGGTGTTGGGCAATGTGTGGGGTAAAGTGTTAGGGCTTGGTTACTTACTTTGTATTTGGACTGGATTTTCTAGAACGTTCGTGGTTTATTTCGTTATTTTAGGATTTAGAGCAAATTCAAATTTTCTCGAGGTTGGAGCTCGTTATTAGTGATACCTTGTAGCAAATGGAAGAGATTTATAATGTTATAGGTAGTTAGTGTGAGGAAAAAGCCTTACGAGAATCTGGCTTCGGAGAGACAGAGTAGGTACTGCAGTACTCTGGCCAAATTGCACGAAATCCATCCGAAAACCTGGAAAAAAATTAAGGAAACCTCGGTAGGACAGAGATCTAGGGGGCGTAGCCCTATGTGGTTCAGACCAATAACCAAAACCAACAGCTACACACCAAGATCTCCATTGCACGACACCAAATCAAAGATCGTGAACAAAAGAAGGGAAGACCATCACAAAGTTTAGACGGGTACATCCTGACAACGCTCACGAGCAAGAGAATGAAGGTCAGTAAGTCTTTTAGGTATATCGTTACCGGCTCAGCCACTACAATGGGCTATTACTGATTAACTGAGGATTAAAAAAAAGACTTAACGATTAAGTTAGTTACCAATTATGTTATCGCATTTAGAATGTACCCTTTGAATCATCACATACTCCTAAATACATAGTACAGTAAAGATAGCTCAGTATATTTACAAAAATATTTTATGCATGCCTGCACGATACATTCAAATTGTGATCGTTTGTGGTTAGCCGCAAATAAACTGTACCAACACCATTTTCTAAACCTCATTTATTAAATTTCATAACCATTACATTACCAATCTATTTATTAAAAACCCATTGATAATAATATTTACTACCTTTACTACAAAGTTCATCAACCTTTATAAATGACGTAACGACGATGCACTGAGATGCGCACGATTCAGTCTCGTAGGTCGTAGAAGATTATGTAGTAAGTTACGTAACTAGACTTGACCTTGTTCGCTACTTACTCGTCTTCATTCCGTTAACATTAAAATAATACTTGGGACATCGCTGTTGGAAAAGTAGATGTGGTAAACTAATAAAAAGATGTTCTTTTGTTGAAAAAATGGAATATGGAATACATTGGATACATCCAAGCATTCTGGCTTGTATGTATCTTGGATGTATCCAATGTATCTGAATGCAAAAGATGACAGGGAATACAAAGGTATTGTGTAATGTGTATCCCAGTAACTGGGCTGTGAGGATTTATATGCATCCGGTCAAACTGGAAGAGGAAATCATCATAGTTGGATTCACAAATCTGAGGCTAGGCAGATGGTGATGATGATGAAAAGCAATAATAAGTGCGTAATAGATTAAATGCCTAAACACTAATTGTCCGAATAATTTATTTTTAAATTATTCGGATTTAGCTTCATACTTACTCATTAACGAAACACAGAAAACACACTGAGAAGAATGAATCCTGTTGTTTTTAAAGCCAGTAGTGAAATAATGAATAGCAATACTAAATGTTTATGGTTCTTATTAGGTATAACAATAAACTTTATGGACTAGTTTCAAGTGGATAGTTAAGTAGTGGATAGTGGATGAATTAGCTATCCTTGCTTGTATCATTGGCGTTTAACTAACCGGTAAGGAAAGGAGTTCGATTAAAATGTATATTAGTTTATTAACTAATTTATTCAATTTACTAACCTGTGATTTTAGATTGACTACTAACAGGCATACTGTTTTGGCATGCATGAATAATTCATTTGTAGCGATGAAGTAACTGCGCTATAGGTCACTTGTTTTTACCTAAAGAGTACTTGAGCTGACAAGCTTACGAGCTTAATTTATCAAGCTTTTTTTATTTAGACTGTGAGACATCGCCCACGTGTACCTACACTTGGAGTTATATTTTTTTTACTTTCTGCAAATTAATTAACCCCTTTTTTATGTCGTAACAAAAGCTCATTTCAATATGGCACTTTATCATCATCATTAGTCGTGTGCACTTATCCTTTAAAAAAAAATCTCAACCACGTCAAATGACCATAACACCACCACCAACCACACCACAAACCTTAAGGTATGTGGGTCCATATGGGTATATGGCTTTCGAACAATATCACTTTAAATAGTTCATCCATCGCTTTTTTGGTCTTTCATTATACAGCGTGTAACGGAAGGGGGGTATCAACCCTGAAGGAGGTGAATGTGCTCATGAAACTCAACAACTTTCCCCAAAGAACATAGGTCGAAATATGAAAAAAAAAATTGGCCCTCCCATAGTAAATCAATCAACTGGTAGTCAGTTTTGTTGACGACCTATGTTCTTTGGGGAAAGTTGTTGAGTATTATTCACCTCCTTCAGGGTTGATACCCCCCTTCCGTTGGCACGCTGTATATTTATGTTCAAAAATTCGTTACCGACATTCCAGCATCATTTGTGCATTCCATGACATCCTTCCACAGCCACACATCAACATCAAACAATATAGAGACCTACTTTACCACATCCACAATTCGACTTATTATACCTACTCCATGTTTGACACAGCAGACGAGTCTACCTATAAATTGTATTAACATCTCAAGCATACCAATATAAGGCAAAGCTATTCCAATCTTTTTATGGCCAATGCCGCATCTACGATTGGTCATTACACTCCATGTAAGGTTGGGCAGACGAGTCTAGTCAACACTTGACTGTGCTGGGTTCGTCAGAATGTCTATAAGGCATGAGTTCAAGGTGCTTGAAACATCTCTAGCTTTGTTTTGTTTTTATTTTTGTAGGTCATTGATCTTGCCTGGCATTTATATTTTGTACATAGGTTTTATTCACGTTGTAAAAAGTGTCTGGTAAGTAGATTATTTGGTAAATAGGGTTCCGTACCGTAAAAGGAAAACCGGAACCCTACAAAGGACCACTTGCGTGTCTGTCTGTCTGTCCGTCTGTCACAGCCAATTTACTCTGAAACTACAGGACCTATTGAGTTGAAATTTGGTACACATATGTAAGTCGGTGACCCAAAGACGGACATGTAACGTAAATTTATGAATTTTAAATATGGGGGCCATTTTTGGTGGTTTTTACAAGCTTTCTGTTTCTGTTTTTGCCTGGCATCCGATAGAGCTGAAGTTTGTTTTATTAATTGTCTGTTTATTTTTACTGTATATCTCTTTCTCTTTACCTCATCAACTCTAGGTACAGTGTCTTTCCTCCATATTATCCTTCTTTAATTCCAAAGATTTACATGTTCTACAGTTTCTTGGTATCCATTTCGTTTAACCTTAACTTTTTGCTTGATAAGCATGATTTTAAAATGACGTCAAAGTCACCACTTTACCTTACGAGTATGACTCAATGAACACAGGCAAATACAGCATAAAACCTATAGCTTTAGTTACGGATCTAGAATAAGAACAAGATTAATATAATTTTCAACATCTTTAACGAATAACAGCTAGTAAATTATGTATTGATCGTGCTAGATGTATAGATAATACAACCACAATATTCGCCCAGAGCGTTGTGCAACGAAATATCAAGCAATAGCTTTTGTCCATGGGTTCGCCTATTTGAAGGATGGAAAATATCCCACAGGAACGATCCGCCGGGATAAAAAATATCCTTTGACCTGATCTGCTTTATAGCCTACCCGTGTTCAAAACATCTTAATCCATTTCTCCGTTTTTTAGTGAAACGGTCCCTACGTGTTACCATTTCAGAGTACAGACAGAGTTACTTTCTCATTTATAATACCTATTAGTATTATGGATAAAGTAGGTGCATATGATTATAATAACAATGTACGTATGTGGTTTACAAACGTAATTAACTATTGTACGAATTCTGTGCCAAGGCGAGATATTCGGACGGCATATTGCGAAATGATGAACTTTCTGCTCAAGCCGTCGAAATTGTAAATCTGATATTTAATATCAGATTTACAATTTCAACAAACAAAGCTTTTTTCTGTGGGGTGGTAAAGAGAGAGACGCCGACGCGAAAACGGTTACCACGTATTCAGTACATCATTCTGAGCACCCCCACATAGAAAATTTTCATCGGTTATTAAAAAAAACACAGCTGTTTCCTATAAAAATGCAATACCTACACGGTCAAAATGTATAATAATAATAAATCGTTTATTGGACTCAATAAAATATAGCCTAAATACAATTTCGTCTATTAGGGTATATACACAAAAGGCTGCAAGAAACTAAACGGACGCCTGACTTCCAAACTAGGTAAAAAAACCTGTATCTTGGAAATCAAAACGTATGCTGATAAAAAAAAAAATAACAGTGAAAAATGTATATAATGTGGGGCTCAGAATGATGTACTGGATACGTGACGGTAACCATTTTCGCGTCGGTGCGGCGTTCCTCCACCCTGTACCTCAAAAGCGGGTTACTAAGCAACTGAGATAACGGATAGTTGTAAGAATTAATGGTAGACGAAGACATACTACACCGACCACAAATAAACGGGAATAAGGCCGAGAGGGTGATGATGACGATGAGCATCCAGGGGTACCTATAGAGGAGATATAACCATTGTGGCGAAAGTTATGTCAATTGAATGAAATGGCTTTCGTCATGAGAGCCAAGAAGCTTAATTCGCTTAAATAAATATTCAAAGCCTGTTGGTCTAGTGGTTAGTGACCCTGACTGCTAGGACGGAGGTCGTGGGTTCGATTCCCACACAGGACAAATCTTTATGCGATGAGTACGATTATTTGTTCTGTATCTGGATGTGTAATTTATCTATAATATGTATGTATTTAGAAATATATAAGTATGTTTATCAGTTGTCTGGTTGCCATAGTACAGGCTCTGCCTAGTTTGGGATCAGATGGTGGTGTTAGTTGTCCCAAGATATTATTATTTATTATTATAAAGTAACAAAACATTGATTTTACAGTTTCCTACTTTTCCTGAAGCTCCGTTGACGTCCCACAAAAATTGCGCTCTTTTTGCGTCTTCGTGAATAACCACTACAGTTTCTACCTTGCCTTACCATATTTTTCCGTAAAAATCTCTGTTACCGGTTACTTTATTTACCGGTAACGATCCGTGCATTGATTGACGTCAGAATGTTCTATTAAAATCAACTTTTTACGTGACGGTTATGGAGAAACGAGTGATATTTGTATTCTAAATATGGTTTGGAGCAGCGATTGTGATCGTTAGTGGGAGTAGGAAGATAATAGCTGTAGCTGCTGTTAGGACGTGGTTAACATTTGTTGGATAAATTGTGGTTATGTTGCCATGGAAACGTATAAAACCGTCTAGATAAAGATAGTTTAGTGGAACAATCCTTTCACGGCTATTTTATCTCTGACAACGGTAACGCAATTGCAACCTTATTGCATCGAATATGAAGACCACTGCGATCGGCAGTGAAGTAAAATCACAAAAATAATTGATAAGGACAGTTTAGGGACACATGGTAGACAGTTGATTGGTCTAGCGGTCGCAAGCGCGACTGCTGAGCATGAGGTCCTGAGTTCCTGGGTCGGGCAAAGTGTTATTGGGTTTTTCCCGCAGAAATTTCTTAGTAGCCGCCACGAAGTCTGGATTAGTGCCCAGTTGACAACAGGGGCAACATTACATGGGATTTGAACATGACTGGCGAAATGTGTATGCTTTGGGCACACCTCTGCCTTAACCTTCGGGGGTAACAGGCGTGATGTTATGATGATGATCATGTTATGGCAAACAGTTTCTACTAAGATACGGTGTTAAAAGCAAGTAATTTTCATTAAGTAGCCGTCAGTAGTGAAGGGTCAACTTTTTTAAGAGGTAAGCCGGAGTTCATATCTTTAATGTGCTTATATTATTTGTCTATAGAACACTGACTGTGCCATTTTTCAAAGGGAAGCCGGTTGGAATCGAGTTGTATGGAACCTTTGCCACTGGTAGCCGTTCCCACGGCTGTGTCATTTCATAAATACATACAAGAATTTGTTTGCCAGCAAAACTCGAGATATAGAACACGTGTGTCGCACGTGCAAGCTGTGTGTTATTAATTATTCTGATTTCTTGCTGATTATTATCGACTAATTAACAGTCATGGTTCTAATAATAAATTATTATTATCAGAAATTGACATTATAAATCATTAATCAAATGGTCTTTTAACGTCAATTTTAAATATAGGGTGCCTTATATGATGTAGATCGACTCAACAATACCATAACGCTAGGCACTCGAATGGGGGATTATTACAGTTTGTACATTTAATGTTCATAGATATAGCTAGGTACGTAAAATACTTATGATGAAAGTAAGACTAGACTGATAAAAAAATCTCAAAAGGTTGAAGGAAAACATCGTGAGAAAACTAGCCAGATCTAGAATAGAACAATTCAAAGACTCGTGATATCCATCAACATGGACTACTCCCATTCCCTCTCATGTTAGGACGCTTGTGTCAGAGCAGTGGGAAAATTATAGGCTCATTAAATAAAAACAGCCGCTCGGGTCGATCTTTAGGTCAAGACCTGCTTGTTTATGATGGACGTGTGACCGCCTATTACATACCGAGTTTCCTTCGTGCCTCGGTAAGTACTTTAAGCCATTGGTCCGGGCTGTCATTTGCAGTTTTTCGACAGTCGTTGCAGAGAGTCTAGTTAGTGGTTTGAAAGTCTGATAACCAGTCTTACCAAGGGATATCGCATTACCTATGTATTAATTGGGTTGTGGAGGTCAGATAGGCAATCGCACCATGTAATATACTGGTATTTAGCTGATCCGGTTAGACTGGAAGCCAACCCCATAGTTTGGAAAAGGCTATACAGATGTTATGTGTGGTCTTAATCGAGGCAGCTCAATTTCTTTCTAGCACAAAACACTTCAACCACACTAGTTTGCTTAGTCCCTTTGCCTTCCAATATTATAGGTAAGAACCGGATAAGTGCGAATTCGACTCGCGTGGAGCGGGTTCCATAATTAATTAAGTATCTAAATTACGTCAGTTGTTTTAAATCTAGGTTTTTCTCTAATCTATACTATAACTATTTTTTTTTATTTTCGGTCTACGAATGGTAAATTTTCGCATATTTTCTTAAATAACTTCAAATGTACCGGGTTCCGTTTTTTCCTTTTGAGGTACGGAAAGGTAGACATTCTAATTGATTGTGTCCCTAAACCGGCAATGCAACCAATCGATAATCCGTCTCCAACCGTTCAGTATCTAGTCAACAATAAACTACAGATGTGATCTCTATCCTACTAAATGTCGCAACTCGTAAGGCCAAGCGAAATGTTAAGCGGTCGACAGTGGCCAGATGGATCATTACATCCGAACGGTTGCGCAAACGCACCTAATTGTAGATATTTGCATGTTGTATTTAATCCTTAAGTGTTCTGGTTCTAGTTGATTGAGTTTTGCGTATGGATGTGGTAATAGTTGTTATAGGTAATGGTTGGTATTGCAATTTTTTTTTTTGTTTGTTTTTGATTTATTGTGTTTGTGATTTAGGTACATGGCACGCCCTGTATAGAGTGTAATTTATTATATCTTGTATTTATTGCGTGGCTAAGTTTTATAATATCGGAGAATAAGTGTGTAAGTTCAAACATGGTGTTAAGGCATTTCTTCATGAGAACATTGTGATAGTCTACACTCGAGAGCAATGAATCCGGGTCACTTAAAGAATGTTAAAAATCTCGGAAACTAAAAATGATAGGTTAATGCAATAAATTGTACTTAATAGACAATGTAATACTCCTTAAATGAAAGTAAAAAAAAATATGAGTCGCCATACATTTTATTAACACAAAATTACATAAAGAAAAAAACTGCTGATCTCTCCTTAAAACAAAAATAGGAAACATGAAATTTTTGAACTTTATTACGATTTTCTTGAATTTTAATACTTCGTATTGCCTCCTCGTGTTTCCATTACTGCGTTTACGCGGTTTGGCATGCTGTACACCAAGTTCCTTATACGATTTTGGGGAATATTCTCCCATTCCTCTGTGAGAGCAATTTTGAGCTCACGAAGCGTGATTGGGGGAGGGTTTCGTTGTTTTACGCATCTGCCTAGCTCGTCCCAAGCATGCTCGATCGGGTTGATATCCGGGCTGCGCGCTGGCCGCTCCATACGAGTAATGTTCATCTCTTGAAGGTAGTCATTCACAATCCTACCTGTATGAGGTCGGGCATTGTCATGCATAAATATAGCATCCTCACCTAAATTGACCATAAATGGACCAACGTGATCATTGAGGATTTCTTCCACATATCTTACGCTAGTTAAAGAGCCGTTTTCTATGATCACCAGCTCTGTGCGACTTTCAGAAGAAATTCCGGCCCACACAAGTACAGACCCACCACCGTAGGCTACTTTTTCTTCGATGCATGCTTGCTTGAATCTTTCCCCTGGTCTTCGATACACTCTGTGTCTTCCATCGTGCTTGTAGAGCATAAATTTTGATTCGTCGGAGAACATAACTTTTGACCAATCTTCAATACTCCAATTTACGTGGCTCTGGGCATATCTTAGTCTTGAAATACGATGCCCACGCTCCAGTTTAAGGCCGTTTGCAGGTCTAAGGGGTTTTAAGTTAGATTCAGCAAGCCGACGTCTTACTGTCCATGCACTTGGGTTACTTCCTCCGAGGCGTCGAAACTGATTTGTGAGTTCAGTTCCTGTGAGAAAGCGATTTCGAAGCATGGTGTTCACCAAGTATCGGTCTTCTCGTGCTGTGGTACACCTGGTTCTGCCCGTTCCTGGTCTGCGTAGGTTAGAACCAGTTTCTTCGTAACGTCGGAGAACTCTTTGTACTGTTGACAGCGACACACCGACAGTCCTAGCTGTATCGCGCTGACTCCGGCCGGTTTCCAGCATTGTAAGTATTCTGGTGCATTCTTCAGGCGTAAGCGACATAATTTCAGCTTGAATAATGAATATAGAGCACTATCAACATGGTTTATGTACCCACATAAATGATAGATTACAAACAAAAGCAAAACCAAATGCTGTAATTTCGTAGTTCCATCTTCGAAAGTGGCCCTTTTTCAAATTCGATTTTTTTATGATATAACTTTACAATAACTAAGAAGTTTTAATACCTTCATTTAAGGAGTATTACATTGTCTATTAAATACAATTTATTGCATTAACCTAGCATTTTTAGTTTCCGAGATTTTTAGGATTCTTTAAGTGACCCGGATTCATTGCTCTCGAGTGTAGGTCTCGAGTTCGAACCTGATTTTTCGGATTTATGTGCGACTTGCTTCGGTGAACGAAAACATCGTGGGGAAACCAAACCAGTATGCCTGAGAAATATTTCTCGACGGCATGTAAAGCCAAATCAGAGGCCCATGGGCAGCATAAACACTCTGAGACCACGTTAAATCAACCTGGTGGCCTACCACAATAGGATAGGAGTAATTCCAGTGCGGGAAAGAAATGGCGCTAGAAGACCTGTATAGCTCTATCTCTTTCCCACACTGGAATTACTCCTGCTTTAAGAGGCCATAGTAACCCTCCTGGTCGGAACATTCGCCTGTAATGTAACAATCCAAGATTCGATTTTGAGCATTACGCTACAAATCGACCCCCGTCACGGTGAGGGAGCATATTTACCTGTAACGTAACAACCACTACAGCAGCACTAACAGTCCATTTTAAGCTTATAAACTAAAAGCTTTCGCGTAAGTAGGTAAGTGCTGTACATGAAGTTTCTCACCAACGAGAACACAATGATTACATCCTCACCTAACAAATATACCAATTTTCCACAACCTAGATTTGAGTCTACATTTCAAGCACTTATTGTGTACTGATTAACTCTATATTTTAGTACCACCAGTTTATAATTAACAAATGTGGTGTTTGTCTTCCTTGTTTGGTCGCAGTTGTTCCAGAAAGTGTGTTGGAATGAATATACATAGAGTAAAATTTATAGAAGCGTAATCAGGATGCAAAATTCTTCTTAATGCCTAAATGTTAGAACTGGTTGGAGCAGCCCACCAGCTAACGCAGTAAGGCCTCTCACGGTGAGAAGTTCACCTAGCGTCTATTCACAATTTGGTTTCTCGGGTGTTCTCTGTGAGTCTGGCCGCTTTACGTACTTGCGAGGCACGATGCGATCTATCATCTATTGACAATTCTGTTGGCTTGAGCAACTGTCGTGATATCAATGTGTGATGCGGACTAATAAGACCTTGAGAAAGGTCATGTACATAGCTAATTGAGTTTAGTAAGTCCAAAGGCACGGTGGATAATGAATCGTGTGAAAGATGGCGTTCTGGCTAGAAAGGGGTGATTGCTGAAATGTAATGAAGAAGAAGATATTCTGTGTCGTCTCCAAATAAACTGACGTGGGATTATATTATGACTGTCACTTCTACACGATTTAATTATTCTATGGCCCGAGTCAAACACGAAGTTACTCGTATAATATCAGGGAGGTTCTATTCAACTAAATTGTGTTTGTTTTGTGGAAGCTCTGAATCTGAGTTGTTCTGTCTGATTTATGATCGTCATTTGATATTATGTGCTCTGGTTTTGTCCATTATGAAGCGTTGGTACTACTTTCTTTGTCTTAATTTAGTCGTATAATGAGTGAAGTTCATGTTGTGGCCGTGACATTAAAATTTTAAATAACTTCGTAGTAACCACGTGTTATTCATAACACCTATATCATCGATAAAATAATGATTAACTTATGTGAATATTTAATTTTAATTGTAATTTAAATATCGTATTGGATAAGTAAGCTTTTCTATGATGTTGTTTCTATAATTGTAGATGTTATTTTCTTTATTTAAAAGTGTATTTTCCCCTTATCTCTACTTTTATAGCCATATTTACAACAACACATGAAGCCATATTTTATGTAGGTACATATAAAGCACAATTGCTCATTAAGCGTAACAGAAAAATATTTCAAAACAAAATGATTTACGAAAAAGAGGAACGGCCACCTTCAGTCCGGATGCTGTTTGACGTATGGCAGATAATTTATACCTGTAATCAATCTGATACAATATTGCGCGTAAACAAATTCCAGTAGCGTAGCGGCACCGGTTGTGTGCTCAAAGGGTTCGCTCTTCCGCCATAATTATTTATTTTTATTGTTTTTCCAAAATATCGAGTTTTGTTTTATTTGAGCTTGGTTTTGGATTATCATAGAGTCATCATCTGCCTAGCCTTTTCCCAACTATGTTGAGGTCAGCTTCCAGTTTAACCGGATGCAGCTGAATACCAGTATTTTACATGGAGCGACTGCCGATCTGACCTCCACAACCCAGTTAGTACTGGATAACTGTGTGAACTTTTAGCCAAATCATTTTTTGCGAATGAAGCACCGGCTGGTGGTACTCAAACACAAATGTAGCAAAGTAAATCTAGAGTAAAATAAAAAACCGTAACTTTAACTTTTAGGCATTAGTTAATCGTACATTTTTATAATATCTGTGGAGGCTTGTTATTAGCAACTTAATTATATATTTTTGTTACCTATTATTTTGTTATTAGTTTGTAAGCCTTCTTAAAATTAATAAAATTAATAAAAAAAAAAATAAAAAAAAAAAAATAAAAAAAAATAAATAAAATAAATAAAATAAATAAAATAAATAAAATAAATAAAATAAATAAAATAAATAAAATAAATAAAATAAATAAAATAAATATTTCCATTCTTAATGTGGCCCTGGACGACCGAGCGTGGCTGCAAGCCACCCTACCAATTCGTTTTGGTGGCCTCGGCGTCCGCAAAATTTCTAGTATAAGCTTACCGGCGTTCCTGTCCTCTGTCCACAGCACTGAAAAGCTAACCAGGAAAATTTTAGCTCTTCCTGGTTGACTCGGAAGTGCCGTGCTTGACCGACGCAGAAGTCGCCTGGAAAGTGACTTGCCCGGATACGGATCGGCCCGAGAACCCGTTTTCCCAGAGACAGTGGGATGAGCCGCTCTGCAGGTTGGTACGGAATCAACTTATTAATACGTCTACCAATACTGCTGAGCGTGCCCGCCTACTGGCTGTGGGTGAATGGGAGTCGGGCCTCTGGCTTCAGGCACTACCGTCACCTAATATAGGCACTATGTTAGGTGACACTACCTTCCGGCTCGCTACGTGTTTGCGATTGGGCGCTCCTTGTGGGGCTCCACATCGCTGTCAATGTGGTGAAGCAGTCGACTGCCTCGGACACCATGGCCTTTCATGCAGTAAGAGTGCAGGTCGGATTGCGCGGCACGCTAGCATTAATGATCTCATCCGTCGTGCTCTTGCCACCGCCGGGGTGCCAGCTGTCTTAGAACCCAATGGCTTGGCACGCGTCGATGGGAAGAGACCAGATGGTATGACCATAATGCCATGGAAGTTGGGTAGGCCTTTGGTGTGGGACGCAACTTGCGTCGACACCCTTGCGCCATCCCATCTTCCTAGCACAGTGGGCTGCGCTGGGGCGGCTGCTGCAGGTGCTGAAAACCTCAAACGGCGCAAATACAATAATTTAATTGGTAATTATGTGTTTGAGCCGTTTGGGGTTGAAACACTAGGGCCATGGGGTCCGAGTGCCCACCTAGTTTTTCGGGAAATCGCCAAGCGGTTGGTCGACTCTTCACGTGACCAGAGGGCGGGCCTATTTTTTGGCCAAAGAATCAGCATTGCCATCCAACGTGGTAATGCTGCCAGCCTTCTGGGCACTTTTCCTGTTGACAGCGATGCGGACGAATTTTTGGATGCCCTGTAACCCTTTTATACTTGTACATATTTAGTTCTATTATAGTTTTGTAGTTTGTAAATCTTTAATATTTAGAAAATAAAATAAACAAAATAAAAAAAATAAATAAAATAAATAAATAAAATAAATAAATAATACGATAACCCTTGGTAAGACTGGTTGTTGGACTTTTGGTCATCTGACTGCCTTCCGACAACGACTGTCTAGATCTACAAATGACAGCCGGGAACAACGATTTCAAGTCCATCCTGTGGCACGATGGAGTTTTGTTATGTAATTGACCCATCAATGGATGACCTCGAAGAGCGTTGCCGGAAGTTACAACAACTAGTTAGAGCAACTTGTGTTATTGGTAGGTATTGACAGATACGAGAAGAATTACTAAAACTAAGAATAAAACAAATGCTGGTTTAAAGGGTAAAAATAGATCCTTAACGAAGCCGAAAGGCACTTGTTCTGCCCGTCATTGCCATATTTGCTTTGTTCTGGACCATCCTGGGGAGCTAGTTACGGAGATATTGGAGGTCAAACTTCCAACTCTTTCACATTATTTTTAATCCTAATTTTTAAAGTTGCGGGTAACTTTACTTTAAATACTTCCAAGACAATGGACAAAAGGACAATGTTTTGAGTCCGTTACATTGAGTTTTACCGTAAAACGTGATTTTCACTTCAAAAAGAGTCGTTTCCCAGCAATAATATTAGGTAGTTGATGTACAAAATGATGCTTGGTTGACAGCTTCGTGAGGGTCCGTTTACACCTATATTAGGATTGGTCATTTCTTGTTAGTAAAATAAGCATCTAGGAAGAAGCCCTCTAATACACAATTAATTAAGTACGCCTTACTAAAAGTAGTATTTTTTGTTTTCTTTTCCCTTTAGATTTAATCTAAAGGGAAAAGAACAGAAGACATTTGAGGATTCTTTCTATTCTAAAGTTTAGAATAGAAAGAATCCTCAAATGTCTTCTGTAAAATTTGTAAAACTAATTTGGACCTTCGATACAATTAACTTTTTCAAACCCGTCTTAAAATAAGTTTGTTTAAGTGTTTAATTTAGTATTTGAATATTATTTACTATTTAAAGTACAAAAACAAACAACAAACATTAATATTGATACGAATAACAGCGCTTATTGTGAGTAATCTTCATCAGACGTTTTTTTTAAAGATAATATTACACGAAAATTTACAAATTTACGTAAAAACACTTGTCTACACGATGTATTTTATGATTCATTCGGAAGTTTGTAGAAACCTTGAAAATTCAACATTAATTAAATGAAGCTGTATATTTTTAAATTTTTCTGTATAATAATAAATAATAATTGACCCAGAATGTACTTTTAAGGTACTTGCGCCTAAAAGATGTTTGGCTTCCTGTTGCCGTTAATAATATAATATTAAGTCATTGCTGCCTCGTTGGTCTAGCAGTTGCAAGCGCGATTGCCGCGAAGCATGAGGTCCTGGGTTTGATTCCCAGGTCGGGAAAAGTGTCATTCGGTTTTTCCATCAGAACTTTCTCAGTAGCAGCCACGGAGTCTGCCGCCTATTACATTGCACTTATTCATAACTGGCGAAATGTTGGTTTACTATTAGGTACACCTCTGCCTTATCCCTCGGGGATTACAGGCGTGATTTATGTTACATTATTAATTAATACGCAGTGGATGTGGTGAAGTTTTGGGTCTTCCATAATTTGATATATCTCTTGCCAGCGACGCAAAGAAGAAGTGAAGTTTTACAGCAAACAAACAATTTTACCTTTTAAAATAATATTAGTTTAAATACTTTATCCGCAAATATTCAGCAATTGCGTAGCAAAGCAACTGTACAAAGTTACGCCAAAGTAAGCTTTATTGTCTGCTTGTAAAAAAGTTGAAACATTACAACTTGTTCGCCTTTAGAGGTTGTTATTCAATATCAAAGAACCAGGCCGTTGTCATGGCAACGGTTTGTAATTTGTTGGTCCAGTTTCGAGGTTTATTTGCTGTTATTGTTTCAGAAATTCGCAGGGGTCCTGTTTCAGAAATATGATGTTATATCGACTACATCCAATCATCTTCCTGTCCTTGTCCCATGTTATTTGGGATCAACGCAACACGTTTTTTTTCTTCCATTCAACCGTCACGGCATTTACTTACTCTTTTTTCTTTCAAATCATTCCTCACACAATACATCCATCGTTTCCTTGGTTTTCCTCTCCCTCTCCATCTATCAAAAATTTATATTCATCACTGTTTTAGTCACATCGACCACATAACAGGTGCCCAAACAGCATAGATGGGACACAGTCAGGCCAGACATAGGAACATAGGTAAGTAGTTTTGGAGAGCTCTGCTCAGTGGTGGCCCACAATTTACGAATTTTAGGACGTAGTTTTGAATCTAGGTGCTATAATTAAATTATATTTATAACTACGGCTCTACAAGCCGCAATGAAAAACATTGAGAGGAACCGACAGGGCCCGTGTAGTGGATTACCGCTTATTCTCAGTCTGTGTCCCACTAATGGAAACAAAATAGGCTGATATGCTATAGCCTAACTTAACTAGTCCACGAGAAAATTAGTTCTTAAAAGACCAGGCCAGAATTGTTTAAACGGGCAGTTAGTGTAGTCCCTTAATTTGAATTTTAGAGTGTCAATAAAATAGTCCAACCACTTCTTAATTAAGTTTGAGTATCGACGCCAATTTAAATTGAGCCATGAAATGTAAATCAGGCATTTAGGTCACACGTCATTAGTATAAGGCAATGTTTTCGACGTTCACTTATTTAATGAGAATTTATATTTGCTGGGAAGTGAATAGTTATGTAGATCATGTTAATCTGGGAATGATTGCAGACGAACGGGTTGTAGATGGAGCTTTTCGTAGAATTAGAGACATTAGTTACATCAAGGATATCAAGAGAGTAACGCAAGACTAAAGAAACGATGAATGGACTGTGTGAAGGATGATATGGCTAGAAGGAGGTGACTGCTGAGATGACGAGTAATAGAGAAGTATGGAAGTAGAATACATAGCGCCGACCACAAAACAAATTGGGATAAGCAGTAGAATGATAAATGACGGTTGGCTTCAAGAAAGCGATGATAGCTTCTAAAATTATGAAAATTATTATTAACCAATAATGTTACTAGGAATGTAGGCTAGTCTAGATTTGATTATTTATTTGTTATTAGTGTTAATACTAATACTCTGTTGCCCAGCAATCAAATCAATTGGCATTTCTGTTTTGCATGATGCAATTAATTATTTAAAAATTACTAATTGATATTTCTGTAATTATTTATTACTAGCGACCCGCCCCGGCTTCGCACAGGTGCATGTATTATACATATAAACCTTCCTCTTCAATCACTTCACCGCATCAAAATCAGTTGCGTAGTTTTAAAGATTTAAGCATACATAGGGATTTAGGGACAGAGAAAGCGACTTTGTTTTATACTATATATATATATATAGTGATTAATGTGATGTAATTATTTATCTAGTGGCACTCATTATCATATATTTTCTTTTGTTAATATGCGGATAATGTAGTGGGCTGTAAATATTGCTAATATTTTAAATTATATTTTCTCTGTTCCAACACATATTCTAGCTGTTTATTGTCCCTGAATAACTAAAATAAAATAAAGGTTTAGAGAAAACTGGGCAGTTGGCCATCATCTTACTTGATGGTTAAAACTTTTCGTGGTTTTAACAATTACTGGAGGCTTCACCATAAAAAGTTTGGTAAGTATACTTTTTCTCATGAAAACAGAGACTCGACGTAATTCTTCGGTAAATACCATTGTAGGACTTGAGACATTCTGTACTTAGGGCACGCCACGATAGTGGCGATAAGTCCCCTCTTTGAGGAGTAGCTAGAGAGGCGCCACGGCGCCCTCACCTTCCGCCTGACGCAGGTCCTCACCGGACACGGTTGTTTCGGGAGGTACCAGCACCGAATCGGGCGGGAGGAAACGCCCGGGTGCTATCATTGTGTGGATCGCTCGGAGGACACGGTGGAGCACACCGTGGAGGTCTGCTCCGCTTGGTCGTAGCACCGCCGTGTCCTCGTAGAGGCGATTGGCGGCGGCGACCTCTCGCGTCCGGCCCTGGTTCAAGCCATGGTCCGGGGCGAGAGGGCATGGGAAGCCGTCACCTCCTTCTGCAAAGCAGTCATACTAGCGAAGGAGGTGGCGGAACGTGAGAGGGTCAGAACCTCACGTCCCAGCCGCCGCGGGAGAAGCACCGGGCGTCGGGGGCCACGTCGTGATGGCTCTCGGCCACCGTAGGCGCGGGCCTGTGGACGGTGAGTAATGGGTTAGCTCGCCGTCCGTCCGTCTTATGACGACAGGCCGTGTCGACGGCGCGTTCGTGTTCCACGCGCGCCTCAAAGAGATTTCAGCAAACAGGAGGGGCCCGCAAGGGCCGATGCCTGCCAGGGCTGCGGGACTGTTCGAAAGAGATACCGCGGCCCTGGAACATAAAGGGCAAAAGAAGGAACATGGGTGGTTTTTACTCAGTAAAAGTCTGACACTCCCTTCCGCTCCGCCCAGAGCGGGAGGAGTCATTTGATGATTTCCCACCCGAAAAAAAAAGAGACATTCTGTACTTAATGTTTATCTATTGGGATAAATTCATATAAGGTTGGTACATATACGATATAAAGCAAAATAGAGTTTGAATCATCAGTCTCTTCTATCTGTCGGGCATAACTACCTACATTTCCCAGTACTTAAAAGAGCCAAATGAAAGAGCTGTCCAAAATCACTATACATTGGATAGACGAAATTTTGAATTGCATCATCGATTCGAGAAGAAAAAGATAAATGAATTCTGAGTATCTAAACCATGTATCTCTCAAATATAAGTTTTTAAACTGTCATGGTCACTAACATTAAAATTAACACTAGGAGGTCTACTCTCTAAGTCCGTCAACGACGGACGGACGGACGGACGGGCTCGTCCGACCGTAGTCCGTTACTACGGACAAACCCTACTCCCGATTGATTACGGATTCATGATTTTCGAACGGAGTCATAGACAATATTCGTGAACGAATGACGCATGGCGATAGAGTTGCGCTATTTTACTGGTCGATTACCGGTTTACTAACTTTATGATTTTAAAGTTTTTAAACAAAAAATATTATAGTTATTCTTAAAAAAATTACCTCATTTTAACAATATACATTTTATTATTATAGAATTGAACTATTTTTGCTAATTTTGCCCGACTTGTGGCTTTATCCTGTTATTACCTTTGCTTTTCTTTCTTTTGACGGCAAGTCTCAAATGAAATGTCAGTTTTTTATTTACAATTTTATTATATACATTCAAATATTAGGAGCTACAATATACGTAATTCGCATTATTAATACGACGCGGGAACTCCGTAATAAATGGTAAAATGGCCTCAACCGTTCTAGCAGCAACATTTACTCCTCAACATTTTATGAGTGAGAACGAGTTGCAAAACACCAGCGGCAACCACAATACCGTGGTGCCCAGGCGAGTTCGAAGCTCGTTGCCACCAGTAACAAGCCGAGGACAAGCTGATGAAGATGGCATTCGTGTGGAAAAGAAGAAGCCTAAACGCAATCAGTGCGGTTCCGAATTGACAGGTCCGAACATGTTGCTGCATCCCGCTATTCCATCGACGCAGCTGTACATACACATCTACATCACATCACGACGCCAGAGGAGGTCGTGGAGTATATAAGAAACAAGACCAAGTTCACCCTTAGAATGGACAGGTTAGGTTGTTCGCGCCACAAGATTATCTTTTGTGATGCGGGTCCCAACACCATCTCGAGACTTTTATGACGGAATTTTGGCTGCAGGGTCTCGTGTATTCGCGGAAGTCTACATGACACCTCGACTCAGTGCAATAATTATATGGCCGACCAAACACAGTTAATAGTTTTTCGTAAAAGTGTTCAATATGTTTTAGTTTATTGTACTTCCAAGAGTATTTTGTGTAGTGTATCTTCGATGCCTAAAAATAAAAGTGATTGATCTATTGAAAGTTACTTATTACTACGAACTTAGTTTAATATAAAACGACTATAGATAAATAAAAGGAAGTATGTGTTTTATTTTATTTAACAGTTTATTTAAGTATAGGAAGAAGAAAGGAACAGAAAAAATAGGTACAAAGGTGATGCTTATTTCTAAAGAAATCTCTTCCAGCATACCTGCGAAAGGAGAGTAGAAAAAGGAGATGTAGACGTAGTGTGTAAAAGAAGAAGAGGAAATAGAATACATAAAAACATAAAGGAAATGACAAGTTTAAATATAACATACAATATGTATAAGAATCATCATCATCTGCCTAGCCTTTTCCCAACTATGTTGGGGTCGGCTTCCAGTCTAAGCGGATGCAGCTGAATACCAGTATTTTACTGGGAGCGACTGCCTATCTGATCTCCAGAAATCAGTTAGTTCTGGGTAATCCCTTTCGTAAGACTGGTTGTCAGACTTTCGGGCCACTGACTACCTGTAACGACTGTCAAAGATCTACAAATGACAGCCGGGACCAACGGCTTAACGTGCTTTCCGAGGCAAGGAGGAAACTTGGTATGTAATGGGTGGTCACCCATCCACGGACCAACCTAGGCAAGCGCAGTTTAACCTAAAGATCGGGCCGAGCAGCAGTTATTATGTAGCCACGAGCTCCTCTCCAATATATTACGTATCATATATGTATAAATACTTATGCAACTATGGCAAGTTGGAAATATATAGTTCTTTCACTCTTCTTTTGAAAACTGCAACAGTTTGGCAGTCCCTTATATCAGGCGGAAGAGAATAAATAACACAACCGCAAAGCGTGTACAGTAAAGGAGTAGGAGTAGAAGTCAGTAGAGTGGGGAGGGGATTTAAGGAGGTTCCTAAGATGTGACCTGCAAGGTGCATCAGAGGAACGGGTGTAAGAAAAGCGTTCCCGCAGATAGGCTGGTGTTTAAGGGTTATGAAGGATGTTAAAAAGCAGACACAATATTCGAGAGTTCCTGCGAAGTCGGATTGGAAGCCATCTGAGTATATTGCGAAAGTTGGAAACGGTCATACTTTTTGAGGTTAAAAACAAAACGAATAAAGATATTTTATAAACGCTCAAGTTTATTTAAAAGCTTCTCGGTGGCATCCAAATAACACGCATCGGCGTAGTCTTTGATGGGCTGGATGAGAGTTTGCGCGAGGGAGGTTTTGGTCTTCAAAGGCAAGTAGCTCTGGAGTGCACTTTGCGACTTACTTCAGCTACCTGGGAAGTCTACGATAAGTAAGAGTCCATTATCACCCCCAGGTTTTTGGCCTTATTTGAGAATTCTATCTGAACTCCTCATATGTTTTGATTGTAATAATGTATTGTTGAATGTATTTATATTTTTTTCAAATCGATTGGTGCCAAATAAATGAAATAATACTCTGTTAAAAAAAATGCTTTTATTGTGCAAATTTGTTCTTTACTTTATCACAATCTTCCGCCTGTCCCAACACCCATTATGTCCTGTCACTGCTAAGGCCCACTGCACCTTGATGGATCCCCCGGGCATAAAAATTGAGAGCATCAAGTATCTGAAAGTATACAAAAACAACAGTAACAATAGATAAGATCGATTAGTAGTAATACAACTCAATAATTTTCAGAATCTTCAAAATGTACATCGTTAGCCTAAGTCCTTAAATTTTGGATCAAACTATTACCTACCTTAATTCTTGGATCAACACCATTTCGTCGCTTGTTGAGGCAAAAGAGGCAAGACATATCTTCAGATAATTCCCGTGTGAGCCCTTGCAACCCCATGTCAGGAATAAGCGCCAAGCGGAAGTTTTGGCGCGAGTAGAATGGGCGTCGCCTCCGCTCTTCTTGTAGAGCTTCTTCAAGCATTAAAAAAGCAGCCATTGTATTGATTTTCTAAAAAACTTAAACTTTCGTCGACAGCACGATAACTATTTTGATGTCGTATCAACTGACATAACGATCCGTCCTAAGAAGTGCCAAACTCAACTTTTCGGACGGGCAAAAACACATCGGGAGTAGGGACAACTGTCAAATCGAGTTGTCATTCATTCTTCGTTCGGGCTCGAACTAATCGTCCGTCCGTCGGTGCTAGGGAGTAGGAAACGCCCGTAATTTCGGCCGAAACTACGGGTTTCGTGCTTAGAGAGTAGACCCCCTGTTCCCGACACACGAAACTAACTGTGTCCGATCGCGAACTTTTTTCAGCACTTTTTCGGTTTTTACACAACTGAACTGGATTCCATGCTCTCGACAGTTGAAACCCATCCTCCCGGTTGAAGTTCCTATATTACAAGAGGTAGAACTATGCTTGGCACACCTTAATAGTATTCATGGTAAAATTAAATTCACCTACGAGATGGAAAATGAGAGAACCATTCCATTCCTGGACGTAAAGATAGCGGTCCGTACTGACGGTACTATAAGCTACTCAGTCTATAGGAAATTGACTCACACGGATCGATACCTACACGCTGATTCTCACCACCATCCCAGACACCTGAACTCTGTAGTGACTTCACTCACCAACCGCGCATACGATCTATGCGACGAGGAACATTTAAGTGCTGAGCTGACACACGTGCAGATGGTGCTTGCAACAGCGCCGAAATATCGGGAACTCAAAACAAACAGTGGACATGGTAAATATCCCGTTTCTAGTGTTAATTTTAATATCTCTCAAATATTAAAAAATAGAATAGACAGTGTTATAAAGGCACAAAGAAACCATTACTCACATTATTTTTTAGTCTAAACGCGTTACATCGATCTAAAACAATGCAGGCAAAATAAGTCATAACTAAATAAAATATTTGTGGAAACCTTGTTTTAGAAATTGTATAGAAACGGTATTTTTAGTCGATAAAAGGTGTTGTTTTTTTATTTTTTGGCCGACAGAGTGGTTACAACATACTTAGTTTAAAAACTGTTCCTGTGAAATATGTTTTAAAACGAAGAGTAACGTTATAAAAATCGTGCATAATTTCCGGATCGGAGTTTATAGTAGGTTGTAAATAACTTTTTTTAAAATTGAACGTTTCGCGTATTTATCAGTTTGGGGAATATGTTAAAAGAAAGTTTGGGGAATAATTATGTTAATGGAAGACCCAAAACATACCATATTATTTTTAAATATTTATTCTATTTTATTTGTAAACAGCCACACAGTCATAAAAAGTACGTGAACCTGAAAAAAAACAGTATTGTTTCTATAATTTATTTACTGATTATTTTAGCTATATATTTTAAAGCTATGTTTCTTATTAAGTAGATACATGTAGGCATAATAATACCATTTTTTATTAACTTAGCGTTATTGTTATCAAAAGACGTACAAAATAGTACCTACATACCAAAATGTCAACTTTTACTAGAGATGGTTCGACTATGATCGACTAACTAGCCGACTGAACAACTAGTCGGTTGCAAAAAGGCCGAATAGTTGGCTAAGCCGATCATTGCTTTTGGTGGAGTTCTTGTGGCATCAGTAATGTCCGTGGCGGTTTGTGTACAACCACCTCCACTGAGTCGCTCGCTTCGTGTACATCATAGTACACATAATACACTCGTTCACATCTATCATGCGGTCATAGAAATTAAAAATGCTTTTTTCTGTTTAATGTCCATGTGAAATTGTTTTGATTTTAATTCAATATTGACTATTAAAGGAAGAGTTCCGATTCCTAGATTATGAAACAATCTGTTAGGGTAATTACAAAACATAAAATATTAACAATAAGTATAGATTACAATTTAATTTTAAACAGGCCTATTTAAAGAGCCGATGGCGCTTTTAGCCGACTACTGGCCGAGAACAAAATATGGTCAGAAAGTCGGATTTACCGAAAAGTCGGTACATCTCTAAGGTTTACTTATATGGGCACTATAAATCCAGCTCAAGTGTATAATATGATAAATTGAATGAAAATTATAAACTCCTTTTATAATTTTACAAAAGGAAGAGAACTTTTCCTTCAATAATATTATTGTAAGGACTTTAACAAAGCCGCTTATTGAACACAGTTTGTGCTTTTACAAGCAATTATCCTCTTCTACATCACTTCTTATAAACACTCTTCACCAGCTATCACTTCTTGGCGGTGGTGCTGGTGGTCTGAAAAACGACAAGAAGGCCTAATTAGACTGGCTTAAGTAAACTAAGTCAGAAAGAGATGCCTTATAGTACAACCACATTTCGCATTTATGCTAAGTTCCATCGAGGTACACATGAACCTATTATAAATTAAATTAAATTGTTATTATAAATTAAATACAGACTGCGGGCTGCTAATGAGAAATTCTTCTTTAAAAAACCAATAGCTCTTTACCTGACCTGGTAATCGAACCCAGGACCTCATGCTTTAGCAGTAGCTTATTTTAACACTAGACCAACAAGGTAAGCATCATCCTTAAAATAAGTTTCATGGATAGCACGAATAAGTATTCCTAATATCAATTATCCACTAACCCAGGCGTATTCCAGTTGCTGCCGTCACAGAAAGCTGTCGTCGGAGTTTCCTGTAGTCTGAAAACAAAACAATAAAAGTTTCATAAAAATAAAAATTTGGTCCTTTGATACGAATACAAAAAATGTGATCCAATAAACTAAACTTATTATTTAAATATTTAATAAATAAAATTGACGAAGTAGGTAAGGTAGGTTTGGTAATGCGATCGTTTGATTATACCAATTCATTTCCAAAATCTAACTATAATCCAACAATATAAAACAGTTCCATTCTACAGGTATCTAGTTATAAAGTATATTCTGCTAAGTTCACCATAAACCAAGCAAAATGAAGTGAAAGTCACATAACATAAACAGTTTCAGATGGGAGAATTCAAAGCAAAACTTGTACTCACCCAGAGCCTAAGTTAGTCAGCGTCATTGCTTCGTGTGCCCTAATTCTCCTTCCGTATATGCGCCAAAGTTTAACACAGAGAGGAGTTAGTGCGGTACACCATGAAATCCCCAGAAAGAATCCGCAAACCCACCAACCGTGCTGAAAGTGTCAAATAAATGTTTGTTTGTACTTATTCGACAGAAACAAAATATACTTCGCAATCGAAGATTACTGCCCGTAATTTGATTCAGAATGAATGGTTATCCATTCATTTGCAAGTTTGCGTACTTGAGTCTTAAAATTGAGATTAGTTATACTACTCTTTAAGATTAACTCGATATGCTTACTTTTAAGCCGGTCATAGTTTTTAGGTATTTAAGTGGTATAAAATATAATGTTCAGTTATATACATGAATAATAAAAAGGCTCCACCAGATTTGATATAGAATTAAGAAGGTTCATCCAAAGTGCTTGACATTACGGTACGACTAATCATTTCATCACTGCCTGTTATTTTTCGCAAATTTATTTTCACAGGACCGAAAAAGTGCCTGCCAGGGCTGCGGGACTGTTCGAAAGAGATACCGCGGCCCTGGAACATAAAGGGCAAAAGAAGGAACATGGATGGTTTTTAGTCAGTAAAAGTCTGACACTCCCTTCCGCTCCGCCCAGAGCAAGTGGAGTCATTTGATGATTTCCCATCCCAAAAAAAAAGGGACCGAAAAAGAACAAAAGGATTATCAAATAATCTAATAATCTTACCAAAGACGAGACATATTGAGAGCACAACAAGGACCTCGCGGCCGCATACACAGCGTACAATGGTTTACATCTGGCTGCATGCTTGCCGGTCGATATGAGAACGTGGGTCCGCCAGCCAGCAGCGTGGGAGATAAGACGAGATATGTACATCGAAACTTTCTGGAACAATCAACAAGTAAATAATCTTCATCAGTAGTGGTTCCCTAAGCCACAGGCAGCAGCAACAGTAGGGAAAGTGTTCTAGAAATTTTCATGAATAACTCCCTAAACAAGATTTTGGGACGTTGCTTAGTGCGACGTTTTTTAAGTACGTCGAATGTTTTGTTTTTTGTTTAAATTTTATTATATTATTAAGAGAGAAATTAAAGGAATACACCTTTGCCCAGGAGTGGGACAGTTCAGGATAACAAACAAAAACGGAATATACAAATACAGTACCTATATTTATAGTAAGATAATAACTAAGGCAACATTTTTGGTTGTGAATTAGGTTTTGGAGTATGACATTATAAGAGTAATTAGTTGTCTGGACACTTTTAGTCAGGTTTTCTATGATTATTTTAACAGCCAGGTATAATAAATCATGCAATGTTCTATCAGCTTACCTTCTGAGCAATGACATCACCCTGATTGTCGATATAGAACTGCGCCGTATGGATGTGGCTTAACGAAATGTTCAGTTTTCTTCTAAACGGTAACAGTTGGAGTTCTAACTCGGTCAACTTGAAGACCACATCAGCGCGCAACTGTTCCAAGGGTTTTATGTTCGTGAGGTATAGTCTCTGCGTTCTTGTGGCTGGAAAATTTAACCTGGTCAGTACAACATACTTGAACATCTATTATTATTAAAATCATTAAAATCTTACTGGCCACTTATTTCTCGGTGGTCACCTTGTTACGTTTTATTTTGCGTTGATCAATTTTTCCCCTTTAGAATGACCACAAATTACTTCTGTTTCTAATTGAATAAATTTGATATTGTAAAATTTTCAATGGCATTTTTAAATCCAAAATGCTGTTTGGTCCTTCGAGCCGGATATGAACCGGCGAATTTTGTGTAAATAAAATAAATGCACAATGTTGCCAAACAAGATGAGATAGTGCGATCATGTTCATGTCACGTATACGTCATACCTTCCACAGTTTTGCCCTTGTCAGGCTCTTTGACGAAAGGTAAGGCAGGGTTCCAAACTTTGGCAATTTACGAATAATTTGGATTTTGGCTTGCGGAAGTGTAGTAATGTTTGAATTTATGATAAGAGTTTATCATCAAGGTTTGGAATAATGGAATCGATGTTATACAAGAGAAAGTTCCAATTTAATTGACATACATTAAAGCTAAGGAAGAGAGTTGAGCTAGTGGCGATGGAATGTAAATTATTTCAGATTATTAATTCAAGCATGGAATAAATTCCCAAATCCTAATTGAAGAATCAAAAAAGGCAGAAAATATCCGTACCTAAAGTTTCCAATCTTCCAGCAGTGGTCAAATCCGTTACTTGAGCTGCTATATTTTCAAGTTGATCCACTAAAGACGGTAGGTCTTTACCAACAACAGGTACGTTGTAATCCATTCTGGAACGAGTTCAAAATTGTTTAGCACCTCCTTCCCTTTTTGATGTTTTTGATCTTAATTGCTTAACAACTTCGGACAAAGTGTTATTGGTTTTATCATTACAAATTTCAGATGGGTGTCCGGTTGATGGTAATTGGTTCGCCGTCTATTACATGTGACTTAAACATAACTAGGAAAAGTGGGTGCACTTCACTGACAAATTCTAAATGTTTTGAAAAAAAAAACATTGAACTCTTACCTATATTTAGCAATATTCACATCAGACACAATCAGCATCTCATGCAACAAGCGACTGAAGTTAACGGATATCGTCTTCAAGAGTCCAACGTCTATCGAAGAGGCTAATCTTCCGAAGTCCGTCTGCAATTCCTCCCACTCAAAATACGAGGTCTCCTTATTCACATCAAGTATTTTGTCCAGTTGGAATACCATGTACGCTGGTCTATCCTTTTCGCAATCCCTGAAACAGTTTGCAATTATGGTACTGTTCGCCTATCGTTATTCACCTTTTAATTGAGAAATTACTTCAGCTCTGAATTAACTACCCTGATTTATCCCACAGTTGGACAAATGCCTACCTCCTCTATTTCAACAAAAATTTTAACTTTCGGTGGTAGTCAAGCTCGGCCTGCTATCTTTGACTCTTACACAATATTTTTCGTATAAAACAGAGCAGATTGTTATTAGCTATTATTTTTACTCCATATTCTTAGTGGTAATGATATAAAGAAAACACAGCAACTTAAAAAAAAAAAAACTACATAGTAAAGTGCAAAATTACCTGAGCACATCTTTGACTGACACATCAATGGTAACGTTCTCAAGTTCTCTAAACATTGCGTCGAAGATTCCTTCATTATTCACCAAGAGCGGTGATGGTCTATCCAGTAAATCTGTTAGTGTTTCGTACTGAGCGTCCCATAAGGCATGGCATACGTATACCTGAAACAATTTGGATTATTTGTATTGAGTTTAAGTCAAGGATTTATAGCACACATAAATATTATATTTAAATTGTTACGACTATAGAGAATATTCAAAGAACACCGATTTATGTCTATGATGTATAGGTAGGGACTAGAAGTAGGTCCTTATTGAAGATTTTTCTAAATCGCTTTTAATGAGACAAAGAACTATCCATTTTTAATTATAATACTAATACTTGGGTAAATAGTGATTTTTTTAATATCTTTGTCTTCATAATTATCACTGGCGTGACATTATATTTGATTCGCCCAAAACTTTGTCAATGCCACGAATTCTTCGGTGGCAACGCAGAGCAGTCGCCTTGGTAGAATGTTTTGGGGCTTAACGGACAGGATAGGATATGGAGCATTATTTATAATGAACATGCCTGAATTGTTTTTTAAAATTACTTTAAACTCCATTTTCATTCACTTTAATTTTGCATGCTAACATGAGATGGCAATATTTAAAATTATATTTACCCAAAATGGTAACTTAGGGAAACCACACATTCAAAAAAGTTTATCTAAGTAGATAGAAATTATCTTGTTGAGTGAACAGCCATAATAATATGCAGCAACTTACATAACAAGAAACTTAAGTTGTAACAGCACAAGCTACAAATAACAAACTAGGTTTACTAAGAACTCAAAGTTAGTATCAGTACTGCGGTTCGCATGCTCTGAAAACTTTCTTAGTGTTTCAAACGCCTTCAAAGAAAAGCATAGCAATACGCACGCAAGCGTTTTTCACAACTGAGGGAACCGGTGGAACAAAGGCGTTTAAAAAAACCGTTTTAACCCTTTGATCGTGTGTGCGTGTAATTTTACTTGGAATATGGAATACTAGTTTTAGCCTGCGGCTTTATATGCATGGATTTCGGACATTATAGGGAATGGTACTATCGGGCTAAGGTGTAAGCTGTCTTATCCCAGGTCATCTTCACTTTATGCTAAACATTGAAATCCGTTTAGCTGTTCAGATATGAAAAGGTAACTAGGTGCTATTTGTACGGTTAGTATATTTTTTAAACTTACTTCTGCATGACCAGCTATAAGAAACACAGCTGATACTATGCCCCAGAGTATGAGAGATGCGAGGCATAACCAGACTGCAGAGCTGGAAGAATAATTATTATAACATTACATAACGTGTGTTTTATTTGAAAGCGGTAGGCTGTTGTCCACCCACATTGACGGTTTTAAAGTTCCAGGAAGTAGAGAGCGAGCCTATTGCCATTAACCTAGCAAAGAAACTCGGAGATGTTACTGATAAATTCATAAAAAAAAACGCTAAGTTTCGGACTTTGGAATCGAATCCAAGACCGCGATGATTATCAGTCGCATTTAGGACCACAATACCATAGCATAATCAGTCTGCTCTTATGATGTTTCCACTGCTGGGACAACAATCTTCTCTCTGTGAAAAGGACTGGGCCATAATGACAGTGCATGATGACTTCGCGTATACGTTTTGTTTGCCGATACTAACATTAGTTTTTTAAGTACATTGTTACTAACACGATATGGACCTGGTCTGAAATAAATGTTTACTATTTTTATTATTATAATACCACGCGGGTGCATTGCGGGTTGGTACAGACGCCAGCGTGGTTTTATTCTCTATGCGCCAGCACATCAAACTACTACAATCTGTCAAATTTCTCAACTTTATGTCTAAAGCATTAGGTTCAAGGTTGTTTGGGAAAATCTGACAGTTTCGGGTAGGTTGACCTGCTGGCGTCTGTACATAACAGGACCCATAAGTAGTAAAAGGTTACTTACACTTTCAAAGTCCTCCTTGCGTGTTTCTTCGCGTGACCACAACCACAAAGCATGCCCAATATAATAAGCACCATGACGAAGCCAAAGGTTACAATGCATGCTGAAATTGTGTTAGTCAATTAATTGTTTTCAAAAAGCGATAAAATAATGTTAAAGTATGACGAAGTAGTTAATTGGTAGGGTAAGCAAACAAAAGGCGTTATTGGTATGTCATGAAAAATAAACTTGCAAATAACAAAATTCCAAATTCCATTATAACACGCTGCTAGTGAAAATAAACGATTCATTTATTTAACAAAAAAAAACATTGGTTCATCGTTTTTGTCATGCTATGAAAACTACCACACATTGTAATCAAAGCTGAATCCAATTGTACGTAATGCTTTCCCGGAAAATTGCGTAAATCTCACAGTTTTATTTTTATATTTCAGCATAATGTCCTGTTGTTTTTGGTAGACCATATATTATCATTATGAAGATAAAGCATGCAACTTATATTGTAACTTGAGTATTTCCTGCGATAATGTCGAAAGAAATACTCGCCAATTCTGAAAAAACCCAATCTTTTTTCACACTTTTCCAGGTTAAGAAAAGCTTGACAGCGATTGTATGTCAACAAGTACCTGTACTATAATTGTAGAGTTTACGTTCAAGCACAAGTTTACAGATTCACAAGACCATACAGCGCTGCACAGCGCTTACTAAGTTCCAATACAGAACAAACTTTACCTAACATAAGTGTCCACCTCGCGAACTCATATCTTTGCACTCTCTCGAGACTTGATTCTAGTTGTCTTGCAATAGTGTGCAGTCCGGACGTAAGATGGCGCACTATGTCGCTAAGGATTTTAGCGGAACTGTGGACCGCATCGCGACGATTTTCTACGTCTCGGAGGATATCTGTGGAAAATATAAAATACGATAGGACGAAAAAGTAGAAGAATTCGTTTTATAAGCCAGGCGAGGTTACAGTTAAAGGAATTTAAGACTTTTACTGATTAAAAAAGGAATGTAAGCATAAAATAAAATGGTTCATGTTATGACTGCACCAACAATCACTAGTAATAGAATAGTCGAAGTACTTTCTTCACGTTTGCAAGTATTTGCTGGACTACCCCAGAAGAAGGGTATTTTTTTATTATTGTCAAAGATTACCGATATACTATACTTCTCTATTTGCAAAAAAAAATGCTGTCTTCTTAAAAGAATAAAACTAAAATCGTAGTTACGCCTTTCAGAATCGTGGCAGTTAACACTTGGCAGGACCACAATGTTAGAAATTATCATAAAAAAAATTGATCCATATCAAAATAATTGGGTCCTCTAGGTTACCTTCTCTAACTTGCGTGGTCTGTGCCATTATGGCTGAAGGTAAAGTTCTGAACTCTTGCCGGGCCGTTGATATCGCGCGTGTCAAGTTCTCCACCCCTAGAGTACGGAGTTCCAACAACTGCTGCTCGTGTAGAATCTGAAACGATAACTTATGAAAGAAAGAAAGAAAACACATTTATTTGGCACATGCCTCAAATGCACACAACATAAAATAAAAAAATTGAATAAAAACTTAAATCCACACAATAAAAACTTAAATCAGGAGAAGGATGAGTAAGCATTTAGGAGCCAATTATGATAGTTACGGTTAGGAAAGATCTTAACAAAATTAGTAACAGGTAATAATAATGCGGGAATAAATGCACACTGCACAACTGATAATTCATTTGTAGATCTTTGACAGTCGTTACAGATAGTCAGTGGCTCGAAAGTCTGACAACCAGTCTTACCAAGGATATCGTATTACCCAGTGGACCAACTGGGTTGTAGAGGTCAGATTAAGTCATTAAGTATGCTTACCAAATCAAACTTCATTTTCAACTCCAGCGAATGAGTATTGATAGTATCACAGAGAGGCGAATCTTTCAAAGTGCAATGTTTCTTAAGGTTATCGAGCTGCCGAGCCAAATCTTTGATTCTATCTGATGCCGCAGAAGCAAGGGCACCTGCTTTGATGCTCACGTCTCTTAGGGATGATATCTTTGTTGATAGGTCTTCACTTTCTGAAAATATAGAATTAACCAATAAGGACAAAGTTTTCAACGATGAATGTCAGCCGGGACTAACAGTTTTTCACGACACGGGGGTTTTCGGTATGTCGGAGATGGTCATCCATGATGGGCAAACGCGCGGCTTTATTATTTAGCGAGCCCCATTTCTAATGGACATCATTCTAAAATCGGCATGATGACCAGTGCTCATCTAATTTCTTTAGATGCATTAATTCTTAGTATTTTAGCTTAGGTAGTTTTCTGTGTACATGTTATTTTACTTTTGTGAAACAGAGTTTGAGTGGGTCGGGAGACAGTTGATTTATTACTTGAAAGTTGGATTCGGTGTTAAGATTTTTCCAATACTTAAAACCTTAGAAATGTTTAATGTAAATGGCCCAATTCAAATAATTTAAAACTACTCGAACTTGTAAGTTGGTACTTCATCATCAACTGCCTTGCCTTTTCCATCTATGTTGGGGTCGGCTTCCAGTCTAACCGGATGCAGCTGAATACCAGTATTTTACGTGGAGTGACTACCTATCTGACCTCCACAATCCAGTTCTGAGTAATACGATATTCTTTGGTAAGACTGGTTGTCAGACTTTCGAGCCACTGACTACCTGTAACGACTGTCAAAGTTCTACAAATGACAGCCGGGACCAACGGCTTAACGTGCTTTCCGAGGCACGGAGGAAACTCGGTATGTAATGGGTGGTCACCCATTGTAAGTAGGTATTTATTGGAAGAAATATTTTAGGAGTTCTGTAAAACCTAAACTTGATTCCAGTTCTTTCTAGCGAGTGATTCCAATGCATATTTATATCTGTCACTCTAGTTTTGTATACGTATGTACGTTAAAAAAAAAACTGTATCGCTCATTCTAGTTTTATATGGTTTGTTTTAACTCTACTTCGATGAGGCAAGAAAATGTTCGCGTTTTAATAATAAATCGTAACATCACGCTTAAAATCCCCGACGGATAAGCAAGGTGGTAATAAGACCTATGTTATAGCCGAGCCTATTGACATCAGCTCAGCATGAATCCTCACCCCCAGTCTGCTAATGAGAAATTCCTAATGGGAAAATCTCCTTTAAGATGTCATTTTTAAATCTAACTTCACCAAATATTGATTTCGTGTTGTTTTGTTGCAGATCCTAAAACAAATAAATACTTTAAAAACAAATCGTACCAGAAATAATATCCGACAGTGAATCGAAGACTAGATCGATGCCGCTCTCCGAAGATATCGCCTGTTGAATAGGTTCCCCCAACAGCGACTCGACGTCTGTGGATGAAAAAAGAAGCTATTAATCATACACTGTATTATCTGGTCATTAATTATCGTTTATCCTACCTTTAGAGCTGGATTGGAAGGTTTTTCAGGTCATGAATTTGTCTAGCCATAGATAATTGCATTATTTTATAGGAGTGGGCGAAGGATAGATTCAAAAATATTTAATTGTGATGAGTAGAATAATAGTGAAGATTTCTCTTTTAAATCAATTAGGTAGAAATAGGTCGTTAAAGATGAAAGTCAGTATATTGAATAACTTTCCATCTAATAATGATAATGATTTTCTTGTTATTTTTGCAAGCTTTTATTTAATTTGCACTGTTCGTATGTATGTGTAAGATGTCCGCTTCAAAATTTGCAAACCATTTTTCCACCACTTGTTGGTATCCGATTGAGCTGAAATTTTACACACACCTTTTATTCTGGTAACAATGCATTTTTGTGATAGACATGACTTAATCCTGCAGCCGGGATCGTCTCCTCATGATAGAACTTCTTATACTCCCTAACGGTTAATAGCATGGACACGAAACTTTGTATACGCGTTTAATGTTGATAGATAAACCCAATTTTCTTCGTTTCATTTTAATAAGCTTGTTTTTTAAAGTGAACTATTATTTACATGTGACCGTTTATTTATATTCTCATCTAATATTACACTCGTTTAATTTTTGTAGAGCTTAGCATTTTTAAGATCAGAAACTAACTGTCTAAATTTTTTACATGAAATGTTATAATTTTACCCTACATCATATGAAAATAACCTGACTGAAAAACTGCCTGTCTATTTTTCGCGCTAGAAAAATAACCGTAGCGCTTCATAATGGATAGGTCGTTAGTGTTATGTAATCTACATAATGTTATATTACTAGGAAAAAACGAACACGAAAGCCTCTCGTATATGCACACGGGATTTCCACCTGAAAAACTTAATTAACGTGGATAAAATTGTTTGAGCGAGGTTCGCTAGTTATAATACTTAGCGCTCCTTGTATGATGTTTTACCTATGTGTTCTAATTTTATATGCTACGTTTATAATCTTAGTGTTTGAATTCCATGTGCAAGAATGTGATTAAACTGTTCCTGACTCATCATCTGTCGAGCCTTTTCCCAACCTTGTTGGGGTCGGCTTTCAGTCTAACCGGCAGCCAGCCGCCAGCTGGCAGCTAAACACCAGTATTTTACATGGAGCGACTACTTATCTGATCAGTTAGTACTGGGTAATAGGATACCCCTTGGTAAGACTGGTTGTCAGACTTTTGGGATACCGGACTTTACAGCTTAACGTGCTTTCTGGGGCACGGAGGAAACTTAGTATGTAGGTTAAAGGTGGTCACCCATCTACGAACCACCCGAGGCAAGCGCGTCTTAACCTGAAGATCGACTCGATCGGCTATTTTTATTTAGGCACGAGTTCCTCGTCCTCCTAGCTGTAGCTGTAACTGTTACCCTGAAAATATGTTGGCAAAAGTTCGGTTGGCTGAGCGATTGACTGCTGTGCTTCGTGTTGCGGGTTCGATTCCCGCAGGGAACAAATATTTGTATGGCCTACAGATAGTTGTTCCGGGTCTGGCTGTTGTTAATGTGAGTTTAAATGTTTGTAAACGCATCCACGATACAGGAGAAATTCCTAGTGAGGGGCAACGTTTTTTTTAAAAAAAAAAAGAAAATAAAGTAATAGGGCTTGTTTTCATGTAATTGAAATGCAACGGCCATTTAAAGCAGTCGGTTCGTTGTATTCAGATGCATCGTTTAGACTGGAAGCCGACCCCAACATAGTTGGGAAAAGGCTAGGCAGATGATGATGAATGGTCTAGTGAAATGGAAATGGTAGTAAAAAGCAACAGTCTGTCATTAGTTTCTGTTGTTGCAGTGTACTTTATTTTAGTTATGCAAGGCAAGAATTTGTCTTTTAATAGAATACGCAACAAAACTATTCAAAAATGCCTTTTGTATTTAGAAAAAATATTTCGACATTGTGGCTATACTTACAACAAATAAAAAAGAAACATCGAGAACTGCAATTCTGTACTCTACAACACTTTCAATTCATAAGGCAGCAGGATCTAAACAACCACAAGTCCAGGTTCGAGCGTAATGTTTGCGGCTAGCTCATACAAATCAATTATATCTTCTGCTTCTGCAGCTAGAAATACAAGCTGTAACCGCAATAGATTATAAGTAAGATTTTCGGTGCAGCTTTTAGGTACTTGTAGGTAATTGGTTCCTGATGGAAGCCACTGAGGCTTTAATGGTGTTATTTTTCTATGTTTTAAGACTTTATTCATTGTTGGTATGATAGCTGAAAATTATACAAGAGACCAGTTTTGAGTGAAACTCCCTGGTGGAGCCCATGGCGGAAGGACATCAAAATTCAACGAGGGCTTATCCTTAGCTATTCCGAATATTGTTGAAGGACCACTAATTAGTCACATGCGTATCATTGTACAGACAAATAATCTATAGAATATTTATGCCATTGCAAAATACTTATAGCAAGTTCTCTTAGTTATCATAAAACCTTTTGAGTGTGATTCGTCAGATGTAGTGTAGGTCAACAATTAAATCAAATAATTACCTGCTCTGTTTATATTGATGTACAAACGCACTGTACCATACGGTAGATAAACATTTCGTCTATCTACTTACAGTACAATAGCCTCTAAACAAGCAATGATACTTGTGTCAGGACAGCTGCAGACATTGGTGGTTCTTTTCCTTATTGGGAACCATCGCTTACAATACACATCATAAACATTTAACATGTTCAAAGGTTTGTTTTATAACCAACACAACAAAAGAAGACTTATTTCTCAAACTCACTCTTCAAATCCTGTTTATAAGCATGCAGCACCAGATCCACAGGTGGCACGAGACTGTGGTGTAACTCACGAGCAGCCGCCGATAGCCAAGATGCGATGTCTGAGCACGCACAGCTGACGACGTTACGTCCATCAGACGCGGCTGTGTGCGCCTGCTCGTTGCTTACCGCCATGCCTGATAGTAGGACGCTGGAATGATAAGAGAAGTGGGAAAATGATTTTGCTTTTGCAATATTTAAAGGCACTTGCAACACAATAGGTAGACATTTGGTTTCACCCTTTAATATCCCCTGTCCTGGGACTAGGGTTACCATTTCGAGATTTGAAAATGTCCTGACAAAAACCGAACATACCTACATTGGACATATTACTGTTCAGCCTTTTGGTTTATTTTTCATTTTCTATGTTTATAAAGAATCCTCTTCTATCCTTACCTCGAACAGTCGGGTTAATTGAGAAGGTCGGAAAAAGTCTAAACGGGGAAACTATCGGCATGTCTGGACAATTCCAAACGGACGGTAACCCTAGTTAGGTGGCAAGCCTCTTTGTGTGAGTGTTTTTTTTTTAATAACCATTTCACAAAGTTGCTAATTATTGGAATAATAATTCAGCTTTAAGCTGTCATAGCCCTCAGACAAAGTTCTTGTAACTGTTGAAAAACACCACATTACTCTTTAACTTCTCAATACGTTTTTTTTTATATTTAAAAACGAATGAACTGAAAGCAATAAAGAACCTGGAATCAGTAACTTTTTGTTCTATTTCCTCGTTAGGTGAAGTTCCGTTTTAATGAGCGTTGACGAGCAAAGGAAGCTAAAGGAATTGGTTCTGTGGCGGCACTTGTTCCTATTAAATTTTAATAACCAAGTTATTCAAACTATTAATTTAGTACTTGGCTGTGCTAATTGTAATAGTTTTATTAATTCTCTGTATGATAACTGTTGGTTGAGGGAATCCGCTGGATGCGAGTCCCAAGGGACCGGTCAATGTGGCGACATTTGGTGGCGGCCTATGTCCGGCAGTGGACGTCTTTCGGCTGAAAAGATGATGATGATGATAATGACTGTACAACTATCTCTATACAGAGTGTCAAAAAGTCGCTTTTCATGTGACCGTGTATATAGTTAAAATAGATAGTTTGACATGAGGGGTTAATTGTTGGCGTCGGGGGCCACTTGGTGATGGCTCTCGGCCACCGTAGGCGCGGGCCTGTGGACGGTGAGTAAGGGCTAGCTCGCCGTCCGTCCGTCGTATGACGACAGGCCGTGTCGACGGCGCGTTCGTGTTACACGCGCGCCTGAAGATGTCAGCAAACAGGAGGGGCCCTCAAGGGCCGATGCCTGCCAGGGCTGCGGGACTGTTCGAAAGAGATACCGCGGCCCTGGAACATAAAGGGCAAAAGAAGGAACATGGATGGTTTTTAGTCAGTAAAAGTCTGACACTCCCTTCTACTCCACCCAGAGCGGGAGGAGTCATTTGATGATTTCCCATCCGAAAAAAAAAGGGGTGAGTTGTTAGTGAAACATTAACCACAGAAGAAATGAAATTGATTAATTATTTGAGATCGTGATTGTGGATTCTTTGCTGAGATTATTTATGTACACCGTTCCAATCGTGAATCATACTTAATTTAGCTTCGCGGAACCACTAAGTAATTATAATTATCGAATTTTTTAAGCACGCTATTCCACTGATTAATAATATCCATAAAATATTGAATAAAATTATTAAAAAATTCAGTTAAATGATTACGCACGTTATTGAACAGGAAACTCATCATGATAATGACGTCATTCTCGTTTAAAATCAGCTGTTCTGTTAAGATGACGGATAAAACAAAATTGCATGAAGCGGTGAGGAAAAAGAAGTGCTGAATAAGCAAGAACCCTGTATTATTAATGGAGATAGTTGATAGTAGCGTCAGAGACTGAAAGGATGAAGGAAATCACATGCCCTGGTGAGTATGCGGTCACAGAAAAGAGAAAGATAAAGAAATATATGCGGCTCCTGCTTCAAACAACAAGAAAATATAGAAGGAACTTGGGCTAGAAGAAGATGAAGACCGGTCACTTTCCGAAGACGAGTACCTACTCGACACTACGCAGCAAAACGACGCCGTTAACGAAACGTGTGTAGTTGCAGTTTAGTAAGGTTTCTAATACATATGTATTAGTTTATTATTGTGGAACATTATTTTTGTGTTTAATCTATGGGCTTTAGTTGCCTGATGATAAAATGATTTATTTTTTTAAATTACGTTAATAACAACTTATCAGCTAGAACGCCAATGCGATGTTATTACTACCAAGATATTTTTATAACAAAATACATTTAAAAACATAATTAAAATATACTTAAAATACCTAGAATGAAAAATAAATAATCTCATTACTACACAAAAAAAAAAATATTTACTTCGTATATTTTTTTAAAGTTACTTTTTGAAAAAAATAGTCCCAATCGTTTCGAGTTCGATGATCGAGTTAATGGTATTCGGTTCCAGAACGACCTAAAAGTAACCGTGTATATTATTATATATGTAGGTATATTATCGTCGTCCTTATCGATTTGTCTTTCGATTTTTTTTCAAATCAGCTGTTCCCTACATTTATGATCGTCAAAATGTAGGGAACAGCTGATTTTTTTTTCGCGATTTCAGGTTTGGTCCCATAGTAAAAGTTGTTCATAGTGATGAGTACAATGACCTCTTAAGAGGTTTCTGGTGTTAAACAAATAACCCTGTATATGTATATTATCGTCGTCCTTATCGATTTTGATAACGGCGACCCTTAAATAAACTAAACTTACTCAAATATAATATTAGGTTGATGATCCATCGATCTACTACAAAGGTTTCAATACTTAATTCATTCACCCATGAAACAGCATGTCCTAAGAAGATTTTCCCGTCATCTGATTGAAAAGGCAGATTTTCCAACACGATACACTGTCGGCGTTTAATTTAACTTTCTAGAACTTTCCTTCACATTGGAAGAGGTCGAAAGTTTCTTGTGAACATTTCCTCCCAAGTATGTTTTAAAATTAATTAGGTAGCACCCGCGGTACCGACGTGTGTAAACATGGGGATTGAATAAATTAGTTCGTAATTAATTTAAAGACGGCTTTAAGAATAATTTTGTAGGCGATAATGTGTTTACTTTGTTTAGTATTTCGTTTACATATTACATAATGTTTGTGATTGTAGACGAACTTGTGTTTTTATTGCTTCTCTGGGAATTCTTAGAATTTTTGTAATGGATCACATTACTGGTTAGTAGAAATGTATACTTACGTACGTTGTATCTTTAAACAAAAGGCCTCATTCATAGAATCCATGGGTATATCTAATATTTGACAACATGATGCTGTAACCGCGTCAGGTTTTTACTTTTAAGAAAAATAGATCAGACTTAAATCAACTTTTTAATCTAAAAATGATAGTTAGTTCAAGAAAGAACGAAACACGCCCTTGACTTTTGCTGTAACATTTGTAAGGATTGTAACTTGTTAAAAATAATACAGAAGACATATCTATTCAATTAAGTTTTTATGATGATTATATACTTACTTCATAAAAGTTTGAACTTTTGCAATATTTACAAAAAGCAGAACATGGATTTATTTCTTACGTTACAAATTATTAGATGAAAATCTGTTCAACTTATATTCAGGTATCTTGTACAAAGTACCAAAGCCTTTGAGAGTTCCTTAAGAAAATATAAGATTAATATCGTACTAACCAGCAGACGAGCACGACGAATAAGGTCACAACCACCAGGGCTCTGTCATTGCAATTTGAGTTCTCTGCTTCGGGAAATAAAGCTCCAGTTTCCAGTTCATCTTCATGGCTGGACCTTGAAAATAGAGATAGTATACCCAGGATGAGGAGGTACGCAGGTATCACGAGAGCAATGCAGGCAAACGCGATGATAAATGCGAGGAACGTTGATTCCACCTTTATGGACTGAAACAAAAATAAAATTTTGATAAAAAAAATAGGCTCCATGCGAAACTTTGTACGAGTTAATAGCGACTTTTCACATGAAGAAGCCGTTTTCCAGCAAAATATTTTTAGCTCAATATTACCTACATGAAGTGCAAAATGTTTAGAGGCTATGTGATAGATCGGTTTACGCCCCGTACTGTATATAGGTACCTACGTTTTGTGAGGTAAGTATCATAAGTATTTTAAACATCGTTTGACTTTTGTCAAAGTTAACCTTTGCAAACTTACTGATACAACTTTATTGATATATGATTTACTTCGCACAGGTATAATAATAATGTAATCTTATCTTACATTTATTTCAAAGATTATTACTGGTTATTATTCCTTTATTTATTTTTTTACACATTAATTATTACTGGTTATTATTAAGGTTTACTGAATATTCATTACTAATAGGCTAGTCTATCTTCATATTACTGCAAAAAATTATATAATAATAATTATTGGCCTCATACCGCCTTCTTTTCCGTCCAATCTAACTGGCTGAACTTGACTTTAGTTCCGTAATGAAAAAAAAACATGACCACATAAACAAATCGTAAACATTTATTGATTTAATCCTATCCCAAAAAAAAATCAACGGGTTGCACTCTGGCAGTGCCGGCAGAAGTGAAAACTTGAATATTAACGTTGTGCATTTTTGATATTTTGAAATGTCTTACGAATTTTCGATCAGGTCACGTGTCCTGACGCGAGTTTAACATTAAAATTTGTTACCCATCACAAAAAAAGTGCACGACGCCGCTATAGAAGTTGTCACTTCAAAAAACCTGCTCTAGAAATAACATCGAAATAATATCACAATATCTATAAAGTAATAAATTTGATGACGCACATAATATGTAAATAGATCTGTCAGAAGTGCTTACTTTGATCTTGTTGATGATTTGAGTGTTAGCACAAAATGGCTTCCTCTTGCCTTGATTCAGTACTTGTACTGAGATACAGTACTCGATATGCATACGTTACGCCATTGGTCCCGGCTGTCATTTTTTGATATTTGACAATCGTTACAGACTTTTTAAGGTATCGTAGTACCCAGTACTAACTTAGCTGAAGAGGTCAAATAGGCAGTCGCTCTAAGTAAAATACAGGTATTCAGCTGCATCGGGTTAGACTGGAAGCCGACCCCAACATAGTCTGGAAAAGACTAGGTAGATGATGATGAGAAATTGAGTAAGTACATTGTTGACTTACTACACTTACGTTTTTAAAGAACCAAACTGTTTTATTTTTAGTTAAACGATGAGCTCGTGGCTAAATAATGATTGCCACTCGGGTCGATATTTAGGTTAAGCTGCGTTTGCCTAGGTTGGTCTGTGGATGGGTCCCATTACATACCGAGTTTCCTCTGTGCTTCGGAAAGCACGTTCAGCCGTTCGTCCCGGCTGTCATTTGTAGATCTTTGATAGTCGTTACAGCCGACAACCAGTCTTACCAAAAGGTATCGTATTACATAGAATTAACTGGGTTGTGGAGGTCAGATAGGCAGTCGCTCCATGTAAAATATTGGTATTCAGTTGCATCTGGTTAGGCTTGAAGCCGACCCCAAAATAGTTGGGAAGAGGCTACGCAGATGATGATGAACCAGATTTTTAACAATAAATATAAAAACTATTTGTGGGTACAAATTTTATAGACTAGTTCACATAATGAGACTGGTAATAATACCTATATTATTATTGTATAGGTATTATTACCAGTCTCCTTGAATCAAGGCTATAATAATAAAACACTAGACTCACTCTAAATTCTGAGTTTCGTTTTAAAAATATATTAAATGCTATTTTTGCGATGTTATTTAAAAAAGGTCAATTAAATTCAACGTGAGAAGTAGTCGTGGATGGAGAAAATATTGATATAAGTATATTGCTAAGTTTGAGCTTTTCAAGAAACGATCGCAGGCATACTGATCGTAGGGCAAGCAAGGGCAAGGGTAACAAGGGCCGATGTCTGCAGTCGCTCCATGTAAACAACATAGTTGAGAAAAGGCTACGTAGATGATGCTTGTTTATGTCATTGGTTGTGAGTTGGTCACTGCTGACTTAGAAGTCCTCAACACACCCTTCAAACTCTAATGAAAAGGCTCTGCTTGGTGGTAGGGAAGCTGCCAGGACTGCGGGACTGTTCGAAAGAGATATCGCGGCCCTGGAACATAAAGGGCAAAAGAAGGAACATGGATGGTTTTTAGTCAGTAAAAGTCTGACACTCCCTTCCGCTCCGCCCAGAGCGAGTGGAGTCATTTGATGATTTCCCATCCCAAAAAAAAGGCATACTGATCGTTGTTTCGTAGAATTTGAACTTTGTGTTGTTATAATAACTACCTAGTTTACTTGATGTTTGTCGGGGGCGGCAGAAAGACAGGTACAAACAAAACATATATGTTAGTAGAAGTTGTGACTTTAACTTTATTGAAATATCGAACTTATAAATATTTAAATTAGCTCATTTTCAAGGATAAGAATGCACTGATCGAGTAATGTCAATTTTGGCATCGTCATAATATATGTCATATTTTATTAATAACTGCTAAACAGAAATGATGAGCTCAGATATTTTTCATTCTCGAAAGATTTTTAATAAACTTTTAGGCCGCGGCCCCATGTCCACGGCGCGGCGCCGGCCGCCGTGTGACGTTGCGGCGCCGCCGCCGTAACACGGCACGACGTCGTGCCGCAGCACGGTGCCGCGGACGGTGCGCCATCCATTGCCCCTCAGTCGATCGAATCAACTGCGAAATATCGACTGAAAGGGGCAATGGATGGCGCACCGTTCGCGGTACCGTGGTGCGGCACGACGTCGTGCCGTGTTACGGCGGCGGCGCCGCAACGTCACACGGCGGCCGGCGCCGCGCCGTGGACATGGGGCCGCGGCCTTAATGTACACTCGAGAGCAATGAATCCGGGTCACTTAAAGAATGTTAAAAATCTCGGAAACTAAAAATGATAGGTTAATGCAATAAATTGTATTTAATAAACAATGTAATACTCCTTAAATGAAAGTAAAAAAAATATGAGTCGCCATACATTTTATTAACACAAAATTACATAAAGAAAAAAACTGCTGATCTCTCCTTAAAACAAAAATAGGAAACATGAAATTTTTGAACTTTATTACGATTTTCTTGAATTTTAATACTTCGTATTGCCTCATCGTGCTTCCATTACTGCGTTTACGCGGTTTGGCATGCTGTACACCAAGTTCCTTATACGATTTTGGGGAATATTCTCCCATTCCTCTGTGAGAGCAATTTTGAGCTCACGAAGCGTGATTGGGGGAGGGTTTCGTTGTTTTACGCATCTGCCTGGCTCGTCCCAAGCATGCTCGATCGGGTTGATATCCGGGCTGCGCGCTGGCCACTCCATACGAGTAATGTTCATCTCTTGAAGGTAGTCATTCACAATCCTACCTATATGAGGTCGGGCATTGTCATGCATAAATATAGCATCCTCACCTAAATTGACCATAAATGGACCAACGTGATCATTGAGAATTTCTTCCACATATCTTACGCTAGTTAAAGAGCCGTTTTCTATGATCACCAGCTCTGTGCGACTTTCAGAAGAAATTCCGGCCCACACAAGTACAGACCCACCACCGTAGGCTACTTTTTCTTCGATGCATGCTTGCTTGAATCTTTGCCCTGGTCTTCGATACACTCTGTGTCTTCCATCGTGCTTGTAGAGCATAAATTTTGATTCGTCGGAGAACATAACTTTTGACCAATCTTCAATACTCCAATTTACGTGGCTCTGGGCATATCTTAGTCTTGAAATACGATGCCCACGCTCCAGTTTAGGGCCGTTTGCAGGTCTAAGGGGTTTTAAGTTAGATTCAGCAAGCCGACGTCTTACTGTCCATGCACTTGGGTTACTTCCTCCGAGGCGTCGAAACTGATTTGTGAGTTCAGTTCCTGTGAGAAAGCGATTTCGAAGCATGGTGTTCACCAAGTATCGGTCTTCTCGTGCTGTGGTACACCTGGTTCTGCCCGTTCCTGGTCTGCGTAGGTTAGAACCAGTTTCTTCGTAACGTCGGAGAACTCTTTGTACTGTTGACAGCGACACACCGACAGTCCTGGCTGTATCGCGCTGACTCCGGCCGGTTTCCAGCATTGTAAGTATTCTGGTGCATTCTTCAGGCGTAAGCGACATAATTTCAGCTTGAATAATGAATAATAATATAGAGCACTATCAACATGGTTTATGTACCCACATAAATGACAGATTACAAACAAAAGCAAAACCAAATGCTGTAATTTCGTAGTTCCATCTTCGAAAGTGGCCCTTTTTCAAATTTGATTTTTTTATGATATAGCTTTACAATAACTAAGAAGTTTTAATACCTTCATTTAAGGAGTATTACATTGTCTATTAAATACAATTTATTGCATTAACCTAGCATTTTTAGTTTCCGAGATTTTTAGGATTCTTTAAGTGACCCGGATTCGTTGCTCTCGAGTGTAGTTAACTAATGCTACGCAAAGCTTCCTAATCGACAAGTGAACGTCAATTTAATACTCCAGAAATTAGTTTTTTTTTATGTCTTTCAGGAATTATGCTTATCAGTTTCCTACAAAATAATATCGATAAATAAAATAGTAACAAAGATATAATCTGCGTTAAGAGCTCGCGTACCTAATTAGGAATGAGGGATGCGTCTTGTCCGGAAGAAAAATATGCTCTTGTGTTAACGAGAGAAGCGAATCTCAGAGGAATCATCGCCTAATGGTCCTGATATTATATCCTGAATTCTTTCAGAAAAACTTATATTTTATTCATTTTTTTTTTTGCTAATTTTGTAGAAAAGATGGCGATGTGTTTTGTATGTTAGGATTTTTTTCAATAGTAAGTGATCCAATTGTATGTTGCCTTTATGACCATGCTGGAGTGTAATATGCAAAGCATTGTCATTATCATTCCCCTACGCAAAAATTGGGATACGCATTCTTCTCTATTACTAGTCATTTCAACAGTCACCTCCTTTCTAGCCATATCATCCTTCACACAGTCCATCCATCGTTTATTTGGTCTTCCTCTACTCTTATAGCCATCTACATTCTACACTAAACATTTTTTCCTCATCTCATAATATCTATACCACGATAACCGATTACAACACAAGTTTTCAGTCACCGGTGCCACTTTAAGTCTTCCTCTGATGTACTCATTCCTTATTTTATCCATCCATAATATGATGTAACGAATCCGCAACGTCATTATCAGGTAATATGAGCTTAGTATTTTAACAGTAATTCTGTCTACGAAACGTTACCAACAATTATTAAAACTGAGTAGGTACCAAGTAATCAAAACTGAGTTCATGCAATTGGATTCACCGTATAATCAGCACGCAAAACAAAATCATCTTTCAAATAACATAGTGACGGAAATGTTTAAAAACCAAACTTTAAACAATTTCATTGGTTTGTAAACTCCTCGCTTTTCTTTTGTGAAGAATTTTGTAAGTCTTCCAACAGTGAACACGCTCGTTAAAAACTTGTAAAGAAAGAAATCTAAACTTGGCCCCCACTTAAAAGGTTTCTGTCAATGGCCGAGCAGAGTGTGTATTGTGTAAATATTTAAAAATCGATAGTAAACGTGAACTTATCACACTCAGGTTAAGATTGAAATTGACTCATAAGAATTATTAAGACGGAGAGAAGGCTTTCTTTAGATAGTAAGGTAAGTTCTGCCTCTTGTTTTGTTTAATTTCTATTACACGTTCTAAGAACTGAATGCCGTTATTGAAGGCGCGAATTTCGTAGCCAATTTCTGGACCGACTCAATTAAGATTACCGTCGACACATGGAAACGGGGTGATTCACTGACTTGATGCATATTCCAGTCTTTGCGTGACGAAGATAGCAAATAGGTAGTCTATTGTTATGTAGTAATAAACTCAATGAATTACTGTAGTTCGTTAGTTTTCTGGACCGAGTTCTGATTCGATCGAAGCTGATTCGGCTTAATTAATAATTTTAATCAACAAAACTACGAATAAGAAGAAGAATATAGAATAGAGAAGGATACCCGAGAAGAACTTAAAATTAAAATAATTTATGAGAAACAGGAATCATCACAAGACATCAAAGAGATTGTCCGCATCGCTGACAGAAAGAAGAGTGATCAAAAGGCTTACAGTATTGCCACTTCGAATGATATAATGCCGATCTCTTGACCAAAAATGTCTATTTTTCCTTAACGTCTGTTAGGGAACTCAGTAATGATGCAGCTGCTGCTGTATTGAGCGAAATAGTACAGTGGTTTTGAAGATATTGAAGATATCATTATACCTGCAAAACTTAATCAGTATGATTCACATACAAATATTTTACAAAAATAAATTGGAAATACAAACACATTGAGTGAAATATAGTGCAACGGCTTTGAAAATATTGAAGATATTATACCTGCAAAACTTAATCAGTATGATTCACATCAAGATATTATACAAAAATAAATCGGGAAAGCAAGCACATTGAAAGATAGTGGCAATGGAAACGCATTATCGCCTTTCTTCGGACATGACATCGAAAACCAAGATCGGGTAACAGGAAGCGATCCTTTTAAAATGTCAATGTCTTTCTGTAGACATAACTGACGTATGTAAGCTTGATATGTGGGAATATTTCTATGGGTTTGGGTTTAAAATTATAAAAAGTGCCTTTTATGTTGTAGTCTTTGTTAGAAGCTCTTCTAAATCAAATATTCGTTTATTCCGGATCGATATCAGGTTGGAATTTATTTATTGAAAACATGTTTCTTAATTCGTTAAGTTTGCGTTAGTGTAACTTTAATACTAGTTCACTAGTCAGAGGGTGGGCAGCTATGTAGTTTTCTCCTTAGTTAGAAAGGGTTAGTACCAGTTGAAGAACATTAGGTATTTGTTTCACTTCCATTGAAAGTTTCTTCAATACTCTTATGGACTTTAAACGCTTTATCTTCGCGTCCGAGATTCATTGTGAACATTGCTATTATTATCACTTTTAAATTTTGATTAACCTGTTTCTCCAATGAATTTACTAGCAAAAATAAATCAGCAAGTACGTCAACAAGTATTCCTTTTTAGGGTTCCGTACCTCAGTTGCAAAAACGGAACCCTTATACGATCACTTTGTTGTCCGTCTGTCTATCCGTCAGTCAAGACTCCTTTTCTCAGAAACGCGTGGAGGTATCAAGATGAAATTAATATCAGAAACACAGGTCTATCCTTTGGAGCAGGGACAAATAAAAATTCTAAGTCAACGCAATCTAAAGATAAGGCCGTTTATGTCGCATATTTTGCCATTTCACAAGGGAATCAAAACCTATAGGGTACTTCCCGTTGATCTAAATTCATGAAATTTTGCATAGGAAATTTTGTTTTGGAAATCTGAAAACCGTAAATATGTAGATTAAAAACAAAATACCTACAAGTTTATACGGAACCCTCGGTGCGTGAGTCCAACTCGCACTTGGCCGGTTTTTTGGTTTACCGCACTTCAAAGTAAGGTCTTCTCTGGTCACTATACTTTAGTTGTCAGTAACGTCTTAAACTTATAAACCGGTTGTATGACCCATAGTCTTTTCCGCGATACTTATTTATTTACAATTGAATTTTAAGTTGCCTTAATTCTGGAGGACCTTCCGATTATACATCAGTATTGGTCTGGACCTCACCAGTAGTAAACGGCTTATAGATCACAATGTTTAAATTAAAAGTTTTGTATTCTTTCGTTACATTATTAGTTGTTTTTAATGGCAGTTCCGCTAAAGTGGCGCGTGAGTATTAATTATTTTTATTATTCATGGATTGTGCAAAGTTTCATCATTTTAATTTATTTAAACAAAAATCAAATTATCCTTGAAAAGTAAATGGCTCATAGTGTTAACTTTCTTAATAGTAAAGAGTGTGTCAATTCCGTCCTCAGTTTCGTGTAATTATATTATTTTTTAACGATTTTCTTATTACCTACATCTAGTTAAAAAAGAACAATACAATTTTTTTTTTATATCGACAAATCTATAAACTTTTATTTTATTTTCAGCTTCATACATTAAAACCTGCCCAGGTTTAAAATCAGATTGTTTGAAGAAAGTAGTACAAGAAACACTCCCATTATTCGCAAATGGAATCCCAGAACTAGCGGTCGACGCTATTGACCCTCTGAGACAAGATCATGTTCACGTGGTTCTCCCAGGAGGGTTCAAAGTGGACTTCCGTAATGGAACCATGACTGGACTTAGGAAGTGTACTATAGACTCAGTGTCGTAAGTGAAACTGATTATTTCATTTGTAACGTTCTATAGCCAAAATCACGCTTTATTTTCTGTTTTTTTTTCTATCATATTGTATTCAGTCTTGTATTCAAAGAGAAACTTCTGAACAAAAATTTATCAAAAGTGAACGTGGAATTTAAACAAAAATGAACATTGATAAAACTTTTTATAACAGTTTTGGATAAACATTTTAAAGTATATGACGACGTCAGCGACGGCGGAGCGATAGGAACGTCATCATCTCGGTTCGGTGGTAAAGGGTCCATTTCGTAGGTGTCGTTGAAGTGCACGAATAACACGAAACGTTAATATAACCTCACTTTTAATCAGAATAACTATCGACAATAATAATTTAACTAGGCAAACCGACAGTTTCGTTTTGGAGAAGTGACTTGGTCCGCGTCTCGATGCGAAGTGTCCGTTTTTACAATCTCCACTTCCCAAAACGACTCTGTCCACGTGCCGCCATTACAAAATAACGTCACAGCGTTTGCCCCACTACTACAATAATCAAAAGAGCAACTTTTATTAAAAACGATAATGCTATTCACGACATATTATATGAATACTATTTCATTTCATAAGATGGCCATTCTCATCGTCCCTTATGGGTTGTTAAAGAAGCACCTGAACGATTGGTGACAAAGAAACTTTCTGCAAAAAAAAAAAACTGTCTTCCAAAAAAAACACTAAATAAACCGCTAAAATTGTAACCCTTCCTTTTGGCTTCACCGTAGTCGGGTAAAAAACAAATTACTGAATCGATTTTGATGAAATTCCTATGGGACCAATTGGGAAGTACATCCTTTTATTCAAATCGGTTCATAAATGACGGAGTTATGAGGTAACGATACATAAAAAATACAACTTAATTGTGAAACTGTTCCTTCTTTTGAAGTCTGTTAAAAATGTAAAAATATATGTAAATGTTAACATATCTATTAATTTCAGATACAAAAATAATGAAGCTTATTTAAAATTGCACTGTGATCTTATTATTAAGGGATTGTACAAAGCTAACGGAAGAATATTGATTGTATCAATAAATGGCGATGGAAAAGCCAAAGTTAAAATAGGTGAGTACACTATCCTTTTATCCATAGTGAAGAAGAAAAAAGAAGAAAGAAAGAAAAAAAAAATTATTTGTCGCAGGAACATGACGTCCATACAAAAAAAAAACAATAATCATAAGGCGCATTAAATGTTATAAATACCTACAACAGGACAGAAACAGAAAAAGAAAAGTTAACAGCTTGCACGTCGTGACTGCGACAAGCAGGCTACCACTCAGCATGATGCTGTGCTATGGAGGGCCCGCAGCACAGCGCTGGTTTTCAGTGGAACAAAATCCTTCGAGAAAGATCCACAACTTTCTTGAATCTTCTAGACAGCTCCATAGTAGAAGATTGTCCTTCGAGAAAGTTCCACAACTTTCTCGAATCTTCTAGACAGGTCCTTACTAGAATATTGTAGAATGTTCTCGTAAAGCAACCGACGTAACAGTATGCTAATTAAAACCAAAGTTATTGCTGAAGTTTCACGAAAAAGTCCCATTCCCCGGGCAAAATTTTTACAGCTTTAGAACCGAATATCTTGCGAGATATTCGCTTATAAAAAAGCCGTAATTTTTCAACCCTCGGTTACATGTATGGAGGGACACCCGTGTTTTTCTTATTCGTAATTTCACATCATTTTTGTGTAGCGGTTCGTAGAAGACAGGCTCTTGTGGTGCCAAATGTCTCGGAGCAAAATGTCTATGACATACGGACGGACAGATAAACAAACGGATATAAAAGGGTTCCGTTCGTCTTAACAAAACGTATGAAAAAGTTGGTACTTTGACGCCAAATATTTTCGTAACGAGACGGTTCCCAGATTTGGTCGAGAACAAAAAATGATCTAACATACGGGAAGAACAAGTGCCGCCCGTTTCGTAAGAGTGTTTTTTCACCCGTTATATGTTATTGAAAAGGGAAATGATCAAATCAAATTTGTAATGAAACATACGATAATATTTGTGTGTAAAATTCCTTTCCCTGACCACAAATTTTCATTTGTATTCCAGAAAATGCTGCGATGGAGGCCAAAATTAAGTTCGAAGATAAGGTTCGGGACGGAGTGGTATATCACGAAGTGAAAACAATGGACATCACCCATAACTTTGGAGAAAAAGTCACATTTGCTCTGACGAATTTGTTCCAGGGAAATCCTGAATTGAGTAAGCATGCAAATAGTTTCAAGTTTAGTGGGTTTTACAAGAAACTTAAATGTTTTCAAACATTGTTCTACTAGCCTAGTTTATCTGTTAGTTGTTTTATTATTGTTGTTCTATATGCCAGTCTATATTTATTATTATTTATTTTATGAAAGGTAGCTTCACAGCTGACAGTACAATAACAAAAAAAAAACAAAAAAAAAATAGTTTTGGCTCGCTAATCGTTTTTATTGTTTAACCTTAACGACGAAATTCTTTTTTCTTGTTTATTTTTATCCTTATTCTGCGTTGAGTGGTATTTGATGTTTATGTCAGACGTAAGGTGAAGGTGAAATTCAACTTTTGACACAAAATAAAATTCTTAATTGAGGGATCAAGGACATTGTAACATTAATGCTTTAGGACAATGATGTACAGTCACGAGCAACAATACTACACTTTCCTTAATTTAAAAGCAATTTTCGCGAGAAATAACGTAACAACATGAGATTAGAGCAGTAGGAGAAAAACACTTTTAAAAGTTGTAAAGTGTTTACATATTGGTGCTCGTGACTGTACCTGCTATGAAAAGGTTAAAGTAATAAAATATTTTTTCTTTCACTGATTCGAGTCCAATATATTGTTTTTGGCACAGATAATAATAATAGTATACCTATTATGTTGTTAGTCTATATGAATAAGTGTGAAGATTTGATTTAAATTTATGGATGTTATCATATAGTGGACCACTATGAAAACAGGTCTAAGTCGATAACCTTCGTTTTTTTTTGATTGCACGTTTTTTATTAAAATTATAAGTCACATTAGTTAGTTGAACAAATTATTATCATTTTTTTTTGGAAACTAAATTTTTTGCAATTTAAGTTGACTTGTTCTTCACTGTTTTTTTTCTTTATTTTTAGGTGAAGCTGTTTTACAGTTTTTGAACCAGAACTCGAAACAAATTGCTGAGGAATTCGGCAAACCCCTTGTTGATAAACTAATAGAAATAATTGATTCTATTATAAAAAAGTTCTTCGAAGTTGTCCCTAAGAATGAATTGTTTGAGGATTGATTTTTTGTACAAAGAAAACTAAGTTATTTAAATTTAACTGTGAAGTTAGTTAATAAGATAGCCATAAAAATGTTAATAAATATAATATTGATAACATTTAAAGTAATTGTCTTATATATTTTTTCTTTGTGTTGGGTGTCAGTAAGGGCCATTGACGCAAAAACTGTTACCATTCAGGACATGGTAGACCCACCATGCTTAACTTCATGGTAATAGTTTGCCCGTGGAGGTCGTTTGTACCTACTTCAGTATCATTTCAAAAAATATTCATGCACGTACCTGCAGAAAGGAGTAAGGAAATGTGAACTCTCCCCACACTATATCCTTGATAAGACCTGAAAAAGATAAACACAAAAACTTAAAAAAAAAACTAACAAATATCCTTATTTTTTTTTAGAAAAACATTAAACTTCAAATAATAACACAAGCACCCACTTTGCAATCACTAAAAGTACCCGAACAAAAAGCAAAGAATCCTTTCCGATACTTGTAGATACTTTATTAGCGGGTGAGGTAACGAGATCATCGCCGCGACCTCGTTGTAAGAGTCCGTAGTGAAGCCTTTTGATATTGTACGGACAGGTACGAGGCCACACCGGTAGCTTATTCTATTTTATCTACCACAAGGACTGTTTTGTTAGAAATATAAAATACTAGCTGTAGTTAATTAGGTTAATGGACGAATCTCGGGTTATTATATTAGGTAATTAATTTATATACATCAAGATAAAAATTGTGTTCTGCAGTGGAATGATATAGATTAGATTGATGTTGAATATATAAAAAAAAAACACAGTTCGAATATTAAAAACCGGACAAAGGCAAGTCGGACTCGCGCATGAAGGGTTCCGTGCCATCGTATTAGATGAGCCCCCTTTAATTTTTATTACTTTTTGTTATAGCGGCAATAAAAATACACATTCTGTGAAAATTTCAAATGGGTACCTATTACGGATTATGAGATACAGCCCGCTGACAGACAGACGGACGGACGGAGGAACAGTGGAGGCTTAGTAATAGGGTCCCGCTGGTTACCCTTCGGGTACGGAACCCTGAAAATGGCTTCAAACTTCAGTCTGTATCTAATTTCAAACTCTATTTTAAGTATACTGTTTACAAATCCTATTATATAATAAGCAATCACGCTACTACAAATTTTAATAAAGCCGTTGCTTACCCACTGGAAAATCAAACGGGTATATCAGATAAAAAAACTCCGACATAAACCCGAAAGGGTGAAATCCCTGTTCCAATTTCAGCGCGGGTATTAAATATGTTTCTTTTTGTGGCAAATTACCGAATCTTATTTTGCTTCTGTCTTTTTCCTCAAACCAATCTTCTGTGTAACTTGCTATAATATCATCTTCGGTAATTGCTGTTTGTGTAGTGTTAAAAATATTCTTGGGTTCCTTGAAAACTTCTCTTGTTATTGGTATCACTTGTATCGTTGTTTTTACAGTTGGTTCTGCAGTAGTAGCTACATAAACAGGTGCTATAGCAGCTTCTGTAGTAGTTGCCTTCTTAACTGGTGTTAGATCTGGCTTCTGTTGACGTCTTTCGTCGGTTTTAGCATTAAGCAGATTATTGTACTTTTCCAACCAAGCTTTTCCTGCAGTCGAATTTAAATATAAATTTCCTGCATCTCTTTTTTTCCATAAACTACCAATTTCCTTGCTTCCTTGATATCTGTAATCGTGATTATCATTTTCATTGTCTTGAGTTTTCACTATATTCTGAGGACTGTCCTTAGAATTAGCTTCCAAACAGTTGTCCCAAAGAAGAGGCTCAGCTTTAACATCGTATAGATTTTCTTCAGATGTCTGTAACTTGTATTTTTCGTTATTTCCTGCGCCAGTTTCTTCTAAAAATGATTTGACATTTCCTTCGCGCGCTTTTTCATGATTATTGGTTTTCTTGTGTTTTATCGAGTAAATTGTGGAGATTGCTTTGAAATCCTGTTCTGGTACATCGAAGGAGGTCGCTGCGGTGCCACCAACGTCATTTAGATTGTTTCCGGCGGAGGCCGTCGTTTCCGAAGTCGTTTGAATTTGCTGGATTTGCGTCGGAAAAATGGCAATAACTTCTCGTCCTTCTGATGAACTGTTTACGTCGTTTACTATGTTCAACGTGATTAAGCTTGTTTGCGAATTGACTCGATTTGCGAGTACGACGAGAATTAATGAAATCGTCGCCATAGCGAAGTCATATTTTATTCGATTTTTATTTAATTTATTTGTCCGCGACTGTGTGTCGTAAGGGTCGACGGTTGACTGAGTTGGGGGGTGGACTTTGGACGGGGGATTTGTAGCACTTAGTAGTCTGCCCAACGACGTAGCACAATCGTATCATGACGACAACGTTCCTACAGTGCTTGTTAGTGGATTATAAGAACAGTAGGTTTACTTGGACTCCTGTTATAACTTGCTTATTATTATTGTAGACTAATGTCCGTTTAATTTAATATTTTTGGAATTTTCGTATTGGTTTTTGAAATCATTGAGTGAAAGGTAAACAGAAATTCCCACTTTACATGGGTTATAAAAAAAAAATGAATTGAATGTCGCAAATCATGTTTTATATCACAGATTCTTTTTTTGAATATGACAGTGACAGTCTGGCGTAAAAACAGACTAATTGGTTTATCATTTCGGTGTAGAAAGTGCGAAAGGAAACCACGTTCTGTCAATTAAACTTTGTCCCTAGATTTGAGTACGCTGATGTGGTCACTTAGGATTACTCAAATAATGTTTTACAAGCACAAAGGCTTAAAATACCATGGGAATTAAAAACCTTAAAACAACATTGGATTAAGGTAAAACTACTGAAAGTGGATAATCTAAGATTAAGATCAATTTAATCGTGTTACTTAAACTTTGTATTAAACCGCACTTTTTGAATGGAATTAGTATTTGGCAAAGTGGGTGATACGTACCACAAACCCGGAAGTTTGGCCATGAGGTACAAGCTAAAGCGACAAGCGGGATGCAGCAGTCACTCCGGAGAAAACAAATGAAAGAATATGTTTTTTTAAACCTTGCCCCACCTTAGGAATTTCTCCTGTATCGTGGATGCGTTTACAAAACATTCAAACTCACATACCTACACAAACAGACAGCCGGAACAACTACCTGTAGGCCATACAGATATTTTTTCCGTGCGGGGATCGGACCCACGACTCGCAGTGCAGCAGCCAGTTGTTCAGCCACTGCGCCAACCATGCCGTCAAATGTTGTCAATATTTAGAGCATGTTACGAGTTACCGCGACGGACTCGGCGAAAGAGACAACGACGACGCGACAAATGAGGCGCGTGTGTCACGTGCTGTGTCGTGACGTAAGTCGCAGTGGTCAAGACTGTGAACAAGGTTTTGGGTTCTAATTTTAAGCAAAAATAATTAACGGCAAAGTTATAACTAAGCAGTTTCATCTGATTTATTTATGACTAACATTTTCTGAGGGTTCGGTGCACAAATGGCGCTGTGCCAACCATAAATCATAGCATTTTAACCATATTACATACAAATAGTACCTAGCCATGCGTAATTTATTATGACACATGGAACTTTAGAAATGAACTGTTCCACAAGTACGTATATATAAGTAAGTGTGATGAGGCGACATTCTACAACGTCAAACATTTTGGAAAAAAAGATAAAATGTACCTTTTTTTTGGGGGTGAAATTCACGTTTCACCGCTAGAAAGACTCATTGTAACGTACTCAAAACACTGTCCTGATATCCACCATACCTGTACTATTCATGCATCCGCATTGAATAGTACGGGCGTGGTGGAGATATTTGAAGTAAAATATCATAAAAAAATTGTTGGAGGTATTTGAAGTAAAATAACATCAAAAACTTGTATTTTTTTTTTAACTTATAAAAAGGCTGGAACTTTGACTCGCAATATCTTGTTCCTATAGGTATAGTCTAGAACAAAAAAAAACCGTAACGAAGGGGAGAAAAAATACCATTCGGCTTCGTTAAGGGTATTGTTACACCCATTCTATTCTTAAGGTTTACTACGCTGCCATAGTCTGAACTACGATAATTTCACAGATGCTTATAAACAGTGCCCTCTGTATGAAGTCATTCAAACGCCAAACGAACTACTTAGTTAAACCACTTAAACTTCGAAAATTGAGTCATCGCCACACAATTTCAAAGCGAAGAACACCCTTTTATTCAGCCAAAAGAATTTAATGAAACGCTCACGTTTACAATCGAGCTCAAGTACAATCTACATAATACAGCGTCTACGAAATATCTTTCAAGTTTCCGCACTGGAAACCCGCGGAAATGTACAGTTCAGAGGCACTAGAACAAGTGCGCGTAAATGCGAAAGATTATAAAATTGAACATTAAAAATACTCATTTCACATCATGATATTAATTTAATTTTAAGAATTTGTTCATATCTAGTGGTGATACTAACTGTGCTTGTCGCCAAAAATGAAACCAAAACTCAATGGTATAATTTTTCGATTCAAAAATCGTTCGAATGTGCGGACGCCAGCACATCAAGTTAGCCGAAACTGTCAAAAGAGAATGCTCATGGAAGTATGGAATCCCGTACCATGCTGCATCAAAATCAAACCTTGTTTTTTATAGACTACACTGATCGTATTAACTCCTACAAAAATTATTTTTGAAAAAAAAACCCGCGTTTCAGAGTTATTTTATAAAATCGAAACTAACCTAAAAAGTAGGTCTATTTTTTCGACGCTACCAACGACGTATTTTAACACACATACATTACATTATTGCTCTAAAAACAGCGTAATACACTAATATTAGTAAGAATTACGAGTTAAAGTAACATCCACAGTATGCTTGACTGAAACTCGATTTTATTTTAGACCTTTACATTGCCAATAGTCAGTCAGTACAGTACAAATGTCAGATGCCACAGATAAGATAACTATAAACCATAGAGTATAGTAAGTGCTATAAACTAGTCGGGATTTAGGGATGTAATCGATAAATCAAAATCTTTAGGCTGAGAAAATCTATTTTGTTGCAAATAGCAATAAACCAAACTAAATCGATTTGGTGTACTGATCTTACTTAATTGTAATTAATTTTAGAGTCCGCTCGACAGACAAGGGTTTGTTCAATAGAAACGGAACGTCATTTATATTCAGTTGTAACGGAACGTCATATAAAGGGAGTAAAACAATATTCGTACTTTTAAACTCGAAAAGTATATTTCCAGTTCAAAAATCAAATCCCCGAAGCGTAATGCCGTAAAAAAATATGAAACTAATTACTATAATATTTTGGTTTTGAGGCGCGAGACTTTTTGGTACCAACTTTGGTCATTGTCCTTTTCCCTTTAGCGATAAAGTTGAAAATCTAATAAAGAAATTTGACAGATTGTAGTAGTTTGACGTGCTGGCGTCTGTACGTAATGTTTGCACCGCACGCTCATAATAGTGCCTCAGTTCAGTAAAGAAGGCTCTTGTGTAAAAAGTCGAATACAAAATGCTTGCAACGGCACCTAACCTACATCGTGATTAATAATCAGGACTTCAGGGAAGCCTGGCCATATTGAAGTGAGAAAAAGTTAATTTGAAAACTGACGAAAGTACTTATTGCCTCAAAAAGTTTGAAAGGTAGAAAGTTAGGCAGTTGTAGTGTGCACGTATTTTTATTTTTTATGTTTAGTTGTAGGGTTAACTGAATTCGTAGCTGCTCGACGTCTAACCTTAGTACAAATTGAAGTCTTGATTGAACTTTGTCCATTGTACTTGTATCTACTCTGCAACCGTAAGCAAAACAACCGCATCTGTGAAAATCGAATGGGGAAAAAGGCAACTTTTTTGTTTAGTTATGCTAATATTATCCTACCTAATCTTAACCTAATGCTAACTATTCAAGCCTAAACCACTGAACCGACCATCCTGAAATTTTGCATATGTAGGTACATAAGTTGACTGGTCTACAGAAACGGAAAAAGGGTACCTTTAGGAAAACAACTATAAAGTTCTTATGATAATAGATGGCGCCACGTGTCTTTCGAATCACGATTGAATTATATTATTACAAGCAGAGTACAACCCGAATTGACTGTCAAATTCTAAATTAACGCGAGCGAAGCCGCGGGCAAAAGTTGCTAGTTATATTTCTTTATATTTCACACGGTACCACCGTGCGAAATCGGGGTGGGTCGCTAGTCAAAAATACAATTATCAATACAAGATATTATATTAAAATACAATTTTTATCATCAATATCATCGCAGATACATCCAAACGCCTAGGTAAAGGTTCATATCAATGTCATTTGTTTGCGTCATATTGACGTCATTTAGCTATCTCCTTTCTTTTAGAGTAGGGATTCGAGGAACAATTTTTAAACACTATTTAAGAACTGCTTGTTCGGAATCCTCCAAGGATACCAGAACCTAACAAAGAATGTTCCTTTCGTTATATTTCTCACTTTATTTCACGGTTTTCTTGCACCAAATAGTTGACACTTTCGTCATTTCGCTTTGAGCGAATTGTTCAAATATTTTCGTCTATTTTTTATTTCCTCCATCCAAGAATATTTCATATTCTTCTCTTGTTTACTCTTTCGAGTCTGTGTGACTAAAGTCAGGGATCAAAACGCAAATGTCATGTAAAAACAAATTTCCGAGTACTTACGATCCGATTTCCTTTGCATCCATACATAAGGTATTTGAATATGGGACTCTGACTTGAATTATTCATTGGACTTGTACGCGGGGCTCAACGGATAGTATTTGAAATGCAATCGCGCATTATGTGCGACTTTGCAAGTGTTTGACACTTTCAGAAACTGATTTACCTTTAGTACGGATTTTTTAAGATTAGGAGGTAAGTTATTTGACTCATCTATACAAATAAATAAGATTGAAGTGTCTGTTTGTAATTTCAAAATAACAGCTTTTTACTGAATGCATATGAAAGTATATCGGTATCTACTTATTAAAAAAAAACTCTTTTTAACATTTTTGTCTGTCTGTTTGTCTATTTGTTCCGGCTAATCTTCGAAACGGCTGGACCGATTTTGACGGGATTAACTGGCAGATAGCTAATGTTATAAGGAGTGATTTAGGCTTCGTGCAAAAAAATATAAAAACCTTAAAATTGTTAACAAAATGCGATTCAAATAGGGAAGTTGTTACGGACGACGTAGCTCATTATGTAAATAGACTTATTATTATGTAAACATTGATTGATAAATAAACGATGATTTGGTATTAGGGACTTGTAAATAACAAGAATAGGTTTGTTTTGATACCCCTTACACACACATGTAAACACAGAGTGGAAGTCTAGCATGGTGGAGACAGGAACGGACAGGTCGAAACCTGTCTGGGACACTAGCACGTAGATCTAGGAATTACGAACTCTCACTTGTAGATAAAAATCTGCACCACACTAGGCCCTCCACTACTTGCACTATGTTAAAAATATATATAAAAAGGGCAGTTTGTTGCAAGCTTGTAATCCTCTCTCAACACTCAAGCAGCAAACTGATCCTGGGAAATAAATGAAGAAACAAGAAGTCCGACGTTTTATTTCAAGATACATACAGTCCACCTCGTCAGCTGGTCCTTCGAGCCGGATCAAGAAAACTGAAAATTCAAGATCGTCGATCGAAGTAAATCAAGATATCAAGCATGAAGACTAGAAGCGTTGCGGCCAAGGAAAGTGAATCGGAATCGGGCTACGATAGTCGACGCCCGCGCACGTTCGAGGAACCGCCAAGGTCGCCGTCGACCATCGCGTCCGCGTTGCCGCGCACGCCGTACGTTGCGCCCGCGGCTGGGACCGGTCCCGCCGCCTCCGCGTTCGCGAACGCACCACTCGCCACCGTCGCGGCGAGTCGAGTTGCGCCGACTACGACCGATAGCGCGACCGCCGCGCCGGCTCCACGCCTCGTACCGGCGAGTAGAGCCACCGCGCCCGCGTACGATTATGGCGAATCGCTCGTCACGCCATCCGCGTCGTTCTACCCGACTACGTCCGCCGCGCTTCACACACAGGATTCAGTAAGAACTATGACAGCTGCACACAACGTGTCTGTGAGGGATTCAGCAAGTACGATTCGGTCAAGAAGATCGTATAGCAGTGACGTGGCACGCATGAAGAAGGCAGAGTACGAGGCACAGAGGAAGATCGCTGCGATACGAAACGAACAGCTGGAAATCGAGAAGGCGCTCGTCAACAAGCGATTTGAATACGAAGTGTCGGCAATTGAAGCAGAGGCAGAGGCCCGTGAAGAGGGCTCTGTGCACAGGAGTGATGACAGGGTGGACGAGTGGCTTCAAAGTATGGACCGAAGTCACCCCCATGTTACGGAACCGCCCCAGGAGGAACGGCCTCCACGTCCCGCTACCACGCACGCAGCCCAAGAACCTGCCACCTACGTCGAGCCCGCCACATGTGTTGATGCCATCACGCCTGCCAGACACGACCGAAGAAGACAACGATCGGCATCAAGGTCACCCATCAGAGGAGAACGCCGAGTGGGAAGAGGAATAGAACAGCTGGCCGACACGCTGGACAAAATGATGCGCGTCCGCCCGCCACCACGACAAGTCACTGAGCTGCCGACATTCACGGGAGCAGCCATCGAATGGCTGCCGTTCAAGGCGGCATACACCGACTCGTCAAGCGTGTACAAGTTCACTGCGATCGAGAACTTAGCAAGACTACGAAACTGCGTTAGGGGTGAAGCAAGAGAAGCAGTGTCAGCGCTCCTGTATACTGCGACAGACCCACAAGTGATCATGAAGACTCTGGAACAGTACTACGGGAGGCCGGAGATACTCATGGACCGAGTAATGGAAGACTTGAAGAAGCTACCTCGACTCACCAGTGCGGCCAGTGAATTAAATTCGTTCGCAGTGAAACTACAAAACATAGTGTGTGTGTTATCTAACATGGACAACCGCGGATACATATGGAACCCGATGTTAGTTCGTGAAGTAGTGGACAAGTTGAGCCCGCACATAAAATCAAGATGGTGCGACTACGCTTCTGAGGCTGTGGAATCGTCGCGCGAACCGGAAGTCATATTGTTATCCAGGTTCATGATGCGAGAGGCTGATCGAGCCATGAAATATGCCTTCACTAACACGACGAACGCGCCCCCTCCGAAGAAAGAAACTAGAAGTGTACCGCAAATTAATTTAAAGAAGAAGGCGAGCCGAGAAGTAATCTACACGACATCGGAGAAGGAGGAAGACAGAAAGCAGGTATGTTTGTGTTGCGGTGGTGATCACGAAGTACCTAAATGTGCGAAGTTCCTGAAGATGAGTGTCAACGAACGATGGGAGTGGGCACGTGCTGGAAGAATATGCTTCAAGTGTGTAACGAGGCGCCATCGACGTGAACAGTGCCGAGCGAAGCGATGTGGCAAAGAAGCGTGCAGCCGCCCACATCACGCGTTGCTGCACAAAGAACAGGAGACTCAACATAGTGAAAACCCAGTGAAGACGACCAACGTCGAGAATCAACCTTCAAAAGAAGCAGTGATGGCAGTCTCCGCGCCGAGCAACGCGTCGCAACGTGTGTTATTAAAGATGTGCCCCGTGATATTAAAAGGACCCGGCGGGCAGGTGTCAACGTTCGCGCTAATGGACGAAGGCTCAACGGCATCACTCGTCGACGAAGAATTGACACGGCGTATTCAAGTAAGTGGGCCCGTCTCTACTTTACGTATACAAGGTGTGACCTCACAACAACATGAAGAACGTAGCCAAGAAGTCAAGCTACAGATACGCGGTCAGAACGGAGAGTTTCAAGAACTACGCGCACGAACGATGAAGGACCTGCAACTTCATGGGCAAACGGTAGACAAGTCAACACTACTGAACTACGCCCACCTTCAAGACCTGGAAAACGACGCGTTCTTCAAGGAAGCCACACCGAAGGTACTAATAGGCGCTGACAACTGGCACCTGATAGTCACACGTGAACTACGCATGGGCAAGAAGAATGAACCCGCGGCTTCGTACACTCAGCTGGGATGGGTGATCCACGGCACGGCTCCGCGCGCGACTTTAAAGGAACAAGAGGGACAAGTGGTGCTGCATCTATACGACGTGTCCGCAGCGAGGCAGACAGATGACGTACGTCGTGTAGAAGAATTGGTGAAGTCACACTTCCAGATCGATGCCCTAGGAGTTTCATTAGCGAAGAAAGTCAAACCGGAAGATCAGAAGGCGATCGACGTGGTTCAAGGCACCATGAAGAAGGTAGATGACCATTTTGAAGTCGGGTTACCATGGCGTGATGAAGATGCTGCAATGCCCAACAACTACAACTGTGCTTTGAGAAGATTGAAAATAATAGAGAGAAAGATGGATTCATCACCACACTTCGCAGCACAGTACGGCGCTCTGGTCAAGAACCTACTTGATAAAGGATACGCCCAGGAGTGCCAGGGAACGGAAGATCAAAGCAAGAAGGCGTGGTACCTGCCGCACTTCCCGGTCGTGAACCCGAATAAGCCGGGGAAGATGCGTCTGGTGTTTGACGCCGCACACCGATACAGTGGGGTGTGCTTGAATGACTACCTACTGGAAGGACCTGATCTCTTGAAGTCACTGCCAGGGATCCTGTTTAGGTTCAGAGAGCGGCCGGTAGCCGTCACAGCCGACATACAAGAAATGTTTCTCCAGGTCAAGATAAGAAAACAAGACCAAGCCGCACAGATGTTTCTCTGGCGAGACCGAGAGCGCACCGAGCCACCGAACAAGTACAAGATGACATCAATGATATTCGGCGCTTCGTGTTCACCCTTCATCGCGCACTCAGTACGAGACGCCAACGCGAAGCTGTACTCTCAAGAACACCCTGACGCCGTGCAAGCTATAACATCAAGCCATTACATGGACGACTACGTAGACAGCTTCACCACCGAAGAGGAGGCGGTCAAGACGGCGAGAGAAGCCAAAGAAGAACGCCCCTCTCACCTACCCGACATAAGAAGATTCTCTTCGTATGAAAAGCTACTGCGAGCGACAGCGGTGCCCTTCCTATTCAGAGAAAAGTGCAGGGACAGGACCAGTCAGATGACCGTCGACCTAATAGAGAAGGCCGAAAAACTATGGCTGAAGCAAGCGCAGGTCGAAGACTACGCAGAAGAAATACACTTACTTGAGAAGGGGAGACCCGTGCCCAAGTCTAGCAGCCTATACAAGTTGGACCCTTACATGGAAGACCAGGTCCTCAAGGTCAGAGGAAGAATTGGACACGCAGCGGTCACAAGCACCACGAAAACACCGGTAATTCTACATGGCAAACACCCGTTCACACGACTACTGGTGGAAGACGCACATCGCAAAGCTGGTCACGCAAACAACGAACGCGTTATCAACGACTTAAGGCAGCGATACTGGGTGGTCAACCTACGCCCTACAGTGCGAGCCATCGCACAACGATGCCAGCTCTGCCGCATCAGGAAGATTATGCCAGTGAAACCGGTCACAGGTAACTTACCCATAGAACGACTAATTCAGACGCAGCGACCCTTCACCCACTGTGGGACCGATTATTTTGGTCCAATGACGGTGGTCATAGGGAGAAGGCATGAGAAACGATGGGGAGCCCTCTTCACCTGCCTAGTCACAAGGGCAGTACATCTGGAGCTGGTGGCGAGCTTATCTACAGACTCCGCGCTCATGGCGATAAGAAGAATGGCGGCGCGTCGAGGTTGGCCCAGGGTCATGTACTCTGACAACGGCACCAACTTCAGAGGGGCAGACACCGAACTACGCATGGCTTACAAGGAGTGGGCCAAAGACTTCACTCACTTTGGAACCGAGCACCGTATGAAGTGGAAATTCATACCACCAGGGGCTCCACATATGGGGGGAGCATGGGAGCGACTAGTACGCTCCGTCAAGACGGCGCTGGGAGCGACCCTGCATCAGCGGGCGCTGAAGGAGGAAGTGCTGCTGACGCTGCTGACAGAGGCCGAGCACTCCATCAACTCTCGGCCTCTGACCCATGTCTCTGTCGATCCTAAGGATCCGGAGGCCCTCACACCCAACCATTTCCTCATCGGAACCTCCTCAGGCCTTCCCCACACTGGGCCTTGTGAGGAGGTCAGCCGCAAACAGTGGAGAACTGCCCAAGCGCTCGCCGACCACTTCTGGCGGCGCTGGGTGGACGAGTACCTACCTACGCTGGTGCCCCGAGGGGCGTCAGATGACCAACGGCGCTCCCTACAAGTCGGCGACCTGGTCGTCGTCATCGACTCCACGTTACCGAGAGGGACGTGGCCCCGTGGCGTCGTGGAAGCAGTCTACAGCGGTCCAGACGGCAAGGTGCGGTCAGCAGACATCAGGACCACAGCGGGCACCCTACGACGGCCAGTCACGAAGCTCGTCGTCCTCTGCGTGGAAGATTAGGCTACGGTAGCCCTGCGCCGGGGGGAGGATGTTACGGACGACGTAGCTCATTATGTAAATAGACTTATTATTATGTAAACATTGATTGATAAATAAACGATGATTTGGTATTAGGGACTTGTAAATAACAAGAATAGGTTTGTTTTGATACCCCTTACACACACATGTAAACACAGAGTGGAAGTCTAGCATGGTGGAGACAGGAACGGACAGGTCGAAACCTGTCTGGGACACTAGCACGTAGATCTAGGAATTACGAACTCTCACTTGTAGATAAAAATCTGCACCACACTAGGCCCTCCACTACTTGCACTATGTTAAAAATATATATAAAAAGGGCAGTTTGTTGCAAGCTTGTAATCCTCTCTCAACACTCAAGCAGCAAACTGATCCTGGGAAATAAATGAAGAAACAAGAAGTCCGACGTTTTATTTCAAGATACATACAGTCCACCTCGTCAGAAGTCATATTTTTTTAGTAATTTCACGCGGATCCAAGTCGCGAGCAATAGCTAGTGGGATAGAAAACACGATGTAAGGGACGATGTCCAATGTAACCATGACCACGAATTGTTTTGTATTGTATAACGGGCTGGTGTCCGCAACTCCACGTCCAATGTGCGTATGATGCGTGCGGATGACCACGAATTAAAAAGAAATAAGTGTCTTGAGAATATCAAAATTTTAAATGTATGAACAAATATTTCAGTACGGACGGGAATGTAATAAAGTGTACCAGTAATATAATAGTTTACAAAGAAACTGTTTCATTTAGTCTCTGAGAGTTTGAGTTCTTTATTTTTCATACGAAAACTTTTTTATATATAAAAGAAGGCGCGTTAGATTTATAAGTGAGGCTCAAATCAAAACAGACACAAAAGCTCTTCCATTTATTGAAAACATAAACGCACCTGATCTAGCACTGAGAAAACGCAAACAAAACATCCTTCACTACCGGGGTACGAATAAAGTAACCCTTTTTTTATTAAATCTCGCAATACAGGTGCCGCCATAAAAGTCCGATCATACTTACATCTGATGCGTCAGCCCGTTAAGGCCTGTTTCACTACCTACGATTAATTAATGCCAGTTAATTTACCTGTCAGGAGCTCGTGGATAAATAATAACAGCCGCTCGGGTCGCTCTTTTGGTTAAGCCGCGCTTGCCTTGGTCCGTGGATGGGTGACCACCCATTACTTACCGAGTTTCCTCCGTGCCTCAGAAAGCACGTTAAGCCGTTGGTCTCGGCTGTCATTTGTAGATCTTTGACAGTCGTTAAGGTAGTCAGTGGCTCGAAAGTCTGAAAACCAGTCTTACCAAAGGGTATCGTGTTACCCAGTGCTAGCTGGGTTGTGGAGGTCAGATAGGCAGTCGCTCCATGTAAAATACTGGTATTCAGCTGCATCCGGCTAGACTGGAAGTCCCGACCCCAACATAATTGGGAAAAGGCTAGGCAGATGATGAATTAATTTACTTGTCAGGTAATTTGATAAAAATTCTGTCCCGTTTCTGAATTTATTCGCTGATTAATGGATATGCGGATATTGTGAAACAGGCCCTTAGTGATACCAAAGACCACAGACATACCTCGGCAACCATTGCTTAACTTGGATCACCCATCCACAGGCAGACCTGGGCAGACGTTGCTTAACCTTGATCACCCATCCACAGACCAAAGACGAAACGGAAATATCTGGCTTGCTTTCTATAAGAGAGAGTGAGAGACAGACAGAGAAACATGCGCACGCCGCACGGCTTACAATATAGCTTACTATAGCAAAAACACATTACCCTCCTGTGCGTGGCGCAGTTGGGTAAAAAGTGTCGTACACACTTTTCGTCAGATTTTTTTCAGTCTAGCCCCGCAACGCGCGATAAGAAACTACGTTACAAAAAGTACACGCATCTGAGTGCAATACTTTCTTACAAACAGAATATTGCTCCACGTAAGTGCGATCGAACCTTTAACCGCTCGCAAGACGTGTGACAGCAATTTGAATACCGTAAACATCGCGTTTCATGTCTCAACCATTCCTAAGCATTCCTCTAAAATCACCTTCCCAAACGTCAAAAGCACCACTTCAAAGTCCACGGCAATATACACTTTAAAAGCAAAGGTGTGAAAAGGGTAAAGTGACTTTTCGCGTGGCAAAAGAAATGGGGCCACACGGCCGTTACTGTATGTATGTGTGTTGAGTAAACAGACTGCTTTTCTTTCAGGTTGAGGTTTGCTTGAGTTTTTTTTAAAGGTAAATTGACTGGTCGCAGATGGTTGAAGGGAAACGGGTCAGCGGGTCTCGGTGGCGTGTCATGTTCATGTATCACCAGGGTCGCATTTGGGAGACTGACATGTTTACTATTAAAGTTTAATAATAATATCTTGGGACAACCATTATATTAATGGATATTATGTGTCGGTAAAATAAAATAAGGAGATTGTGAACACACTCTTAACTAGTTCTGAACAAGTATTTTTAATGCACTTAACTATTCACGCATATTTTATCTAGTTTATGTTTTTTTTATCATATGTATTGCTTGGTATCAGTTTCTTTATATAAAGCACTACTAAAGAGCAACCAAATGAAAACTTCCTGATCTATTGACATTTAGGTAACTTAATTTAAAGTTTATTTAAATAAATCCTTCGTTCATCTTGTTTCTTTTGTATTTTTATTTCAGATGTATTTTATGATCTTTTTATTTTATCAGTTCTGTTCATTCTAAAAATACGTTTAGTGAAATAGTTATAGTATTTCAACACTGTTGAATCAAGTATGTAAATGTAATTTTCATTTAAATTATTTATGTATTAATAACAAAAAAAAAGTTTAATTCTCACCATTAAAAACAAATTACAGTTTCATTAATAAAATAAAAAAATAATAAGTAATATTTTAAATTTATTTATACAGATTGTTCCTATAGGTTAAGTTTGATGACTTGGCATGACATTTGCAAAGGATTTTCGAATCACTATTACGCTACACATGATAATCCTTCTCAAATTTTCTTAAAAATGCGCTTAAGACAAATAAGCACCACTTTAATTTGACTTCTTTTATTGCATGTTCATGAGAAGAAGCTTAAGTCTACGTTACCTAAACCGAGGTACACCGCATCTGAGAAATTTGCATGAGGTAAGTTTCGACGCGACCTCATATTATGATATTGAAGAATAGGAAACGTTTTTTTTTTATTTGTCGTATAGACCACTAACTTACTCATCATCTCTTTATCCTGCCCTTATCCCAATTTATTTGGGGTCGGCGTAGTATGTCTTCTACTTCCATACTTCTCTATTACTCGTCATCTCGTCGGACTCCTCCTTTCTTGCAATATCATCTTTCACATAGTCTATCGTTTCTTTGGTCTTCCTCTAGACCGCTACCTCACTACTACTTTTAAATAATTGTTATTGTGATTGTCCCGAGTAAACCTGGTCAATTCTTTAACATCAATCTGTTAGGTGTGTCATCATAAAGGCTAAAAAATATGCAAAAAAGAAAGAAATTTTTCACGAGATTTTTTTTTTCAATACAAGTTCTTAATGTTATAACTTTACTTTAAATACCTGCTTGACCTCTGTACTATTCAATGTATCCATTAGCATGTTTTGAGTGCTTTACATTGAGAGTCCTACCGTAAAACTTGATTTTTCACCCCAAAAAAAAGAGTCGTTTCCCAGAAATAATTTAGAATGAGAGACCACCTTATAGTGTTTTTGTATAAGCTTCCGTACATGTCAAACACAAATTCAAGTAGCATAAACCACAAATACGATGATCAGACGAAATTGATACTTAAGTCTTCAAAGGCTCCGTGTAAAATAGCCTCTCGAGACATCTTCAACTGTCACAGGGGACCTTATACAACTACCCTCCAATGCGTAATCCGACTATCCTCTAACCAGCTATCTTGTTGATTGAACATTCATTTTATCAATAAAGTGGGGATGTAAGGGAGGTTTTGAAGTTATTTGTTCGTTGTCTGGTAATCAAAAGTACCTTAGTTATCGTAGGTTACCTGTTAACTTAGATAACACAGGAAGTAGAGGGCATCGTCACGTGTTTGGAACAGCTGTTTTTTTGTAATGTATTGAATGTTAACTAGTTGTTTCGAGTTTCGTTTTGAAATTATTATTCTATTTGCATTGTTTTTCGATTGTAATGTTTTAATGGTACTGTTTCATTTTACATTTTATTTGTCAAAAAAAAACAAATCATAAACTCATTCTTTTTTAAATATCTATAGGTACAATGTATATTGTTCCGAAATAAAATAATGACTTTGACTTCTGAGTTTTGATATTCAAAATAACCATTGTACCTACTTGATAGACTACCTATCCTGTGAAAATAAAATAAAATAGAACACAATTAAATGCCTAGAGTTTTATCGAGTATTTAATAAAACATACAGGGTGAAAGGGCCACCGACGCGATACGGTGCGTAAGGCACCGTTTGATAAATAACGAAAAGTAGATATTCTACCAGTTACAAGTACCATCTGATAATGTGATGAATCAGTATTTTATAAGGGTTTATAATAAACACAAAAATATAGCAAATGTTATCCCCAAAACAATTTTAATAAAAAAAAAATTGCAATTAGACTGCATAATATTACATTTATACCAAATTTACTATAATTATTACTCACGTTACAAGAAAACATACACTCAGTATTCAAACTCGTTTGCAATAATTTAAAACGCTTGCTTAAATTTTCACACCCAAATCCGTCACTGGTGCATCATATTTCTATTAATTACCGCGTCAACTGGGGCGCGTCCCATCTCGTGGCCAGAGCATCTTCCAGCGTGTTTTTCTTACACCTCTCGCCTGGCTTGTGGAGGTAAGTAATTAAAGTTTAGATACGGTATTATGAAGCGCCGTGTTGTCGAAGCGTAGTCTGTTTAATCTTATTTTTTAACTATCTGTGCTTATGGCTAATTACCTTTAGATAAATTACCTTTAGATCTATTAAAAAAAATATGCCAGCAACGAAAACCTTCTAAATTAATATTATTTATTTCATAGTGTTTATTTCGGAAAAAAAAACCATAGTGTTAGTAACAAAAAAACTTAAAAATTATGTTATAATATAAACTATGTTAAAACTGTTTTATTTGTATGGAAGATATGTGACTACGAGAATGTATGAAAGTACTGATATGTTACTAATATGTTTATTTGATCTTTAGAAGATGTTGATTTGTATGAAAAAAAATTATGTTTTTCAATAAATAGTTTTCTATAGAATTACCATAAAAACACAAGATAAAACATCAAAATACAAAGGTTGATTATTACCCATTAAATAAATAGAATAACAAAAAGCTCAAATTCAATTTGAAAATGCCTTCAAGTTATATTATGATACGGTATCGTCTTGGCATTTAATTAGTAGCGTAAACCCTTTTGATCTCTGAAGAGGAGGAAACCCTTTTCAATAATTATTATTTTCGTCTGCCCTGAATCATCGCCTTGGCGTTCGCTAGAGATGCGTTTTGTGTAGGGTGACTATGAAGGGCTAACCCTTCATAGTCACCAGTCGGCAGAGGTATACAGCTAATAATAATTAATCAATAAAATTTTACCCCACCAGACAAATGACAGTTTAAAACATACACGATTTTAAAAAGGCTTATCCTGAAAATATTACATGAAAAAACATATTACACGGTGAACGAATACCTAACTGACACATTATGACTTCCTTTTTTTTTGTTTATTTACAATTTATATTATATTTTATTGGAATGTTTTTTTTTAGCGTGTTGATAAAATTGAAGTCTCTATTTGTAGTATCAAAATCACAACTTTTTACTGTATACACATGAACATAACGGCACTTAACAAAAACTATTTTTTTTTTTCAATTTTTGTCGGTCTGTCTGTTCCGACTAATCTCCGAAATGCCTGGACTGATTTTGACGGGACTTTTACTTTCAGATAGTTGACGTTATAAGATCTAACTAAGGCTACTTTTATTTTAAAATAAGAATTAGGGTTCCATGCAAAAAAAAACCCTTGAAATTGGTAACAAAATTCGATTAAAAATGGAAGTAATATTAGGGGTTAAAGTATGAAATTTCCAATTTTTATGGACGATTTCGTGAAAAGTGATATTTCCATACTAATATTTTTTTATTTTTCTTGCAAACGTCTGAACCGATTATGTATGATGCAATTGCAAACTATAATGTGAAAAAAGCTGCACTGTTATCTTAAATTCTCAAAACACAATAGAGAAAAAAAACAAAAAAATACCTACTTGAAGCAGTGAAACCGACGGCATATTGAAACAGGTGTTTTGACACACTACCCTATGAGGTAATATGCAACTACTAGTACGGTTTTTGAACTATAAAAAGAACGTAATTTAACAATTAGTCCAATAAATTTGGAATTAGGAAAAAATATAACTATAGATACGTCAAAGTTATAAACAGAGGAAAATGTGAGAAAAAAAAACGGAAATTTCATAGTTAAAGACCTATTATTTTTTCATAATAATTTCTCGTGAACGAAGTTCGCGGGCAACACCAGTTTTACATAAAACAATAAGGAATCTTTCTCATTTTCGTTTGTATTACCCTATCTTTAATAACTTCTTCACAGACCCACTACAGACTAGACTAGACCAATAGCAATATGCTCGTGGCTAAATAATAACAACCGCTCGGGTCGATCTTTAGGTTAAGCCGTGCTTGCCTTGGTTGGTCTGTGAATGGGTGACCACCCATTACATATCAAGTTTCCTCCATGCCTCGGAAAGCACGTTAAGCCGTTGGTACCGGCAGTCATTTGTAGATCTTTGTCAGTCGTTACAGGTAGTCAGTGGCCAAAAAGTCTGACAACCAGTCTTACCAGGGATATCGTATTACCCAGTACTAACTGCGTTATGGAGGTCAGATAGGCAGTCGCTCCATGTAGAATACTGATATTCAGCTGCATCCGGTTAGACTGGGAGCCGACCCCAACATAGTTGGGAATAGGCTAGGCAGATGATGACGATGTTTTACTACGTGTTTGTCATCACTTCAGGTGTACAGTTAGAAGTACGTCATATTGCATACATGACATAAACTCACGCGTTTTTCCCATGCTACCCCCATGGGAAAAATGCTGAAACTGCACAACGCCACTAACTACGATCCTTACATACTCCTTGCGCCTCGTCCATATTCATACATCTGGTCATACACAGATACACGCACGCCTGTTTCCAGGTATACGATTTACGGGAATAATTTCGATGGCAGCAAAGTAGAAACGGACATCTACATTTTTGCGAAAATGCTTTTTTTACAAAAATGAGCTTATTTCAACCCTATCTACAAGTCTGTATTAAAATTATTTCAAATTTCATAATAATTAAGAAAATCTGCCACGTAAATAAGGACATCTACACTCGATTTTATATAGACATCGCAGTAGAAACGGACATTTGAATATGTCCGCCTTTACTTCGGAGCTTTGACAGATGAATGAAACGTCAACGAAAACATCAGTCACTTGTCACATTCTGGCGTGTTCTTATATCACTCTTATTTTAATTTTATATCAGTCTGTTATTTAACTATTTGGCAATGGTGCTTTTGATAATAATAAAACATAATAATAAATAACATTTTATTTAAAAATATATATTTTACGTGGTTTAGTAACTAAATAAATGAATTTAACTGATAGATACCGATGGAGTTTAGTGGTAGATAACTCATTTATTGATAATAATAAAATGTTAAATATTAAAAAAAAAGTAAATAAAGATATCTACAAAATTTGGTAGAAAAAGAGGAATACTGTTTGCATGTTGCTTAGATTTTATTTAAATATCCTTAAAAGTATTACTAGGGATTATTATCTTAGTTTATTAGATATTTTAAATGAAATGGGCGCTTTTTATCACAACATATAAACGGATAACAGGCAGATCTCTTCTTCTACGTTCAAGTTTTTTCAGAGTAAAAAAGACATCTACATTATTTCAGAAAAACAACGATATAGCGATAAAACTTGTTACACAATTCATAAAGAAGGTTATTTTAATGCACCATAGAAAATTTCATGATAATCGGTCAATAACTCTCAAAATGGCCACTATTTTTTACTAAATCAGCTATCCTGTAAAATTGTGATTTTGTACATGTCTGTTTCTACTTTGCTGCCATCGATTTCATACCTGCCCTTTTTCCTAACAAAAAAAATCCCTAATGACGCTTGTTATTTTTTCTTTTTATGTATTGTAACCGTAACTGAATACATACAAAATTTTCCAGTTGTATCTAATTATTAAGAGGCAAAACCTGAAACCACGACCAACCTCGTTAACACATTCTATTTGGTTTATTTGGTATCCTTACACTTTGGTACTTGACGCCTCTCCAACGCTCCTGTATCATCTCAATGACTGTAAAGAGATATGCTTTTGTTTTTGATATTAGGATGTTCTAGGCGGAAATGCGTTAGTATTTTAGTAAAAAAATAATAATATATATTGATTGAAGTTCAGCAAATCAGTATGAGGTACGTTTCATAAATGTATCTAATATTTATTTTAACAATGGTACACCACAGACTATAAGTTTTTAAACTGTCATGGTCACTAAAATTATAATTAACACTAGAAACGGGATATATACCATGTCCACTGTTTGTTTTGAGTTCCCGATATTTCGGTGCTGTTGCAAGCACGGACAAACAATTTTTTTTTTTTTACTTTTTTTCTCTGTATTACTTTTGAGGTATTTATCTAAACAGATATGTCACTACAGTATTGTCTCTTCTCCTACCTATGATCCATCCAAAGGTTGTCTTAAAAAGATCGCCCATTGTGTCACCCTATTTATAATACTGTAATTTGTATGGTGTACAAAATAAAGAGCATTTTATCTTCTATCTATCTATTTTTGAGCATATACAGGGTGTAAGGGACAGCCCTCCGCAAACTGATAGGGTTAGTTCAGTACATCATACTAAGATGACCGGTACATGAAATTATTTCAGGAACGTCATGGGAATCCAATAAACCTGATTTGTTTATTACCTCACACACACTGTATCGTTACCGTGGCAAACAGCACGTAGCGAACGGCAGCGCAGCAAGCCTTCGGCCGCCCGGTGTTTTATTTACATAAACGGAGTGCTGCGTACAGAGAATGTAATTTTACATTGAAATAAAGAAATATTAGCCGAAGAAACGGTGTAAAAAATGAAAATTTTCCGGAGAAAATTTCCAGTGGAGTATGATTCAGAATAAGGAGCTGAATGCACCCTGTAAGTTTGCGGAGGGCTGTCCCTTAAACCCTGTATACATATATAATAGTGGACAATACTATAATGTTACTGCTACATCTAGGGTTTCCATATTTTGTTTTTCTTTATACCATTTTATTGAGTTATGTCACCAACATTATGATGAAGAATCATTGGCTTACCTATGAGCTAGCGAACACATAAGTCGCATAATTTTTTTGGGACACAACCCTCCTCTCTAGGAGAGGGAGTATGCTGTAATCCACCACTCGGACTTAGTGCGGGTTCGTAGTTGTTACGTGTCTTACAATTATTGTTTGGTTCCACGCACACACAGAATTCACAAACACAAACCTAAAAATAATTCAATCACATTGTGCCACCAAAGTGAAGTTCGGTTTATCAAATAACCCTCATTTACCCCTAAAGTATCAGATAAAGGTGTTACAGTTTAAATGCAGTTCCCTATCCGATCTTATCCCCATCTTATCGGGAAAGTTTCGACGGGATTTGGAAAACGGTAGTTAGTCCCATACAGTTTGGAAGATGACCGAAAATTTATGTCCAATTTCCCCCAATATCCCCCATTCGAATTGAAATCGAGTCTGCGTTTAATTTTGTAGATTGCATCCGCTGATTCCATCAATCAACTGAATTTGGGTCAAGTGGTCGGGTATAAAAACAGCGAAACATCTTTTGATGAAATTGGGGGAGGAGTAACAGAGGCCCATCTATTTCGAGTGTTTTGAATTTTAAACATGGAACCAATTCTGGTTTTGGCTGCCTTTAGATACTGTATTAGCAAATCACTGAAGTGCTTTTTTCAGCCAGTATTTAAGGCGATTAACCTATTTGTTGCTACCTTGTAGTCTTCTTTTGTTTTATTTGTGTATAAAAAAAAAATGTATGAACATCATTTCAGTGACACTTATCGAGAAAAATATATCAGAAGTTTCACTAAATAAGCTAAAACAATAATTTTCCATAGGTATCAACAGTTCAGTACACTCGCTAGCGTCGTATCAAGTTACTACAAACTGTCAAATTTTCTCATTCGATTTTGCACTTAACCTTCAACATTTTATGATTTAACATCATTTGATACGCAGGTACTGCCAGTTTTGATGTAGCCTGTCACGAATTTCAATGAACGCGTAGGAATTTTTCATCTGCTCCTGATGTTATAGCATCGCAGTCAGATTTTCAGTTCCAAGTGCACTCGAAATCGACACATTGATGAGATTTCCATGAAAAAGGGGAAACATAGATACAGGTTTTTTCCTCGCTTAAAACTGAAATATCTGGTAAAAGTTGCCTTTAGAATTACGGCGTATCTTTTAAAAGATTAAACAAATAAATATAAACTTAAAGCGCCAATTTCAATTTTTTTTTAACATTCTCGAAAAGTTGTTTATTTATTCCTTTTAAAAATCAAAGATTTGAGTTCTATTGTCGAGTTCCTTAATCAACACAATTTTGACAATAGGATATTGACAACAATTGATTCGTTTCCAAGAATGGGGTTCTAATTAGACAGTCGAATAATGACAGAGAACAGAAACCAGATTTAATTAGAGTTTCAGTTCACATTGTCTTGGGGGAACCGTTTAGTCAGAAGTGTTCAATTTTAACCCAAGTGATGCCGTGGTACTGTAGAAAACAGATAGAACTTCTGCAATGTCTAGGTAATATAGAGAGATTTTCCGAGCAGCCAGTTACGCTACTAACCTGCTGAGTCTGACCAGCAATCGTTCGTTAAAATGGCATGAACTAATATTCTGCATTTTGATTGTGCAATCACAAAAGAAGATGTGTATGACGATTCAATAGTTGTATATTAGTAATGGGCTAGCTCGCCGTCCGTCCGTCTTATGACGACAGGCCGTGTCGACGGCGCGTTCGTGTTCCACGCGCGCTTCAAAGAGATGTCAGCAAACAGGAGGAGCCCGCAAGGGCCGATGCCTGCCAGGGCTGCGGGACTGTTCGAAAGAGATACCGCGGCCCTGGAACACAAAGGGCAAAAGAAGGAACATGGATGGGTTTTAGTCAGTAAAAGTCTGACACTCCCTTCCACTCCACCCAGAGCGGGAGGAGTCATTTGATGATTTCACATCCAAAAAAAAAGGGGCTAAAGTATGAAATTGCCGTGAAAAGTGATATTTCCATATCATGAACCGATTTATGTATGATGCAATTGCAATAGTTAGAGCGAAAAAATCTGCGCTGCACCATGTATCCTAAATTCTCAAAACACAGTCTTTGACAAAAATATATCATTGCACATTGAAACAGGTACACTAGCTTAAGAGGTCACATAATATGCAACTCTTTCTCTCTCTCGTTTTTAAACTCCTAAAAGGGACGTAATTAAAAAAAAAAAAAAACTATACGTCAAACTTACAAACAGAACACGACAACAGGTTACAAAATGTGAGAAAATAACGGCTATTTATTTCATAGTTAAAGACCAATTATTAATATTTGAATAGTAATTGTAATTATGATATACCTATAGGAAAACAATAACGAAAAACTCGTTTGACCTCTAGTCAAACGGCTTTTTCGTTTTCTTATAGATTATCTCACCAATAATAATTTCTAACAAACTACTTACATTTTTATACCAAAAACTAAATAAATATCAATAAAAATCATCGGTATTGTAATGGGCCTCACAGTATTCGACGGAGCCTAAACCTGCGGGCCACAAGTTTAGAATCTCTGCTCCAGAAATAGAATACATGGCTATTACTGTTAAATCCTTTTAGGGTCCGTTACATATTTACAAAAGCTCAGATTATGTAAGATATTGGTTCTAGGAAAAGTAAAAGAATGGTGGAAGCTTAGTAATGTCTAAAATTCTTTTTCTTGTTGGTAGTCTTCTTTGTGGATAGTCTCTTGAATTTTTTCTACTTATTAGGTAACTTTTGCATTTTGTCTGCCAGTAGTATACATCTGTCAAATCATATATCTACATAATAATATGAAAACTGCCGTAGCTGGATATCAAAAAATATTGCGCGGCATAGTCATATAGAAAACACGATAGCTGCCAGTATTAATGAATTTCGACTTTTTTGTTCGTACGTCCTGTACGACTTTAAAGTTATTGATTATTGAGTCAAACTTCAAAAGCAATTCATTGTTACAGTCTAACTGATTTATTATACAAAAAAAAATTGGTTGCCTGTAAAGTCGGTATACGGGCGAAAGTTTTACGTGACAACGACTTTGAGTGGTAAAACACTTTTTATGTCTGTCTCTCTCGCTCTTAGGCGGGCTAACCATGCCCGAGTGGAAGGGACGCGTGCCTCTCACTCGCTCTCATTGTGAGCGCATAACGTGAGAGGAGCGTAACGCAGTTTCTTGAAGTGTCACCCGGCAAACCAATTTATAAGACGTTGTCACGTCAATAATAATTAATTAATTAATTAATTTTAAACTAATAATTTACTTAACACTATCAACATTTATCAATAGTATGACATAACCTATAAACTCAGTTTCTCAACTTTTGTGTCAATCTAACAATTAATCAATCAATCATAGTTTACGATAATGAAATATCAGTGTACAATTATTTACCTTTATTGTTGTAGTTGTTGTAAATGACGAATCTAAGCACTCCACATTTTCACTACAGACACAGCTGACGATACTTTAACCACACGTGTGAACTTGTATTATGACGCTTTCTTGTTTTTCCAACGCCAAGAACGTTCGAGAAAGACAAAGACAGAGACACAAGCATGCGCCGATTCAATGCGCCTAATTCTCTAGTGCTGCGCGCGCGGCAGACCGATCATAGTTGAGTGGGAGAGAGACGCAAGGCATTCGGCGGGCCTCTCTCTCGTTCGGTGACTCATCGTAACGTTACCGAGCGTTACACTTTTTCATAAGTGACTCCCAGCCGCAACCTAATTTAAGACGTTGTCACGTCAAAAAAACTACCCGCTACACTGATAAACATAATTCTATCATAAATATTCGAGTTATAAGTTACAAGCGTCGAAAAATTGAAGATCCAGTACGAGCGAATCCATCAAAAGTTTGAAGACAGCCATTCAAAATGCGTCTTATTTGCTTTTATCTTATGATTGATGTTCCATGTACAGAAGTTCGAATAATATTTGAATGGAACCTAGTATTTGTATGTGTACTTATTTATTCCGTTTTCTACTTTGATTATTCTGTTACGAGCTAGTTTCGGTGTGTTGGACTAGTAACGTGATTTAGACGTACCTACGACTTTTAGGGGTAGGTAGGTAGGTAAGTACAATAAACTAGTGCAGAATTTATATTTGTGAAACGACTTGAGGTGACATTAAACATATTAATGTTTAAATCGTTGTCACCATGGTGATTGCTGCGTGGATCTACAATAAACATACGAGTACATACCAGTAATTTTATATTATTCCATTTTTTTGTGTGTTTCCATGTACCTACAGTAACGAGCACCAATAGGTAAATACTTAACAACTTTTAAAAGTGTTTTTCTCCTTATCTGTACTGATTAAAATTTCATGTTGTTACGAACATGGGATTTTTGAACATTATATTTAATTAAAAAGATTCCATCTATTCTAAGTTACAATAATTATTTCTCGCGAAATATGCTTTTAAGTTTAGGAAAGTGTATACATATTGGTGCTCGTGAATGTACTGCTGTTAGTGTACAAATAAATGAATGATCTTTGCGTTCTTTTTATTATCTATTGCTCTCGGCATCGCCCTCTTCGGGTTCGGAAATTAACCTACGGCAATGCTATACAGCCGGAATAAAAATATCCCATGACATGGTCCATCTGTGTGTCATTCATCAACATATTTTTAGCCGTTAAGATGTGAATAGATAAACGGACAGACAGAGTTAGTATTATTCCTGACCTGTATCGTTCCATTGCAGGGCAGAAGCTTCCCTTTCTTCTTTCCAATCCACTTCTATTTGGAGCTAGTGTGGGCCAATTCTGCATGTTAAATCCAGATCGTGTTTTTTTCCCACAAATCTATACTAATGACTAAAGAGGTATTTGTTTGTAAGTTTGTATATGGAGTGTAATCTTTGGAAGTACTGATCCAATTCTGTTTTTTTTTCAAGAATGGGAAGCTAAATTATTTCCAAATTTCATAGCCTATATTATATTTAAAGGGCCATTATTTTTTTCCAGGGCCCAAATTGAGTAACTATGTCGTAAAAATAATTGTAAAACCAATTAGTTTATTTTTTAGGTTAATTTAGTTTTATCAATATTTAAAGTAAACAGTACAGGCATTAGCAGCGATGTTTTTTTACTATTTATTGTTTTGTTTGATATTAATACAAGGAAAGGAGTAGAAAAACAACAACTGTGTTACTTACTTAGAATAATCAGTTTTATTGTAGGAACTTTTACCTCAATTTTAAAAACCTATCAAACATAAACTTAGACAAGAATTACAATAATCTTATAATGTAAAATCACAATCATCTCAGTCTAATATCTTATTTTCTAATTAAGTTTACCAATGCGTTACGTTATTTTAATTTAAGCTACTGTAATTTCTCAAAATATGCCTTAATAATAGCAATTTAAACTCAATCTTTATAGCACAGTTTGAAAAATGGTAGATAAACAAAAAAATATAAAATTTGTGGTGGTTCAAAATTATATTAAAAGCTTTATAGCTCTTAACGCATTCAGAAAAAGAGGGACCAAAAAGTAACGCAGTAGTTGGATAAGTAACACAGTGGTAATTTTATCACAGCACTAGGTGTTTTTTTTTTCACTTTAACTAATAGAAACGCTCTAAAAACAATAACAATAATAATAGGTATTTGAAATAAAATAAAACTTCTCCTTAAAACAAAAACAAAACGAAATATCCTCTCAAATTAACATTTTTAAACACAAAATCTTTGTCTCATCAGTCTTATTTCTCAAATATATTTAATGGAACATCAAATTGGTATTTTTTTTTTTTATTACAAAATGGTCCTGCTCTTGACCTTGATCACGCCTGGTGGAAAGCGATGGATGAGGTCTATGATGAAACGAGCGTGCCCAGAAGATGCCTGTTCACTCTTGCTTTGAAGGCAGACGGGTTATATGTGGGAGGGAACACAGATGCCGGCAGAGAGTTCCACACCTTGGCTGTGCGCATGATAAACGTGGAGGAGAAGCGCCGAGTACGACTTGTCGGGATATCAACCAAGTGTGGATGGTACGCCGCAGTACGTCTGCTAGTCCGGTGGTAAAAGGGTGATGGTGGAATCAGATCGTGGAGCTCCTGTGCACACTCTCCGAAGTACAGTCTGTAGAAGACCGACAAGCAGGCGACAATACGCCGATGAGCTAGGCTGTGAAGCGAAGCTATCAAAGTCTCGTCGCCTATGAGTCTTTTAGCTCTGCGTTCCACCGAATCAAGTGCAGCGAGCTGGTATTTTGCTGAACCATCCCACAAGTGACTGCAATACTCCATACAGGAACGGACCTGTGCTTTATATAAACTTAAAAGCTGTCCAGATGTGAAGTATCGCCTCACCTTATTCAGGATGCCCAGCTTCTTAGCTGCGGTCTGAGCTTTCGACTCGATGGTTGAGCCGAAGTTGAGATCCGATGTAAACTCCATGCCCAAAAGCTGTAGGCGGTCGGTGACTGGTACAACTGTACCTCGGAAAGCTGGAGACAACTGGAACTGGCTCTTTTTAGCAGTGAAAAGACATGCCTGTGTTTTCAGAGCATTGAATCTGACCAGATTGTCGTCGCCCCACTTGGAAACGAGATTTAGGGTCAGATTCATTCGCTCCACCATGGCCTCTCTATGAGTAGCAGTTTCCTCTCTGCTGGCTCTTGCACTGGACAGGTATCTTTCTGCGAATGTGCCGTCATCAGCGTACCCGATTGCACCAAGCTGTAGCAGGTCGTTGATGTGTAGCAGAAATAAAGTTGCAGAAAGAACAGACCCCTGAGGAACACCGGCATCAATGGCCTTATGATCCGATGAGCAGCTATGACCACTCTGATCGAACGGCCACTCAGGAAGTCGGAAATCCAGTTGCAAAAGTCAGCAGAGATGCCGAATGCAGGAAGCTTAGCCAACAGACTAGCGTGCCAGACCCTGTCAAAGGCCTTTGAGATATCAAGCGATACAGCAAGGGCCTCGCCGTGTTTCTCAATGGCCTCGCCCCAGTAATGCGTAACATACACAAGAAGATCCCCAGTTGAACGACCACGACGGAAGCCATACTGATGGTCACTGAGGAGCTCATTGTCTTCGAGGTATGTTAGCAGCTTATTGTTAAGTACCCTTTCCATCACTTTGCACAGTATGGAGGTTATGGCGATTGGTCTATAGTCAGCAGGATCGGCACGGTTACCCTTTTTGGGCACTGGCTGCACATTAGCAAGCTTCCAGGACTCCGGCACCACTCCGGTTTTTAGAGAGAGGCGAAACAAGCGCGTCAAGACAGGAGATAACTCAGAAGATGTTTTCTTTTAGCCTCAGCATTTTTCACAGGGTCCTGTTTCAATTTTCCCTATAACGCCGTTGTTTTTCTGCCGGTGTTAACGCCATTATATTGAAAATAATATACTGTAACAAAATAACCCAATAATTAATTAAGTGAACTTTAAAATAGATAAATACACTTCGAAAACTGTTTACTTTGCAACTGCGTTACTGCACCTACAACTGCGTTACTTCTCGTGGTAACGCAGTGTAGTGGTAACGCAGTTGTAAAAATAACGTGTATTCTAACATTTGGGTCATATGATAATAAATACCTAATTATTTTTGAGTGCATGCAAATATTTACTTATTCTATTACAAAACGCAATAAAAAAACAATCAAATATTTAAAAAACTCACCGTTTGCCGTCGGTAACTCAGCGGCCGCACAATAAACACACGCGCCTCTCCGGATGACTCGAGCTCGACTGACGCGGCCAGCGTCTAGGCCACGAACACCCGCCTCACCCCGCCAGCAATTCACATTAAATCAAACGAACTTAGTCGAAAATGCACGAAAAATGTCGAATTTAAGACTCACTTTTGCTTGGTAACACAGAGTACTTACGTTTTCTTACTTCAACAGAGACAATACAAGAAATATTTCGTAAATAATACACGGCTAAAGAAAAGATAAACTTATTAGCCTGTTAATAAAATTCATATTTACCTTGATTTCCGTAGATATTTTAATTTAATAGTGCCGTGAAGAGTTTTAATGTAATGTCAATGTATTTGAAGCGAGTTGCTTGCTGGGACAGCCTGATTTTGTATGAGAAACGACTGCGTTACCGAGAAAAGCGACTGAGTTACTGTCATTTACGTCAAATTATAACATTTTTCACTAATGTTTATGTCTTCTTAGAGGGACATTATTGTTACGTTTCTACCAATAGCGATTTTATTTTAGTAATCATAGTTTTTTTTAATGTAATAGGCTCTGTTCTTGAGAGACCGATTATGGGCCCTGGAAAAAAATAATGGCCCTAAAACGTTTCGGTGGGATATTTACGACCGTGAGGCGAGCGAAGCTGTGGGCAAAAGTTAGTTGATAATATTAGTATGGGTAAGAGTAGAAGCTTTTCCCAATTCATCTCGCCTCACTACATACTTAGTAAAGACAGCAATACATTTACGCACTCGTTCGGAACCCGGGCCTTTTCTGGGTCCCGAACAAAGGTAAAAATAAGTGGAAAATCCGGGACTGAAACATAAATTCTCCTACAAACGAGTCGCGGTGCTATAAGTCCAAACTTTACACGTTGAAATTAGCTCGGACAAGTTTATCCAACAAGTTTCAGTTGAGAGAGTGTTTTCTTCGGTTACGAATTTCAGGTAAAACTTTTGAATTTATTTTCGTGAAAGTTTTCCAGTCACGAGTGCTCTTATTACGATTTTGGTGGGATAAAATTATTTTTCGGTACTGAGGCCCAGTTGCACCATACCTGCGTAAGAATTGAGAATGTTTTGTGTTTCTTTTTTAGAGGAAACAATACTGGAAACAACTGTGATTCTCCATACAAATGTATTCCCATTTTTTCTTCATGAATAATGCCTCTAAGGCAACGACAACATAAAATCATGATGTAAAGTAGATCATGATTTTATGAAAAAAAAAATCGTTAAAAAAATCTGAAAAACTTTTTGCAGCAACTAACAAGTAAAGAAAATATGTATCAAAAATGTTCCAAGCCCTGTTCCCTTTTAAGGCTGACAGAAACAAGGTGATGTTTTGCATACGTATCTACGTATAGCTGCAGGATGCATCGGGTGAGGACTTTATTCATTTTGTTTATGCTTAGGAATCCCAAAGGCTTAGCAACTGCATCCTTTAAATCAGATCTCACGAACACTGCTTGGCAGCAGAAATTGTAGCATAGGTACTTGTCCAGACGAGCTTCTACAATGTGCTTAGCGATATTTAGTGCAAGCTGCAAGTAAATATTGGCGTCAAAACTTGCAAAGGATGGCTTATGTATTATGATCGTCATCATACATAAGCCGCCGTTTTGCTTTAGCTGTGGCGAAGGTTCCATACAAATCGATTCCTACCGGCTTCCCTTTGAAAAATGGTACAGTCAGTATTCTTTAGACAAATAATTTAATCACATTAAATATAATTATGTTCTCCGGCTGCTCAGCTGCCCAGTTTTGGGCCAGTAACATAAACTCTAACTCTAACTGTGGTGCCAGAGATCCGAAGAAGAAGAAATTTGTGATGACAAAATATTTGAAGTGCCGAACAGTAACATGTAGGGTATTAAATCGAATGTAGCATATAAATTAATAAATTTAATTTGACCATAAAGTTAAGTAAGGAAATTACGTCAACGTTAGTTAGGTACTAACTAACGTTGACGTAATTTCCTTATAGTTCAAGATTCTTAAATTGTTAGTTGTTAGACCGTTTTTGTTTAGCCGTCATTATGTTTTAAAGCATCAAAATGGTTATTTTTAAATGTTAGTTAAGAAAAACGTTGGAACACACTTAATTTCAAGGTTAAGAGAGTTAGTTATGGTTTCAAGTTTTAGTATTATTTATTTTTTATATTGAAATAATATCATGCATATAATCCCCGTGTGGTTTGGCAGGGGTAGGTATGTCATAATATTGATACATACCTACATAGTTAGCGGCATTATAACCTGTTGTTTTTGCAGTTTTGGTGAGTAAGTACCTTAGGTTATTAATTTGGTATAATAAAATCATGTTGCGAAAGTTATGAATGGAAGATTGACAAGGCTCAAAAAATCTAATGGAGGCATTTATAGCTATGACTTTGTGTGGAAGAAGACATGCTTTGCGACTCCAAATTAATTAGGATAAGGGTAGGATAATGTCGAAGATGATGATGCATGGTTTTGGTTTTCAACTCCACCAAAACAAAGCATACCTCTATAAAATAGTGTAGTATATACCTACTTACTTCATAGATATACTTGTTATACAGATTCTGTTTTTAAAAACTTTAAATGATAAAACCCTCTGTAGACTAAGGTAAAAAGAACCAAGTGGGATAGAGTTATGCATGCTTTGTATTCAAACGTTTTTTTGCATGACTGTATTTTGCCAGTATAGATAGATAGGCATTTGTTTTTCGGAGAATTGATGTTCAGCGTAAGCTACAATTTTCCGTGAAACACGCCAAACAACAAATCACGAATGTATACTACTAACAATGATATTATAAGTAATACTACTTATAATATCATTGACTACTAATTTTAGAATTTTTTATTTGTCCCTTCACTTTAATGTTATTTATGTGTATCACGGTATCAAGTCTATCAATTGGATCTGCAAACAGAAAGATAAGAGCAAATTAAAAATTAATATTTTAAGTCTTTCACATTCTTTTATTAGACGACGATATAGTTATTATTGTTTTTTTTTAACCTGAAGTGTCCCACTCCTGAGCAAAGTCCTCTCCCAATTCTTCCCACTTTCGCGATGATCTACTTCTTCTCGTGAGGATAGTTGTTAAAAGATTATAATGATATTGAAAGACAACTACTGTATTATGAGACACTCACATTTCATGGCTAAAGAAACCTGTTTTTTTTTTTCTTAACAAAAATGTTGCTCCCCTCTAGGAATTTCTCCTATGTCGTGGGTGGGTTTACAAACATTTAAACTCACAAACACCCAGACCTGAAAAAATTGTCTGTAGGCCATACAAATATTTGTTCCGTGCGGGGGTGGAACCCGCGACACGCAGCGCAGCAGCCAGCCGCTCAACCACTGCGCCAACCGTGTCGTCATTCTGTGTGTGCCATTTATTACAAACAAAAATCCCAGCCTTGCGAACAGCCAATTCCTAGAACAGAAAAAACTCAACCTCATAATTAAATTTATTTTCGTTAAAGTATTTTCCACTGGGGTTTACTTAAATCAAATTTGAGTGTAAAATGAAGTTGTAACAGGGTTGTGAAACTGTCCGAGCGAGCTCGACCGCTTCCAAATTCTATTATTTTCATTTACAGAACGGTTCTTTTAACTAACTCTTTGCAATTTTGAGGTGGACAACGCAATAGTGCCTGCATTTTTTACGAAAGTAGCTTTTCTATCTGAATTGTTAAAATTCAGTACCAAAATTAATATAAAATTAAAATATGAGTCAATGATGAATGTGAGCTGCCATATAGGAGCAATCTACATAATCACACTGAGAACAAAAGTGACATAACACGACATGTGCTTTTTGTGGGAAATAACAAAATTGTGTTCGTGTTCTGGTTCGTGTTCGCGGAAATAAAAGAAATGAAATGTGTTTGCTTGTCCTTTTCTAGCACGACATCGTTATCATTGATTCATTAGAAGATAACCCATGTTACAAGGAGTAGTTTTAGATATTTAACTCAATTGGCTGTAATTTTGAGTTAGGTCACTTTCGTTGGTCGGAACTGTGGGAATTATATTGACCGCCTAACTCACGGGCAACCTTCAAAACTGTCATTTTCTATACGTCATTAGTATCGTGGTTTAGTACACGGAGACACGCTGGCTTGGTTTGCAAAGTTTTGCCAGTGGCACCTCAACCAGCGGCCGCCAAGGCTCTCCATGCTTGTACTGTGATCTTACTGCTCCTAACTTATAGCCCGATCTGTTCCGTGCCCTATCTCCCGTGTCTTAACTCCTTTAGAACCTAATCTCATCCAACGAATACTGAAAAGACTATAAAGAGTGTATTTATAGGGTTTCGAGAAAAAAAAATTGTGCCATTAAGAAAGTCCTTTTAAAACCGCAGTTGGCTGTAACGTCTCTCACGTGTCATCAAACTATTCTTGGCCCATAGATACCAAAAACGCAAAAATGCTATTTTAAGTATTTTTATAAAGCTGGTCGTTTATTATCCTCGTATGCCGAGTATATAGACACAATTAAAAAGCTATTGTGTCTCGTGTAGATCTACGTTCCGGCGCACGAAAGGTTAAAATTCCACAAATCAAGAGTGACCAGTTTTTATTTTGTATTGAATTCACTTGTGTTGTTGTAAGCGAAATATAGCAATTAGACCAACGATACATAAGAATTTGATATTATGTATAGTGGTCGCAAGCGCGACTGATGAGCATGAGGTCCTGGGCTCGATTCCTAGGTCGGGTAAAGTGTTATTGGGTTTTCCATCAGGAATTTCTCAATAGCAGCCACGGAGTCGGAATTTGTGCCCGATTTATGGCAATAGCATAAGCATATAAGCCTATAATATTCCCACTGCTGTGACACACGGCCTCCTCTCTATGAGAGGGTATGGGCTAATAATCAACCACGCGGGCCGGGCAGTGCGGGTTGGTAGATGTGACATGTCTTCGAATTTTTGGTTCTAGGACATGCCGGTTAGCTCACGATGTTGTCCATCACCGTTTTTGAGAGCAGTGGTGATGAAATAAATTACACCAAGTAATATGCCTGTCTGGGTTCGAACCCACGACTTACTGTTCGTAAGTCACCGCTGCTCTCTGATGGCAATAGGCTCGCCCACATGGGACTTAAACATAACTGGGGAAATGAGGGTGTAAGAAAGAAAGAAAGAAAAAATATTCACCATTCATTCATCCATTTCTATTTTTTTTTGTACTATAACACCTCATTAGGTGCACCTCTGCCTAACCCGTCGGGGATAACAGGGGTGATGTTATGTTAATGTTTTTTGTGACAAAAAGAAACTTACCTATGTATTACTCTACCACTGCGTTAGGCTGGTGGTCGCCAGCGCTATTGCTGAGCATGAGGTCCTCGGGACGATTCATTGGTCGTGGGTTACTGTGTTTTTCAGTAACAGTCCGGAATCCAGATTAAATTAGATCCTGTTCGATGGCAATAGGCTCGCCCCTTACTAAATGGTACTTACTTAAACATATTATGTGGTGAAATCTGCCTACGGTATTAGGTTCATCTCTCCATTACCCTTGGATATTACAGGCGTGATATTGTGTTTTATGTGGCCAAAAACTTCTTGAATGTCTGACGTGCCCTGACGTGCCCTTTACCGTAGTGGATAGTCTTAGCCTCTGGAACCACCTTTCAACTAGCTAGTACTTATGGCTGTCGGGATATTCCACATCAATGAACTTTGCTTACCAATACATTTACTGCCAATAAGCTTTCAATAAAGTTAGGAGTTTTTGTTGATCGAAACAATAAATCCAAGCATAACTCAATTAGGACATCGCCTAGAACGTGTCTGCGAGCAAAAGTTTTAACACAATTAGACGTCATGTTAGCCACAACGAATAAGAAGTTAATCAAGGTTAGCAAATGTATTAAAAGCTAGTCAGAATTTGGTTGGCGTTAATAAATGTTAGAAAGTGAATAATATCAGTCTGACGAAAGCAGCGGTGGCCCAGTGGTGGTGGCCCCGACATATGAACAGCAAGTTGTGGGTTCAAACATAGACAAGCGCATTACTTTGTATAATTTATTTCATCACCACTGCTCTCAAAAACGGTGAAGGAAAACATCGTGAGGAAACCAGCATGTCCTAGAACCAAAAATTCGAAGATATGTCACATCTACCAACCCGCACTGGGCCCGCGTGATGGATTATAGCCCATTCCCTCCTAAAGATAGGAGGCCGTGTGTCCCAGCAGTGGGAACATTATAGGCTAATTAATTATGCTTATGCATCGTTTGACTGCCTCATATAGTGGTCGCAAGTGCGACTGCTAAGCATGTAGTTCTGAGTTCAATTCCCAGGTCGCAAACTGTTATTGCATTTTTCCATCGGGAATTTCCCAGTACTAGCCAGGGAGGTTGCTGCTGTGCTCGGTTGATGGGAATAGGCTCACCCCCGGGACTTAAACATTCCTGGCGAAATGTGGGTGTGCTATTAGGGTAGGTACACCTCTGCCTAACCCTTCGGGGATTACAGGTCTGTAATGTTACATCCTCATTTCAAGTTAATCATTGTTTTGTAAATCCTGCGTTTAACTAGAGCGCCTAGCTGATGGAAAATTCAAAAAGCCAATGCCAATCTTGTTGGGAGTCGTTGTAGACATACGAAAGGCTCCCGGTAAAAGCTTATACTGCTAAGACATTTTAGGTTCCCTTGCTACTTACTCACCAATTTACATATCTGAATCTACGAGTATGTTAAACAGACAGGAGGGATGATGATGTCTGCGAAGCGTTGAAAGGTTGAAGTAAATGGATCGGTTATCAAATATTAAAGACCTGAAATTGGTAGCTTTGTAGGTATTTAGTAAGTAGGTATATCAAACAACATCTGTTTGGTTCGAGACTCCAGAAGAAACGCGCAGAGTAAAAGTAACGCAAATACAAATACCTAATAATGCTTTATTTTATTTTTTTGAACAACACCAATTTTTACCATACATTAGAAACAAATAAAATCTTTCAATTATAACTAACTGGGCCCATAAAAATGACTTAAATGAATATTTTCAATTCGTTCGATATTACTAATAAAATTACTAAACGTCCGCGCGGTTATAGTAAGGGGTAGACAGTTAGGGGTTAAGCTCACCGTACCTAAAATAAGCCAATAAGCCAACAAATAGGCCAAGTAAGACAATTTGCGCTTGAAATATACGTGGAAAAATAAATATGAACTCCAAATCTAAAAATAGACGTTATTGAAACTGGATACGACTTCAATGGGTTCAAACACTCTCTTATTGCTCATTGATTATTCAAAACAATTTCTGAGAACGAACAAATTAAACAAACAGGAATCCAGAAAATTAACAGTCAATTTTGGTAGCAATTTGTGAAGTAGAGCCGTCAATCAATAGTGGCATAAATTTTATACAAATCAATAGTGATTAACGTTCATGTTTGATTGGATTTGAATGCGGACGTCAATTGACTGGCGTTAGTACAATGAATATTTACTTCATTTGAATATTCGCCTACAGTACTTGGAATTAAGGACAGTGACTAAAGCTCTTGCTTCGGTATGAAACTGGAATACTAAGCAGATTATTCGTAAAGCTTGCTTTTGGAAATCATCAGAGATAATCATTTTACCATTTCTAAATGTGGTTTTGTCGGTGGGACAATACTAAGACATAAGACATGCTGTAGGTATCGACCTCAAAACAAGAGCGCTGGGGGATGACGTTGAGATGCTTATTTTTTTATACAGATCCTGGTGCACCTGCTGATAGTAACAGTTACTAGCAGTAGGCAAGATTTAAACGGAGCTTTTAAGAAGCCGTCAACCAAGCTTTCTGTATATCAAACGCAATAAAATTGCTGGGTAACGACTTTTTTTTATGTGAAAAATTACCTTTTACGGTAGGACTCAATGTAACGGACCCAAGGACCCAACACATTGTGCTGATAGATGCATTGAGTAGTACAGAGGTAATGGAGATAATATTTAAAGTAAAGTTATAGCATTAAAAAATTGTGTTTAAAAATAAGTTGTGAAAAAGTTGAAACTTTGACCTATCGCAATGATGGGAAGAACAAATGGTCTTCGGCTTTGTTGAGGGTATTTTGACGTGACAACGTCTTAAATTAGGTTGCGGCTGGGAGTCACTTATGAAAAAGTGTAACGCTCGGTAACGTTACGATGAGTCACCGAACGAGAGAGAGGCCCGCCGAATGCCTTGCGTCTCTCTCCCACTCAACTATGATCGGTAATTAGTTAAGTTTAAGTTTACATGTACAATGTTTTAGTAAACAAAATATATTTCTATAGTTAAAATTTGTGCAATTCTTATTTTCATTCAATTCCTTGTTCCTATTGTGCAATTTAATTATATTCATATCAATAAATATTCTACCGAGAAAAAGACGTTGTCACGTAAAATCTTCGCCCGTAAAACCGACTTTACAGGCAACCATTTTTTTACACCCATTATATAAAAAAAATGTTTCAATAAAAAGTTTACTGCCTCCTTGATCTGTGTTCACAGTGGTCACGCGATTCGAGAAAATATAGTAATATATTTTCATGTTACCACCAACTTACCGGTACTCAGGTTTAGATGTAAAAAAAATTACATCGAAAAATGCAAAATTCTCAGCCCAACGCTTATACAAGGTGTCACATAATAAACGCGAGAACGTCTCGTGTACACACATCGATACACCTTGTATGCAAATATTTTCATGCCGGTTACTGAATTCGAAGCAGGCTAGTTACCCTCAGCCTCCAACTACAAAAATATTTTGATTGAACCTCTAACACAATCAGCCATTACAAATACGGTAAAAGCAAAGTTGTCCGAACAATAAAATGATGTTCGGTCAGTCGGGACAATCCACTTCACTTGTACTTGCCACAACAAGTTGTTAACTTACGGACAAGTTGTGACTTGTTCACGTTCCGTGTACAGAGGTTCCACAGCATTGTTACTGAGAATAGAATTCGCTGCACTTGGTTATCTCTTGTGAGTTGCCCGGGCATTTAATTAAGAGTTTTGTGACTTGTGAGTTTGTGAGTGTGTTGTATGTGGAACGGTTTATTTTGTTGCTAAGTTGCTTTAATAAGTTCTAGAACAACAAAGGAAGACTAGGCTTTTCTAGCTGCTGCACTGATAATACATTTGGAAGAAATATAAAGTTGACTGGGTTGGAGTATATCTTTAGGGGCGCTATGAAGCGAGGAGGAGTGTAGCCTTAGGGGCGCTATGGAGGATCTTCTAATACGAGCTGTATTAGAAGATCCATAAGATTTAATAAAATTCGTTGACCTGGGTTATCTTGTGGTTGTCAACTTGTCACTTAATTAAGAGCTCTTGAGTGTGGAGGGTAGCCTGCACTTTGGAGTGTTTTATTTTTGTTGCTAAGTTGAGTTGCAACAGTGCTACAATTGCGAAGATGTCTTGGCTTTTTCAGCAATTGTGTATTGGAAAGAGATTTAGAAGATATAATCAAAGAAACTAAAAATCGAACCATTTAAATGTTTGATGTCTGCAACTAATATCTCGATCAGTATTTTTCCGGTCAAAATATTATCCAAAGGCCATCATAGCCTTTCAGCTACATGAATTTCGTGGATGAAATACTCAGAAAAAGCACTTGCTTAAAGTACTGCATTAATTTAATTTGCGCTGTGTTAATTAAAATATTTGCATACCTGTAGTATACTTTTAACAACCTTAATAAAGCCTGAACACGGCAAAAATCTGTTCGCTGACTACCGTGAGTTATATGAACAAGAGAAAATTAACTAACTTGTGTTATAAAATACGTTTTTACGAGCGTTTAAAACTTTTACACTTGTCTGCTTACAACGGAATTGGAGCTTTATAAAAGAGAAAATCAATATGGCGTGATTTGTTTTGAAAAATTCCTACCTAACTAGTTACTTTGTATCAATCTGTGTAAGAGCACAGTACTAAAACAACATATTTATAAACATAATATCTACATCAAGATGAGAATTACCTACTGCAGTTTCAATTGGGGAATAATATTTTTAGTTTTCATGACATATCTCTGTTTTTTTGTTTGTAACTGCACCGTTGGTCTAGTGGTCGTTATCGTGACTGCTGAGCTTAAGGTATTGGGCCTGATTCCCGGGCCGGTCAAATTGTTATTGGGTTTTTCCATCAGAATTTTCTCAGTGGCAGCTACGGGGTCTGAATTCGTGCCCGGTTGATGGCAATAGGTTCACCGCGATTACATGAGACTTAAACATAACTGGCGAAATGTGGGTGTACTATTAGGTACACTTCTGCCTACCCTTTGAGTATTACGTGGTGTATTATTTCTGTTTTGTGTTGTTTTGGCAACTCATTTGTTTAGATGTACTCGTATATCTATAGGCTTCGGTGAGCCATTGACCACGTTGAAATCGATGTGAGATCAGCTGCCTGCATTCTTGAAACTCTCTCTCTCTGTTATCATTTCCTGGGCTCAAGAAATTGCGATACATGCATTTATAAAATATCATTAATACGCATGATCTTGCTCTCAGCGATACCTAATTCTATTCAAATGTCATAACTTATGCGTCTATTTATTAATGTTCTTACATTATTACTTTTTTCTAGCGTTATCAGGAGGCGAAAAATACCCTGAGTCGGTCAAAGTGGTGGGTTTTTCCACCAGGAATTTTCAGTGACAGCCGGAGCGAGCAGACTGGACTTCGAATTTGTGCATTTGCACATTGCGCATGGCAATAGGCTTAGGCTGCTTTAGGCCCCTTATAACATGGAATTTAAACTTAACTGGCGCAATGATGTACATACTACAGTACAGTCACGAGCACCAATATCGTCGACCGTAATCTAACTTGGCGTAAGGGACAAATTGCTACTTTTCAGGAGAGCCAAAAAACTTTTTTTTTTTTGGAAATGTGATCATAACTTTTTTATTTTTTACGGTATATTGAAGTGGTTTATGTGGTCCTGCCTAACTTTTTGGCCTCTAAAACTTGATATAATCTATTTGCCTATTAAGGCATTAGTTACAAAGATAGCATGTCCCTTACGTCCAAAAAAATTAAAAAAATGTCCATTAAGCCCTAACTTTTTTTTTGCACATTTATTTCAAATGACGTAAGACTATCAATACTGTTAAATACAATCAAAATGACGTAAGTGTTTTATCAGGTAATTAAAGTTTTATTGTTAGTAAATAATATATAGTCAAACAAAGGGTAATGAAGTAAAATATAAAAATACCAGTGATTTTATTAATATTATAATATTTTTAAACTCAAAATTAACTCTTTGAATCAATACAAACATAAACACTTCCATAACTTTAATTTTAACATAATTATTATGATTATTTAACCTTTTTTATTATTAACTAGCTTTTACCCGCGGCTTCGCCCGCTTTAAAAAAAATAGCCTATGTCCGTCTTCAGGGTCCCAACTATCTCTACCAAAATTCATCAAAATTGGTTTTGCCATTTAGGCGTGAAGACGTAACAAACAAACAAATAAACAAACTCACTTTCGCTTTTATAATATTAGTAAGGATTATTTATATTTACTTTTTATTATTAATTTTTGTCTTTAAGAGTAGGTTTGGTAAAAGTCTCAGCTGTGACTGCTTCAAAATTTCGGAATTCACTGTGATCCATCACATGTACATTATAAGGTCCAGGCCTTTTCCTGGAACTCTCTATGAAAGATGGCCATTGTGAAGGGGCCCATACAATTACCTTCTGCACAGCTTTCTCAATAGTGGCATGCATTGAGTCTACTGGCATAAGTATGACCAGGTAAAAGGTAATTAATTTGTATGGTTTCCAAATTTACGGATGTTTTTAAAAAATAGCGAAACATTGCAAGAATGGATTTGTTTTTGTTTTGGCCAGTGCAGGAATCACAGTATAATAATAACTTGCAATACCCTCTTTTATCGACCTCCTGTAAATATTTATAGAGACAAGTGCCTATCTCATTACTCCCACATTTGCCATCACTTTCACCCCATACGAAGCAATATCTCTTTTGAGTCCAACTTTCGTAAACCGTAAAACAATACACTGCATACTTACGACTATAATACAAAAGCATACTTTCCCCATATGGGCCCATGGGGTATTTAGAACTTTTTGTAAATCAAAACTGGCTACTAAAACCTTGTTACCCGGGATATGCAATTGTGCATTCAGACTCAAACAAATAAGTTACTTAATGATGTAAGGGCCACCAAGAAACATATATTTTTTGATGTAAGGGACAGTTAATACAAAGTGTGTTACGCCAATGTGATAATTTATTGTGAATACATACGTCAATCGCATTTTTACTTTTGTCCGATACATCATGTTTTTTTTTTAAAAATGATTTAGGAACGTCATTTTTCTGTGGCGTATCGGACATTTTTTTCAAGCTACAGCGATGTTATATATACCATTCGAAAGAGCGCAAAAATCTGTATCGGACTGCATTCAAAACTCATTTTGAGCAAAATGTCCCTTACGCCAAGTTAGATTACAGCCGACGATATGTAGACACTTAACAACTTTTAAAAGTGTTTTTCGCCTCCTGTTCTGATTATAATTTAATGTTGTTACGAACATAGTATTTTGAAACTCATATTTTTATGAAAGTGATCTTATTTCCAAGTTGCAATCGTTATTTCTCGCGAAAATTGCTTTTAAATTTAGGAATGTGTATAGATATTGGTGCTTGTGACTGTACACCCAGTACTGTAGTACATCTCTATACAGGGTGTAAACGGACCCTTCACGAAGCCGTTAACCAAACATTATGTACATCATACTAAGTAATTTAACGCAAAAATTATTGCCGGGAAACGACTTTTTTTTTCGAGGTGAAAAATCACGTTTTTCGGTAGGACTCAATGTAACGCACTCAAAACTTTATGCTGATGTGTGGATTGTATAGTCCGGGGGCCATGGAGGTGTTTAAAGTAAAAATCTTACATTAATAAAAAACAAATAAAAGCGGAAATCTGAAAACCAATCTTTTTATCGAAGTCGGGGAAAGAACTATTCCAAGGAACCGTCCCCTGACTGCAATGAAAAGATTGGTTTTCAGGTTTCCACTTTTGGGCACAATGGCGTTTTAATTGCACAGTAAATATTATAATCTATTTTGTACCTACCTTTTGGCCACTCAACACTAAAATCATGTAACTTGTTTTTAATTTTTTAGTTCACTTTTTGATGTGTTTTTTTTATTTTTTTTAATTATTTGTTTTTTATTTTAAACCTTTTAGTGATAAAATAATGTTTTTGCAAACGCACAATGTACCACGATAGGTTACTTTTATTTTTTAGGAAATCAAAATCACGCAAAATATAACATACTAGCTTATGCCTGCGGCTTCACCCGCGTGGAGTTCGAGAATTGCCCATGGGATCTTACTTCTGGGATAATAAGTCTGGGGTAATCTATGTGCTATACCAGACCATAATCTGTCTCTGTGCCAAGTTTCATCCAGATCTGTTCAACCGTTACCGAGTAACAAACATCTATCCATCCAAACTTTAGCATTTAAAATAGTTTATTTAAGAGATATGTATTGTGTAATATTCGTTTTTACTTTTAAAGTTGAATAGGTAATAAATAATAGTTAGTGTAAGTATTTAATTTTATTTGAGTAATACAGACACACTCGCGTTTTTTTACATGTAGTTACTTATAACTTGCAAATATTAGTTCATAGTAATATGAATATCAACTATATTACTTAAGTGAAATATTGATACCTTTGATTGAGATTGGACACCGGTGACGACAATCAAATGATTAATTAGGAATCTACTTATAGACATAATACGTTTACATAATATTTAATATCAATGTTGGTTATCACAAGCCAACGCGAAAATTGGGATTTCACAATATATTTACAGACACGTCTACCTCTGAAAAATCCTACCTACTTACTAATAGGTAAATACTCCCGAGCCCCGCACGCCCTGTGCAACACAGGCACGGCATGCGCCTGTCTACGTGAGTTTCAAAGCCCTATTTGACAATGTTACACGATGATTTTGGAAAAATAACTCTGATATACGCGTCTCATAATTTTAATTGAAGAGTGTGTACACAAATTTTCCAGTCAACCGACCCAGAAAATTCAATGGAATTTCGAAAAACCCTTTCTTAGTGGACCTACTCTTCACAAAGAATACACCCTTCACATTTCATGTTTTCAAGACCAGTGGTTTAGGCTGTGCGTAGATATATCAGTCAGTCAGTCAGGACTTTGAATTTTAAATTGGGGGATGATTTTGGAAAAACTGTGATATTAGTTTCTCATTATTACTCAATCTACCCCGAGGATTATTAGTTTCACAGAAAATTAAACACCCCATTTCACCCTCTTAGGGGTGGAATTACGAAAAACCCTTTCTTAATGGATACCTACTCTTCACAAAACCTCTAACCTCTTAAGTTTCATATCTTTAAGACAAGCGATTTAGGCTGTGCGTTGATATATCAGTCAGTCAGGACTTTAAATTTTATATTATGTATAGATTTAATTTCTTTTTTGTTTTATTAGTGAACGAATGCACATTGAATACTACTGTTACATATTTTTGTTATGTACTAAGCAAGCTCTAGGCGATGATAGTATATGTAGTCAAATTTTCATGACGAAAAACAAAATATTTCCGATTTTTTCAGGAACCATGGCTTCCCCCTTTATATTTTTTTAAATGTTCACTAGCCTATGTTACCCGAAATAACTCAACGCTTCTAATGAAACCACATACACTGAAATCGATTTAACCGTTTAGAAGTTATGATGGAATAAAGAAACTCACAAACATACGTACATACATACATGCATGAACCCTTGTAATCATAACACTCCATTTCTAGGGCAGTCGTGTAAAAACATGTAGGTACCATGAGAAAAAGTTGGAACTTTGACCCCCAATAATAACTCCGTAACTAGAAGGTTCCCAGGTATGGTCTAGAACAAAAAAAAATATCGCAATGACGGGGAAAACACGTGTCTTTCGGCTTCGCTAAGGGTCTTGTTACATCCTTTATAGCATAACCCTTCAGGGATTGCAGGCAACAACAACATCAACCACATTCAACATTTTAAAGAATTTATTGCGAACGCAGCAAAGATTTAAATGCAGCAAATAATGGACTTGTGAAATAAGGTTTGATGTGAAAAGATTATTTATACCAAGCACATTTAAAAGTTTAAGGAATTATATTTTTTATTTATTTTTCAACAAAGTTTACATAGTAAGTAATTCACAATTCTCTGCCAAACTGCAGTACAGTTTGTCGGCAGTGTTCTCGTGGACACATCTTAAAAATATAAACAAGCAAACAAGAAACAAGCATTATACATAATATAATAGGCACATCGACTTGCCTGCCATCCCAGCACGCGCGGCGAAAGTACATACTCCTAGCGTCCCGACCACCGCCGCAGCACCCCCCCCACGGTGGGAGACGAGCTACCCAGTGCAAGTGAGACATCACGGCGGCCGCCCGACCGCCAGCTCAGCACGTCGCGCGCGCATGCTAGCATGGCCGACCTTATTAGGTACATAATTATGCACACTTCACCCGGCGTAGCCGCACAGACACTCGCCCAACTCAGCCGCCAAAAATGAACTTGTATATTCTTTACCATGCACTTGCAGAGGCAACAATAAACTACGGATTGGTCGGTTATAGACTTTTTTTACTTTGTGTTCGGTTTTTTTGTGCTGTTCTAAAAGAATAGTCATTTTTACTTTTTTTTGTATAGGTAATATTCTACAAATTTTAAATAATTGTTCGTACTCCTTATTGATTCTATTTTTAGTTGTCTTGTTAATTAGTAATTTTAGTAAACGAATCTGCAGCAGTTTTATTTTGTTTAAATGTACCGGAAACGTCAGTCCATAACCAACCAAACCGTAGTTTATTGTTGCCTCTGCAAGTGCATGGTAAAGAATATACAATACCCGCCTACTAACTATATATTTTAAATTGTTAAGTTTTCCCAGTACGGAGCGCAGTCTGTTACATACAGTGTCTACGTGTGCGTCCCAAGTAAATCGTTCATCAATTATATTAGTCCTAGGTATTTGTATTTCGCCACACGCTCAATACACTCACATTGGCAGTTTGCATTGCTATCATGAAGGCATTCGTACGAGTGGCCTTTTATCGAGATACAGGCATTTTTAGCTATGTGGTTATACGGGGACGATATCAACATACACTTGGTTTTATTTATATTAATAAGGATACCATTATCGTGCGCCCATTTAACCACACTATCTAGGTCTTCTTGCATTGCCGACCGGATCAGTTCACAGTCCCGACCGCTGTATGTCAAGCACGTATCGTCTGCGTACATGTACCTATACCTTACAATTTTTAATGACATTGACCATACTGTTGACGTGCATGATACCTATACCCTATCGGTCCATAAACCGACCCGGTCGGCACTCCGTAATCGACTTTACCGAGGTTACTGTCTACTCCTTTAACCCTAACTTTTAGATACCTATTATTAATAATTGTTGCTTCAAAAGTTTAACAACCATGACATATTGTATTTATAAGTTGGAAATGTGTTTGAATATTTTGGCATTATACATATGAAAAAACTATTTGAGTTGATCTAAAAAAATTGTTATGTAATCAAGAACAAGAATTAGGAATCTTCAGTAACAAGGATATCACGAATTCAATCTTGGATAAGCGATCGATTCACACCAGGGTCTGGACTAATCATTCTAGTACAGAACCTGACTAGTAGAATATTCTAGTAAATTCTAGAAAAATTAAAGTAAGTTAAGTACCTATGTTATTCTAAAAGAGATCTCTTTCTTTAATTTTTGAATTAAATAAAAAAATATTCAGCTGAGAACAAGGTCTTGACATTAAACTTTTAACTTTTTTAACTAAATGTAAAAATAATACTTAATGCAAAGAGACTGTTAAACTCACGTGAATGTTCTAATGCAATAAAATACCTATCAATATTGATTAAGTTTCTTCATCTTTTCGGATGCGCGGAAAATTATGATTTGCTGCAGTATGTTGCGTAACACATTTTTGAATACGTTCGGTAGATAATTTTTTTTTGAAATTTCAACCTTTTTTTATTGTATCTTCTGTTATAATAAATTATGTATAGGCGGTGCAGATGTTGACGTTTTTCTACATTATTTTTAAAGTAGTTCAACTTTTACCAAAATAGTAGGTATACATGAAACATCAATTAACATAATTTCCATTTATTTAAAGAGAGATAAATGTGTCAACCTGTTTAACATATTTAAGAGTAGGAGCATTAAAACATATTCCAAGATTGACATTTGAAAAGGATAACGTTAATTAAAAAACTAGTTGGAATACTTTTTGAACATGCTTGTTTTTTATTTAATGCGTTCTAAATATAAAAACGAAATTATGAGAGCAAAAGCTAATAATGTAAACGAACTATATAATTAAGTTGGCATCTTTAAAAGCTACCAACGTCTTGGTGTACCGATGGCGATAACTTCAGAAATGTATGGCTTAGAGTAAAAGAATATTTTGATAGGCCTGTTGGTCTAGTGGTTAGTGACCCTGAGTGACCCTGACTGCTAGGACGGAGGTCGTGGGTTCGATTCCCACAGAGTGCCCCGCACTCCTTCCATCGCGCAACTCCTACCACAGCACGCATAACTTATTTATTAAACACCACATTCTGTATCTGGGTGTAATTTATCTATAATTAATG